>OX276342.1:23491911-24716158 GCA_946251885.1 Cosmia pyralina
TTTATTTAAATTATTCTGGGGTTATATTCCGTGATAAAGTATTTTAAGAAGGAAGCCACTTTACATTTTTTAAGAAGAATAATTAAGTATTTTGGGTAGGTTTGGAGAGAAAATAATGTTTTTGGCTCACATCTGAGGCGTGATTTTAGAAATTATTCCCAATAATCGGGTACATGCAAGCAAAGCCGCGAGCAATAGCTAACAATATATATATATTTTTGAGATGTGCTAATTAAGCCCTTTCATTTCATACCCAACACGACATCATTAAAAACATTTTTTTTTATTTCATTACTTTATGTCCTCTAGAGGGCGCCATATTCAATTTAATATGACGTAATATAGCCTATAACAGCGGACAACCAAGACGCTTCTAACAATATCTTATTTGTCAAATTATGATAAGTAGTTTAGAAGTTATGAGGGAACAGATGAACATACATACATACATACCGGTCAATCATTTATAACAATATCAATACGTTATCTGGTTATCGCTGTCACCGATATCCTCACGCTCTGTTTCACTAACGAGCCGATTAGAATTCCATGCTGTCATGCCCCAATACGTAATCGTCTATTGTGACAATACAAAATGTGTTTTCATACTTACCTTAAAAGTCGTTAATTAGTCGTTTTCTTGTCTAAATAGGTGATGTATTGTTATCGCGATTAAATCTATTATGTGTGATGATTTGATGAACGCGTTCACTATTATCAGACGGTTTGGCTTGTCAAGTGTTTCGGGAGTGGCCTCTATTGTCATAATGGGCAGTCGAGAGAAGGAAAGCCACGCTGTTAATCAAATCATTGTAAGACATTTGGCATTGTATTGACTTAAACCTACTTTATACAGGGTGGCAGGGACATTGACGCGCAAACTGTGCACAAAAAAAATATTTTTAATTAAAATTAAAAAATTAAATGATTTTTATTTCGGAATAAGTACTCCATAGAGTGTTAGTAACATAATATTAAAACAACTTACTATCTAGTGTTAGTACCAATCACCCTCCGCACAAACTGTTTTATAATTGGAGAACTGAAGTTCTCCGCTACAGTTCTCAAGATGCTGTTGCGACTGTCTCGAACTCTCCTTAGCAGCGAAGCTGTTTTTTTTCGCACAATCGCGTGAAACCCGTCGACACGAGCTTGGGCAAACATATCTGACGCGCTGCAGTAGCGAGGAAGTCCCAACAGCATCCTGAACCCATTATTGTACTGGACGCGCAGGACATCCAAAGATTTTTTGGTGTAACTGACCCATAGCTTACTCGTGTACAAACTCTGGCAGTAAGCCTTGAAAATGGTGATCTTTACTAGGTCCGTACACCGAGCAAATCTACGGGTCAACATGTTGCACCGGACTGCGAGTGCCCTGCGCTCCCTCTCTATATCTACATGGTCCCTAAGGTCGTCGGAAAGAACGTGACCTAAGTATTTAAAAGCGGATACCCTTTCAACTACTGACCCGCCTATAATTAGCTCGGGTCCCACTTCACGGCACTTGCCGCCGACCTCAAAGACCATGTATTTACATTTCTTCACATTGTAAATTAATCCATGTGCGGCAGCGTAGGCTTCACAAGTCTTAAGCAACTCTCTGATTGCCCCCGCAGACGGACCCAGCAGCACCATGTCATCAGCATAGTTAATGTTGTTAATGCTAACCCCATCAACACTGCATCCGACACGCATGCTGCTGAGTCCCTCTATGAGGTCATTTACATAGAGATTGAAGAGCCTGGGAGATGTCAGACCTCCTTGTCTGACCCCGCACTCCAGCCTGATACCGAGATTGGTATCATTAAAAAGTTTTCTTTAGGTCCTGACTTTATGTTGGTAGAAGGCGCCTCATTCAATTTAATGTGACGTGACATAGCCTATAAACCAGCGGACGATCAAGACGCTTACAACGATACCTCATTTGTCAAATTATGACAAGAAGTTTAGAAGTTATGAGGGAACAGATGAACATACATACATACATACCGAATGAAAAGTTACAACGATAATTTTGCTGATATTTTATTTTTATTCATAAGGCAACTACAACAGGTAACAATCACAGTGGGTATACAACTAAATACACATTATAGGTTTCGACCTGATTATCACCCAAAGCGTAATCGCACAACATGTCCAGCAACAACAATAGTTCACAAATTACAGCTACAAGGTCATCTGCCCTCCGTCCTATTATGTCCATATTGACATAATATATTTGCATTGTCACTCGCACAGTTTAAAAATCCTCTTAAATACCTTTTAAATACCATAAAATAGTTTTTAGTAGTTATATCACACATCATAGTGTAGTTTGTCATACGTTAATTTCGCAAGACACAATTGTTAATTTATGTTAGACGATTGTTTGCTTGGTTCTTGCTCAAACTATTTTCACTGATGAATTAATTTGTGGATAACGATGCTGGTTGCGTGATTACTTAAGTGTTCTATAAAATATCTGTACCTAAATATTAAGCATTTTACGCAATTGTTTAATATCCTGAAGAAATAAAAATAAAATAAAATAAAATACCGGTCAAAATCATAACCCAACCCTTTTTGCTTCACCGTAGACGGGTAATTAGTGACTGTTTGGTCATCCAGAAACTCATTTTTGACTTGATTTTGACTTACGTTTCTTGTATCACACACCTTAGTTCCAAGTCACAAAGCTTCAACTATTCTTATTTACATCACCTTTCATCTCACAAAGAAAATCACAAAAAAACTTCAACCACATCTAATTTTACTAAAAGCCAACCCAACACGATTATGACCGCACTTAACTTAAACTGAATCCACACATAATTACTTTCACAAAGAGATTTGTATTAACTTTAACATGACACTTGGCAGTACAAAGACAAGCTATTCTTATGAAGAGTGAAGTGACACCTTAAATAAATGGTAATCAAATTCATATACCTTGTTAGCCGCGGGCAAAGATGGCAAGGAGATGTTTTGAAACTTAAATAAAATAGTTTCGTGAAATGAAAGTGCAATTAAATATGAGAGAAAATGGTAGGTATACATTATATAAAAAGTAAGTTCAAAAACTAAAACCCGACTACTGACAAATTACGCTCGCCGCAGTCGATCTATAACCAATTAAATTAATATTATTTACCTCTACTTTTACTTATTTTGAACAATTTAAACATATTTATTTACTTAAACAATATGACATATATACATATTTGTAATGTGCTCGTCAAGACCTTTCTTTTGACTTGGATACTTCACTTGACTTACATACTTATATACAGGGTGTAATCTTAATTACCGTTAACCTCATAAGAGGACATTGTACTCATCATTATGAACAACTTTTACTATGGGACCAAACATGAAATCGCGAAAAAAAAATCAGTTGCTCCCTACATTTTGACGAGTTATGCGAACATAAATGTAGGGAACAGCAGATTTTTTTTTCGCGATTTCAGGTTTGGTTCCATAATAAAAGTTGTTCATACTGATGAGTACAATGACCCCTTAAGAGGTTGATGGTGATTAAAATTACATCCTGTACATACTTTCATACATATATAGACTGCTAAAATCATAAACCTTCCTGTCGGCTTTGCCGTAGTCGGGTAAAAAGTGACTGCTTAATAGAATTACGATTTATTACTGTTGTTTTGGAAAACGTGAGAAGGTAGAACAGTGATGGCCCAGTAGTAACGGCCGTAATTTTGAAGTTGTTGGTCGTAGGTTGGACCCTGACAGGCGCTTTACTATGTATCGATTAGTTCATCACCACTGTTCACAAAACGGTGAATGAAAACATTGTTAGATAGAATTTAACATTAGATAGAACATTAGATAGAATTAACCTCAATCCTCATGATTTCATGAAATTGCTAGGTTTGAGGTCAACTCTATCTTATGGAGTTGTATTGCTGATTCTAATGATTATAATTCTGTAAAGCCATGTTAGTTACGGCCGCGAATCATATTTTAATCAACATAAAACCTGACACTGACCTGCAAATTGCGAAAAACGTAAGAAAATTTAACTTCATTTTTTCTTAAGAGATTGTGTTTGCGCATATGCGTACAAAAATCCTTTAAACAAATAAAGATTTTAAAAAAGAGGTTGTGCGTTATTTAATAATTAGATAGACAGAAGATAAGTCCCGAAGGTGGTGCGTGGTATGTGCGACTTTTCAAATAAATTTATTACCGAGAAGGATAAACATTTTTGACGGAAAGGGTTTAAAATATTACAGACCGTTCACGTATTACAGTTATTTTTTTAAAAGCTTATTTTTGCAAAACGTTTTGTAGGGTAACATTTACTGCATCAATTTATTGGAAATTACATTAGTGAAAATTGATTTTATATATACAGTGCACCATTTTAATTCCCTGAAATATGAAATGAAATAAGTTTTATTTTCAGCGAACACCTTCTCATTGTACTAAAAGTAAATTGAAAGCGAATAATAATAAAAAATAACGTTTGTGTGAAAATCATTTTGGTAACACAGTGCCATAAAAATGTTCATTTAATTTTCTTGAGTGCAATTTATGAATGCTTGTGCTTATTTTTTGGACTATGTACTAAATTTTTTTATTATATTTACAATGCCCATTTATTTCGCCGTAAATATATTCTGTGTAAAATAATTGAACAATCAAATTTTTTTATTCTGCACCAACAAGACGAAAATTACAAATTTTACAAAATACACACACTAATACAAAGTAGCCAAAAGCATCGTATTCAAAACCTTAACGGTCTTATTACAAAACGAGGTTTTTCTTCTGTCATGGTTTAAACCATAGAGCCAGTTTTTGTAATAAGAACCTAGCTGTGATAGAAATACAGTTCTTTATACAAAACTGACAACTTAGTCCGGTACTAAGTTGTCAGTTTGTAAAACTGACATCTTAATGTGTCGGAATAAAGTTCGAAATTCAAAAAAGGGTCCATGGTTTAAACCTGGGTTTGAAGATGAACCTTGTTTTGTAATAAGACGGTAAAAGTTTGACAAAGTTGTCCATTGCTTGATGTTAAAGCAGAGGCCTTCGTGCGAGTTTTTATACTTACTCGATCATGTTTACGTTAACGTTGCATTACGTCAATTTGTATGGAATAATTGTGTTTCCCAATATAGTGACCAGACAGCGCTTAATCAGTTTCAGCACAAATTGAAGTTTACGTTAACGTGATCGAGACAACATTTTCTTTAATTGCGACATTGTTTATTATTAAGATGGGAGGTGTCTTTGGACACCAGCACCCTAATTGCGTAACACATTATCAATCGGAGTTGGTTTCATTTTGACAGTTCAACAACATTCATTGCGTTGTTTACGTTGTCGAGCAGACAAATTTTTCGAACATATGAAGCAATGGATTAGCAATTTGTTTCAAAACGAAACCAACTCCGATCGAAAATGTGTTACGCAATTAGGGTGCAGGTTGGAACGAAGTTCCTTTCTTACTCATTAGTTTTGCAGTTTGAACAAAAACAAAGTTTCTACTACTAGTAGTAGTTTTCTAGTTCTTACTTTTTATTCTATTAAAAAAAAAAACAAATCATGTTAGTTTAATGTTCAAACATTTTATAAACGTAATTTCCTGAGTCAAGAATACTCGTACTTCCCCACCTATTCAATAAGTTGTTAAATCTTTAATTCCCAACAAACTGGTACACGGCAAATTAGCGCCAAATAGCCCAACTAATGGCTCCTTTAATTACATTTTGTTGCTAAATTAAGCGCTGTTGTCTCTGGCGATATTAAGTAGGTACCCTTGTTTGCTTTCAGGTTCAATAAGTACTGTGGTTTTATAATAGGTAATTCAGGTAAAATATAGATGAAACTGTTTACTATATGATGATAATCTGAGACGTGATTTCATATCGATAGATAAACAAGACGAATCATTATGATTGGCTAGACATACAATCGTGTAAATATTGGATTACAAACCTTCCTATAAAAAAAAAAATAATACTGTAAGGGCCTGTTTCACCACCTACGATTAAGTTCCTATTAACTTACTTGGTAGATAATTAACAAACACACACTAACTACTAACTAACAGAATTTTTATGAACTTCATACAAATTCTGTTCCATTATTGAATTTATTCGGTGAGTGAACTTGGCCCTAAACCTACTATTTGCTATATATTGTAACGAATCTATTGTTCTAATAAAATAAAAGGGGAATAGACACGTAAACAAAATATAATTTAGGAAAATAAGATAAGAACTATAAATTATAGTAAAAAAACACTTCCCTACTGAAAATATTATTAAAAATCTGAGAGTAGTAGTAGTAGTAGAAGTTTGACTTCTTGTCGCGGAGATGTTTCCCTCATGGAATTCAGATCGAAAAAAGCCTCAGAATGTGGTAGTCCTTGCTTATAAAGCCTCGTCTCGTATCAAAGATTTTCACCACGTTCTTTTTTTAGCGTTTTTCCAGTTTTGAAGTCTTTCTTTCAAAAATGCCACTTGTCAGTAATCGAATCGGCCATAAATATCAGTATTCATTTAAGAACCTCTTCGCTGAATTCTGAGAGCGTGTCAATTATTTTTGTAAAACTAATTTAGGATACAGTTATTAAGTAAACAATCATAATTATCTATGAAATACAATATTTGGGCTAACATATTGATAAAAATAAATTAAATTATATAAATCAAAAGTAACCTTCATAGACTAAGCTAGTAATAAACTCTATGAGAGAAAATTTGGAAGAAAAAGTAATGATAGTTTGACAGCCTGCCATAAGTGTCATAACAATGACAATTAAAGAAAACAAATCATTTTAGACCGATTCGCAAAATATGAATGCAAAATCAATAGAAGTATGATCTAAACATTTATGAATGAATGTAAAGTGTAAGTATATGATGTAAAATGTCTGTAGTACGTAGATACTATAATATGCAATAATTAGAACGAAGTTCTGTGGTAGGATAGGAATAAACTGACAGAAATTGTGACGTAACGAAAAAGCGATATGCCGTCAGTTTCGTGTCAAGAGTTGTTAACAAGCAACAAACTCTGTATTAATACATAATTACCAGCGAAAGGAACTTCGTTCTAATCGGGTGTCCAAAGACACCCCCCGACTTTTTATTTTATTGCGCGTTCATGCGCGAATAGGTGGGTGTTTGGTGTTTTGTGTGGGGGGGGGGGATATAATCGTGGATGTCCACGGCATCAGGATACGTAGGGAGTTTACATTAATGGGTAATATCGTGACGCTGGAAATTCTAAAAGTGCACATTAGTTAGACATGTGTTCAGGTTTTAATTTATCAACGTGTGCTCATTTCTGTCTCCAAACCTAACCTATTTTCAAATAACGCATAAACTCCTAACCTATTTTCAAATAAAATCCTAACCTATTTTCAAATAACGCAGAAACTCCTAACCTATTATCAAAAAACGCAGAAACTCCTAACCTATTTTCAAATAAAATCCTAACCTATTTTCAAATAACGCAGAAACTAGTCCATTCATCATTTAAAAGTTTTTAATTAACAGCGCGCTTACGCACTTACCTACGTTGCATCAGAACACAGCTCTTACATAGTTTTCCATCAAGACACACAAAAGACATCGAGTAAGCGCACGATTTCAATTGTCTAGTCGCTCACAGTTTACTTAAGACAAACAGCAGATCGCAAGACACGATTTTCACAGTCGCTGAAATGGAGAAGTAAGTAAAAGTACACAGTGCAGAAGACTTAATAATTGCGTTTGTAGTCTCTCATGCAATTCTACAGATTACTCTGTGTTGGAGCTTCGTTGGTCTGAAGAGAATTGCCTGTTGCTAAACCCAACCAATACGAAAAACATGGTATTTGACACAAGATAGCAACTAGTTAAACTAGGTACCCACAACGTTTTACCTGGAGCTAATGGGCGAAACTATTGTCAAAAAAGCGACCAAGTGCGAGTCGGACTCGCCCATACAGGGTTCCGTAGCAGCAAGTAACATAGTATAAAAGTTCTTGTAGTTCTTTGTATCTCTGGTCGATGTTTTAATAATAGACCGATTTATGACGTATTAAAAAAAAAACTACTTACTAGATCTCGTTCAAACCAATTTTCGGTGGAAGTTTATATGGTAATGTACATCATATATTTTTTTTAGTTTTATCATTCTCTTATTTTATATGATGCGGGGGGGGGGGGGGGACACACACATTTTACCACTTTGGAAGTGTCTCTCGCGCAAACTATTCAGTTTAGAAAAAAATTATATTAGAAATCTCAATATCATTTTTGAAGATCTATATATCTATATTAAATACCTTACAAGTATGGGTTTGATGAAAAAATTTTTTTGAGTTTCAGTTCTAAGTATGGGGAACCCCCAAAATTTACTGTTTTTTTTTTCTATTTTTGTGTGAAAATCTTAATGCGGTTCACAGAACACATCTACTTACCAAGTTTCAACAGTATAGTTCTTATAGTACGGACGAACAGACAGACAGACATGACGAATCCATAACGGTTCCGTTTTTGCCATTTGGCTACGGAACCCTAAAAACAGTGTTTGAGAAAAATAGTTAAATTTTGTGCCGATAGATGGCGTTTTTTTTTATTTGTGTTCAAATCGTGAATCACGGCGGATTCTCCACCACTTAACTAGGTCAGTGAAGTTTGTTAAGCAAAAATATGGACAACAACATTTACGCATGCTATAAGCCGCCCGCACCTCATTTAGACCTGTCAGAGTTGCGGGCCCTTATCAGCACATCACAGAAGGCTACCATTGTCGCCGGTGAAATAAATTGCGACAAAAAACCCAGCGTGGAACTCATACAACACGAACACCGAGGTGAGACGACGTAAGCGTTCGGCTATACGGTGTCCGGCCCAGAGAGTCTACCCATTACCCGGACGCCAACGTTTACATGCCGGACGAGCTGGACATCGTAGTCCACCGAGGGCTACAATGCCAGATCACCTAACAAGTGATAGACGACGAGCTACAGTCAGACCATCAGCCGGTACTCGTCGTTTTATCGGGTATACCGACCCGACTGAAGCCCAGTGCGCCATGTCGATCAACGGACTGGACTATGTTCCAAGAGAAGTTAGAGACCATCACTCCGACTCGGCCTATTGTTACCTCCGCGGACGTAGACCAGACGCGAATGACGTCACTGCTTGCATTCAAAGCGCCTTAGAAGCGGCGACTACGACGCAGCCGCAAGGGAGAAGGCTATTGCCGACCCAGCCGACCTATATCAAAGCGATGAACGCCGTGAAGAGGCGCCTTCGCAAGCAGTGGCAACAACTTAGATGCCCTACTTTAAAAACGTAGCTGAACCGTCTCGCGGAGAAGGTGAAGGCCGAGCTTAAGGCTTAGGCCACCGCGGAGTGGGAGAAACGAATAGACGCCAGTACAGGTAGTTGACCGTCTGTTTATAAATGATGCCGCTCTTTCACGAATATTCCAGCCCCGGTGCGCACGCTGCTTAACAGCGACGGGGGCGCTCCGATATGTAGCGGAAGGCCGGGCGAAGGTCTTCGCCGAGTAGCTGGAGCGTCAGTTCCAACCGAACCCGACCAGTGATTACGAACATGTCGCGGCAGTCGAGCAACACCTGGAAGACTACTACGCGACGCCGATAGCTCCCGAAGAGAATCCCATCTTCTTCTCGCCTGGCGCAATTAGACGCGGCATCCTAAACATTAAGCCCCGGAAGGCCCCAGGTGCCGACGATATCACCAATACAGTGCAGCGCCACCTGCCGTACCGTATGGTAGCGGCGCTGGCGCGCCTGTTCACGGCGATACTGTGCACGGGAGCTTTTCCCGCCGCGTGAAAGGAAGGGCGCGACATTATGCTGCCCAAGGCGGGAAAGAACATTCTGAAGCCGGAGAGTTATCAGCCGATTACTCTGCTGCCAACAGTCTCCAAGGTGTTCGAAGCACTCCTGTTGCGATATCTCCAGCCATACATCGCGCCGCGTCCGGAGCAATTCGGGTCTCAGGCGGAGCAGAGCAAGACGTTTCAGCTGTCGAGGGTACTGCACCTTCTCTCTCTCTTTGACTCTTAAGGGCCTCCCCACACATTATACAGTCGACCGGCAGTCCACTCATAAAAACTGGCAGTCCATTTTTATGAGTGGACCGCCTGTCAGCGGACTGCCAGCGAACTGTAAATATGTTGCCCTTAGCCCTTTAGTCAATTAGTGGAAATGCTGGATTGAACTGTTCCAGTTTTATTGACAGTTGTACAGCCAGGTCATCAAGCCACTTCTTTCCGGGAAAGATTCTGTGAAGCCTTGAATTCATTAAAAATCTTGTGAAAAATTCTCTATGACTACTGTTTTGTAACTTCTTAACACAGACAAAGGACGTTACCTAAAACAATTGAACTAAGATAAACGATAAAACCCCATTTGGATCTAAAAACCTTTGACCCGATGACCGAACTGACACTTTATAGACAGTTGATAGAGGTAAAATATTTAGGTCCGATTCTGAGATGTCAGCGTGACCAGCTGATGAAAATTTTGGGTTATAAATTGAGTTTATATTGCGAAGGTGGGCTAAAACCCTTTTACATAGTTTGGGACAGTAGTGAAATAAAATGAGATATGTATGTTGTGTTATGCGGTGTTTGGTAAATATAATAGAAAAGGTACTGGGTATTGTTTATGACCAATTTACAGCTGTATGGTAGTGGTTTCCGGGAACTCGTGGCTAAGTAATAACAGCCGCACGGGTCGATTCATCAGGTTAAGCTACGCTTGCCGGGGTTGGTCCGTGGATGCGTGACCATCTTTACATACCGAGACTCCTCCGAGTCACGCAAAGTACGTTAAGCCGTTGGTTCCTGCTGTCATTCCTGGATCTTTGACAGTCGTTACGGATCGTCAGAAGCCCGAAACTCTGACAACCAGTCTTACTAAGGGATATCGTGTTACCCAGTTACTGTGTTGTGGAGGTCAGAAAGGCAGTCGCTCCAAGTTAAATACTGGTATTCAGCTGCATCCGGTTAGACTGGAAGCTGACCCCAACATAGTTGGGAAAAAGCTAGGCAGATTAAGATTGGTAGTGGTTACCGGGCTAATATGTTTGGTTTAATTATGTGGTTCACTTCATTACTTTGAGTGTCATTATACGCTATTAATTAATTAAAGTGTGGAGCGGCAGGGCAGATAGCAATCCGGGGGCTAGAAATAACAGCAATCCATTTAAAAAATGTCGTGGATGTAAAATAGGACTCTTCGTCGTGACATCGACTAATCACCTACCTGTAGTGCTATTCTGTAAACATCTCACCGTGATAACTCGGGTGAAGTGAGCGTGAAGTGAACCGTCATTCCACATAATGCTAGGGGTTGACACTATTGACAGCTCACTTTAAGATCACTTCACTTATGTTTTCACGGTGATGTATTTACAGAATAGCACTACTGTTCTATTTATAACCTACTGAATAGTGTCTCCATGAGGTGTTCTAAAAAGAAGGCTATATTTTCAACAGAACTGGTAGATACTGACCCCTATTGTAATAACAATGGCCTCTCGACTGCCGGAAATGCAGATCTACGCGAGACACAATGGCTTTTTAATTGTTTCTGTAATTACGGCATTCAACCGGTTAAATGTCAAAACTCAGCGTACCCCGAAGTAACCTAACAGCGTACACAGTCAATAAACAAAACGAAAAACCTCGGAAATATTTTCCCATTCCACAATATTCTAATCTGGCATAATACCATAAATGCATCCACTCCATATCAAATTGTTTACCTTTCATTTAATATAGACAGATTTATGAAATATTTTTCAAGCGCGATACCTATCATTCGTGAATAATGTTTGCATGAACCCGACTTACCTTTTATTTTTTTCCATTTGTAGACTCATTTACACGTGGAGAGTTTCTAGCCTGTCGACTGTTGTCATTTTAAGGGCCCGATCACACGTACCACAACCACATTATAACTACATTATAACGACACCACGTGGACGAGCGCTAATTTGTATGAAAATGAATAGTCTATTCACACATATGGCCGTCAAAATCAACCGTGTGGGTGATAGCGACCACATCAAGGCGCAGTCGCAGCCACAACGCAACCACAACGTGGCGTGGACGCGACGACACTATCAAAGCCAGAGTAGATCTATCTGCGAACACTAGCCATAACGTAACCACATCACAACCACTAGAGAAAACGCAACCACAACGCAACTGCAAGAAGTTGCAGCGACACTATTCACACTTAACCACTGCTTGCCCACATTTTGTCGCTAAGATGTGGTGTGTTTGTGGTACTTCTATATGGGACCTAATTTAACAATAGGTTTGTTACTAAATTGTAAGTTCGTACACCTATTTGATGTACGTACGCTGTTAACGGCAAAATATAGATAAATCATTCTGAAATTGAACGCCTCTCCACAGCGGTTACGCTCACATGCAAACAAGTGTATAGAAGGAATACCACAGAGTGGCAATACACATAATTGGTCTTTGTAATTAGTTGCTCAGTCACCAGCGAGTACGGTCAACAATTAAACCTTACCACCTTACAGATTAACATACATAAAAATATACACAGTAACACTGTTTTTTTTTTGTGCAAAAGACCCGACTTACCCAAACGCCAAACAGCCGGATTTGTCGGCCAACTAGTATATAAATGATACGAACGCGCGACAGAACGAACGTGTTTTTCCATACAAAGCGCATGCTCCTCGCCATACAATGTTGTTACTTGGACTGATCGCACGATTAGTTGACCTCTAACGGTACATGTACACCAAACCCAATATCGGCTGATCTTTACTCGGACGTCTTCGACCGAACTCGGCTGATCGAATCAAACGTATGCAAATGAAAGGGAGCGCTTACACTTGACTTGTTGGGATTTCTCGCCAGTCTGCCGATCTGCCGGCGTCTAAACCGCAAATTGAATGTATTTATAGTTTAATCTAATCATTCTGTCTTTATTCTGTTGTGTTTCTGCCAGTATTGTTACCTACCTAAACGACTATGGATATTGAAAAATTCCGGTACGAAACGGACGGTATTAAATTACGGTACGAATTTTCTAAAAGATAAATTTCTTCGAATTCCCCATTTTAAAAACGCGTCTACACTCTGTTAAGCCGCACAGTCAACTACAGAAGACCAGCAACGATGTCGGCACAATAGTGTCGGCCGACAAATCGGTTTTGGTGTAACCGTACCGTGCACATGCACGTCCGAGTTACTCGTCCGAGTGGTTCGGTCCGCCATCGGCCGACAAAATCGGTTTTAGTGTAACGATACGGTTACACCAAAACCGATTTTGTCGACGTAAGTGTAAGTGCGACGACGAGACTATATTAACAGTAAAGTCGCCGCACGCACTCAATTGTTTCAATAAGTATTTCCTCTCACACATTGAAATAATCCTGTTTTGTGGAGGGGCGTTCATTTTTAGAATGGTTCATCTCTACATATTTATTTACAACATGAATTTTTTTTACACAATATGTTGAACAAATAAAAACTTTGACTTTGCAAGAATGCTCATGACGGGTCTAATAGCCAAGACTCGCCAGGGGATTATAGCACTCATATGTCACTCAAGAGACAATCGAGAAACTCGCCTACGAATTATGTTTTCTCGAACTGTTAAGAATACTCGAAATTAAATACGACATTTATTTCCACGGACCGGGACGGTTTCTATATTTAATGGCGATGTAATTCTAGCCTTTTGCAAGTATCGTTCCGAGTACGACCGTTCCTAAAAGTCATCTGTCAATAATCGCCTATTTAATGCGAGAAAGTCTCCCTATGTAAATGATCCTTGATTGTTTTGTTTACCTAATAAAATATTATCAGAATATTGTTTATTTATTTAATAAACACTGCGTTAAAAGACTATGGTAATGGCGTAATTGATTTTGGAGTGAGTTTGCTGGTACTTTCGGCATTACACAATTTTGTGGTAAAATATTTTGTAGCCTTTTTTTTTGTGGATGGGTAATCATCAAATGACTTCTTCTTTTACTGACTAATACCCACCCATGTTCCTTCAGTTGCCCGTGCCAGCGCCACGGTATCTCTTTCGAACTACCCGCGATAGTAGCCTGCGGCTTTTGTGTTGGGATGCCGAGTTTCATTTGTTTATGTTGTGCTTTTATCTTATTTTGAGCTCCTACGAGTATAGAGATCGTGTTTTTTTGACCATTTTCTATATTAAAGGCTGGAAAATAGGCTTATGGGCACGATCATTATTACATCATAGGAACAGTGAGTGTGATATTATGCACAAGTTTGTCGTAGCCGGCGATCTTTGTAATGAATACTGAAAACGTTATGGCCCGAGATATCATCACATCGCTTATGCATTAAGGTTGAAAATAGGACTTCACCTTTCGCCACTCGCCCCGCTTGTTGTTTTCGAGGTCGCAGTCATAGTACTACTGTTCAGGGCGTACTGCCAGCCGCTATATGCGTGCGCCCTGTGGGTCACACAGACATATACAGGGCTCGTACAATGCTCTACGAGTCCAGTTTAATAACGCGTTCCGGGTAATGCTGGGGCTGCCCCGCTTCTGTAGCGCGTCGGGGATGTTCGCGGACGCACGCGTTTCGGATTTCGGCTCGCTGCTGTGTTTGCGAATCGCATCACTGATGCGTCGGGTGCACGATAGTCCCAACAGCCTCGTGTCTACTGTAGCCGGCAGGGTGGATGGCCTAATCATATGTCACTGGATGGTGGCTCACAGACCGTCATGCAGATATGACAGATGATTTTTTGTGTTTTAATTAATAAGTGCCAAATTGTTAGTGTGTTAGTTAGTAAGTGCCATATGGATCTCCTGATCTGAATATAAAGATTTATTTATATATTTATAGCAGAATTTACATTCCACTGAAGCTTCTGCTGAATGTAGGTTAATTTTGTGTGGACACAAGAATAGGTCGAGATTCTATGGTGTTCCTTGTCAAATTAGTGCTGACTTTACGGGTTTCACCTACACCGCAACATACCATACTGGTGCTGGTTTCACACGTAAAATCTTTCATTCATTAAAGCAACAGTCAATGTCCTTTTAAACCTCCATAACATCGAACTCTAAGTAAAAAACCATCCAAGTGCTTGTCAGACCACGCACAATGAAGGGTTCCGTAGTTGGGATTAATTTATCCCAAGAACAAACAACATTTTAGTTGAAAAATATGTTCTCCCATACATTCCAACTGTAAATGTAAGTTTGTACTCACAATAATGAGAGATTTACCGTGTTATTTTAAGAGCACAGACTTTTTATAGGTTTTCCTGTAATCTAAAGGTAAAGAACTATTTTCTGTATTTTTTTTCAAAATTTTAGGGTCAGTAGTTTCAAAGAAAAAGGGGGGGGGGGATTGGTCAATTTTCGTCTATTATCTTAAATAAATTTAAAACAGTTTATTTTAAAATTATAGAAAATATATATTTTAGACCCTCATAGTAAGCCCTTTTATTTGATATATCATATTACACGGTACAGTTTGTAAAACTTTTTTTTTTTAAATTTTCTTATTTGTCCCCCAAAAGTTGCCCCCATATTCAAAATTCTTGTATTTACCCGTCCGTTTTTTCCTTTTGAGATACGGAATCCTAAAATCGATCTTACAACTATTGCAAGCTTTTTTTAATAATATAATACTGTGTAAATTACTTTAAAAATAAAAAATCTGGTCTCCAGGGCTCTTTTGTTATTTAGCAAGTCCCTGCACACTTATCAAAATGTCATGGTTCATTGCTTGTCAGTTGAGCCGCCTTGAGAATAAAGTTGAATTTTTCATCGTTATTACTCAATCTGAGTCCCTCAGGTATTTTTGTAGGTGAAGTATTTATTTCAGAATTTCATAAAGGTCTGAAAAATCGAATAATCTTTCTTTACTACTAGTTTATTTTGGAGTAGCGAAACTGTTCGTGATATTAATTTGAAGTTGAACAGAAAGACAAGTTGAATGACAGCAGAGGTAAGGGAGATACTTCTTGGTGTCGAGGGTTTGACTATGTATTTTTGAGGAAGGCTTCCAGTCCAACTGGATGCAGCTGAATACCAGTATTTTACATGGAGCAACTGCCTATCTATCCACCACAATCCAGTTACTTGAGTAATACGATACCCATAGAAATATAAAAACAGAACTTATTTCTTATATCTATGACGATACCCCTTGGTAAGACTGGATGTCATACTTTCGGGCTTCTGACGACCCGTAGCGACTGTCAAAGATCCATGGCACTAAATTCAGCTACTAAGTGGTCACAATTTAATTATGGGGATCATTTATTTAATCTGAGACCAGGTTTACCACCTAGTTCGGATGCAGATAGTCCCAAATTTTGTATATTACAAACTTTAAGCTATTATTCAGTGTCTATATATTGTCATTATTAAATTTTGTAATACGTGTTCTTATTTTGGTGAGTAAAATTATTGTAATTATTATCTTTATTTCTTTAATATATTATATACATACAAATTACATTTTTAAATATTAGAATATAAAAATATAAAAACATTTCGAAATATAAAACATAGTAGCCCACCGGTATCGGAAACAGAGTCTAAGCTACCGGTGGTCAGGGCTCCAGAGAGAGGAACCTCCTAACAATGCGCGCCGTGTCGAGAAGTACCGCTTTCTGAATCAGGCCCTTAATCCAGCCGCCCAACGAGAGTCTCCTTAGATGTTGGTCGAGGCTCTTGGCAATTAAGCCATTGGCTGATAAGACTATCGGCACAATGATTGCTGAGTCCACATCCCACATGTCGACAACCTCGCGAGCCAAGTCAAGATATTTGATTTGTTTTTTATTGTAATAATTATTATTATGCATTCCTTCATTTGTAATTCATTTGAGCCGTAGTGGCCCAGTGGTAACTGCTGTGACTTACGAGTTGTAGGTTGTAGGTTCGAACCGAAACAGGCGCTTCACTTTGTGTAAATTATTTACACACCACAGCTATCGAAACGGTGAAAAAAAACCATCGTGAGGAAACCTGCATATCCTAGAACCAAAAATTCGAAGACATGTGACATCTGTCAATCTGCACTGGGCCCGCGTAGTGGCGCCCAGTCCCTCTGACAGAGAGGAGGCCTGTATCCCAGCAGTGGGAAAATTATAGCCTGACTATGCTTATTATGCTATTATTCCTTAATTTCGCCAGCAACCATCTAAAAATACTGGTATTATTATTTTACGCGATTCCAAGTAAGATGGATGACCATCCCACCATAATTAGAAACTAGCGAATGTTCGGCAAATGTTAGTTTGTGGGTGTGTAAAATATCAGTTATGTAATTATAATTTATTTTATTTCGTCGCTATTTTTTTAGTTTAATACTGTATCAAATAAAAATATTTACATTAAAAGCACTGTATGACGGTAACCACATGTTGGTATTGGCATATTATGCCAGCGGATATAGCGCTTTATTTATAAATAGTATGTGGCGCTGTAAATCATAGCTCGTGGTATTTTTAGTCTGTGATAGGAATTATTTATTTGATTTAGAGAAATCTGGACATTTTATATATTATATTGCTGTGTTGATTTGGAAGTTAAATAAACATAATACTAAATAAACTAAAATTGTATGAGTTTGTTTATTGCATAGTATTTAAATATTACAAAAATAACTTGTTTCCTATCTAGCCTCTCTTAAATTGATAATACATAGAGTACCGAAATATTATGGTATGGTAGGTATTTGGGAAAAATGTCATTAGGTACCCCTAATGACATTTTTTATAACCAAAAGAATCATAGCTACTGTTATTGTACGACGTACTTAACAATACATTTGACTGTCCACAGCTGCTCAGCAAAATACACAAAACTTTAATGTTCCACTCAGACGTACCAGATATACCACTTTGCTATCAGTACCAGCGGCCCCCACTAATCATGTAAAGATGTCACCATTCTTGCGTCTACCTGCTTTATCTTGTATATATATATAAAAAGAGAAGTCCTGACTGACTGATTGACTGACTGACTCATCAACGCCCAGCCCAAGCCCTTGGAACTAGAAAGCTGAAATTTAGCACAGAGGTTCCTTCTAGAATGTAGACAAGGAATAAGGAAGGATTTCCCGGTAAGATTTTCCCGTGGGATATTTTCCGACCTCCACGCGGGCGTTTCTATCTCTGGACTCCTTTAAAATGACACGAAACAGACTTAATTTAAAAGGAGATTATCCAAATCCTCCATCAAACGCCGGTTACTCAGCTACAGTTTAGTCATACGTATATAGACACACACACCCCCAGACATACACACACCCTCACACACATTTACAGCACCTCCACCGCACAGATACACGCTCACACACTATAATATTAATAACTAGCTTTTGCCAGCGGCTTCGCCCGCGTTTATGTCGGAAAATATCCCACGGGAACGTACTACCGGAAATTCCTTCCTTATTCCTTGTCTACATTATAAAGGGAACCTCTGTGCAAAATTTCAGCTTTCTAGGTCCAAGGGTTTGGGCTGGGGGTTGATGAGTCAGTCAATCAGTCAGTCAGGACTTCTCTTTTTATTTATATAGGGTGACTGGTAATTAGTGACCGATATTTAAACACATGATTAAACTCATGATAACAAACAACTTTTCATATGGGAGCAAACCTGAAATTGCGAAAAAAAAATCTGCTGTCCCATACATTCATGTTCGTATAACTCGTCAAAATGTAGGGAGCAGCTGATTTTTTTATCGCGATTTTAGGTTTGGTCGCATAGTAAAAGTTGTTTGTTATCGTGAGGACAATCATGTATTTAAGTATCGTCCACTAATTACCAGTCACCGTATATATCTATATACGGTGACTCTCTCTCGGTGTATCTATCTAGATAGATATAGATTATGTCGTTCTCTGCATTTCTTAATATTTATCTGTGTACTTTGTAACTGGCGTAATGTTTGGTATAATAATTTTGTTACACTTCGGTACTGTCAGCTGTGAAGCTACCTTAAAATAAATAAATAAATAGCTTTTTTCTGATAGCCATTTCACGCCTCTTTTTTAGAAACTGATGCTTAAGATTTAAAAAAGGAATATACAAGGTCCCATTAAAATAGATGGACAAATTTTCTCAGATTGTTCTACCCATGAACATAAACAACTTTCACTATGTGACTAACTCTGAAATCGCGAAAAAAAAATCAGCTGCTCAGTACATTTATCTACACCAAACTCGTCAAAATGTAGGGATGAGGTGATTTTTTTCGCGATTTCAGGTTTGGTCCCATAGTAAAAGTTGTTCATATTCATGGGTAGAACACCCTGTGAAAATTTGCCCATCTATTTTAATGGGACCTTGTATATCACCTACTTAAATTTTCCCTATTTCATTTACAGCTTTAAGGTCAGTTTTATTTCCCTTAAATTTACAAAGTAGCTATTTACCAGGAGTTTAATGCCTTTGTTATTATTTCTTGTTTAATACACACCTCAATTGACACAGTCGCTAAAATAACAGGAAACAAACACGTCATAACAGATCAAAACAACTTTTAAACTCTCTGAACATCGTTCCAACATTCCCATACACTCCATTTATTTAACAAGTTCCTAGCAGTATTAAAAGTAACTTCTCTGCTATACCCTGGAGACTCATAAAACAGTCTTGCTCTATAGACTCTGAAACCACAAGAATTATTTCGTAGATTTTAGAGAATTTAAATTAAACTGAATTTTTTGTTAATTGGGAAATTGCTGAATACATCTTTTGAATTCTAGATTCCCGATAAGCGCTTTAAAAACGGCCCGAAAAATAACAGCACAAATACTTTTGTGGTCTTATTTCATATTAGTATAGTCCAAATATAGCCAACGTTAAGACGTCAAAATGCGCGTTCAAAAATTAGGTTTATAATGAACTAAAGTTGTTAATATTATAAAACTTTTTTCTGTATTTCGTAGTAACAAATGTAAATGTTTAAGTGTGTTAAAGTGGCCACATTTTTGTTCCTAATCCTGTATCTAGTCCTATTATTGATCGAAGTTTGAATTAGCTTTCCTACGATGCGGTGCAAACGTGGGTTTAGAGTGCAGAGATAAAACATAATACTTCGTCTAGACAAAACTTCCGCTTTCAGCAGCATATAATTACTTTTGAACCAGGGAGGAATTCATGATACCCGGTGTACCTACTCTATAATCTGTTTGGTTGAACTTTTTCTTCGCTTCAAACGCGTTCTATATTGCTATTTTAGCCACTGCTTAGGGCCCGCTTACACGTACTACAACCACATCGACAACACGTGGACGGGCGCTAATTTGTATGAAAATGAATAGTTTGTTTACACGGACCACATTTGGCAGTCAAAATCAACCGCGTGAGCGATACCGACCACATCATGGCCACGTCGCACCCACGTCACAAGCACAACGTTGTGTCGACCATTTGATTTTATTTTGTAGTTACCACAACGCAACTGCAAGAAGCTTGCAGTTGCGTTGTGGTAAACTGCTTGCCCACATTTTGTTGCTGCGATGTGGTGTGGTTGATATAGTACGTGTGATCGGGTCCTTTACTTAGCGGCACACCTGCGCCTAAATTGCGTAGCACAATCAATTATTATTTGAAATTATATATATTGCTAATCCATTGCTTGACATGTTCGAAAAATTTCAGAATGAAACCGATTCCAGCTGTAAGTGTGATACGCAATTACCCCGCTGCCTGGCTTTTGGCTACTTTGTATTAGTGTGTCTATTTGGTTTTTTTTTACGGTTCCGTACCTCAAATGGAAAAAACGGAACCCTTACTGGATTACTTCGTTGTCAGTCTGTCAAGATCTGTGTTTTCTCAAGAACGCGTGGAGGTATCAAGTTGAAATTCATATCAAATATGTCTCTAGGGTCTCTTGGACCATAAAGACATATTTGATATTAATTTCCTATTAATTGTTTTTTTTTTGCAATGCGTCTTATTTGTGCAGAATAAATAATTTTTTTCTTTCTTTTCTTGACGAAATTGGGCTATCGCAAAGTATTGTAGGGGTAGTCTGTACTCATGAAGAACGCTGGCAACCGGCGCCGATATACCAGCGCTTCTCAGCTCCGGCAAGCGCTGGTTTCAACGCTGGTCGGCGCTGGCAGTTTTCATACATTTTGCCAAATCAGCGCGACCGGCGCTGATTAAATCAGGAACTTTTCGACGCTTACCGGCGACGGTTCGCACCGATTAGGCATCGCATGCCGAATTTCTGTCCCTTTCGGTAGGTGTGTCGCTACGCTTGAAACGTTCAATCTTTCGTCAATAAGAACTACATATTATTTCTTTTTCTATTCCATAAGTAGATGTGTTCCATCTATAGATACAGGTACTAATTAAGAAGAAACTAAGAAGAAGAAGAAAAGAAGGTACTATTTGATGCTTAACAAAATCTAAATAACTAAAAAAAGTAAGTTGGCGTGATTTTAGAAATTATTCTCAATTATTGGGTTCATGCAAGAAAAGCCGTGAGCTAGTTAACAATACATATTATTATTTTTTTAAGGTGCTAATTAAGCCCTTTCATTTGATAACCCCAACTAGACATGTAAAAAATTTTTTTTTTTTTGGTTTATGACTTCATGTGCTCTAGAGGGCGCCAAATTCAATTTAATGTAACATCAGATAACCTATAACCAGCGGACGATCAAGACGCTTCCAACGATACCTCATTTTTCCAATTATGTTAGGTAGTTTAGAAGTAATGAGGGAACAGGGAATACATACATAATGTACGCATGTTCGTCTCCGGTCAAAATCACAACCCTTCTTTTGCTTCGCCGTAGTCAGGTATAAACTCTTCTCAAGAAACACCCTTACTAAGTAGGTAGGTATATCTCCGAAAAGGTCGAACCAATGCCAATAATAGTTTAATAACAACTTGACTCTCAAGAGGGCGCCACGTTCATATAAATCGCATGAAAGTAATTAAGTTAGGGCCTAGACTAGACCCAATCAACTACATGTAATCACATCAGGTGGAAGAAACGAGGTGTTTCAGACGTAGGTATGATCCTCTGATTCATAATAGGTCTTTACCTATGAAATTGCCGTTTTGTATGAAAAAATTGAAACTAATTTTTTTCATGCATTTTTTATTTGTATTAATAGAAGTAATCACCCATGCAATCAATGCATCTTTGCCAACGCAGTGGCAGTTTATTGATGCCCTTCTTAAAGAAATCAGCTGGACGGGAGGCAACAAATTCTTCAAAGGCATTTTGTACTGCCTCTCGGGTATTGAATTTTTTTCCCGCCAAGAAGTTATCCAAATTCTGGAAAAAGTAGTAGTCTGTAGGCGCAAGGTCTGGTGAGTAGGGCGGATGACGGAGAGCTTCCAACCCCAGTTCTTGCAATTTGGAGACCGTCTGCTGTGCAGTATGAGGTCGCGCGTTGTCGTGCAGGAGCAGCGGAGACGAGCGATTGACCAATGCTGGTTGGAGATGTGCCAGCTTCTCCATCATTGTGTTCAGTTCTTCACAGTACACATCTGAAGTAATGCTCACCCCGTTTGGTAAGAAGCTGTGATGAATCACACTGGCGCTAGACCACCAAACAGTGACCATCACTTTTCTAGGGGTAAGTTTTCGTTTAGGGCATTGTTTAGGTGCTGAACCAGGATCCAACCAACTTGCTGAGCGCTTGCGGTTATCAAACAGAATCCATTTTTCATCGCAGGTAACAATGCGGTTCAAAATTCCTTCATTTGTGTGTCTGTTGAGCAGTGCAAGGCACGTCTCGACGCGTACTTCGCGCTGGCGATCATTGAGTTCGTGGGGCACCCATTTGTCAAGCTTTTTTACCTTGCCAATTTGACGCAAATGGACCACTATTTTTTTTGACGCTAACGTCGAAAGCTGCTGCTAATTCAGCCGTAGATTGTGTATCATCAGCTTCCACAATCGCCTTTAATTCGTCATTGTCGACCAAAGTCTTCGGACGACCGCGAGGTTCATTTTTCAGGTCGAAATTTCCAGAACGGAAGCGAGCAAACCAATAACAAGTGGTGCGTTGGTTTGTAGTGTTAGCTCCGTAAACGTCGTTGATGTTGCGTGCCGCTTGTGCCGCGTTGCTGCCATGACGGTACTCATATTCCATAATTACTCGAATTTTTAACGTATCCATGATGACGAAAAAGATTGAAATGCGATGAAAATGTTACACTAATCAATAAACATGGTATATATAAAAAATAATTTAAAATCTAAAGTTAAGGAAATTAATCTAACGCATGCGTCTTGCCTTCAACTTGAAATATTCAATAATACTGTTTTATGCATCTATCGATCGCCAGCTAACGCGAACTCGGAGAGTTTTATCAATTCTTTAAGTACCCATCTCGATACTATAAACCCCCAGAATAATATAATCATAGCGGGTGACATAAATATTAATATTAAACAAAAGGATACTATGTCGTCTCACGACCAAAAAAATAGACTTAATTACCTCAATACATTATCCCAGTATGGTATTCTACCTGGTCATACATTGCCTACTAGAAATGAAAACTGTTTGGACCATTTTATGCTAAAGTTAAACAAACATAAGATATCCGCCTTCATTGCCATTCTGCGCACAAGCATTACAGATCACTTTACCACCTTTCTGTCCCTTTCAAAAATAAAAGTTTCCCCAATTGTGAGCAAAACTAAATCCTCAATTGACTTTGAGAAAGCATATAAGTATTTACTTGAAAATAAATTAGCTGATTTACTTTTTTGCAACGACCCGGAATCCCTGACAAACCTTCTTATATATAAACTATCTGAATCGATTAATAAAAATACTACCCTTGTAAAAATTCCAAATAGTAAGCGCATTATCAAGTTATGGATTACTCCTGGCATTTTAAGATGTATCAGGAACCGTAACAAATTGCAAAAAGATAGTAAGAAAGAACCGTACAATGAAATATTAAAAATAACGTTTATAAGATATAGGAACTATTGCAATAACTTAATAAAAAAAGTAAAAAGAAAGTATGAAAGAGAACTAATAACTAAATCAACTACTAATAATAAATTACTTTGGAAAAATATAAAAACTATTACCTACTCTAATAAATGTAAAAGTGACAACACAGAATTATTAAATATTAAATCATCTCCATTAGAATCGGTTAACTATATAAATAATTTTTTTGCCAACATTGGTAAAAACCTTGCACTAAAAATCCAGCCACATATAAGATGTAATCAACAGGATAGACATCTCTCTCCAACGGGTCAACCTAACTCATTTGTGCTGCTGGACACGGATATGAGTGAAGTTAACCTTATCCTCATGAGTCTTAAGACCGGCAGTGCACCTGGATGGGACAACGTTTCAACTAGTTTTTTGAAGTACATACGCAAGGATGTTGTTCCCATTATTACTCATCTCGCCAACCTTTGTTTTGGTAAAGGAATCTTTCCAGCTGCATTAAAACAGGCTATTATTACGCGGGGTGCGTGGACAGGAAACCTCCCCGAGTGCCCGGGGGCTGGAGTTCCCTTACGGATACGTCCGGGGGGAAGGCCAGTCTCCGGGACGGTGCACCCTGGGGTACGGGCAATGGCTCCCCATTAGGCGCTATATGCCTAAGGGGTCCCGTTGTCCGTATGCCAATATCCTGTCGGAGGTACGCTCCAACGTGTGTCCCTCTGCTTAAGCAGAGACGCACAGCGGCGGAGTAAGAGCGGGCTCGGTGTGCACTAACCCTGCCGCCGGGCAGGCAGGAGGAAGTCATTTCCTTCTGCCACCGTTAGTCTCGTAGCCCCGAAGATTGTCAGGTCATGTCTCTGACCTTTGCCGGGGGTCGAGGGTCTTGGCTTAATCGCCCAGACCGCGAGGAAGAAAACCTCTATAAAAAATTACCCCAAACCTCCAAGCGGCGGCGCACCGTGAGGGAGGTTGGTAGCTTGACTAATGGGTAGCTAAATTAGTCATTAGTGCGAACCACGCATTTTGAGCAGGTACACAAAGTTTTTACTCGTGGGATCAAATATGGATACACACAAAAATAAAGGACGAGGAGAGGAGGGGAGTGATGCGGCGTCGGAGTCCGATGCCGCATTTGGTGCGAAGGGCGCGACGGGCCCATTTAAGAGCCCGGAGGGCGTAGTGGTGGGGGCCGCTGGGGGGAAAGGGAAGAACCCTTTCCTGAAGCGGAACAAAAATCCGGGGGATGGCCAGGGGTCTTCCTCGGACGGTGGGGTGAGCTCGGCCCGTAGGAAACTTGCTCGCCGGGGCCAAGGCTGGACCCGGAAAAAAGGGGGCAAGGGTCGGGTAGTCCCCACGCAGGAGGACAGTGAGCTGAGCACAGCCAGCTCAGCCGAGCCGGCCGAGAGGGTCGCAATGGAGTCGTCTGGCGGTGAGTCGGACGCCGAGGGCGGCTCCAATATAATGCGAGCGGCCAGGTTCGAGGAGGTCGTGGTGGCGGCAATCGAGGGTGTGGCCTTGAAGAGGACTCAGTCCTCTAAAGACAAGGCCATACCCGCAGCCAAGGCTTCCATCATGGCGGCAGCGGAGGCATTGCTACAGGGGCCTCCGACGGACGGCTTGTCCGAGATGCGGGCGGAGGTCGCCCGCTTGACAGCCGCCATGGAGCTTCTCCGAAAGGAGAACGAGAAGCTCCGAGCGGACCTGGCCGGGCTCCGAGGAGCCGGCCCTCGGGATGGTTCACAGGGCGGGTTGCAGCAGGGGCAGGGTGGGCCCGAGCCTGCTGAGGACCGGGTTCTGGCCCTGGTGCGGAATGAACTGGCTGCCCTCAACAGGCGTTTCTCCGTCCTGGAGGGCATTGTCCTGCGGCCCCCGCTAGCGGCGAGCCGGCCGGCCTCGGGCCAGCCAAAAGCGGCTTCGTATGCCGCCATGGCTGCCACGGCCAAACCAGGATCGGCGGGGCCAGCGAAGAGCGTAACTGTGCCCGAAAAGGCACCTGCAAATGCCCCAGCCGTGGCCGTGGCGGCGACGCGGCTGCCCCCGCCTCCTAAATCTCTTCCGGCTGACGCCGAATGGCAGGTAGCCGGGGAGAAGAAGAAGGCGGGTAAGGCAGCAAGGGCGGCCAAACGAAAAGAGAGGCGGCGGCGGCGCAAAGAGCGAAACGTCGCGGCGAGGTTACATGCCCCGAAGTCCGCAGCTGTAGTGATCACACTACAGCCGGAAGCGGAGAAGAAGGGAGTGTCCTACCGCGACGTGCTCACCAAGGCGAGGGCGGCGGTGAACCTTGAGGAGCTCGGGGTTGTAGATGGCATCCGGGTAAAGGTCACTGCGACTGGGGCTCGGATGCTGGAGATCCCCGGTGCGGCCAGTGGCCCGACCGCTGACGCTCTGGCCGAAAGGCTCAGGGCGTCCTTAGATGCGGACGTGGCCCGAGTGTCCAGACCCGCCAAGTGCGCTGACATGCGCATCCTGGGTCTGGATGACTCAGTGACGGAGGGAGAGGTGGTGGCCGCCGTGGTCAAGACTGGGGGGTGCGCCTTCGAACAGGTGAGGGTAGGCACCTTCCGTCTTGACTCCACGGGGATGCGAGCTGTTACGGTGAGCTGCCCCGTGTCGGCGGCCCAAAAGATAGCTGGGGAGGGCCGAAGGTTCCGGGTGGGCTGGGATTCCACGCGGGTGAAATTGCTGGAACCCAGACCTCTGAGGTGCTTCCGTTGCCAAGTGGGCAACCACGTCGGAGTTAAATGCACCTCGGAGGTGGACCGCAGCAGTCATTGCTTCCGTTGTGGTCAGCCCGGTCACAAGGCCGGCTCGTGCAATGCCACGCCGCACTGCTATTTATGTGCGGCTGCTGGCAAGCCGGCCGATCACCGGGCTGGAAGCAAGGGCTGTGGTCCATCCACTAAAGCCCGGAGCAGGGGCAAGCCCTCTACCACCGCCGTCACTGCCGCGGCCGCCGCCACAGCCGTCGCCGTTGCCGCCTCCACTGCCGTCGTCGCCGTACCCACTGCGGCAGGACCCACACAGGGGGCTCAGGGAGGGGGTGAAATGGAATGTCAGTAATGGCTCCATTACGCCTCCTCCAGGCGAACATCAACCACTGCGCCTCAGCTCAGGATCTGTTGCTCCAGAGCATGGCGCAGTGGTCGATTAACATCGCCGTGGTCGCTGAGCCGTACTTTGTCCCGCCCAGTGATTACTGGGTGGAGGACCTGAGCGGCTCAGTGACCCTCATTTCGTCGGCCGCCGCCGGTACTCTGTCCCTCGAAGCTGTTAAGAGAGGACAGGGTTGCGTTGCAGCACGGTTCGGGGAGATTGTCGTGGTAGGGGTATACTTCTCCCCGAACCGAACTCTCGCCGAGTTCCACAACTCCCTTGCGGAGTTGAAAACCGTCGTTGTCGGGTTCTGTTCCCTTCCCGTGCTCGTCCTCGGGGACTTCAACGCCAAGAATATGGCTTGGGGTTCCCGGTATACGGACACACGGGGCAGGATGGTGGAGGACTGGGCTCTGGAGACAGGCCTGGTCGTCCTAAACCGGGGTTCTGTCCCCACATGTGTGCGGATGCGGGGCGAATCAGTGGTGGACATGTCGTTTGCCAGCCCCGCTCTGTTGCCGCATGTTGTTGACTGGCGCGTCATGGAGGGGGTGGAGACCTATTCCGATCACCGGTACATTCGGTTTGATGTCTCCGCCCAGACCTCGAGCGCGCCGGTCCGACAGGCCCCGAGTGGTCCGCGGTGGGCGCTGAAGCAGCTGGACCGGGAGCTCCTCCTGGAAGCCTCGATCGTGCAGGCCTGGGTGTCACCACCGGACAGGCCTGCTGACATCAACGACGAGGCGGAGTGGTTCCGGGAGGCCATGTCCGAAATATGTGACGTGGCAATGCCCCGGGTCCAGCCCGGACGCGCTTGGCGCCAGGTGTACTGGTGGTCGCCGGAGCTGACGGCTCTGCGCGAGGCGTGCGTTGCTGCGCGGCACCGGTACACCAGGCACCGCAGGCTCCGTATCCGCCCACCGGATACGGAAGCCATTCAGGCGGAGCTGTACGAGGGGTACAGAGCGGCGAAGACCGCCCTCCGAGCGGAGATCTCGCGGGCCAGGGGTCTGGCTCGCGAGGAGTCGCTGGGGACTCTGAACAGAGACCCGTGGGGACGCCCCTACAAAATGGTGCGGGATAAACTCCGCCCATGGGCTCCCCCGCTGACGCAGAGTCTCCGGCCGCAGCTCGTGGAGGACGTGGTGAGCGCTCTGTTCCCTTCGCGAGGGGAACATACTCCCCCGCCCATGGCTCCGCCTCCTGCGGTGCCCGATGCGGACCACATCACCGACGACGACGACGATGCCCCGGAAGTGACCGAGGTAGAGCTGAGAGCGGCGGTACGTAGGCTGAGTGCCAAAAATACCGCCCCAGGACCCGACGGCTTGCCAGGAAGAGCTTGGGTTCTGGCCTTTGGGGCTCTCGGGCCTCGACTAGGGGGGCTCCTAAGCGCATGCTTGGAGAGGGGCCAGTTCCCACTTCGTTGGAAGACAGGGAAACTGGTCCTCATTAAGAAGCCGGGGCGCCCTGCGGACTCTCCGTCCGCTTACCGGCCCATCGTGCTGCTCGACGAGGTGGGCAAGCTCTTTGAAAGAGTCATTGCAGACCGCCTCGCCGGGTGGCTGGTGCAGGAGGGGCCGGATTTGGCGGAGAGCCAGTTTGGCTTCCGCAGGGGGCGCTCTACGGTGGACGCCATCATGCGCGTGCGAGCCCTCACGACGGGGGATGCTGTGGCCCGGGGTGGGGTCGTCTTGGCGGTGTCTCTAGACATCGCCAACGCCTTCAATACCCTGCCCTGGAGTTGCATCAGGGAGGCACTCCGGTATCACCGGGTGCCAACCCACCTCCGTCGAGTGGTCGAGGCCTATTTGACGGACAGGGCCGTCATCTACCCCGGTCATCAGGGAGAGTGGAACCGGCGAGAGATGTCGTGTGGTGTCCCACAGGGATCGGTCCTGGGGCCACATCTGTGGGACATCGGGTACGACTGGGTGCTGCGCGCCGACCTCCCTAGCGGCGTCAGCGTTGTATGTTACGCTGACGACACGCTGGTCCTGGCGCAGGGGAGGTCGCACCAGGCGGCGGCTGAACTAGCGACACGCGGGGTTGCGACAATCGTAGAGAGGATCCGGCAGTTGGGACTCGAGGTGGCCCTGCACAAGTCCGAGGTCATGTGTTTTCATGGTCCTCGGAACGCGCCACCGTCGGGTTCCCAAATAACGGTAGGAGGGGTTCACATCGGGGTTGAGTCGACGATGAAGTACCTGGGACTCGTCCTCGACAGCCGGTGGAACTTCGTGGAGCACTTCCGACGTTTGGCTCCCAGACTGGAGCGGGCCGGGGCTGCCTTGAAGCGGCTCCTGCCCAATCTGGGGGGTCCAAACGCCTCCTGCCGGAGGCTTTACGCGGGGGTCGTGCGGTCCATGGCCCTTTACGGGGCACCGGTGTGGGCGCGTTCCCTGAGGCTGCGACCAGCCCGCCGGTTGAACGCGTCCCAGAGGGTCATGGCCATCCGGCTAGTCCGGGGATACCGCACGGTCTCCTGTGAGGCGGCGTGCCTCCTTGCCGGATTACCGCCATGGGATCTGGAGGCAAAAGTCCTCGCGCACGTGTGGGAGTGGCGCGAGGAGGTGAAACGCCGGGGCGTAACTCCGCTGCCGCGAGAAATCACGGTACAGCGGACAGAGCTCCGGCGGGATCTCATGGCGGCATGGAGAGTGCGATTGTCGCAACCCAGCGCTGGGCACGCCACAATTGCGGCGATAAGTCCCCTCTTTGAGGAGTGGTTGGAGAGGCGCCACGGCGTCCTCACCTTCCGCCTGACGCAGGTCCTCACCGGACACGGTTGTTTCGGGAGGTTCCTGTTTCGGATAAGGCGGGAGGAAACGCCCGGGTGTCACCATTGTGTGGATCGCCCGGAGGACACGGTGGAGCATACAGTGGAGGTCTGCCCGGCTTGGGCGGAGCACCGCCGTGTTCTCACGGAGGCGATCGGCGGCGGCGATCTCTCGCGTCCAAACCTGGTCCAGGCCATGGTGCGGAGCGAGAGTGCATGGGAAGCCGTCACCTCCTTCTGCGAAGCAGTAATGCTCGCGAAGGAGGAAGCGGAACGCGTGAGGGAGAGGCAACAGCCGCGCCCTCGCGCCCCTAGCCGCCGTAGGAGACGCCCTGGGCGGCGGGAATCGATTGCCGATTCCCGGCCACCGTAGGCGCGGGCTTGCGGACGACGAGTAATGGGCAGCTCGCCGTCCGGTAAGGACTAGGCCCGGGTCGACGGCGCGTTGTGTTCCACGCGCGCCTCAAAGAGATGTCAGCAGTGACGGGGTCAATTGGGCCGATGCCGCCGGGGTCGCGGGTAGTTCGAAAGAGATACCGTGGCCCTGGCACGGGCAGCTGAAGGAACATGGGTGGGTTTTAGTCAGTAAAAGTCTGACACGCCCTCCCGCCTCTGCCCAGAGCGGGAGAAGTCATTTGATGATTTCCCATCCACAAAAAAAAAAAAAAAAAAAAAGGCTATTATTACGCCAGTATATAAGTCTGGAGACAGAGACGATGTCGGCAACTATAGGCCTATATCTGTCTTACCTGCAATTTCTAAAATAATTGAGAAACTTATTAACATAAGGTTACTTAAATATCTAAAAGATTTTGATATTTTATCGGACTCTCAATTTGGCTTCCGGCAAGGTATGTCTACCGAGAATGCAGTTTGCGGCGCTTAGTGCGCTAATTACCGAACAACTTGATAGCGGCAAAAAATGTGTAACTGCATTCCTAGATTTAAAAAAGGCCTTTGACACCGTCTCTGTCCCACTCTTAGCATATAAGCTAGAAGCTATTGGAGTTCGTGGGCTGCCGTTAAATCTTCTCAAAGATTATCTCAGCAATCGTAGGCAAAGGGTTAGAGTGGGTCAGTGTATTAGTGGGGACACGGTTGTGTCTTACGGAGTCCCCCAAGGGAGCGTATTGGGGCCTACTTTGTTCCTTATTTATGTGAACGAACTCTGTAACATGGGTATTGCAAACGCAAGAATTTTTTCGTACGCTGACGACACTGCTGTGGTGTTCACGGGTAATTCTTGGCGAGACGTTCAGCTTAGCGCAGAGTTGGGATTGTCTGAGATTGCTGGATGGCTGAGACAGAATTTGCTCACACTGAACATATCTAAAACTACACTACATATGTTACATATGTTTCAGTGTGTGCAATCGTACACAACCCAGTACTGACTTTAAACTTAGGATTCACGTATGCGATGCTGGAAGTCACTCACACTGCAGCTGCTCAACTATAAACAGAGTACCTCATATCAAGTATTTGGGTATTATTGTCGACCAGAGATTATCTTGGCATCCCCACATTGATCAAGTTGCTAACAGAATCAGAAAACTAAGTTGGATTTTCAGGACACTTAGACATATAATACCTATAAATGTATGTGCTCCTTCAGGTAGGAATAAAAACTTCCTAAATATGATATATTTAGCGCTTGTACAATCAGTTTTGCTATACTGCATCCCTATTTGGGGGGGAGCTTCTAAAACAAAATTTTTAGAATTAGAGCGTGCACAACGGGCTCTCATCAAGTGCATGTATTTTAAAAAACGGAGATATTGTACTGAAAAACTTTATCAAATTAGTAATCTTTTAACGGTCCGGAAGCTTTACATTACTCAAGTTGTTCTCACAAAACATAAAGCACTAACCTATGATCCCAGAATATTGGCTAGAAGAAGAAAAGACGTTATATTAAAAGTACCACAAACAAGAACACTATTTGCTAGTATTCAACTTTTTAAGCGATCTGCTCAGCTTTATAATGCTATTAATAAACACATTTATATCTACCCTAAGAATTGTTATGAATGCAAAAAAATACTAACGGAATGGATAAGAAAGCTAACCTATAGTGAGACTGAATCACTTCTACAACATATACACTAACACTATACTAACACTATTCTCTACACAAACATACACACCCTCACACACACACACACTCACCCCCACTTTCACACACACACACCCTCATTCACTCAAATCACCTTGTTTTTGTTTATGTACTCGTATTGTATAGTTTACACTTCTTGTTTTTGAAAGAGCGGAGTCTCCTAATACAGGCATCTTTTGCTTAAAAGGAGGCTCCAATCTCAAATTTGCTGTACGTTTAAGGTTATCAAATAAACTATTTTTATTTTTTTTTTTTTATTTTATTTTTTTTTAAACAAATGACTACTTTTGGAAAAAAAAATCCGTGTTTTTAAAATAAAATTAATTTGAAATTAGAATTCTTAGCCAAACAAAAATTATTTTGATTTGAAATGGCCAGTACTGCAGAACGGCAATTTCATAGGTAAAGACCTAATATTAATAGTTGTTACGAGTATGTAAGGGTATATGAATACAATAAATCTGCTTGATTAAGCTTCAAGCTTGAAGAACTCGTGGCTAAGTAATAACAGCTGCACGGGTCGATCCATCAGGTTAAGCTACGCTTGCCGGGGTTGGTCCGTGGATGGGTGACCATCTTTACATACCGAGACTCCTCCGTGCCTCGGAAAGCACGTTAAGCCGTTGGTCCCGGCTGTCATTCGTACATCTTTGACAGTCTTATCAAGGGGTATCGTATTACCCAGTCACTGGGTTGTGGAGGTCAGATAGGCAGTCGCTCCATGTAAAATACAGGAATTCAGCTGCATCCGGTTAGACTGGAAGCCGACCCCAACATAGTTGGGAAAAGGCTAGGCAGATTGATTGATTAAGCTTCAAGGGTTAGTCTGCAGATGTCTGACAGTGGCTTCTCTATAAACTATAAGCTCGGAATTTGAGAACAAGACTACAAAAAGTTACTGAAAAATGTCTAATGGAAAATCTATAATACTTTGCTCGTTCAGAGGTTCGTACCAAGTCAAAAGTCGGGTTAGTGACCACATGACGAACAGATAAAGGGCCCCACACATTTACAGTCCACCGGTAGTCCGCCAACAGACAATCCCCTCATAAAAAATGGACTGCCAGTTTTTATGAGTGGGCGGACTGCCGACGGACTGTATAATGTGTGAGGCCCTTTAAGGTAATGGAAGACGTAATACAGTTCGGCCGTCGAGAAAATGCGTTCTTGACACCTGTCAATTTCATCTAACTAATATGTGATATACGCAAAATACGCGCATTGACGTGGAGTTGCGGATACCAGCCCGTATTACTTAACGAATTCAAATTCAAATTCAATTTTTTATTGCTCAACACATTACATAATCATACATTTCTAGATGTCAAGTGAATGCGCAGTCCACTGTGTTGCACCAATACAGGCATGCAAAATTATCATTAACGAATATGTGTTTTGCGAATTTGATCATTATTACAACTAGAAATTGTCCAACTGACATGTGTCAAGCAGACACATAGGTCAACACATAAACATTACTAGTGAAATGTGGGTGTGCCTTAGATAATATACCTAATATGTAGTCTAAGGGACACCCCTTAGACTATATATCAGGTATATTATCGGCTACAGGCGTGGTGATATGTTATATGTTTCATTACACGAAAGATGTATTCCTTACTAGGTAAACACTACACGTCCGTCAAGATCGCTTCTCAGTACACCCCACACCCCGCAGTATCACCTGCATCGAGATTCCCACTGGAACCATGTCTTTAGCTCGCATAAAATAGTATTTACTTATTATGCAATTAGTGAATAAAGGACGGATTTAAAGCGAGGGCCATAGATGAATCACGTGCTAGTGAAGGATGGTAACGACTGAATCACGACCATAGGGACTGATTCATGATTATTGAATCACGAGCGCAGCGAGTGATTTAAATGTTAGAATCCTGAGCGACGCAAGTGATTCATGGCCCTCGATATAAATCCATTTTATGTAAGAGATGCATACTATACTTTATACCATGACTACGAGAAAAAGAAAGATTTAAGCGAAACTAGACATTTAATGAAGAAAAAGGAAGGTAAAATTAATTAAAATGCACATTAAAATTGGAACAATTACTAAAATTAAGAGTAACTCTATATCGGCCGCCCATTCTTTCATAAACTCAGTTGTTAACACATCTTCTTCATCACTTAAATGCATTTTAATCGATTTATTATTAAGTAACACTAAACTTTGTGTTCGTACAACTTACAGTATTCAAAATAGCGCCAATTTACTAATGACAACAAAGAACACAAACAGTTTTTATTCTAATGCTAAACTCCTTGTTGAAAATGTCGATCAATAAAATTGAACATAGAACACACCAATATAGGTCGAATATATTGTTGTGTTGTGAATTCAAACACCAAAATAGTGATTAAAAGTGCTTTTTATTCACTGTTTTCAGTGAATATAATAAGCTTTTTAGAAGGGGAATGGTATAAAGTATCTTATGTCACTTGGAAATAGTGTAGCGATAGATTTCTATCGCTACACTATTTCGATGACATAATTATTGTAATCGGATCAGTATTGTAATCGTTTAAGGAACACAACTACACCAAAACCAAGATCACGGAATTTACCCAGGAAGCCGCTAAGCTCAAGTGAGACTGGGCCGGACATTCTGCCGCATGTCAGATGACAAATGGGCTAAGAGAACCACTGATGTCCCACTAAACGCACGACGACATCGCGGCAGGCCGAGACGAAGATAGCGGTACGAGCTTGACTCCTACCGAAACGACTGGCCGACACTAGCAAAAGACAGAATTATGTGTATGAAAAGGAGAGAGGGAGACCTATGCCCTGCATTGGGACTGTACAAGCTAGGTAGATAGATAGATCAGTATTTCCAGAGATAACCTTTTACATACATCAATCAATCTGCCTAGCTTTTTTTCAACATGTTGGCGTCGGCATCCAGTCTAACCGGATGCAGCTGAATACCTGTATTTTACATGGAGCGATTGCCTATCTGACCTCCAAACCCTAGTTACTGTGTAACATGATACCCCTTGGTAAGACTTGTTGTCAGACTTTTGCGCTTCTAACGATGGTCAACGATCTATACGAATGACAGCCGGTACCAACGGCTTAACGTGCTTTCCAGGCTCGAAGGGGTCTCGATATGTAACGGATGGTCATCCATCTACGAACAGACCGCGGCAAGCGTAGCTTAACCTTCGATCTACCCGTGCGGATGTTATCATTTAGCCACGAACCCTTTCAACCTTTTACATACATGCAAACAAATATTATAGGAAGGAGTATGTAAGGATCGTAGCAGGTGGCTTTCCATAGTTTCTGCCTACCCCCATGGAAAGAAAGCGTAAGTTTATGTATGCTGCCGTCCACTAACTAAAAGGCCGTTAAGCCACAGTTGGTCGTTTTTCACTTTGTAATGTAGTCTTACAAAACTTTCGATGCTCTATCTTTTGGTGTAAGAATCATTTTTCTATGATTTATAGTTTTAGAGATACAGAACATTGTTGAGCAGTTAAACCACATAAATTTCGTTACTCCCTTAATTAAAAAGCGGCTAAGCCACAATACTTCTCTAGAAAGACGTTAACATACTTTAACGGCAAATTGATGTATCATTTTTTTCTAAATTTACTTAACTAAAAGTACGTTATCTAGTCATGCTTGACTAAAAAGCAGCTAAGCGTCTTTAACTACCGTCATGTATTGTGTCTTATAAATAACCATCTGAACATCGTGCCTTAACTATAAAGCAGTTATAAAGAAAAACTACACTAGAAAGCAGTTATACGCCAATAGCGGCTTTTAAGTTATGTATTGAAATTAGTATTAGCTAAATATCAATCGCTAGAGAGCAGCTAAACGACAATACTAGACTAAAAAGCAGTTAAACGCTCGTGATTTGTATTTGCATTTGACCAGCTCAGGCTATTAATTGTCCGTCATCTCAAAATAAAAACTGGTTATTGTTTTCTATGCTAATCGACCTCATCAATAGTGACTTAATAGCCACAAAAACTATCACTCTATTTTATTTCGAACCGGGTCACACATTTATGAGCTGTGATCAATTTCACCATCAAGTCGAATTATCGATGAAGCGGAAAAAGACCATATATGATTTCACAGACTTTGAAAATGCAGTGGCCTCAGCAAATAATGGTAAAGTTCTGGTTAAATCCATGCAGCCTCAAGATTTTGTAAACTACGTAGGTAACGTATCAGATCGACGCATACATAATTCAAGTCCCAGAGCGTATCTTAAAAATATGACTCAAGTGTATTTTAAACGAGGAAGTTTTGACCTCCATTATAAGGAAGCTTTTGATGAGGAATATGTTTCTCTTAAATTTTTAAACGATAAATACTTGAAGAACCCGCATTTTGTTTTAACATTTCGTACGCAACCGAAAGGAATAGATGAAGAGAGAAAGATTAATCTTTTAATAAAGTTATCGCCAATTATACCTAAACATAAGATGTTATTTTGGCAAAATTTACCGATCATAGAAGGAAACAATATATCTGAATTGAACCAGAAGAAAAACAAAAGGAACGTAACTTTGTAAACTAGGATATGTAGTAAACATAAAGACTGAAAAAGTTCCTTTAGAATAATGTTGTTTTTTATATTTTATTAAATATTTTTATTTACTTTATTACTTAATTTTGATAATACTACACGAGTGTTACTAGGTTTAGTTGCTTATTTACCTAATCTGATTTACTCATTTTGTTAAAGTTTTTAATTAGTATTTAAGCATAAAAAATGGCTGAATTTGTATTTTTTTATATAAAGTCTAATATTTAATTGATTATGACGTTGTGTTACGCACAATTATATTATTTCAACTTTGCAATTATTGATCTCTGATTGTGATATGTTTATTTCATAAGTGCATAAGAGTTTGAAACCAATGTGTGTCATGTGCCATAAAGCTTTCAAAAACGATACTTACATGTGTTAGCATATCATACCTTAGCGGCCACGGCTTATTTTAATTTAAATATTTGAATTGTTTTTTTTTTTTAAGGACGCTTTTAACGTTCTGCATCGTTGTCACATGTAAAATTTCAACATGAATGATGTAACCATTATTTTATAACCATATCTTGATTTAAAAGAGTGTCCGTGGAGTTTCTTGCCCGTTCTTCTTCATAGGTACCTACTATGCTTTGGAATGGGCGCCTAGCTTCATCTTTTTGACTGACCGACCCCTTGACAATTCAAAAGTGCCTGTAATTGGTTTAATTGAAATAAATGCTTTGAGTTTGAGTTGGGTATTTTAATAAAATAATTATAATATAATTTTTCGGTTTCGCGAATACTGATTATTATTAAAGATGTAATTGTGATCTCATTACTGAATAGGACTTGTAAAAAGTTAACTAGGTTTTTTTTATTTTATATTGTTTAATTAATAATAAGCTATTTGTTAAGTTCCTACACAATTTAATTAGACGTACTGATTGTCTATTCTTTTTTATTAATGAATAAAGTTCTGATTTTCATAAAATAATTTTAACTTCTCAACTTTTTATCCGCAAGTGCTTATTTAAAAGGCAGTTAATTGCGAGCGAGATGTCTTTAGCTGCCTTCTAGTTGAGCAATAGGAGAACCAGTATAAAAATATGTTTTACAATACCGAACTTAAAAGCGTTTAAAATCCCATAACTGCTTTCTAAGTAAGCAAAGTTAGTCTTCCGAGTGTTAGTTACTAGGCTATAAGTCTGTTAAAATCCTTTAACTGCTTTATAACTAAGTATATTTTGATAACTTTTACTATAAGTACAAGACGTGGCAGCTACAAGAAATTGCTTTACTATAAAGCAGTTAAGGTATGGTTAGCGGCCTTATAGTGCAGTATTTTATGTAAAAATTAAATAAATTGCTTAGCTAAAAGTTAGAAAATGAATTTAAATAAAATGTGATTAATATAAACGAATAAAATATATTACATATTGTGAAAAAAGACTATGCCTACGTATATAACTTGCAACCTTGTTCCTAGGTAGCATACTTTTCAAGAGACATCAATTCGCACTTATTTTTGCGTTTTCTCGAAAACTACTTTTTGCACTTAGCTGCCTTTTAGTTAGTGGACGGCAGTATGTATATTTTACCAATTAATTTTAATTTTAGTATAGAAGTATGTATTACCAGGCTAGGCGCACTCCCCATTTTAGGTATGAAGCTAGAAGTACGCGGCGGGCTCGACTTGTTGGGCTAATTCATTGTAGGCTGCCGCGCGCCGTTACTTCGATACTCACTCACGCGCCGCGTCGTAAAAGAAGACAACCCTAACAAGTCAGAAGGTATAAGAGTTACGCGATAGAAAGAGAGGCAACTTCTAGGTGAATATAACTGTAGGTAATTAACGCTATGCGACCTGAATTGCACTTTATTGTGTCGTAGCAAGAGTCGCTATTTATTTAAATGATTTTGCGGAATGAATCTACTGTGCCGTACTTGTATGTATTTTGTGGTATTACTGAAACACAGTTCTAATACATATTTTACTTACTGTTTATGATATTTGTTTTGAATTTACGACTACTTCTTCCGTCATAAACCGTCACACATAATATGCATTACCCATAAGAAATAATTTTGAAAGCCGGCCTTTATATTCAATTATAGTACAGTTTCAAACCAATATCGTGTGCGCATTAACCAGAATGCCTCATAAACGTCTAGAGAGTACCATAAATTTAAGTGCTATACGCATAGAATTTACGATATTATACCTCGTTTTAGAGTTATTAGAAGTTTCTGGCGGGAGGATGTGTTTGTGTTTGGATGGCTGGATGTGGCATTTACTGCGTTCGTTTCGGAGCAATGTTAGTGGGTTATGTAAATATAGATGCTTCGTGGAAAATGTTGCTTTATTTCCCATCTTTTTCCTTTTACACTTAAATTTCTTTTAAATAAATAAATAAACCATTTATTTCAGGCGACACAGGCCCATAGATAAATACCTTAACATAAACATACATATTAAACATAAAAAAAACTTGTGTTTATTTAATTTTATATTTCATCTTCTTGCACACATACAAACTTGGTATAGGATAGTCATATTTAACAAACTATTTAACTAGGCACTCAATAACTATCAATATAGACATAGATGAGATATAGATATAGATGTCTAGACAACCTTTAGGTTCCGAGGATCAAAGAGAACTTAGAAACCAGGCGACCCTCCAAATATGACGTTTCCAGACAAAAACATACAACATTACATTACGATACATTTTGCTAGAAAAAACCAGTACTTTTGGCGGCAACAGTCATTTTTAACTTCATAATACACAGATACAAAATCATTTGAGTCAAATCACATACTTTCAACTTTATATTTAGTATTTTACATCAACAAAACTTATTATTATTTGGAAATCATGACATTCGGCCATCCGACACTGTGTTGCCTCCTGGCACACACACAACAATTATATTTTTTAAATAAATCATGACATGACATCAAGGCTTGACTATGTCAGTAGCACTTCATTTTGCACTAGCTTGACTTTGTGCTGTCCTGTGGTTCTTGTCCGCGGAAGCGACGGAACACCACGTCCTGCGGCCAAAAGTCTTCTTACATGACAAGGGGTAGATAACAGTTCAGTACACGCACCACGAACGCCTTGAAGTTGACGATGACGAAGTTGTTAAGTAGTACTAAATCCTCCTCTGGTTGCAAGTTCTACTGCTGAACATAAGCTCCGTGTTCGATTCTCAAGTCGGGCAAAAGGTTTTTCTATCTGGAATTTCTCAGTAGGAGTCTAGAGTCTGGATTTCTGCCCGGTTATTACGGGAAAATAAGAAAAAAAAAAAAAAAAAAAAAAGGTTTATTCACAATTAAGATACAGAAACACACTTAAAATGTACATTACATTACAGTTCATATAATGCAAAATCTGTATAAAAGCATATAAACCCTGTCTCATAGACTAGGATAGCCTGTATTCTAAAAGACAGTGTTCGGCCAAATAATTGAGAAATAACAAATAAGAGGAAAAGAGGAATAACAAACAAGAAAGAGAAAGAAGAAAAGAGAGAATAAGAGGAATTAACATAACATAACATCAGGGTTGGGCAGAGGTGTACTTTTAGAACATTCACATTTCGCCAGTTAGCCTATTGCCATCAACCGGGCACAAATCCAGACTCCGGGCTGCTACTGATAAATTCCAGATAGAAAAACCTAATAACACTGCCCGAGCTGGGAATTGAACCAAGACCTCCCCCCCTCCCTCCCTCTCCTCCCTCTCCTCTCCTCCTCCTCTCCTCGAGTAGCGCTAGCGACCACTAGATCTCGAGGCAGTTCGCTACTATAACATAATTTTGTATTTTTCGGAGTACCTACCTACTGTAAGATAATTCTGTATCTTTGCTCGCGACTGTACGATGTTACTTCTCGTGTCAGGTAGAGAGATGAGCTAAGCAGTAATAAATCTCTTAATATTTATGAGTTTTTGTGTTACCCGTAGTCAGCTGTGTTGTGAGAATTTTATTAGGTACCTAAATGTGTAATTTAGTCATACATTCAGCACGCTCACGCTAAACCACTTTTACGTTAGTAGGTACATTCTCAAATAAATCCATTTTCAATTTTCTTTTTTTTTTCTCCAGTTTTTTTTCTTTATGGTACAAAAAACCGGCCAAGTGCGTGTCGGACCACGCACAATGAAGGGTTCCGTAGTTGGTTGACTTTTACTCGTAAACTTGAAAACCGTACTTACTCGTAGCTGTGATAGTTTTCCTTTTAGTATTTTGTTTTTAATTAGTGACTTAAACAGATGATTGTGCTCATGATAACAAACAACTTTTACTATAGGACCAAACCTGAAATCGCGAAAAAAAGAATCAGCGGCTCCCTACATTTTGACGAGTTATGGGAACATGGATGTATGGGACAGCTGATTTTCTTTTCGCGATTTCAGGTTTGTTACCATAGTAAAAGTTGTTTGTTATCATGAATATAATCATATGTTTAAGTATCTGTCACTAATTACCAGTCACCCTATATACTACTGCCATGATTTTTTTCACCCATCCAAAACTGACCGTTTAGCTGGCAGGGGGGGGGGGGGGGGGCACTTGGCTCTAACAATAATTAGCACTTTAAAGCTTAATATTTCAGAAACGGATCCCTAAATCGAAAAATTGTTTTCACAAACCCGCAATATTTTTGAAAGACCCATCCAAGAACACCCCACACCATGGGGTAGACGAGAAAAAAAAACATCCCCACTTTACGTGTACAGAGGGTACCCTAAAAAAAATTTTTTTTCATGATTTTATTTTACCACTTTGTCGGCGTGATGTATATGTATATCCATGCCAAATTATAGCTTTCTAGTAATAAGAGTCTCTGAGCTAAGCTGCGGACGGACAGACGGACATAGCGAAACTGTAAGGGTTCCGTGATGACTACGAAACCCTGAAAATGAGCTTGTGGTCGTTTTATCTGACAACATAGGTACTGTTATGTACCACTGGTACATAATTATGAAAAGAGCAGTGGTGACTTTCGATATTTAGATCGTGGGTTCGAAATAAAACCGAAGCAGGCACTTTTTTTTAACCTTTACTATCCCACTGCTGGGCAAAGGTCTTCCCAATTCTTTTACATTCGTCTTTGTCTGCTGCCGTAGCAGGCAAAAGCAGGCACTTTTTGTAAAGTATTTCATCACCACTGCTCTCAAAACGGTGAAGGAAAACATCGTGAGAAAACCAGCATGTCCAAGAACCAAAAACTCGAAGACATTGACATCTACCAACCCACGCTGGGCCCGTGTGGTGGATTATGGCACACTCTCTCTCACTGAGAGGAGGCCTGTGTCCCAGCAGTGGGAACATTATAGGCAGATTGTGATAGCACAACATAGGCCTAGCGTAACATAAGTTATGCTAGGCATAAAAACACTTTCTTGAAAATCAAAATCAAGTCATTATTCGTTACAATAAGATTCTTGTGATAATGTCTTAAAAATGGTAGTCTATTACCAACTGGTAACAAACTACCATTTTTACTGAGGCGTTGAATGCCCAAGAGTCCAATACTTTACAAAAATACAGTCAAACTCTGAAACCAACCAACTTTTGAATTTAAGTTCTCAAGTTTGGAAGCACTTGACGGTGCGTACTCCACTTTGCCTAAAAGTTTTATAACAAGACTATGTAAATTCATTGCAAGGTTTGTTAATTTTGTACCTTGGAATTGGAATCATCTTTTCAAAAGGCAATTACGGTTTCCTAATTTTCCTGTTCTTGTGGCACGTTTCTTTCTGGATTCAGAAATTAAACGTATTTAAGGGACCAATTAGAAAACCATTCAGTTGTAGAGGTACTGAAGTAGCTATTTGTCTTGTAAACTAATTTCATCATCCACCCCCACTTATTTGTATTTCTGAGTTAATGGTTACTTTGCAGGCTTCGTGTAGGTAGGTACTAGGTATTTGTGTTAAGCAAAATTATTAGAGAGAGCAGTGTTGGCCCAGTGGTAACGGCCGTGCCTTACGAGTTGTAGGTTGTAGGTTCGAACCCAGACAGACGCTTTACTTTATGTAAGTTATTTCATCACCACTGCTTTTAAAACGGTGAACGGAACATCGCGAGGAAACCGGCGTATTCTATACAGGGACCATTTTGGTTACCCGTTGAAAGGTTTTTCCAAACAGTTAATAAAAACCCCATACGATGTATGTAACCCTTTTGAATGACTTAAAGACCCATTTTGGTTACCCTTTGAAAGGGTTTTCGATAGGGTTTTTTCTAAGCAGTTAATAAAAACCCCATACGATGTATGTAACCCTTTTGAATGACTTAAAGACCCATTTTGGTTACCCGTTGAAAGGGTTTTCGATAGGGTTTTTTCTAAGCATTTAAACAAAAACCCATACGATGTGATACCCTTTCGAACAGCTTCCGTTTGCCGTTCAAAAGGGTTACACTTTTACTCTCTTAAAAACGATAACAGCGTAACATTCCGATTCGGAGCAATGCAATATGATCTCTTGATGATGGGGCATACGTTGCAAATAGCTTGGTAACCCGTACAAAACCCTTATATTATATAGGTTACTTTAATGAAGGGGTAACCCTTTCACTGGGTTTCAAGCCTAAAACCCATTTAAGGAGTTGCATATGATAAAGGTAACCTCATAAACGGCTTACCCCTTCGAAAGACTTAACTCTTAACCAGGGTAGTACAATCCTTGGTCTAGAACCAAAAAATCGGAGACATGTGACATCTACCAAGCCACGCTGGGCCCGCGTAATCCACCGATTACGGCACACTCACTTCTCACCGGGAGGAGGCCTATGTCCCAGCAGTGGGAACATTATAGGCTTATTATGCTAAAGTGATCTACCTAACAAAAGGCTAGAATAATATTGTTGCAGCCACGTTTAGCTATGGCGGGAACTAGAATTAGGCCAAGGATAACATTAGGAATTGGCATTCCGATGTAGGCTCCGACAACCAGGAGGCTAAGGATGGAATTGGTTACTGTGACATGCCTTTTTTTTTCACGGTTTGATCGATCGGCACGCTACGCTTGCCGCGATTGGTCCATAGATGGATGACCATCTTTACATATCATTACATGCATCCATGACTAAAAAAAAAAAAAACATTTATTTGGACCAAACATTTGTACACATTTTGTAAACCTGCCACAAATTGCGTGACAGTTTATCGGCATGATTAGCGCTCGTCTTAAACACATTTGGTATACAATCTAAATTAAATATCTAAGTAATATACGGTACGAAAAAGCACAAAAAAGAAAGCGTAAAACGAGGAAAAACGTGTAGGAAAGCACGTTAAGCCGTTGGTCCCGGCTGTCATTCGTGGATCTTTGACAGTCGTTATGGGTCGTCAGAAGCCCGAAAGTCTGATAACCAGTCTTACCAAGGGGTATCGTGTTATTCAGTAACTGGGTTGTGGAGGTCCGATAGGTAGTCGCTCCATGTAAAATACTGGTATTCAGCTGCATCCGGTTAGACTGGAAGCCGACCCCAGCATAGTTAGGAAAAGGCTAGACAGATGATGGCCTGGGAAAATAAGTAGTTTATTTAAAAGGGTATAATAGTTTTCTTTCTTTCTACACTCCCGGACAAACTTTTCCTCAAGAAGTTACACTACTGCTAATTCAGAAAAGATTCTAATCTTTACTAATAATAAAGCTGAAGAGTTTGTTTGTTTGTTTGTAATGTTTGAAAGCGCTAATCTCTGGGACTACCAGCAGAATTTGAAAAATAATTTTTGCATTTGATAGTCCAAATCTTGAGGAAGGCTATTTAACATAACTCTAGGAGCTGAACAAAAAGAAAAAAGTTGGAACGAACGCTAAGCAAAAACTAAGTTAGTAAGAGCGTGGGCAGGCAACGCGATGCGACGGATGGGTCGGGGGAACAAGAAATTTCACGCGGACGAAGTCGGGGGCAGAAGCTAGTTGCCCATAAAAGCAAAACAGTCTAAAAACAAAAGTTAGTATAATAGAATCAATGACAACAACGTCCTTCTCACACGCCATTACATTATCTAAGATACCGAAACATTAGCCGAAAATAGGGACGTACCATTCCTAATGTGTTGATGCACTTACAGTAATTAATAAAGATCAAAGGGACGAGTTGCGTAGTACAGGGAATAGTCTGTGACCATGATATTACATTGTTATGAAAGGTTTTCTTAAATGGTGTTTTTATTGCTGTAAAAATCTGAGTAAAAAATAAATTATATAAAAAAATAAAAAACACGACTGCCCCGGCAAAAATCGAACTAAAAAGTAAAAAAATCAAGATGTGTTAGTTAATCTGTATTTACCTACAAAGCGAAACTTCCAGACTTAACAGATAAATAAAATTGTCGTTGCAGTCGGGGGACCTTTTGATATTGTACTCGTAAAAATTTAAGAAAATTATTTTTTTCTGTTTTGAAAATGGACATACTGACATCAAATTGTTTTTTTTATTAAAACTTTTTCATTCCGGATGATGTAAGGATTCTAACGATACCCCATACATCTAAATCTGCTCAGGCATTTAAAAGTTATGGTGGAATAAAGAAACTCATAAGAGGAAGTTTGAAAGTGGCGCCAGTGACAGAAAAGTTGAAAGGAAATTGTTTGTCTTGGTCAATGAGGAGAGACGAAACAAATGTGACTAAAAGAGTTATGAATGTGTGGTGAGTGATGTTGTGAGTGATGTGTTAGAATTGACCTCAAATCTAGCGATTTCATGAAATCATGAGGTTTGAGGTCAATTCTAACTTATGGAGTGGTATTGCTGATTGTAATTATTATAATTCTGTAAAGCCATATTAGCTGCGGCCGCAAATCATATTTTAATCAACATACAACCTGACACTGACTTGCAAATTGCAAAAAAAGTTAGAAAATTTGAATTTCGCGGGCTACCTTAGCGCATCCCCCTTAACTGCATTCTGGCCCGGCCCCGTAGATCTTTGACAGTCGTTACGGATAGTCAGAAGCCCAAAAGTCTGACAACTGGGATATAGAGGTCAGATAGGCAGTCACTCCATGTAAAATACTGGTTCATCCGTATTTAGCTGCATCCGGTTAGACTGGAAGCCGACCCCAACTTAGTTGAGAAAAGGCTAGGCAGATGATGAAGATCTTGCAATAAATAAATGTGAGTGAGCTGTGAGTAGGTTTGAGTGAGTAAGTCTGATTTTTAGGGTTCCGTACCTCAAAAGGAAAAAACGGAACCCTTATAGGATCACTTCGTTGTCCGTCTGTCTGTCTGTCTGTCTATTTGTCAGTCTGTCAAGACCCTTTTTCTCAGGAACGCGTGGAGGTATCAAGTTGAAATTAATATCAAATATATATATATCTATGTCTATGTTTGCTTGGAGTCCTAAAAAACTCAAGCTTCGAAGTCAACGCAATAAAAACATACGGCCATTTATGTGTCATATTTTGATACTGGCTAGTAAATCAAAACCTATAGGGTACTTCCCGTTGTCTTAGAATCATGAAATTTGGCAAGAAGCAAGCTCTCACAGCACAAATAAAGGAAAAAGTCAGAAAATTGTTAATTTGTAATTATATGATATAAAAAAAAATCAAGTCTGTCAGTCTGCCATGAGCCTTTTTCTCAGGGACGCGTGGAGATATCAAGTTGAAATTGATATCGAATACGTAAGTCTATGGCCTCTCAGATTTCTAAAAAAATCAAGCTTCTAAGTAAACGCAATAAAAAAATACGGCCATTTTGCGACACATTTCGATACTCGCAACTGTCGCAAGTAAATCAAAACGTATAGGGTACTTCCCGTTGAACTAGATTAATTAAATTTGGTAAGAAGCAAGGTCTCCCAGCACAAGTAAAGGAAAAAGTCCGAAAATTGTTAATAAGTAGATATAAGACTTAAAAAAATGTTTTTTTGGGATCCATTGTTTAGTTTGTTTTTGGGATAAATCCTTTTCAACTACGGAACCCTTCATTGTGAGTGTTCCAACACGCACTTGGCCGGTTTTTTTAGTCCGGACAGTCGCAATTGAACCTGTTGTTAAATTAACATAATCTTTTAACCATACTGACTAAAACTTAGTAATACGTGGTTTTAGTTAACACTTTCACACATTACTAATTGTAACTCAGTATTACCCTTTAGGAATCAATACCTCGATCTAAGGTAAACATGAAGACTGTGAGACACTTGAAAATTCGTTTGTTTACAAACTTCGACAATATTAGGTTTCGGTTCTAATTAAAGGTTTTGGGGTTTGGTTTAATTAAGAGAAAGTGTTACAAGGCTTTTAATTAAGCAATGGTTATATTATACCACTGTCATTATCGATCGTTAGAGATCTGAATACCAATTCTCATACTTAGAAAACTTCAAATTCAAATCGCAATCTCATGCCAGAGACAACCAAATGTCAAAAATGTATGTAAAGCTATATTTTTTTTTTGACAGATTGAGACTTAGAAGAGATTGCGAACGTTGTAAAAAATACTGGAATCACCCCTCAGAATATTCTGTAAAACTGATGTCGATGTAAACATGGAACTGCATTTAACCACATTGCAAATCTGACAGACGAAAAAAGGCTAACCATCTCATAAATAATAATGGCTGGAAAGCCTTCTTACTCTTAATAAGCTCCCTTTATAATAAGAATACGCAAACATTTTTGGTAAATCATCTAACTAATTATCAACGACCAAGCCTTCAAAAACAGATTCACGCTTCAGAATACAAAAATATTCTCGCCTTTGTAAATAAAAATTAAAGCAACAAAATGCTGCTAATAAAGTGCTTGGCCAGTGAAGACAGGAAGCTGCTGAATGAAATATAGTATGGTCTATTCCAAAAGTCAATCTGACTAGCCTTTTCCCAACTATGTTGGGGTCAGCTTCCAGTCTAACCGGATGCAGCTGAATACCAGTATTTTACATGGAGCGAGTGCCTATCTGACCTCCACAACCCAGTAATTGGGTAATACGATACCCCTTGGTAAGACTGGTTGTCAGACTTTCGGGCTTCTGACGACCCGTAACGACTGTCAAAGATCCACGAATGACACCCGGGACCAACGGCTTACCGTGCTTTCCAAGGCATGGAGGACTCTCGGTATGTAAAGATCGTCACCCATCCACGGACCAACCCCGGCAAGCGTAGCTTAACCTGATGGATCGACCCGTTCGGCTGTTATTACTTAGCCACGAGCTCCTCGATGTCCATGAGGTCTATTCCAAAAGTATCAGCTGAAATGTAAACACATGAATCAGAAAAGGTTCCTGTGAATGTCAATTAGTAGTGCCACTTACAAATTGAGTGCTTTGATTTAATTATTTGAATACTAAACCCCGAAATTCTGAAAATGTATCATTATCAATATAAATAAAAAGAGAAGTCCTGACTGTCTGACTGAACGGCTGGCATAGAGGTTCCCTTTATAATGTAGACGTACTACCTTGAAATAATTCGATATTCCTTAATATTAAATTATTTCCCGGTAGTACGTTCGCGTGGGACATTTTCCGATATCTACCGGGCGAAGCCGCGGGCAAAAGCTAGTTATATATAAATCACCTTAAAGATGTTTTTCAATTGACGGTTCAGGTTAATTTCTAACTTTGATCTATGATTTTTCAATCACAATCTATTAATATTATTCAAACATTCAATTGTTTGAAGAAATGGTTAAATATAAGTTGAAACCTTCTTAATAAACACGAATGTGTTACTAATTTCCTTAAGTAAAAGATTGCGTAAAAATTTAACCAGAACAACTTCCTAATATTGCGTAACACACTATCAATCGAAATCTGACTCATTTTAAGCAAATTGCTAATCCATTTGTTCGAAAATCTGTCTGCTCGACAACGCAAATAACGCAATTAATATATTATTGCTGAACTGTCAAAATGAAAACTCCGATTCCGATTGACAGTGTGTTACGCAATAGGGCTGTTGACTAAAAAATTTTGTTTTGACCTTCATTTAAATTATTAAAGAACACGTAACACGTGGACACGTATTTTTTTTTTACTTTTTTTTACGTAGTCAAAAGATTACGTTGATATATTGAGTTAAAATGTGGAATGACGTCACTCATTGCTAGAGTCTATACGTAGTTTGTTATAGTTATGATTTAGTGAACCAGTCAATAACTTTAATGCGTTTTATTTAAGTATTTTTTTATTAATAAGATAAACCAAAAATACGTGTCGAATTATATTTTATTATAATTTTTATTATAATCTGACTGACGGAATAAATAGAATTTCTTTTTTTTACCCAGGCAACATCCCTATTGCCCCGCAGGTTTTGTTTACACTTTCATAACATACTTTTGAAACTGATATTATAAGTAGGTATCGGAAACCTGTGGCCATATTTCTTAGCGAGTTAATGTTCCTCGTAAATATAGCACGTTCAGTCCAAGACAAACTAATTATCATGTGAATGTGTGTATTTTTGTTATACAAGAGTCCATTCACATGAATTGTTAAAACCTCTAATTTTACGTGACTATCAAAATCAAAATGATCTTTATTCACATTGAGATAAGCTTGCTGGTGGGTTGCTACTTGTGTTGTTTTCAGAGGGACAGCAGCTATGAAAAGATTGTAAATTTAACAACACTGCGATGTTTGTGTGTGTAATAAGTACACTGGCAGCGCCACCAAAACTTACTTACAGGTATACAAAAAATGGGCGATAGTCCATCATCATTCTCCTCAGTTAAAGACGTCCACTGCTGCCTCAAGTCTCCTCGAAGCATCGTATCCACGACCTATCCCGTGCATCTATCGGATTCCTGCTACCTTCATCAGGTCTATCATGTGTGGGTTAAACCGCACTGCGCCTTCCAGCACGCGGTAAATGCTTATAAAACCATTTTTTATTATATTATTTACACACAAACACCACATACACACACACCCTCTCACATACATACACACACCCCCACACATACACTTTCAAAAAAAGAATGAACACTAATCACTCCGCTTTCTCACAAAGCACTTAATGGCAATTTTGTGCTGATAACTGATCGAAATTAAATTATTTAATCAATTTTAAATATGAAAGCTAACATGGGATTGGGCAGGTCATGTCAGCCGCATACATAGCGACTTAGCTACACCTGGACAACAGTCTCCACACGGTGGGTGCGATGGACGGTAAAAAAAAAAAAAATATGTATCTAAAATATTCAAGAACGTTGTGCTAGTGACTAACCATTGTAAATGTGAAAGATGAGGTGCTGAGTTTTCATTTCATTATTTCACCACTATCGCAAATATTGTGACTCAAACCACTAACGGTTTTAGTACTAATATTTTCAATTCTTCAATCAGAATGGAAGGCTGCGGAGGAGTGAGGAAAATGTCGTGAGGAAAGTTTTGAGTATGAATGTCGATGGCTATAAGAGTAGGGGAAGACCAAAGAAACGATGGATGGATTGTGTGAAAGATGACAAGGCTAGAAAAAGAGGTTGACTACCGAGATGACGAATAATAGAGAAGTATGGAAAAAAAGGACATGTTGCGCCGACCCCAAATAGATTGGGATAAGGGCAGGATAATGATGAATGAATCAAAATGAAAGGCTTTTTTGCCAGGTTTTTTTAATTTAAATAAATGAAAACCTCAAAAAGAATACATTTTGTCGAATTTTGCAATCATAAATGAACGGAGCAGCTGGTTTTTACGGTTCCGTACCTCATAAGGAAAAAACGGAACCCTTATAGAATCACTTCATTGTCCGCCTGTATGTCTGTCTGTCAGTCTGTCAAGACCCTTTTTCTCAGGAACACGTGGAGGTATCAAGTTGAAATTAGTATCAAATACGTAAGTCTAGGTCAAGAGACCCCTTGGAGCTCCAAAAAAATCAAGCTTCTTAATAACGCAAGTTAAAAAATACGGTCATTTATGTTACGTATGTGTATCAGTCTTTATAAAATATATATTATCTGTGGTATTTCCGGATCCTGTTGTCTTGTCACCGACTCCGATCGCTCGTCATGCAATGGCTGAATACACGATACATAAAATAGTCTGGTCGTCTTATTTATTTATAATATCTGGCCACCCGTCGTAACATGGTGTCAGAAGATACAGAAGAAAAAGAAGTCACAAAAAACCACAAAAGTAAGTGCCGCAAACAGTCAAAAAAAAAAAAAAAAAAAAAATTTCGAGTAAAACGTCGCCGCGTGGTCCAGCCCTAAAATGCCGGAAAATAAAAACGCAAATAATACAAGTTATCCCCTGCCGCCGAGTAATTTCAGCTTAGATATCAACAACTCGAACATGCCATTGGCTTGGAGAAATTTCAACACAAGTCTAGAGATTTACATGATAGCCAACAATTTAGAAGAACAACCAGACAAACGAAAGGTAGCCATTTTACTACAAATCATAGGCCCAGACGCTCTTCAGATATTTTACTCGTTTAACATACAAATTGACAAGATCACCTATAAGGATTTACTCGCCAAATTTGAAGACTACTTCACACCACGTGTCAATATTTCCGTCGAAAGACATAAGCTGTTCAACAGAAAACAAGGTCCAGATGAAGAAATTGAGACATATGCCACGGATCTCAAGAATCTAAGTATCCAATGCAATTTTGAAGGTCTTGCCGATGATATAGTAAAGGACATATTCTCATGGAACTTAAATTCATCTTGCTCGTACATCAGAGAACGTATCCTGATCGAGAAACCATCAACATTTGATGCCGCCGTCAGTCTCGCTAAAACACTAAGAAATACTAGGTTACAGGCTAAAGCTTTATCAAGCCAAGAAGTAAGTGTCGTTGCCAGTCGTCAATCGCATCACAGTCGCCAAACACATCGTAGTCAAGAGAGTCGCAATCAAAAAAGTCACAGTCAAAGAAGTCACAGTCGTCAAAGAAGTCATAGCCGTCAAGAAAGTCAAAGTCATCAGTCTCAAACAAGTCAAAGTCGTCAATCAAGTAAAGCATCGTCCAGTCAAGAACCTCAATCCAAACAGTCAACCAAGAATTGTTCCAGATGTGGTCAAGTTCACCGAACAAAATGTCCAGCCATAGGAGTCATCTGTAACAACTGCCACAAGCCCAATCACTTTGCCAAGTGTTGCCGCAGCAAACATGTGAGATCCATAGAAGAAGAAGAAGAAAGTACGGGTACTGATACTTATTTTCTAAATAGTCTTTTCACTAATGAGATTTCTGTCAGCATAAAAAACCCTTATCATACAACTTTGTCCATAAATAGTAAGAATGTAGACTTTTTACTTGATACAGGTGCTGACACTAACATTTTATCATTTAACTCTTATAAAAAACTTAATTTGCCATTGAGTAGTTTAAAGAAAAGTAGTCACAAACTATCAACCTTTAGCGGTGAAGTATTACCGACTGTAGGTCAATGCATTCTGTCTGTCACACATAACAACAAACTATACAATGTTAATTTCCACATTATAGATATACCCTGTAGGAATATTATTGGTCGCAACAGTTGTGAGAATTTAAAATTAGTTAAAAGAGTCCATAATGTCCAATTTCATGAGTCACTCAATGTATCACAGCTTGACAAATATAAAGATCTCTTCTCAGGAATAGGTTGTCTTAAAGATTATGAATGTCATTTGTCAATGAAGCCTGATGCTGTACCGTCCATAGATGCCTGTCGTAGAATTCCATTCAGTCTCTTAGAACAATTAAAAGAAGAATTAGCCATGTTAAAAAAAAATCAAATTATAGTCAAAGTCGAGGAACCTACTGAATGGGTAAGCTCAATTGTAATTGCATCAAAGAAAAATGGTAAACTACGCCTGTGCATTGATCCAAGAAAACTTAATAAAGCCATTATGCGTCCTCATTATCAATTTCCAATTATTGATGAAATTAAATCCAGCCTCTCTGGTTCACAATATTTCACTACCCTAGATGCAAACAAAGGTTTTTATATGCTAAAGTTAGATGAAGCTTCCTCAAAACTATGTACATTCATCACACCTCAAGGTAGATATAGATTCCTAAGACTTCCCTTCGGGATAAATGCAGCCCCAGAACTGTTTCATTCCATCATGACAAATAGATTCAGTGATATTCCAGGAGTCAAAATCATGATGGATGATTTCCTAATTTACGGTCAAACTAAACAAGAACATGATTTTAGGTTAAAACAAGTCTTAGATAGAGCTAGAGAAATAGGAATAAAATTTAATAAAGACAAGTCTAATATATGTAAAAGTGAAGTCAAGTACCTAGGACACATCTTTTCTAAAGATGGTGTGAGAGTTGATGAAAACAAAGTGAAAGCCATTTGCAGTATGCCACCACCAACAAATGTCACAGAATTACAAAGGTTTTTAGGTATGGTTACATACTTAGGCTCATACATAGAGAATTTGTCAGATAAAACTTCTAATTTAAGAACACTTCTGTCTAAAGATAATGAATGGTCTTGGCAAGAGAGACATAATGTAGAATTTAATGAATTAAAGGAATGTATAACAAAAGCCCCTGTCTTGACATATTATGATCAAAATAAACCAATTACACTGTCAGTTGATTCGTCTAAAGATGCCATGGGTGCAGTGATTTGCCATGATAAACACCCCATAGCATATGCTTCAGCTTCATTAAGCTCATGTCAACAGTCATACTCTCAGATTGAGAAAGAGCTGTTAGCAATCCTATTTGGTTGTACAAAGTTTCACCAATATGTCTATGGTCGCCACACTTTAGTTGAAACAGATCACAAACCAATAGTATCGCTGTATAAAAAACCAATTTATAACATTCCACCCCGTCTTCAAAGAATAATGCTAAGATTACAACCATATGACCTGAACGTAACTTACAAACCAGGTAAATATCTTTATGTAGCTGATACTCTGTCTAGAGCAGCTTTACCAGAACAGTCATTACATGATCTAGATTCTGATCTAGATTTACATGTCAATTTAGTCATTAGATCACTGTCAGTTAGTCCAAATAAACTTAAATCTATTCAAGAACAGACTTCCCAAGACAATGAATTGTCACTCTTAAGTAAATATTGCATAACAGGTTGGCCTGAACATAAAAAATTGCTTCCAGACATACTTAGGCCTTATTTTCCTTTAAAAACCGATATACATATAATTAATGGTATTGTCTTCAAAAACAACAGTGTCATTATACCAGTAGCCATGAGAAAAGACATTTTGAAACAGATACATGAAGGTCACCAAGGTATTCATAGTTGCCAAAGATTGGCAAGAAATCTAGTATACTGGCCCAATATGTACTCTGATATAGAAAAATATGTTAATAATTGTCATAACTGTCTCACTAACAGACGCAGCAATTCCAAAGAGTCACTACAGCCCCATGAGGTAAAACCAATCCCTTGGAATAAAGTCGGAGTTGATCTATTTGATTTCAATTCAAACAAGTATGTCATAGTCGTAGATTATTTTTCCCAATATGTCGAGCTTGTAAAGCTAGCAGGTGGTTCTACTAGTAAAATTGTCATTAGTCACCTAAAGTCTATATTTTCCAGACATGGAATACCCAACATTCTAATTTCAGACAATGGTCCCCCATTTAACTCAAAAGAGTTTAATCATTTTGCTTTAGATTGGCAAATACAACATATTACATCAAGTCCCTATTATCCACGGTCTAATGGTCTTGTAGAAAGAACCATAGCCACGGTTAAAAACATATTAAAGAAATGTCTTACTGATAATACAGACCCTCATCTAGGATTATTACAGTATAGGAATACACCTAAAGAAAATATGTATTCGCCTGCCCAATTACTAATGTCCAGGACACTCAGAACTAAACTTCCAGTCTTAGAACAAACTCTGAAACCTAAAATACCTAACTACAGGTCTCTAACAAATAAAACTCAAATAAAAGTGAACAAATCACAGATTTATTATAATAAACATACTAAACCGTTGTCTTCCCTAAACATTGGTGATAAAATTTACTTCCAGAAACAGCCAGACAGTATTTGGACACCTGGTACTGTGTCAGACATAGGTCCACAGCCTAGATCATATACTATTGTCTCCCCGGAAGGTACTTTTCGCCGTAATCGCCAACATATCCTACAGCCAAAACATTCACCAACTGAGTCCGCTCCTAGTAGAAGAAGTTCACTTCAATCCCCATCAGTTCCACTTGACACTGATCCACCGTCGCCTTCCAATATACTGCCGTCGTCATCTCCATCTAATTATCAATCTCCTTGTACAAGTAATCCTGTCCAAGAATCTGAAACAAAAACAAACACATCACATACACCAAATAAACAAACTCAACACACAACTTATTCTTCATTCGGTAGAGCAATAATAAAGCCCCGAAGATTTTGAAAATTGGTCTAGATTAAGTTCTTAATTTGTACTTAGTTTTAATTTAATATACTAAATGTATTGTTTGTTGTACAAGCCAAAGCCTAATTTTGTTTTGTTAGTAGCTGTCAAAACTTAGTTAAGTCAATTTGATAGACGTCACTGTCAGAACTGTCGCAATGTAAATGTCAGTCAAGTCAACTTGTCACTTCTTAGAGATGTTCCGTTCCACTTAGTCTACTAGTATATAAGAATTTTGTTAATGTTAAAAAAAAAAAAAAAAAAAAAAAAAAAAGAGTATACTTACGTACCATGTTCCACGTAATGATTCCATTTTCTTTTCTTAATAAGGGAGATGTTACGTATGTGTATCAGTCTTTATAAAATATATATTATCTGTGGTATTTCCGGATCCTGTTGTCTTGTCACCGACTCCGATCGCTCGTCATGCAATGGCTGAATACACGATACATAAAATAGTCTGGTCGTCTTATTTATTTATAATATCTGGCCACCCGTCGTAACAATTTATAGCGATGTATTTTGATACTCTCAAATAAATCAAAACTGTAGGGTACTTCCCGTTGACCCAGAATCATGAAATTGTGCGAGAAGCAAGCGACAAGTATAGGAAAAGTCCGAAAATCGTTAATTTGTGATCTTATCACATTATTTTTTTACAATTACAAACTTACATTCGCAGTTGGAGAATTGACCGTTATGTATATTGATGTCTGGGAGAACATGATTTTCAACTACAATGTTAAGTTTGTTTTTGGGATAAATTCATCCCAACTACGGAACCCGTCATTGGCGTGTTCCGACACCCAATTGGCCGGTTTTTTTTTTCTACCTATTGTCAGTAATCCTGCTACAACTTTGGACAAAAAGTAACAATTGTATTCACCCACGTTTTATTCATACAAAACTGAGTTTTCTCAAACAAGGAACAAACAACTTTGATTAATTAATAGAACGCGCGTGATTTTCCAGCATTTTTTAAAAGACACCCTTTTAATACTCAATTTAGATGCTACGTGACCGTATTGTATTTTTTTAGGCTTTTTCCGATTTCATTCTTGTTACAAATTTCATCCAAATATTGACTGCATTCATAAGTTTTCTTGTTGAACACAGCTCAGCTAATAGAACAGAAATCCTGTTTTTGGAATCTCCATGTTTTGTCAAAATTATAATATAGAATGTACTTTCAAAAAAAGAACGAACACTAATTACCACGCTTACTCTCAGACTCATGGCAATATTGCGCTGACAACTAAAATACATTAAAAGATGTAATCAATTCGAAGCATCGAAAATAACCGAGAATTTGACAGTGTTATGAACGTTATGACTTACCATTTTAAATATGAAAGACGAGGTGCTGAGTTTTCATTAATATTGTTTTTTTTTTTGGTTAGCATAATCTGGATAGTAGCTCTGTGAAATTGGTATTACAATATAATGGGTCTTCCCCTCATACACCAAATAATGCGGGAGTATGGAATCATAAAATTTAAGATTCTATACTCCTGCATTATTACAAACTAGCTGCGCCCCGCGGTGTTACCCGCGGTTTATGAGATACACTAAAACGTGTATTATTTAATCGGTGAGAAAAGTATTCACAAAAAAATTGCTCATCCCACGGGAACACTACATTTTTTCAGGATGTAAAGTTGCCTATGTGTGCTATGTGTTTATCCAGAGGGTCAGCTACTTCCACACCAAATTTCATCAAAATCGGTCGAGGCGTTTGAGTTTGAAAGAGTAGCAAATATATTTGAATTTCTTGCTCATCCCACAGGAGCACTACATTTTTTCGGTATAAAAAGTAGCCTATGTGTTAATCCAGGGTATAAGCTGTCTACATACCAAATTTCATCCAAATCGGTCTAGCCGTTTGAGCGTGAAGAAGTAACAAACATACACACACACACACTCACAAACTTTCGCCTTTATAATATTAGTGTGATGTGATAGTGTGATTATTTATTTTTGTTTTTTTTAGTTTTCAAAGTTTTATTATTGAGATTTTAATTTAGTTGGTGATCTTCCTGTGCTAGTCACAATAAATACTTTTCTTTCTTTCGTTATTTCTCTATTTTTCGAGATAAACAGTAGCCTATGTGTTTATCCAGAGGGTCAGCTACTTCCACACCAGATTTCATCAAAATCGGTCGAGGCGTTTGAGTTTGAAAGAGTAGCAAATATATTTGAATTTCTTGCTCATCCCACAGGAGCACTACATTTTTTCGGGATAAAAAGTAGCCTATGTGTTAATCCAGGGTATAAGCTGTCTACATACTAAATTTCATCCAAATCGGTCTAGCCGTTTGAGCGTGAAAAAGTAACAAACATACACACACACACTCACAAACTTTCGCCTTTATAATATTAGTGTGATGATTATTTAGTATATTTATTTATTTAAATAATATTGTGACCAAGATGAAAATCTGTTAGTATGTTCCACTCTGCAAATAGGCAAATATTAAATTGCTAGTAGGTAGAATAGGTACAGACATGAGCATAAATACCTTACACTAACGCGTGTATTCAAGCCGGTTTTCTCTTAAAATATAAAGAAAATGAAAAAAAAAAATAGAAAAAAAAATAAAAAATAAATAAAAAGAAGAAAGAAAAGAAGAATAGAAAAGAAAGAAAAGAATAGAAATTAGAAAATTTATAATGTTACAAAAATAGTATTCTCAAAACAATACTAACAAGAAACAGCTCTTTTCCCAAAGCTGTAATCGCTATTCATAAGAAAATCGCTTTTAAATACAAGGTATTTATGCTCGTGAGTGTACAGTCAGCCTCGAAAGATTTTGACAAGAAACTACAATTGGTGTACCTACTGTAGAGGAGCTCGTGGCTAAGTAATAACAGCCGCACGGATCCATCAGGTTAAGCTACGCTTGCCGGGGTCGGTCCGTGGATGCGTGACCATCTTTACATACCGAGACTCCTCCGTGCCTTGGAAAGCACGTTAAGCCGTTAGTCACGGCTGTCATTCGTGGATCTTTGACAGTCGTTACGGGTCGTCAGAAGCCCGAAAGTCTGACAACCAGTCTTACCATGGGGTATCGATTACCCAGTTAATGGATTGTGGAGGTTAGATAGGCAGTCGCTCCATATAAAATACTGGTATTCAGCTGCATCCGGTTAGACTGGAAGCCAACCCCAGCATAGTTGGTAAAAGGCTAGGCTGATTGAATTGGTGTACCTACTGTAGCAATGTGATTCTCTAATTTATTAAGTATATTATTATTTATTGTTTTAGTTGTGACCGGGTGTTCAAAACTAAATTCGGTCTAGCGAGCCATCTAAGGGCACACGCAAGGAAGTGATTTCGAAGGGTCGCCGTTATCAAAATCGATAAGGAGGACTATATATATAAGTATCCAATGTGTAGTAATATAATCTGTGGGTACACATTGATACAATATTATGAAACAATGATTCTAGACACTTAAATGAGTTCTTTTTGAGGCTGACTACCTTTTGCTTTTTGGTTTGTATGTACCTATTGTAACTAACCCTGCTAAAGCTAAAGAAGTTGAACAGAAACGTAACAATTTTGTTCACCTACGTTTTATTCATACAAAACGGAGTGATGTCTCTAAATTTTCCCAAATAAGGAAGAAAAACTTTTTCCGGCATTTCTTAAAAGACACCCTTTTGTTACTCACTTTAGATGCGACGTGACTGTATTGTGTGAGTTTTTGAAGTGAAACTTCTCAGGCGGCGGGTGATTTGATAATCACACGAGAATTGAGAGTGAAATTTTGAGGACGCGTCACGTTTAAGCACGTTTCGTTACCTGAGAGAGAAGAAAGATATAAATCTCTCTGTCTCTCAAACTAAATCTCTCTTATTCTTTATTTTTTTTAAGAAGTTTAACTTCTTCCATAAGTACCGTGCTGCGCGCGCAATTTTGTTTATTTTTTTTTTTGTAAAAAAACGGAAAACGCTAATTGCTGTCAATATGGACTGCATTCAGATGTTTTCTTGTTGAACACAGCTTCTCCGTTTTTTTATCATTTTTATAATAAAATCTGTTTTCAGAGAAGGATTTGTTTTTCTAAAATCTGTGTATAACCCATGGTTACATCCATTTTTATTATAACCGTTATCCTTCTGTTATAACTGCTCGTTCTCCTGTACCTACACATATAAATAAATAATTAATAAGACAAAATGTACTTACCAAATCAGTTGTCTGTTACTGCAGTCCATGACACTTTGAGCCATTTAGTAGTTTAAATAAATACTTTTTTACAAAAAAATACAACCGACTTCCAAAAACAACACTACAAAGTGAAAAATAACTTCGGAAGTCAGTGGCAAAAAACGAAAATACATTTAACACCGACACCGACACCGACTTCCGAAATTAAAGTTATTTTTCACTTTGTAGTGTTGTTTTTGGAAGTCGGTTGTATTTTTTTTTGTAAAAAAGTTTTTTTCACTTTGTAGTGTTTTCGGAAGTCGGTTGTATTTTTTTGTAAAAAAGTTTTTATTTTTCACCTTTTAGTTGTGTACCTACCCCACACAAATTCTAATACCACTATCTGCAAAACAAACTAGAACATCATCCATATAAAAGTGGGGAAAAAATACGTATTATTGAAGCTAACTCAAAAACTACCGAAGCAAAGTTAATCAATTTTATATGGGACCAACTGTGATGTATACCCTCTCGAATAAAACAAAAAAAAATCCAAATCGGTTCAGCCATCTTCGAGTAATCGGGGAACATACATAAAAATATATATATAAAAAAAAAAGGTTCCGACGAATTGATAACGTCCTCCTTTTTGAAGTCGGTTTACTAGTTTGTTTCGGTGTAAGTAAATTTATGTCAAAGAAAGAAGTAGAATGGTGTTTTAAAACTCTAGTAACCCACAAAGTGTGCCTTTTACATAGATAAATGATAACCTGGCGATTATCTCTCTGAGTGCACTTTTACTATGATAATCAGAATGTCATGATTGTGTAGTGATAACAACAGTGCACCCAAATTAGTAAACTCGGTGTTAGAGATAAAGTATAGTACCTGTTGTGTGTATCTGGAGTGGGTTTATAATTAAATAAAACATTCACGTTATGAAAGAAACATTTTATTTTTTTATAGTTTTTCACTAACAGTGCATTCACAGTTAAAGTTTCTTACAGCAAGAAACTATTTTTAATTAAAAAATAATAGTAAAACAAAAGATATACATTTTCAAAACAGCGTGAAATACAAATAGCTTACATTGATAGTGAAATATATATTTTTCTCTAATTTTATTAGACTTAAAGATTCGTGACTATTATTATTATTTTCTACAGAAGGCCGTGTTCTTAGGCGTTAATAATAATAATTAATAATATATAAAACAATAAAGATTACGCGTTACCTAACGATGCACAGAAGTATCCTACAAGATTTACATTTTTTTTTTAAGGACAGAGTAAAATTTAAAGTTCACGTTAATGTAAATACATATTAAGCCTATATAAAATGTATATGACGTTAGATATACATATTTATGAAGGTAAATCTACGTACTTATATGTATATAAATAATGAAATATTCTCTAGCAGTGTTAGTTATAATTATGTATTTTTTCGATAAATCTTAGGGTGTACTAGTTTCTTCATGTTGTTGCTTTAATATAATATGTATACATAAACATATACAAAATTAAGATGCTACATAAACTGTGTTCCAATTATAAAGGATGAAGAAATTATGCTCACATACAAAAGAATTATATTTATAAGTAAGAACTGTCACTTTATTTTATTAATGAAACGTCATTTTATTATTTAATTGTTACCTACATATTTAGTTTTAAAAATGAACATAGGTTCTTCATGAGTATTAGTTTTCTCTCAAAATGAAATATTGCATTATTAGCTTTTGATAACTAAATAGGTATTTTCTTCTTGTTCGTTTACTTAGATAAACTATTTATTATTTTAAATTATTCTCTAAATATTACTTATGATGAGGACTAGTAAAAATCTGTTATTGTACACAACTCTGCAATATTCGTAGCGATTTTTCATTAAACAACTAAACTTTGTTTAAGTTAACTACATAAACAAGCATATTATATTTTTTTCCTATTATGAGATTCAATATTTGTTCTACTAGATAGTATAAATCATTATAATGCATTTTAATAGAATAGAAGAAATAGAACTGCAGAGTTATATTAAATGACAGATCACTAAATTACTTAAAATTAGTGACTAGATGAGAATGTTAAAAGTAACCTATGCGATATGTGACGCAAACGCTTTAAAGCATAGGATAATGAGCCTTATCCTAATAAACATACGGTTTGTAATTAAATCTAGTACGCTAAATCACAACACTGCAAAATTTAAACATGTTTACGAGTGGAATGTATTAACTATGAAAGTACTTATCGCTGAATAAATAAATAAATTAAACCGTAAGTACACACAGAACATTTCCTATAATATAATATTGAATCGAGGGAAGCCATTATGTTATTTATAGGGTCGTTTTAAAAGAAAATGGAGGCAGAAATGGACGTGTAAGTTAGGACTTTACCGTTCTCAATATATCAACGTAAGCCAATATTTATTTGGGTAGATACTTTGGCTGAACCGATGAAATAAAGTTGACTAAAATATCTTTGGAGCGAGGATCTGAGGATTTGAGGAGGGTGGAAAGAATGAACTGGCCTGGGAAGAAGTACCATAAATATTGATGTTAAAAAAGTATCTCAAACAAAACTCTTACTTTTTAAAGTAACGTAAAGAAAATCCGTACCTTTTTACCGCACGTTCGTTATTCACATCCTGTATAAAAGTATACGTGACCCAGTATCGTTGGTTCATGGTTCATAAATGAGGTAAATGCACCCGTATGCGAACGCAGTGTCTTAAAAAGCAGCTCTTCATAAAAAAATTGTAATATTTAACATTTTTAAATTACAATAATCTAATAGTATCAAGGTATCGCAGTAAGCACATTAACTATTTTAGAACATACGCTTTTTTGTAAGTATGTATATTGATCAGAAGTCTTATTATATACAATGCTTAAGACTATTAATAAATATCATAAATAAAAAAATACATAGTACAAAAGTTTTTCGCTTTGAAAACCTTAGCGTCGAGTTAGGTATAAATTTTTGGTTCCATTGAGAATATAATGAAAATAAAAAGACAGAATATGTTAGTTTAGGTATGTAATTCGCAACATATAAATATGTATATTTTGGCATTGATAAAGCCTACAGTAATGAAATCAGTTAATAATTATCTGGAAAAGACTTTATTTTTTCCTATACTTTTTTTTTTTGTTTGTTTTGTACCATTAAATTTTTTTGCATTTCTAAAATAAGCCTCATTATTTTACAAAGCTGAAATTATGAAATAATTAAAACAGCAAAACAAAACTATTATTTTTATAAAGTCTATGATACTGAAAAAAAAATCTACCGTTTTCTTCGTTCGAACTATTATGCTACTATGTTAATGACTCCAAATTTAATAACATTAATGCCCTAATACAATCTGAATGAATTATCTCTAGAAGAAAAACACATTTGCCTTAAATTAGTTTATCTACAGCGTCGCTTTAAATCTATGTAAGTCGTAATTATCCCAGGTTCAACTTTATATACATATTCCTTACGATTATATAGTAAAGCTTCACATAGATCACTATAAGTTACATCTATATGAAAATGTGTTGGTACAAATACGATAGGAGGACTACGTGTTATATGAGTTTTAAAGGCTAAGCTCCTCTTGGGACTCAGATTTTTCTATCTTCAACTTAATTTATTTTATTTGCGATCTTTTCTTTAGCTTACACAAAGGAAACTTCACTGTGCTATCGATAAGCAAGGACAATGACTATCGGTGGAACGACTACTGTTATATTTGGTTTGACAGAGAGCAGAGCTGAACTCAAAATGTAAACGTTCAAAGGTAAAAATTTAGCATCAATAATACATCGCTATCATCAGTGAGAATATATGACTAACTATAAATACGCAAATACATCAGTATTACCATTTGCACTATAATTACATCTAATAGAAAAACAATCAGTATCAACCACAACAGCCACAAAATCCTTAACACTAAAAACGACAAAAAAAAACAGCGCAAATATAAAGAGTATTAAAACTTCCAAGTGACATTTTTACACAAAACAGTTGATGAACAAAGTTTTTAATCAACGCTTTACAAAGCAGTTACAAGATAAGTATTTACAATGTCAACAGTTTGCTCCAATTTGAAACTTGAATCGATTCTGGTCTGATTTTAATTCTGCGACTCAGTTGCACCACTGGATTCGTCGTTTTCAATATCATCCGGCTTTTGACCAATGTTGAAATCTTTCAACGCATCCTGTATATGATTGACCTGTCAAAGAAAATTGTATTACAAAAACTTTTCCCCTTAGAGACGTAACTCAAAAGAACGTGTTGAAAGATTGTTACTAACACGAAATTGGTATAAGAAAAAAAAAACCATATAGATAGATTTCTACACTATCAAACATTCATAGAAAAATCATAAAGTTTATCCAATATCTGCAGGAAGTAAGAAAGTTGACGAAATAGAAATGGTCGTATCTCTGACTTTGATAGAATTGTAAAGTTTTGTTTGATTTCAAAAGTAATAAAGCCTTCGGATTTATTTAACTTTATTTCCGAAGCAAAAAGAAAGTTAGATGCGATTACAAATGACACTGTATTTTTTACAGATTTTCCCTCTGTTCTACGTGGTTGTACTCCTTATAATATGTTTCTTAAATATAAATCTCGTCTGAACTAATGGTATGTCACTAGCTACCGGAAAGCTCATAATTATAAAACCTCAGAGTTTCTTTCATTTCAGTTTTCGTGTTTTCCATTCAATTTCAGCCTTCACCTCATATATCTATTTCTTTTTTGGTTGCTAAACCCTTTGTATTCCCCTGACCTTTATTAACGCCAAGGTCTTCATAACTTTAGAGATATCTACAAGAACATGAACTAAGGCTAGAACAGTAATTAGTTTTAAGTACTTAATGAATATTCAGTACCTTGCTTAGGCCTATATTATAAGACGAGTGTAGGCATATGTAATTATATCCAACCTCGTTTGGTATGCAACAGGAGAATTTTGTCAAGTAATTATGTTGCCAAAATTCAAGCGATGTTATTTTTTATCTTAAAATATTTTGTGTATATTTAATGAAGGCATTTTTAGCGTTCCGTACCCAAAGGGTAAAACGGGACCCTACTAGGATTCCGCTGTCCGTCCGTCCGTCTGTCACCAGGCTGTATCTCATGAACCGTGATAGACTGTTGAAATTTTCACAGATGATGTATTTCTGTTGCCGCTATAACAACAAATACTAAAAAACAAAATAAAATAAATATTTAAAGGGCTCCCATGCAACAGACATGATTTTTTTTGTCGTTTTTTTATAGATAATGGTACGGAACCCTGCATGCGCGAGTCCGACTCGCACTTGGCCGGTTTTTTACCGTCGGCAGGTATTATATTATTATTTTGTCAAACAATTTTTACTTTAGAGTTAACACAATCTGATTATTATTATTTATTATCAGACTCGGTAAACTAATTATATGAAAAAGCTACTACAAACTCGTGTAATACAACTGTAATCTTAGACGTAAAATAAAAAATGTTTTGTCACGATAAATAAAAAAACCGGCCAAGTGCGAGTCTTCCTCGCGCACGAAGGGTTCCGTACCATTATCTATAAAAACGGCAAAAAAATCACGTTTGTTGTATGGGAGCCCCCCTTAGATATTTGTTTTATTTTAATTTAATTATTTATTTATAAAGTTAATATATAACTAAATATTCTGTGAATATTTGAAGCGTCTACCTGTTGCTGTTATCAATATCGAACAAGAACGAGCAAAAAAATCACGTTTGTTGTATGTGAGCCCCCTTAGATATTTATTTTATTCTGTTTTTTAGTATTTGTTGTTATAGCGGCAACAGAAATACATCATCTGTGAAAATTTAGCCTGGTGACTGACGGACAGACAGACGGACGGACAGCGAAGTCTTAGTAATAGGGTATGGAACCTTAAAAAACAAGCGAGCCCGTATTCGCATATGATGTGTAACGTCTGACATCTCGCCTTGGTAATAAGCAACATTAAATCCAACTCTAGCACCGCGCGCACTCATTGGTCAAATCAAATAGCGTGCGCTTCCCCGGCTCCCTGTTACACACTTCCGTCCCTTTTCACGAAACCACTCCCACAGATTGCACGAAAGCGAGAAGAAAGATGTTACACATCAAAAAGTCACCGACGAAAGTACCGTCTGAACCCATGGGAAGAAAGCGAGGGATTACAAGCATGAAAGTAATTTATTTTCCCAAAATTGTATTAAGCTATCAGTAACAAATTTCAATCAATCATCAAATCTATTAAACTAAACGTCGATGTCCACTTAAAAGAAAAACTCACCTGAGAGGCCGCAGTATCGGTACCAGGGTGCATGTACTTGTGAAGGAAATAACACGTTCCCGGGATGTCCTTGGGGAACGAATTTGGGAGACAGGAACGGTCCCGAGCCTCCATCTCAAATCCCGGGAATTTTATTAGCCACCTGTCAAAAAAAAAAGTTGAGTTAAGAAACTTTCTGTCCCTTCCGCGGTAAAGTGAATCTGTGTTCTTGTACAGTTCACAAAAGAGTTTGGTTTGAATAACAATAAACAGAGAGCAAACAAAGAAATACGAGTGAAGCCGCAAATACACGTAAGTTGCTCTGGCACAGTGGTATGTAAGATAATTAGCTTGCATACTATTGCGGCAGAAAAACTTATGATTAGTGAATGGCACAAGGGCACGCAAGATAGATGCACTACTTGCATACTGTTTCATAACTTTAAAAAGTAAGACCATCATTCTCCTGCCCTTATCCCATTGTTTTAAGGTCGGCGCAACATGTCTTCTTCTTCCGTACTTCTCTATTTGTCGTCATATCGGTAGTCACTCCCATTCTAGTCATGTTATCTTTCACACAGTCCCTCCATCGCTTCTTTGGTCTTCTTGGCTACTATTGTAGTCCTCCACATTCATACTCAATTATCACTCTAACGTACGATGTCTAAAACGCTCTATAAATTTTCAATGTTGAGGAACAGAATAATACATTGTGCATGGTTTGCTGTCCTCATAAGCCTTCCTCATAATCCTTTTTACGTCAAAAATCCTGCACAGACGGCTATCCGTCTGCTGCGACAATTTTATTATCCAGGACGACTCAAATTAATTTAGAAACTTGATTTAATACAAAACATTACCGATGCTTCATCAAAGGAAACATCCCATCATTCTACGCTTCTACTTTCAATACAATGGCAAAACTCTGGAAAACCGCAATTACTCTCTTAAGTAGCTCTTAAGAGTACACACAACGAAACAGATACAAGTAAAGTCAACGAAAGAGATACACGTACTGCAACTACTTATTTTTTTTCCCTTAGGGCCTTACTTTAGGGCTTTACTTTTTAGGGCTTTAGGGCTTTACTTTTTATTCCCTAAAGGAATAAAAAATCAATACGCATTATATAGATAATGTGTAATGATTTTTTATTCCCTAAAGTAAGTAGTTGCAGTACGTGTATCTCTTTCGTTGACTTTACTTGTATCTGTTTTGTTGTGTGTACTCTTAAGAGCTACTTTATAGAGTAATTGCGGTGTTCCAGAGTTGTGCCTTTGTATTGAAAGTAGAAGCGTGGGATGACGGGATGTTTCCTTTGATGAAGCATCGGTAAAGTTTTGTATTAAATCAAGTTTCTAAATTAATTTGAGTCGTCCTGGATAATAAAATTTGATGGATGGAAAACTTGCTTAGCTTATATATATTTTATACAACAAAAATACATAAAACTATGCTTCGAAAAAACATCTTCGTAGGATGAATGGAATGAAATTGTTCCGAAGTCGGTTTCAATTCCATTAAAAACTTTGAAGGTACCAAGAGAAGGTAGGTGCGCCGATTAGCTCTCTACACAATATCCATCTTTAAGGCCAGCAGTGAACCGCCAGTCGTGCACGGCTGGGTAAAGGAATCCATGTTTTTTGACTTTCGCAAAGCGCAAATTTGTAGGATTGAGACACGTCTATTGATTGATAGACGAAATACTTGTGTTCCTAAACTCAAACTCATAGCATTTATTTCAAATAAACCAATTACAGGCACTTTTGAAGTGACAAGGGGGTCGGTCAGTCAGAAAGATGAATCTAGCTGCCCATTCTCGAAGGCGTAGTAGGCACCTATAGAGTAGAACGGGCATGAACCTCAACGGAATCAAAATATGGTAACAAAATATTGGTTACATCATTCATGTTGAAATTATACTTTTGAGAACGTTGCAGAATGTTAAAAGAGTCCGAAATAAAAAGATTTAAAAAAATCAATTCGAAATTATTTTAACCTAAACTTTTTTATCACGTTCATCGTTTCAATGAATGTTGCGCTATTTAATTCCGGACGAAACTTAAATAAATTAAAGTGCATTAAAGACAGTGCGAGGCATGCGCTTCGAATGGCATGCCCTGCATGTGACGAATGCCTAAGGCTGAAACATCTGATATATAAAAATGAATTTGTGGTGCATGCCTCGCACTGTCTGGACGCACTTTTAAAACAATACCAAAAGATTTAGGATGAAGAAACCAAATATAGTGCTGAAAGTTTACTGTCCTTATTGTCAGCCCACAAACTATAATTATGTTGCGTCGTGCTTCGTGTAAACAGCACGGGGCATATTGTTTAGGAAGCTTTATTCTCAACTAGCGACCAGCTCCTGCTTCGTATGGTTTTTACGACTTGACTTAGGTATTCTCAAGTGTTATAATGTACATAATTATACACATAAATCTTCAGGAATACATTTTCTAAATTATGGTGAAGACCGCATCAAAGTTTAAAAGAAAACCGCTGCCACACAGACAGTCACGAAAAGCGACAGTATGTAAGTGTGGCGGCATCTACATCGCCACATGCGAACTACGCATCACACTGACGTCATGTGAAATCCTGCATCGCGCAAGCAGAGTTTAACGCGCGACTAGCATTTAAACAACGTCCCGACATCAATCGTCGGACAGTTGCCCACCACGCACGACACCCGTCTGCTCGGAGGATCCTCCCTTTTCTATGGAGGATGAGTCAACTTTACGCCCTGTTCCTCATGGCTCTACATAAGTATAGATATAGAAATAGGTCTAACCGGAAAATTCACCCAAAAATAAATTTCAGTAGGTTATATTATGCACGTCATATCATAAATATTTCATACGCCCATATAACACCCTTAAAAAATGTATGCCAGTGAGGCTATAAAGTACACACCCCTTTCACGCCAAGAACTAATGGATCATAACAGAAAGTCTACAACGAATTTTCATGAAAAAGTGCCCTTTTCGACAGCACCTTGTATTAAGCTTTTGTGTTACGCAAAATTGTCCTTTTTTGTTGGAGGAAATCGCTTTTCTAATGAAAATAGTAAGAAGGAAGTGGTTTTGGACGTGTAACGTGTTTTCTCTCGCTTTCCTGCAATATGTGGGAATGATTTTGTGAAAAGGGACGGAAGTGACGGAATTGTGTAACAGAAGGTGAAAATCTTTTTCTAAAAGTTTTGAGTGACGGATTGAAAGGAGATATTCCAAAATGTATGGAGCCTGGGCCATGACATTGTAGGTACACCATTCTTTATTTAAAATAGAGAAATACATTTAAAACAAATCTCAACTGCCAAATTACTTTTGTTACGACGGGTGGCCAGATATTATAAATAAATAAGACGACCAGACTATTTTATGTATCGTGTATTCAGCCATTGCATGACGAGCGATCGGAGTCGGTGACAAGACAACAGGATCCGGAAATACCACAGATAATATATATTTTATAAAGACTGATACACATACGTAACATCTCCCTTATTAAGAAAAGAAAATGGAATCATTACGTGGAACATGGTACGTAAGTATACTCTTTTTTTTTTTTTTTTTTTTTTTAACATTAACAAAATTCTTATATACTAGTAGACTAAGTGGAACGGAACATCTCTAAGAAGTGACAAGTTGACTTGACTGACATTTACATTGCGACAGTTCTGACAGTGACGTCTATCAAATTGACTTAACTAAGTTTTGACAGCTACTAACAAAACAAAATTAGGTTTGACAATGCTTGTACAACAAACAATACATTTAGTATATTAAATTAAAACTAAGTACAAATTAAGAACTTAATCTAGACCAATTTTCAAAATCTTCGGGGCTTTATTATTGCTCTACCGAATGAAGAATAAGTTGTGTGTTGAGTTTGTTTATTTGGTGTATGTGATGTGTTTGTTTTTGTTTCAGATTCTTGGACAGGATTACTTGTACAAGGAGATTGATAATTAGATGGAGATGACGACGGCAGTATATTGGAAGGCGACGGTGGATCAGTGTCAAGTGGAACTGATGGGGATTGAAGTGAACTTCTTCTACTAGGAGCGGACTCAGTTGGTGAATGTTTTGGCTGTAGGATATGTTGGCGATTACGGCGAAAAGTACCTTCCGGGGAGACAATAGTATATGATCTAGGCTGTGGACCTATGTCTGACACAGTACCAGGTGTCCAAATACTGTCTGGCTGTTTCTGGAAGTAAATTTTATCACCAATGTTTAGGGAAGACAACGGTTTAGTATGTTTATTATAATAAATCTGTGATTTGTTCACTTTTATTTGAGTTTTATTTGTTAGAGACCTGTAGTTAGGTATTTTAGGTTTCAGAGTTTGTTCTAAGACTGGAAGTTTAGTTCTGAGTGTCCTGGACATTAGTAATTGGGCAGGCGAATACATATTTTCTTTAGGTGTATTCCTATACTGTAATAATCCTAGATGAGGGTCTGTATTATCAGTAAGACATTTCTTTAATATGTTTTTAACCGTGGCTATGGTTCTTTCTACAAGACCATTAGACCGTGGATAATAGGGACTTGATGTAATATGTTGTATTTGCCAATCTAAAGCAAAATGATTAAACTCTTTTGAGTTAAATGGGGGACCATTGTCTGAAATTAGAATGTTGGGTATTCCATGTCTGGAAAATATAGACTTTAGGTGACTAATGACAATTTTACTAGTAGAACCACCTGCTAGCTTTACAAGCTCGACATATTGGGAAAAATAATCTACGACTATGACATACTTGTTTGAATTGAAATCAAATAGATCAACTCCGACTTTATTCCAAGGGATTGGTTTTACCTCATGGGGCTGTAGTGACTCTTTGTAATTGCTGCGTCTGTTAGTGAGACAGTTATGACAATTATTAACATATTTTTCTATATCAGAGTACATATTGGGCCAGTATACTAGATTTCTTGCCAATCTTTGGCAACTATGAATACCTTGGTGACCTTCATGTATCTGTTTCAAAATGTCTTTTCTCATGGCTACTGGTATAATGACACTGTTGTTTTTGAAGACAATACCATTAATTATATGTATATCGGTTTTTAAAGGAAAATAAGGCCTAAGTATGTCTGGAAGCAATTTTTTATGTTCAGGCCAACCTGTTATGCAATATTTACTTAAGAGTGACAATTCATTGTCTTGGGAAGTCTGTTCTTGAATAGATTTAAGTTTATTTGGACTAACTGACAGTGATCTAATGACTAAATTGACATGTAAATCTAGATCAGAATCTAGATCATGTAATGACTGTTCTGGTAAAGCTGCTCTAGACAGAGTATCAGCTACATAAAGATATTTACCTGGTTTGTAAGTTACGTTCAGGTCATATGGTTGTAATCTTAGCATTATTCTTTGAAGACGGGGTGGAATGTTATAAATTGGTTTTTTATACAGCGATACTATTGGTTTGTGATCTGTTTCAACTAAAGTGTGGCGACCATAGACATATTGGTGAAACTTTGTACAACCAAATAGGATTGCTAACAGCTCTTTCTCAATCTGAGAGTATGACTGTTGACATGAGCTTAATGAAGCTGAAGCATATGCTATGGGGTGTTTATCATGGCAAATCACTGCACCCATGGCATCTTTAGACGAATCAACTGACAGTGTAATTGGTTTATTTTGATCATAATATGTCAAGACAGGGGCTTTTGTTATACATTCCTTTAATTCATTAAATTCTACATTATGTCTCTCTTGCCAAGACCATTCATTATCTTTAGACAGAAGTGTTCTTAAATTAGAAGTTTTATCTGACAAATTCTCTATGTATGAGCCTAAGTATGTAACCATACCTAAAAACCTTTGTAATTCTGTGACATTTGTTGGTGGTGGCATACTGCAAATGGCTTTCACTTTGTTTTCATCAACTCTCACACCATCTTTAGAAAAGATGTGTCCTAGGTACTTGACTTCACTTTTACATATATTAGACTTGTCTTTATTAAATTTTATTCCTATTTCTCTAGCTCTATCTAAGACTTGTTTTAACCTAAAATCATGTTCTTGTTTAGTTTGACCGTAAATTAGGAAATCATCCATCATGATTTTGACTCCTGGAATATCACTGAATCTATTTGTCATGATGGAATGAAACAGTTCTGGGGCTGCATTTATCCCGAAGGGAAGTCTTAGGAATCTATATCTACCTTGAGGTGTGATGAATGTACATAGTTTTGAGGAAGCTTCATCTAACTTTAGCATATAAAAACCTTTGTTTGCATCTAGGGTAGTGAAATATTGTGAACCAGAGAGGCTGGATTTAATTTCATCAATAATTGGAAATTGATAATGAGGACGCATAATGGCTTTATTAAGTTTTCTTGGATCAATGCACAGGCGTAGTTTACCATTTTTCTTTGATGCAATTACAATTGAGCTTACCCATTCAGTAGGTTCCTCGACTTTGACTATAATTTGATTTTTTTTTAACATGGCTAATTCTTCTTTTAATTGTTCTAAGAGACTGAATGGAATTCTACGACAGGCATCTATAGACGGTACAGCATCAGGCTTCATTGACAAATGACATTCATAATCTTTAAGACAACCTATTCCTGAGAAGAGATCTTTATATTTGTCAAGCTGTGATACATTGAGTGACTCATGAAATTGGACATTATGGACTCTTTTAACTAATTTTAAATTCTCACAACTGTTGCGACCAATAATATTCCTACAGGGTATATCTATAATGTGGAAATTAACATTGTATAGTTTGTTGTTATGTGTGACAGACAGAATGCATTGACCTACAGTCGGTAATACTTCACCGCTAAAGGTTGATAGTTTGTGACTACTTTTCTTTAAACTACTCAATGGCAAATTAAGTTTTTTATAAGAGTTAAATGATAAAATGTTAGTGTCAGCACCTGTATCAAGTAAAAAGTCTACATTCTTACTATTTATGGACAAAGTTGTATGATAAGGGTTTTTTATGCTGACAGAAATCTCATTAGTGAAAAGACTATTTAGAAAATAAGTATCAGTACCCGTACTTTCTTCTTCTTCTTCTATGGATCTCACATGTTTGCTGCGGCAACACTTGGCAAAGTGATTGGGCTTGTGGCAGTTGTTACAGATGACTCCTATGGCTGGACATTTTGTTCGGTGAACTTGACCACATCTGGAACAATTCTTGGTTGACTGTTTGGATTGAGGTTCTTGACTGGACGATGCTTTACTTGATTGACGACTTTGACTTGTTTGAGACTGATGACTTTGACTTTCTTGACGGCTATGACTTCTTTGACGACTGTGACTTCTTTGACTGTGACTTTTTTGATTGCGACTCTCTTGACTACGATGTGTTTGGCGACTGTGATGCGATTGACGACTGGCAACGACACTTACTTCTTGGCTTGATAAAGCTTTAGCCTGTAACCTAGTATTTCTTAGTGTTTTAGCGAGACTGACGGCGGCATCAAATGTTGATGGTTTCTCGATCAGGATACGTTCTCTGATGTACGAGCAAGATGAATTTAAGTTCCATGAGAATATGTCCTTTACTATATCATCGGCAAGACCTTCAAAATTGCATTGGATACTTAGATTCTTGAGATCCGTGGCATATGTCTCAATTTCTTCATCTGGACCTTGTTTTCTGTTGAACAGCTTATGTCTTTCGACGGAAATATTGACACGTGGTGTGAAGTAGTCTTCAAATTTGGCGAGTAAATCCTTATAGGTGATCTTGTCAATTTGTATGTTAAACGAGTAAAATATCTGAAGAGCGTCTGGGCCTATGATTTGTAGTAAAATGGCTACCTTTCGTTTGTCTGGTTGTTCTTCTAAATTGTTGGCTATCATGTAAATCTCTAGACTTGTGTTGAAATTTCTCCAAGCCAATGGCATGTTCGAGTTGTTGATATCTAAGCTGAAATTACTCGGCGGCAGGGGATAACTTGTATTATTTGCGTTTTTATTTTCCGGCATTTTAGGGCTGGACCACGCGGCGACGTTTTACTCGAAATTTTTTTTTTTTTGACTGTTTGCGGCACTTACTTTTGTGGTTTTTTGTGACTTCTTTTTCTTCTGTATCTTCTGACACCATGTTACGACGGGTGGCCAGATATTATAAATAAATAAGACGACCAGACTATTTTATGTATCGTGTATTCAGCCATTGCATGACGAGCGATCGGAGTCGGTGACAAGACAACAGGATCCGGAAATACCACAGATAATATATATTTTATAAAGACTGATACACATACGTAACAACTTTAAAATGGCTTTGTTTGCTGGTAAAGCACAAGAAATTACATTTGAAATTGCAACACACAAAAAAAACCCGTCATGGCGGTAAGCTCTCATTTTGATTGATTAATGACGTTTGGCATGTTTATTTCTGTCGAAAGTGACTGAAGTGACACTGTTGTGACAGCTGACAATTCTCTTTCTATGATCAATGGTCGATCTATGGTTTACTGTTATTGTTTTTAAGCACAGAGTAAATAAATCGGTGAGACGCCATGTTGAAAGTCGACAATAATAATTGATAAACATATAATGAATTATTTGTATTTTTCCCTAATAATACGGTTTTTTTTTTGAGGTACATATATACCTGGCCCATTTTGAAACATCTCCTTTCGTACTTTTACCAAGGCAAGATGTCAGATGTTATGCGACTACTGTACGGCTCGCTCGTTTTTTTATTACAGCGAAATTAAATTCGGTGAAGTTAATTTTATTAATTGTCTTATATTTGTATATAACCAATCTTATTTTTTTTAGGGAAATTCCGTCGAAATCTACTAAATAAAAATCTTAAATTCGTTCATTAACTGATAGACAACGCACAGCCTAAACCGCTGGGTATAGTAAGCATGAAATTTTGCATCAGACTTTTTTATATAACGAAAATGACCTCTAAGGAGGGATTTTTTGAAAATTTATCACATAAAGGGGATAGATAGGTCATCAAATATTGTACGATAGACCGTCATTTTTGCTGATGTGAAATTTGATAGCTTACGCAGTTTAAAAAAAAAATAATAATAAAAAATTAAAGTAAATTATTAAATAATTATTCACATTTATTTTCGAAAATAGACTAATAAGTTCCTACTGTATAACACATACACATAGACATTAATCACGATTAATTACATAAACTTCATTCAGAAACGCATTGTACACATCGATCAAAGGCATGGCAATCAGTCCAGCTCAGTTACTGATAAAGAGAATTATTCTAGTGCATCGAAGGATCTACGAAGCACTCTCCTGGATTAGCATCTATATTCAGAGTACGTTCATAGAAGCATTACTTAAGATGTGGTTACACGGGCTACTTAAATTGCTGAATTAAAGAGAATTATTCTAGTGCATCGAAGGATCTACGAAGCACTCTCCTGGATTAGCATCTATATTCAGAGTACGTTCATAGAAGCATTACTTAAGATGTGGTTACACGGGCTACTTAAATTGCTGAATTCTGGACTCTAGATATTGGTCAAATAAGAATCAATGACGTCACCACATGAAGCGCTTCACTGTGATACCGAATTGCACCCAGCTTTTAAGCTATTGTGCCTAGAGAATATCTACACCACATATAGAGCACTTTATAAACTGTTAACTGGATAATTCATTATTAATACAGAAAAAATATTGTTAGCTTATGCTCGCAACTTCGTCCACATGAAATTTCTTCTCTTAACACAAACTAAATCCTATGATACCTACTCGGTAATAGTGTAGCTTTCTTGATAGAAAGCCAAGCATTAAAGCCGAGTATTCTTTCATTAATGTGAAAGTTTTTTTGTAATCGGATCAGGACTTCCAGATATTACCTTTTACAAACATAATTATAAATAATAATTTTACCTCTTTTTAATTTTAATATTATTTCAGACAAATAAATGAGAAGTATCTGCTGTAGTAGAACAAGTGGAGTAATTTTTAGGAACTTAACTAGATTGATCTAGCAATTCGGCTCCACTGCCACCGTGCCGGCAACTGTTGTCAAAACCTGCTTAAAATGTTGAAACACGCCCGTGTAAGCGCACCTTTAGGCAGTACTAGACCAATTTCCATGATGGAATATTTGCACAACATTAAGATGCCAATCTGTCTTCCTAAGATGCTGTAATTCGAGCCGTGAATAGAATTCCACCTGATCTGGGTAGTGGGCGAGCATTTCGAATTCAAGGCGGGTTTGCGGCCATCATTGTTACAAATTGGCCAATCGATTTTATGCAGAGTACAGTATAACCAAGCATAAATTATGGCATACCGAGTATTAGAAAATTTATGTCCCCGTTATGATGTACGGTGCCGAAACGTGGGCACTGATAGTCGGGCTGGTCCACAAATTCAAGGTAACTCAGCGCGCTATGGAGCGGGCTAAGCTCGGGTTTCTTTAAATGATGAAATCAGAAATTAAATTTTTCAGAAAAGAATTGGAGTTAACGACATATCTTGTAGAATAAGCAAGCTGAAGTGGCAGTGGGCTGGCCATGTATGTCGAAGGGCTGATAGCCGGTGGAGCAGTCCTGGAGTGAAGACCGAATATCTGCAAGCGTAGGGTTAGTCATCCCCAGCTATTTGGACCAACAACGGCTCTAGAATGGTGGCTGGGATAGATTGGATGCGGAAGACGGAGGACAGGGTGTTGTGGCGCATCCTGGGAGAGGCCTATGTGCACACAAGCAACAGGCTGAGTTGATTGATGGTTGATTGATTTATTTACTTAAGGATTACCCACGAGATACATTACAATTTACCTTCTACAATAATAAAACTTATATAATAAATACGTTTACGTTTCGTTTCGATTTTTAGAAAAAAATCAGCTTTGAGCGTTATATCTGTCACGTTGTTGTTGGTGTTGTTATGGCGTTGTGTCTTTGTTGACTGTTTCGTTGGTGTAGTGGGCGCAAGCGCAACTGTTGTTCATGATGACCTGGGTTTGATTCCCAGCTCGTGCAAGGTATTATTGGGTTTTTCTATCTGGAATATATTAATAGCAGCCTGGAGTCTGGATTTATGGCTGGTTGATGGCATTAGGCTCGCTTTCTATTACATGGTAATTAAATATAACTGGCGAAATGTGAGTGTACTGTAGGTACATCTCTGCGCAACCCATCGGGGAAACAAGGCGTGATGTTATGTCATGTCTCGTTCACTCGCACTTGTGAGGCAGTCTCTCTAAAACTCAATATTATTTCTTATCAACATCCAAGTACTGTAGTGCATTTGTGTTGGAATTACGACTTTAAAAAGAATAAATCGTAGAATTCATTCATTTTATGATTTCACTCATTCATTTAATTAAATTCAGCACCATTTAAATTAAATTCATAAGTTCGTTCATAATGTGAAAACCACTGAACAGCATTTCATTAAATTAATTTCATACAGATTTAATAAAAATGTTTCGTGAATTTGTTCGAAATAAAATATAAAGCTGATGAAATGTGGAAAATAGCATGAATGTGGCATTTTGAGAGACTTAAATAGGCATTTTAATGATTATGATACTATAACGACGTCAATGAGATGTAACGAACAAAACAATAGTTGAATGAAAGGTGTAGTCACGAGCATAAATATAATAGGTCTTTACCTATGAAATTGCCGTTTTGTATGAAAAAATTTAAACGAATTTTTTTCATGCATTTTTTATTTGTATTCATCGAAGTAATCACCCATGCAATCAATGCATCTTTGCCAACGCAGTGGCAGTTTATTGATGCCCTTCTTAAAAAAATCAGCTGGACGGGAGGCAACAAATTCTTCAAAGGCATTTTGTACTGCCTCTCGGGTATTGAATTTTCTTCCCCGCCAAGAAGTTATCCAAATTCTGTAAAAAGTAGTAGTCTGTAGGCGCAAGGTCTGGTGAGTAGGGCGGATGACGGAGAGCTTCCAACCCCAGTTCTTGCAACTTGGAGACCGTCTGCTGTGCAGTATGAGGTCGCGCGTTGTCGTGCAGGAGCAGTGGAGACGAGCGATTGACCAATGCTGGTTGGACATGTGCCAGCTTCTCCATCATTGTGTTCAGTTCTTCACAGTACACATCTGAAGTAATGCTCACACCGTTTGGTAAGAAGCTATGATGAATCACACCGGCGCTAGACCACCAAACAGTGACCATCACTTTTCTAGGGGTAAGTTTTCGTTTAGGGCATTGTTTAGGTGCTGAACCAGGATCCAACCAACTTGCTGAGCGCTTGCGGTTATCAAACAGAATCCATTTTTCATCGCAGGTAACAATGCGGTTCAAAATTCCTTCATTTGTGTGTCTGTTGAGCAGTGCAAGGCACGTCTCGACGCGTACTTCGCGCTGGCGATCATTGAGTTCGTGGGGCACCCATTTGTCAAGCTTTTTTACCTTGCCAATTTGACGCAAATGGACCAATATTGTTTTGATGCTAACGTCGAAAGCTGCTGCTAATTCAGCCGTAGATTGTGTATCATCAGCTTCCACAATCGCCTTTAATTCGTCATTGCCGACCAAAGTCTTCGGATGACTGCGAGGTTCATTTTTCAGGTCGAAATTTCCAGAACGGAAGCGAGCAAACCAATAACAAGTGGTGCGTTGGTTTGTAGTGTTAGCTCCGTAAACGTCGTTGATGTTGCGTGCCGCTTGTGTCGCGTTGCTGCCACGACGGTACTCATATTCCATAATTACTCGAATTTTTAACGTATCCATGATGACGAAAAAGATTGAAATGCGATGAAAATGTAACACTAAACAATAAACAAATGACTACTTTTGGAAAAAAAAAAATCCATGCTTTTAAAATAAAATTAATTTGAAATTAGAATTCTTAGCCAAACAAAAATTATTTTGTTTTGAAATGGCCAGTACTGCAGAACGGCAATTTCATAGGTAAAGACCTAATATAACTATGGACAGCTCGGCAATAATATCTGATTTCATGATTCATCCATTAATATCTGTCGTCAAGATGACGGCAAATATATGTGATCATTTGTGGAAGGCATAAAGAAAGGCAGCACGAGACATGCAAAGCCGAAATATAGGACGCTGCATCGGATTCAAAAGATATTTCATCTCTTAGAATGCAAAAATATCGGACATGTCCTGCGTTATAAATATTTGCCTACTCAGTCAATTCAGAAAAATTTGATACCTAGTTGTGATAAAAAGTAGGTATCTGACATCACTTTAGCAGCATAAAAATCTGATAGTCTATGTTCTATGTTAGCAGGTTTGGTTTCCACACTTAGTCCTTCAGGTGGACCATAAACCTGATACACTAATGTTTCGGTTTTATTCAATAAAGCTATGAGTGCAGCTTTTATTGCAAAAATATTTGACATCCCATTGGCACCAAAAATATCTGCGAATAATGTGTACCTATAATGATAGGTATAATAAAAATTCGACCATACGTTTATACATATTAGAAGTAATTATTACATTTTGAATTTTTGACAGTTTCTCCATGCAAAAACTGTCAGTCGTTAATTTTATTCCACGGATAAAAGATATCCAACTTTGGTCAAATTAGCCCTTAGTAATGCAATTAATAACTTACTCATAAGTGGTGGGACTGACGTTGATCTTCAAAGGTTCAGAGCCGGATTCAAACTTGTTGGCAAGCGTAACGTTGTGTCCAAACAGACAGTACTTCAACATCGTCTTGCCGACAACTCCGGCGAGAACGGTCCCGGTGTGCAGGCCTATGCGCATCTAGGAAGAGTAACAAAATTGTTAGAGCAGGTTTTTTTACTTACATTGTAATATAATATGAGAAAATTATTTGGAGCAAGAATTGTTGGTCACCATCAAAAGGAATTGGATTTAAATTAAGAAAATTACAGCTGATGAGTGTTAATTATGTGATTGTGACTTTTTGGTTATGTAAACATTATGGTCTAGTCTAGATCCACCGATACAAGTAGACCAAAGTAGACATAACTACGCTTAAACGGTAGAATATTGTAGTGACAACTTTTTGTCTCTAATAAATTCCCCACTGTACACTCGATTTTGTACTGTTATGTTTTACTAAGATATTATTTTGCCTATTCACGGCAATAATACAAAATATGTTATTTTAAGGAATGGGAGCAAAAATTGGTGAGTAAATATGGATTTAAGATTGCTGCAGGTATCGTTAAAATTAGAACTGAAACACTATCAAAAATATAAAATTTTATTCCCCTGCGAATAAATAGCTTGAAGAGCAACTAAAATAATAATAATAAATATTTTATGGCAACCATAAAAATATGAAATAATGCATAAAACTAACGTTAAACCATTTAAATACTGTCAAGTATTAAAACTTTAAATTAACTTTTAACGATTATCCTGAAATGTATGTACTTATTGTGTGTTATTTTAAAAACTCTATGTATTTAGAAACAATAATTTTGTTCATAAGACAGTTATGACCAGTTGGTGGCAATAGACTTGCCGTCTTTTACATGGGACCTGGCGAAATGGGGGTGTAATTACAGGTAGAACCTAAAGTCCCTACACCCACATTTCGCCAGGTGTGCCTTTTACAGTCTGGCCGTCCAGAGAAGCGTTCCTGATATATGTCAGTTGGACAATTTCTAGTAGTAATAAGGATCAAATTCGCAGAACATACTTATATTTGTTACGATTAAACTGACAGGTGTCAATATCGCATTCTCTCAATGGCCGGGCTGTAGCTACACCTCTACCTAACCCTTTGGGGAACACAGGCGTGATGTTATGTTATGTTTGTGTTAGACAGTGTCTATAATAGCCTTTTCGTGGAAGATAACATATACTTCATCGGTTTAGGTAATAAAAAATAAAAATATAAAATAAAATTTATTGAAGTATAAAGTAAAAATATGATTTAAAATAATTACAATCCAGGAAAATTTAATTCTAACTGTAATGTAGACCTGCCTGATCTAGGTTTATGAAAACCTGTGTTTCAGGCCATCAATTTACTTCAAACATTTAAAAAGAAGACAACAATAAAATTAGAAGCTAAATTCATTTGGGTATTATTATTTTAAAACTAGATTATGTAAGATATATTATGTTTAAATAAAATAAACGAATAATATTAAAGTAGATAAAGAAGAGACTATTATTAATTAGGTAAAGGCAGAGACTTATATTATTAGAGTAGGTAGTAGATAGAAGTTTTATTTTAAGATTTCTAGTAGTATTTCCGTGTCTGCGTAATTGAGTTTTGCCAAATATTCCTGTACTGATAAATTACACCTATTATAACTTAAACTATAAATCTTTAGCACTCTGTTAATCTGGTTATACAAGTAGGGTCCTAAAAATAAATAAAAACGATTAGCAAAAGCATGTTTAGTCTGAGAAGTAGCTCAAACTAAATCTTTTCTTCTCCTATCTGAAGGTACTGGGTTAAAATAAACATCAGTGTGTTGGAATAAAACTACATTCAAAACAAATAATTGTCTTACTGTTAATTAAATAAAGGTAAACAAAAAAAAACCACTTGTCTGGTAAACCGACTAAACCGACTGTTTCGTAGCATGACGACTGAAGTGACAGGTATTATACGGTTAGGTTAATAAGACACGTGTTTTTTTTTTGTTTACCTTTATTTAATTACTTAAACCGATGGAGTACAGATAATTAATTAGGTACTGTGTGAAAACGTGTTTTCAAATTCCATTGCCCGAAATAAATTGTCTATTTAAAGCCTCAAATAGATACCGAATCAAATTCAAAAGAAGAATCTCGAAACATAAAACTTGTAAGATTCATTTCTTTCATGGCAAGTGTATAAAACTTTGATTAAGCTTTCCGACAACGTTAACGTGTGCAGGGTAAACGTTGATGTTTACGTTCTGAGGTAAACTGTTGATTCTTTGAGGGAAATAGGTTGCGTAAGTAACACAACCGCTATCTTTATAGTTTCACACCGTGCGTGCTTTCATTAGTGTTTCAATGAAATGTTGGCTCATGTTGACATGTAAAAAATACTGTAGATATCTTTGCATCCTATCACAGACGCAACAGTATTTTATTGATTTTGTATGCTGATATTTATCTACATCATTGTTATGTATTATGTATTAATTTTATATGTAAGTAGTTAATTCAAATATTTTATAGCACTCATGGTTATAGTTAAAGAATTACTAGCAGTGCGCCTACGCACTATCCTAATACGAATTAAGGCTCTTTCAAACGGAGTCGTGCGTGACATAAAGGCACCGCTCGTCACGCAAAACGCGGTGTCTTTGTGTCGCGTGCAATTCGCGTCGCGTGTCGCGTCTGTTTGTAGCAGCCTTTATGTAAGGCAAGATAAATGATGCTAGGATAGTAAAGGAAGTGCCTTTACTATCTTAGCATCATTTCTCTTGGGCTTGGCACAAGGATTACCGAAGACTTTTAGGATAACCCTAATGATAACTTAAAGACTTAGTAACTCTTTTTATATTTTTGCTCATGATTTAAAAGCTTTAATCCCGCGCGGGCTGGCAACGTCACATTTATATAAGTACAAATTCTTAGTTCTTTGGTATTTTTGACAGTTATTTTGGTTCTTACTCTTATGGTGTTCGATGCAATAATTGCAGTCGACCACGTTTGCTAACCTAGCGATACAATACGATCGCCCTAAATGCGCCGCGAGCTCGGTGCGTATTCGGACAGCAACAGGCTGCATTCGCCTGCAATCATTACCATTTAGGTCACGCCCCTACATATGGAAATGACGTATTGTCAATTATTTTCTATTTTCTAAGATAAATACCAAAGTAACTGTCAAAACACACAATGTGCACAATGGTCAACATGAAGGACTAAGTGCGGAAACCAAATCCATTAACATAGATAGAAATAACTGTCAAAAAATAGCATACATACTTATAAATACCAACGATCTAAGAATTTGAGAGAGGAAACTGTGCTTTGATTTAAATCTATTAATATAATCACGGAAAATCTTTAGAAATGCAACGTTGCCACGCCGCGCGCGATTGACGCTCTTAAAGACTTTTCAGAGTAGTTACAGTATCGAAGTCCAAGTAAAGTCAAAGCTAACATCATAAGTCCAAAGTGTTGTCAAAACAGGAATACATACCTTTATAGGATTCCCCTCGTGCGTCAAATGCTGCGCACATGTTTCCACCATGCGCAGTGCCATCCACGCTATCTGCGGCGCGTGCGTGTCGATCTTACGATGTAGCCCGCTCGCCACGCAGTATGCATCGCCTATTGTTTCAACCTACACAGAATATTTTAGAATGTTAATTTACAATTAAAAAATAAATTGATGTGTTTTTTTTATTATTATAATTTATTTATTTGTATGTACATAATATATAAACCAATAGATTTAAAATAATAATATGTGCATGGTATATAAAAAAGTCTTTGATGTCTTTTAAGTTTAAGATTTTCAGAATTATTTGAGCTTTAAACCATTAGGAGATTTAAAAAGCCTGATGAATACGAATGTTAGACCATGCCAGGCCCTCCAAATAGTGCGAATACATAAATACGTTGAAAGTGAACTTGGCCAAGTTAGCATCTCAGAAGAGGTTTGATAGTATCCTGTCAAGTTTTGTTTTTGGTTGATTTAGACTCGATATGTTCCCAGCACAGAGTCTAGCAATACTTCTAACAAACTTTAAAATCACCACAATCAGTATTATATAAAAATTAATCCCTATTTCTCTCGGTCACACAAAAACTTAAGAATAACTTTACCGATTTCTTACTTACTCTGTAGAAGAAAAATTAAAAAAATTGCGAAGAAAATTGAAAAATGTCAGAAAACTGAACAACTATTTTAACTTCGCGCGTTTACATTAAAATATTCATAGCTAAGACAAGACAACGTCTGTCGGGTCAGCAAATTTTAGATAAAATTCGGAGCCTCCAATTTCTTACCCAGAATCTTCACAGATTTATTAATACATGTTCATTAATACAAAGCTTCTATAATATCCGACATCCTTCAAATAGATTAATAACGAGTAAATTATCATCAGCAGTAAACGACTATTAATTACATAGAACAGTGATTAAAATTATGTCTTAATTATTATTCGATCAGGGCACGAATCACTGACAACCATTTTGTTTATAAATATTATTTGATCTACAAAGCTTTTCGCCGGTGTCACTTGATTTAAACCTGTTTGATGTTTTAATTTAAAAAAAGATAAAAAAAAGATGAAGACATAAAGGTTTATCTTTTTATAATGGAATAAAGATCATGTTTTAAACAATAATTTTGAGAGATTAGGTACCTACACAGAATTTAAGAACGAAATTAACCTGTGATAGAATGTTTTTACATAATGGAATACTTTTTTTTTTCAAGATCACCTGTCGGGTTGAACGCGCCATATACGCGCGTTATACGTCACAAAAACGCAATCAAAACCAGTGCTGATTTTTCAAATTTAGGCAAATAACGCGATGACAAGACCCGTAAAAAAATACCTCGTGTGCCCTCAATTTTTAACTACATATAAAAACTTTTTTATTAACAACTAGCTGAGCCCCGCGGTTACTTTTTTATCTTGGTCCGCGTTGACCAAGATAAAAAAGTAGCCTATGTGTTAATCCAGGGTATAAGCTATCTGCCGTCGGGGTCGCGGGTAGTTCGAAAGAGATACCGTGGCCCTGGCACGGGCAGCTGAAGGAGCATGGGTGGGTTTTAGTCAGTAAAAGTCTGACACGCCCTCCCGCTCTGCCCATAGCGGGAGAAGTCATTTGGTGATTTCCCATCCACAAAAAAAAAAAAAATGGTATAAGCTATCTCATACCAAATTTTATCCAAATCGGTCCAGCTGTTTGAGCGTAAAGAAGTAACAAACATCAAACACACAAACTCACAAACTTTCGCCTTTACAATATTAGTGTGGTTACACTTATTACACAAGTAAAACTTTATGTTGAACTACTTAATATTAAAATCAATGGATAAAAGAAAAGATAAAAAATATTAAAAAATCAATCTGCCTAGCCTTTTCCCAACTATGTTGGGGTCAGCTTCCAGTCTAACCTGATGCAGCTGAATACCATTATTTTACATGGAGCGACTGCCTATCCGACTTCAACAACCCAGTAACTGGGTACTCTTTGGTAAGACTGGTTGTCAGACTTTTGACCTTCTGACGACCCGTAACTACTGTCAAAGATCCACGAATGACAGCCGGGACCAAAGGTTTAACGTGCTTCCCGAGTCTTGGTATGTAAAGATGGTCACCCATCCACAAACCGATTTTGGCTAGCGTAGCTTAACCTTCAATCAACCCGTGCAGTTGTTGTTATAATGAAAGCTTGAATTCCATGAAACTCCTTCAAAATGAATGGACTACCGGCCCGGCGGCCGTTGAAGTATTTTGTTTCCAAAAGGCAGAATTTCATTCTAATTACTAACGCTAATTGTATGCTCCGTGTTTCAAATTACGGAGCTGTTTAGGTTAATTTGAATTTCTAAAGAGAACAATTTTCCAACGGTCTTCAGCAATGTAACATGAGAATGTAGGGTTTCTAACAACTGTGAGGTAGAATAAGGATGATGGGAAAAATTCTTATGTCCATAATTTAGATTATTAAAAAATATTTGACACGTATTTTTTCTTTTTTTACGTAATCAAAAGATTACGGCGATACATTGAGTTAAAATGTGGCATGACGTCACTCCTTGCTAGTTATAGTTAGTAGTTTGTTATAGTTGGTACGAGTACGTAGCAAGCCCCCACTCCCCAACTTTAATGCGTTTTATCTAAGCCATTTTTTATTAATATTGTAGCAGCATCAACATATGCATACCTAAAATAAACTCAGTACTATTCAGTGTCTTCTCTTTTAATCATCTCCAATACCTAACAGTGGTGACCCCGCGAACAACCCATCGCAACCATCGCACATCATGGCAAATCAACCCGGGAGTAGCAGTAGTAAATCTACAGAACTACACATCCCAGAAGTAGCCGGTATTTCGTTATCGCTACGGATTCCAGCATTTTGGCGCGACCGAGCCCGCTTATAGTTCGTCAGTTTTGAAGCCGCCACAAATACGTGTTGAATATTTTTTTATTAGCTGACTGACGGAATAAATAGTTTTTTTTTACTACCCCTATTGTTTACTGTAGTAATAGAGTACATATGTTGGTCTTGGTATATTTAATAAGGTTTTCTGAAATTCAAAAGCTGTAGATTGTATTTACTTAGAGAAGCTTTATAAACTTTAACAATTTTACTTTGTAAAACATATACGTATCTACCAGCTTTATAAACTTTAACAGTTTTACTTTGTAAAACATATACCTGGGTTGAAATGTAATTATTTAAAGCTTGGCGGTATTTAACGCTCAACTAATTGTACATTTTGAAGAATTTTCAACACTGGTACCGACGGAAAGCCAAGTTTCATTTTATTCCAAAAGGTGCCAACGGAACCCTATTGCTCGGCTTTCCATCCACTCATCTGCCCCAGGGCTGTTGGTTTTGAACCGTAATAGGTAGGCACTTGAAATTTTCACAGAGTAAGTAGTTACTACTATGGCCGCTATAACAAAAAAATAAAATAAAGTTAAAAATAATTTAAACGGAGTCCCATATAAGAATCGCTGTTTTGTCGGCGTTTTTTGCTCGATCTTAATAATGGCAATACATACAAAGGAATAAATAATAAAAGCGGCTCAGTGCGAGTTATTTTTAACCGACGACGATAAAAAAGGAGGAGATATAATTCGACACGTATTTTTTTTTTTTTTTTTGTATAACCATGCATAAGTTTTTACAGTGTTTGATTTGAAAAAAAACTGTTTTATTCGATAGGGTATACCTCAAAGTTGACCCCATATAAAATTTATAAAAAAAAAAAACGTAAAATATATTTAACCAAACACTGACTTCCGAAATTAAAATTATTTTTCACTTTGTAGTGTTGTTTTTGAAAGTCGGTTGTATTTTTTTGTAAAAAAAGTTTTTATACTTCATGTTTATTCCTTTACTTTTCTGCTCTATTGATCTGACTTTCACATTTCTCACTAAAACCTGCAAAATTAGATTGCCAAATGTAAGGTGTTAATTAACTTTACAAACTTTAAGCAGTGCTTTAGACCATCGAACTGAATAACTTTTAATATGGGGTCAACTTTGAAATGACAAAAAAAATTGCTGCTCCATCTCCATACTAAAGTTACATAATATTTACTGTTCTAAACTATAAGGGACAGCTGTTTTTTTTCGCGATTTCAAAGTTGATCCCATAGTAGGTAAAAGTTATTCAGTTCGATGGTCTAAAGCATCTCTCAAAGTTTGTTAAGTAAATTTTTTAACATCTTATTAATGAATTTCTATATCAAGAGGAGCTTGTGGCTAAGGAGGAGCTCGTGGCAAAGTAATAACAGCCACACGAGCGATCCATCAGGTTAAGCTCTGCTTGCCGGGGTTGTCCGTGGTTGGCTGACCATCTTTACATAACGAGACTCTTCCGTGCCTCGAAAAGCACGTTAAGCCGATGGTCCCAGATGCTGGATTTTTAACTGTCGTTACGGGTCGTCATAAGCCTGAAAGTCTGACAATCACTCTTACCAAGGGGTATCGTATTACCCAGTAACTGGGTTGTGGAGGCCAGATAGGCAGTCGCTCCATGTAAAATACTGGAAGCCCCATACGTTTAGACTGGAAACCGACCCCAACATAGTTGGGAAAAGGCTAGTATAGTTAAAATCTCGCTGCAGACTTGGTCATAAATCATAATCGGAGTAGGGATGTGCGCTAGTTGCGCGCGCTCAAGGCCATTATCGATAACAGAATCATTAAGGTTATCAGACGAAGAATTTTAATTTTCTATTTTTAATTTTATATATACGTTCTTTTGTTTATATAATTAATATGCTTTGTAGTAAATTTGGTAATAAAATAAAAAAAAATGTGTATTTATTTCTATCACCCATTTATAAATATATAAAACTATCGATATCACTCATCGACTGCAGTAATGCACAGGACTACGTGTGGGCGTGGCCTGCCTATAAGGCCCGTGAGTGGGAAAGAGAGCGAAACACTCGAATGATTTATGACCGAGTCTGCAGCGAGATTTTAACTATACTATAGGCAGATTGATATGTATTTCTAAATAAAGCGCTTTCACAGTTATTGTACCTCTGACAGCCGCAACCCAATACAAACTTTATTGTAATGAAAATAAAGATCACTGTGCTTTTGACTATGATGGAAAAAACAGAGGTACAATAACTGTGTCAGGAATAGAGATCACTTACTTTATAAACATCCAGCTCCTCACAGAAGATATCAAACACGCTGTACAGGTCTTCAAGCATGGCGATGACCATCATTGGCGTAGCTGTGGCACATATTGACGTGAAGCCCACTATATCGCTGAACAGCATTGTGACGTTATCGTGGCTTTTAGCTTCGATCTTCTCACCTTTGAAAGGAATGGTTTTATTGAGAAAGTATTCGTTAAGAGCTGAGAGGGCTGTCGCGTTTTGTCATCTTTCTCGCTCACACGGGACCAAATTTTTAAGAATGTGTAATGAAAAGATGTTTTTTGAAAAAATGTAATCAATTAAAGGACTAGTAAATAATGTTAATTTAATAGGTAACTACAATTAAGAACACATTTTTATTGAGGCATTTATTTAACTCATCTCAAAAACAGATACTTAATTAATAGTTTCGGAACTGAGTTTATTAGGTAACACAATATATTTTAATAATTAGGTACCTATTAAATTAACATTATTTACTAGTCCTTTGATTGATTACATTTTTCAAAAAAGCATCTTTTCCCTTAACATTCTTTAAAATTTGGGTCCCTGTGAGCCAGAGAAGTGACAAAAGGCGCAAGCTCTCTTAAGTCAGTTTTGTTTGTGTTTTAAGTTAATGATTGTTAGTTTTCGTTAAGATAGAGCAACAATATAGAAATTCTGTCAGACACCTTGATTTCGAAATTGCAGTGGTGAAAAAAAAATTGTTTAGTTGTCCTTTATCTACTTGTGTCTCCAAAAGTAGAATAAGACGATGATGGTGATCAACAAGGAAATTTAGAGATGATACAAGTCGAAAAAATTCTTACGAACGAATAAAGTTTGGAAGACCTAAAAAAGACTTTAAAACCAGCATCCAAAAGAAAAATATGTAAAATATTCCTGACACGAGCGTCCTATGCCTAACACACAAACCTATAACACAAAGTGATTCATCCTATTATTAATCCTCTTTAATTATTCACCCACGCCGTTATAACCTAATGGAATTATAAAAGTTGGACGCACCTGTCTTGCGAAGTGAACACTCAAACCTCGATTAAAGTTAGTAATTAATGTGTGTGCCAACTAACAATGGTTTACAACCCCGTTGTGGTGCTGAAGGGCGTGTAACATGGTATAAAGGAAGATAATATTATAGAAGTACATATGATAAATTATGGTGGGTATTATGTTATGCTGATGACTGCCTTTATTGCGTTATTGTGATGTCATTATCCGCAGTTGCGGTACGCTACACAGGATTGAAAGGTAGGTAAAATATGGTGATACCAAAGACTGTGATTTAAATCTGCACATTGTTTACCCATATTTGCAAAAATGATTTTAAGTTTGAAATCAAGTAGAAAAAATATACGTATCTTGGTTTTAGGATACACGCAAAGAATGATAGCGTTGGTGGTGGTATTATCTTAAATTCATAGTCGTTTGTTTTTTTTTTAATTTACTGTTTTAATAATACAGAGAGAGACGTCTGAGTATTATATTACACCAAGTCACAACTAAGCAATAAAAGTCATAATACCAGCAAAACTTTTACTTATTCAGCATCATAACAATTCGCTTTTATATGACACTTCAAGTCAAGCTCACGCAGACAAGTTGGACAAATTATTCCAAGTAAAATTCTCAACATAGAATATTACTCGAAATATGGTACTGTAAGCATTTTGACATCAACATCAGTCAGTTCACATGACAATATTGCGTGATATTGCGTGATAACTGGGTGCGTCACGCAATTCGTCGTGTCAAAACAAATGTCGATGAGTGAATGGGACGCCTCAGTTTTGGTTTATGAGTGTAATAAGGATTCGTGGAACTTAGGGCTCCAATCTTAAGTGCTTACGTGTGGAACGAGATTGGGATCTGAGTTTAGGCATGTAAACAATGTAGGTCAACTTTCATTGTTGCATGTTTTAGAGCCCAGAATGAAAAAGCCAATCTACATTAGCTACATATCTCTTGCAAAAACTCGAAAATGACTCGCCCGATTGTAATGAAACTTTGTTAAGTTGTGGTGTGCGCGCCAGAGAAGGTTCCTAACAAAAAAAATATTTAAAAGGCGTTCAAACTCAAACTCAAAGCATTTATTTCAAATAAACCAATTACAGGCACTTTTGAATTGTCAATGGGTCGGTCAGTCAGAAAGATGAAGCTAGTTGCCCATTCCAAAGCGTAGTAGATCCCTATGGAGAAGAACGGGCAAGAAACTACACGGACATTTTACAAAATATTGGCTACATCGTTCATGTTGAAAATATACATGTGAGAACAATGTAGAAAGACGTGCATGTTAAAAAGCGTCCGTAATAAAAAGATAAAAACTAAAACAACTAAATTAAAAATTCAAATTAAAAATAAGCCATGGCAGCTAAGAGACGACCAGTCCCAACTGACGGCGATCAGCACCAATTAGCTCAACTATTTTGAAGGGAACTTAGTGATCTAACACACACGCCACCACCAGCGAGACATTTGAGTGAGCATGATATACTCTCAACCGCCAGGGCACATTCAAGTCAGTGAAAGACGTACCCAATAAAAGGTAGCTTAATAGTAGCTACATAGTGCTCACACATGTGCTATTGCAATTATATAATACTAAGGAGATTGAAATTTGCGATGAATGCCGCGCATTAGCTAGTATGAAATAAGTACCTATTGATTTGAATGCATTTACTAATAGACCTACTTGAGTATTGGCTTATAACAGGAAACAATTACTAAGACTAGGAGCGTATAAATGTGATATGAGATAAAAAAAAAAAACTCAAACAATGATATTATAGAGACACCAATGCCAAAACTTACTAAATAACCTTTAAAACACAAGTAAACTACGCCACAGGACGACACTTCGAAACAAGATTGACTCGCTAAATTCCCAGAAAGGAAACTTTAATCAAACATAGTGCGTACTTAAATTAAACCACACATAAATCAATTTCAAAGTGTACGAACAGATAATTGACTTACAAACTTACCTAACCACAGCCTCTTGGCTATGTGGGGTGGAAATATTAAGTGTAGAAGGCTGACATTCTTTTGTCTTTCCTTGTCAACTGCTTTGCTCGCTTCTTCTATTGAGTTCTTTAGCTTATCCATGCGTCTTCGGAGTCCATCCTAATTGAAAAAAAAAAAAAAAATATTATTAGCTTCCAGAAAATTATTTTTACTAACAGAATACTAACAGTCTCTGTCATTATTCGAATGGAAAGTTCTCAGGCGCATATTTGTTGCAGTGCTGGAAAACGATCAGTGGCGAACGCGGTGCAACCATGAGTTTTAGGAGATGTACGACGAGCTTAATGTAATTAAAACCATCAAAATAGGACGTCTTTGATGGGCAGGACATAGTGCAAGAATGGACGAGACCAGAGCATCGAAACCTTTACTGGATAGTAAACCGGATGGCCGGGAATGTCGAGGCTGGTACAAAGCTCAGATGGTTGGATGGCGTAGACCAAGGTTTGAACTGTTGGAGTGAGAAAATGGAGAGGAAAAGCCGGAAATAGGTCACGTTGATGAAATAGACTTGGCCAGGCTTAGGCCTACCCGCGGCTGTAAAGCCTTAGATGATGATGAGAAAATGATTTATACTCTCATGGGGACACATTTTTCCCATAATTATAGTCAAGCTTTGAGTGCTTTGACTGTCTCGACTGCCTTGTTGGTCTACTCGTTGCAAGCTCGACTTAGTATGAGGTTCTGCAGGGTGCAATCCCCAATCCGGTGTTATTTGATTTTACCGTCAGGAATTTGTCAGTAGTAGTCCGGAGTATGGATTTGAGCCCGGTTGATGGCAATGTACTCACCCTTACCACATGGAATTAAAACACGACTGGCGAAATGTACTACTATAGGTACACATCTGTCTAATCCTTCGGGTAAAAAAGGTACGATCTTCTGCAAGTTTATTGTTGTAATGTAAATATAGTTAATGCAACTGTTTTCAGATTCAGTTACAGAAATAAATCGCAGTTGGAAAGTGGCCAAATGCACCGATAGTAAAGAGTAATTTCAGTTGCACTGTCGCCAACGTCCATACCATGTTGAGAACACCGGTTCTCGTTCCGATCACCGAAGTTAAGCAACATCGGGCGTGGTTAGTACTTGGATGGGTGACCGCCTGGGAATACCGCGTGACGTTGGCTTTTTGATAAAAGTTTCTTTTGTTACATTTGTAAAGAGACTTAAAAACTTTCATGTGATTAGGTTATTGTCTTTGTTTGTTGTTACTTTTTTTTTTTGTAAATAACATCACACCTGTTTTCTCTGAAAGGTTAGGCAGGGATACCTATAGTACATCTACATTTCGCCAGTCCGGAATCATTATCACAATAATCTTCGTCATTTTACTAGTAATTACTCGAATATTCCAAGGTTAATTGATCTAGGTTTAATTTTTCCAATTAATTCCGAATCAACTGCACTACTACGTTGGAAAATCCTACTAATATTATAAATGTGTTAGTTTGTATTTTTGGATGTTTGTTACTCAATCACGCAAAAACAGCTGAACGGATTTGGATGAAATTTCTTATACAGATAGTTTTTAACCTGGATTAAGACATAATATACTTTTCAACCCGGTAGAAGGTTCCCGTGGGATAGTTTCCGACATATACGCGGGCGAAGCCGCTGGCAAAAGCTAGTAAAAAATAAAAATTCATCGTCATTTTGTACTCGAGCCCATGCTTCCACAAAGCAAGTTTCAAGCACGCTGCTGTAGACACAGGACTTGAAGACGATCAACAAGTGCGAAACTTCAAACGGGTGTTTTAAAACTACTTCTAAACTGAATGCCACTGAAGCTTTTGATACTTCTTTGGTAATTCTTGAATAACTCGCACCTTCGATAAGACAAGGGCACAAATGCACTTTTTGTGATTTTACAGGAGTGCCATTTTAAGATTGATTTTACATTCAATACCGTATTATTCTGCTTATACCACCTTGAAGTGATTATACTTTTGTGATTCGGTGCATGTAAGTACTTTACAAGAGTTAATTATTTTTTATTTATTATTAATTATTTTTTTTTAACCAAAATAATACGGTATTGAATATAAAAAATTCTTAAAATGGCTTTCCTGTAAAATCACTAAAAGTGCAGTTGTGCCCTTGTCTTACCGAAGGTGCGAACTATGTAGCAAAAGCAGACTGTTGTGTTCATAGGTTGAATCATCTTTGGAGTATTACTTTTGATTTTGGTACATACAACTTTTTTTGTAGTCACACTTTGGTAAAAAGTTATGTTGTATTTCATTAACCGTATGTGCCCCATTAATAATTTGGAATGCGCCATTCATAAATTCTGTTCACGATCATGGAAAAAATCTTGATTATTTTTACCCGACTGCGGCGAAGCCCAATAGGATGGTTATGTGTTTGACCTTTATGTATGTAAGTATGTATGTATGTCCGTTTCTTTGTTCCCTCTAACTCCTAAACGAATGAACGGATTTGGATAAATTATACGTCTTTAGATTTGTCTTGGTAGCGCGAGTGTCACTGGCTACATTAAAATAAAAAACAAAGTAAAATGGCGGATTTGGGGTGCCATATTGTGGAGATCAAAAATTTTTTTTTCTTCTAATACCATCGAGTGGGATATCAAAATGAAGGGTTTTAAAAGGTGATTACAAAAATATATGCAACTTATATGGTTAAAAGTAATTCAAAGTGGCAAATCGTAAAAAACACGTAAAAAAAAGGCTTGACTATTTTTGTGCACTTGATCCAAAAAAATTACTCTCATGAGCAAAACTCCTTGCAAGAACTAAATCGACTGCTAAATCTTTCACATTTGTAAACTAAAAAGCTGGATATAAAAAAAAAGTAATTAAAAAACTAAAAAAACCCGACTGCGGTAAAAAACTGAAAAGCTAAAAACAAGCCAATTTTAAATTAAATAAAAGTTGGAAGCAGGCGGGACCCATTCCATTTTTTATATTTTCTAACTCAAAGGGGTTAAACCCGACTGCGGTAAAAAACTGAAAAGCTAAAAACAAGCCCATTTTAAATTAAATAAAAGTTGGAAGCAGGCGGGACCCATTCCATTTTTTATATTTTCTAACTCAAAGGGGTTAACCCGACTGCGGTAAAAAACTGAAAAGCTAAAAACAAGCCCATTTTAAATTAAATAAAAGTTGGAGGCAGGCGGGACCCATTCCATTTTTTATATTTTCTAACTCAAAGGGGTCCCGCCTGCTTCCAACTTTTATTTAATTTAAAATGGGCTAGTTTTTAGCTTTCAGTTTTTTACCGCAGTCGGGTTTTTTAGTTTTTTAATTACTTTTTTTTTCTTGATCTTGATACTATTCATCATCTGCCTAGCATTTTCCCAAATACATCGGGGTGCACACATGGAGCGACTGCTTATCTGACCTTTTTTTTTTTTTGAATGGGGAATCATCAATTACTTCTCCCGCTCTCAATGGAGCGGGAGGGCGTTCAGACTTTTACTGACTAAAACCCACCCATGTTCGTTCAGTTGCCTGTACCAGGGCCACGGTATCTCTTTCGAACAACCCGCGACCCTGGCGGCATCGGCCCTATCGAATCAGACATCTCTTTGAAGCGCGCGTGGAACACAACGCGCCGTCGACCCAGGCCTGGTCCTTACCGGATGGCGAGCTACCCATTGCTCGCCGTCTGCAAGCCCGCACCTACGGTGGCCGGGAACAGCCGGGACCTACGGCCTAATGTGTTTTCCGAGGCATGGAGAGGTCTTGACATGTAAAGATGGTCACCTATCCACGGACCAATCGCGGTAAGAGTAGCTTAACCTGATCGATCGAACTGTGCGGCTGTTATTACTTAGCCATTTATGCAATCTTGTAGCTCATAGTTAAAATTTCAACTAATAATCAAGTTTTGTAACTTGGAAAAATGGGTTACACTAAAAATAATGACTTTAGAATTCCCAAAAAATATTCTTTTCATTTTTATTTCAGATAAATTACAAGCACATAACAGTTATTGTAACCATCCATACATTTAAACAATATAATACGAACACAAGAAACAGACTTATACACAAAACAATGAAAACATTGGATCAGGACCGCATTACGAGTACTCGCAGATGTAGTGTTGTTCAATGCTGCATGAAGGAGCAATCCACATCCATTCTCCCTGCAATAAGCTGCAGGACGCTGTTGGGGCTGCCCCGTATGCGGCGCATCAGAGACGCTATTCTTTTGCGCTGTATCGCTTGAAGCCATCTACTTGAGCGTCTGCAAACATACCTGATGCGCTACAAAAGCGTGGCAACCTCATCAAAATCCTGAACGCGTTCTTGTACTGGACACGCAGGGCACTGTAAGTGTTCTGCGTATGCTTCACCCATAGGCTGCACGTATAAAAAGACTGACAGTACGCCTTGAATAAAGTTATTTTTACCTGTGCATTACAGCGTGCAACCCTACGGGCCAGTATATTAGCTCTGACTGACAGTTCCTGCGTTCCCTTTCAACATCCACATCATCTGTGAGGGCCTCGGTGACCCAGTGGCCCAGGTACTTAAACTGCGCCACTCTTATGAGAGCACTGCCGCCCAATGTGACCTGAGGTACGGTGTCATAGCTCTTCGTACCGGACTTGAATAACGTCACCTCACTCTTGGTCGTGTTATACCTGAACCCATGGGATTCAGAATGAACAATCAAAATAAAATTACAACTTTTCTTACCTGAGCTCTCGCCTGTTCCCCAACCAAGATGACATCCCTTGTAGCATCATGCAGAGGTATATCAGAAATGAAGAGACCTCTGCCAGTGAGACCCTCCAGTCCATCAAGGAAAGGAGAACCCACGAAGAGAAGAGAATCCGATTCAGAACAGAACACCATCTGACCTTTGATCTCCAGACCCTGTAGGCAAGACAATAAATGGGTTTGATTAAATAGAAAGGCAACTCGTTAAAAATCATAACCTTATTGAATTTCGATACCCTTAGGTATTGAAATTGAAAAAGGTTATGATCTTGCAATCAGCGCCAATAGCTCCTTGTAGTTTTATATTACTAAAACCATGTCACATAAAATATTTTAAAAGAATTATAAGGAGAAAATTGTAGGATGTTTGGACTATATTTACGAGTAGTAAAGCTTTTGTTCAACAGAATAGATATCTACCTACCTATATATTAAATCCTTAATCCAAAGAACAAAAGCGGGGCTTAGTTACTAGGTAGAGATAAATACAGATACCAGCTCTTTAGTTTTCTAGGAATTTGTTTTGTCTTACGCTAAAAGCTGAAATTTAATACGTTGGTGAATAAAATTAGAGCCTGATTGTAGTTTTGACATGGCGCCGTGCCAGAATTATTTCGTTACGAATCTTTATACATATAATAATTATCATGTTCATCTAAGATCCTTTTCTTTCTGTTTTCGCTAACAATAAAAAACCGGCCAAGTGCGTGTCAGGCCACGCACAATGAAGGGTTCCTTAGTCCGCAAAAATAAACTTAACATTGTAGTTGGAAAACATGTTCTTCTATAAATTGATGTACGTCACGGTCAATTCTTCAACTGCAAAAAGTTTGAAATCTCAATTTTTCCTCTAGATGGTAAAATTACAAATGAACGATTTTCGGACTTTTTCCTTTACTTGTGCTGTGAGACATTGCTTCTTGATTTTCATGATTCTTGGTCAACGGTAAGTACTTATAAATTTTGATTTACTTGTGAGTATCAAAATATGTCGCATAAATGACCGTATGTTTTTACTTAATTGACTTAGAAGCTTGATTTTTCAGAGCATAAGAAACCATAGATCTACGTATTTGATATTAATTTCAACTTTATACCTCTACCCGTTCCTAAGAAAAAAGGGTCTTGACAGACTGACAGACAGACGGATAATGAAGTGATACTATAAGTGTTCCGTTTTTTCCTTTTGAGGTACGGAACCCTAAAAAATATGTTTTGATATTTTTTCACACATTACTTCTAGCAACACTTTGAACTTTATTAAGTTACAAATAAGTTATACCTATTTGGGAGAAGCAAATTTCGGATGGACATAACAGAGCTTAGCAGAGATCTTCGAGCGAAACTTTTAGTACAAGAATATAATATCTCATTTTAGACTTTCTTTTTACCTTTGAACACGTTCAGCAAAAGTCCGGAAAGTCCATTCAAAAGTTCCGAGGATACGGTAGTAGCAGCCAATTTAGAGCACGTTGTGTAAAACGCGGTTAGTGCAACACTTAAGCTTTTGTTTTTGTAAGTAAAAGATAAAAGTTTTTCCGTAATACCGTGGAGAAGAAAATGTATTATGGAACTGGGCAGCGGATAACATCAGTTTGTAATGTAGTTTAGAATTTTGTTTTTTTATATTATCTTAGTTGTGAAAGCAGACGAGTGATTTTAATTTTAAATAAAGTGATGTTTATGTACTAGAAATAAAAAAATAAGCTTGGTCATAACATTAGATGATACAACCCGAAACAGCAAATTAGCATATGTAGATGACATATTTATTGAATTCAAAAATAAGAAAGCGCAACTAAAGCCTCATGTTCACATTTCAATTACCTACATACTATTTTTCCTTTCATTCTAAACAAAAATAAAACAGTATTCCAGTTGGGATGGAAAGGTGTGAGAAGTTTCCGGGTCAGTCCACTTATTTACAATGTAAACAAAGGTTGGGTATCTATCCCTTCTATTCGGTCAAGAATTTTATTCCATAGACAAAATAATATATTATGTGCTGAAAAGTAAATACACGGATTACATTGTTACAGAAGGCCGTAGAAATTGATGTTCTATATAAAACATCATATAATTTCGTTTACACTTAAAACACTCTAATTTAATTTGGGTACCAGTTGTTTACTCTTAATGGTATGGACCGAATATAACAAAGAAGATTCTTACATTATTGTAAATCAATCGTTTAACATTATCAATTTCATTTTCGTTATTGCTTTTCGCAACCCATTTATAAAATCCACTTACCGAACAAAAGCATTTTAGGTATTTCTGTTCCGGTTTAAATGTTTTCAATATTTCCTGGTTTTGAATAAATGTGTGCTTTTAAAAGCTTTTAGGAAGCTATACAAAAAAAGGAAAAAGAAATTTATTTATTTGAATGATAACCAGTCTTTCGTCTTTATTCACCAAATTCGATATATCAACTCGTTCATATATCATTGTGCCTTTTTAATCCCACGAGAATGAATCGGAATGTTTGCTCTTTTCAAGCAGCTTTATTTAAGAGAAAAATCATAATCGAAATCATTTAAAGATGATTAATTTGTTTTTTATTGTTTTTCATTGGTGTCAATTTACTTTCGAAGAAAAAAGAGGTGACCTATGTTTGGTAGCAGAAAGTTGGATTTTGTTGACATAAAGTTTAATTATGGAAGTAATAATAGGTCTTTACCTATGAAATTGCCGTTTTGTACGAAAAAATTTAAACGAATTTTTTTCATGCATTTTTTATTTGTATTAATCGAAGTAATCACCCATGCAATCAATGCATCTTTGCCAACGCAGTGGCAGTTTATGGATGCCCTTCTTAAAGAAATCAGCTGGACGGGAGGCAACAAATTCTTCAAAGGCATTTTGTACTGCCTCTCGGGTATTGAATTTTTTTCCCGCCAAGAAATTATCCAAATTCTGGAAAAAGTAGTAGTCTGTAGGCGCAAGGTCTGGTGAGTAGGGCGGATGACGGAGAGCTTCCAACCCCAGTTCTTGCAACTTGGAGACCGTCTGCTGTGCAGTATGAGGTCGCGCGTTGTCGTGCAGGAGCAGCGGAGACGAGCGATTGACCAATGCTGGTTGGAGATGTGCCAGCTTCTCCATCATTGTGTTCAGTTCTTTACAGTACACATCAGAAGTAATGCTCACCCCGTTTGGTAAGAAGCTATGATGAATCACACCGGCGCTAGACCACCAAACAGTGACCATCACTTTTCTAGGGGTAAGTTTTCGTTTAGGGCATTGTTTAGGTGCTGAACCAGGATACAACCAACTTGCTGAGCGCTTGCGGTTATCAAACAGAATCCATATTTCATCGCAGGTAACAATGCGGTTCAAAATTCCTTCATTTGTGTGTCTGTTGAGCAGTGCAAGGCACGTCTCGACGCGTACTTCGCGCTGGCGATCATTGAGTTCGTGGGGCACCCATTTGTCAAGCTTTTTTACCTTGCCAATTTGACGCAAATGGACCAATATTGTTTTGACGCTAACGTCGAAAGCTGCTGCTAATTCAGCCGTAGATTGTGTATCATCAGCTTCCACAATCGCCTTTAATTCGTCATTGTCGACCAAAGTCTTCGGACGACCGCGAGGTTCATTTTTCAGGTCGAAATTTCCAGAACGGAAGCGAGCAAACCAATAACAAGTGGTGCGTTGGTTTGTAGTGTTAGCTCCGTAAACGTCGTTGATGTTGCGTGCCGCTTGTGCCGCGTTGCTGCCACGACGGTACTCATATTCCATAATTACTCGAATTTCTAACGTATCCATGATGACGAAAAAGATTGAAATGCGATGAAAATGTAACACTAATCAATAAACAAATGACTACTTTTGGAAAAAAAAATCCATGTTTTTAAAATAAAATTAATTTGAAATTAGAATTCTTAGCCAAACAAAAATTATTTTGATTTGAAATGGCCAGTACCGCAGAGCGGCAATTTCATAGGTAAAGACCTAATATTATGTCAACAAAAATGTTTTCTCCATTGTCAAGCAATTCAAAATAATTGCGATGGTTATGTTAATTACAAATTAAGCCTAGTAATTGTAAACACTTACATTCACTCTTAAAAATCAATCTGCCTAGCCTTTTCCCAACTGAGTTGGGGTCGCCTTCCAGTCTAACCGGATGCAGCTGAATACCATTATTTTACATGGAGCGACTGCCTATCTGACCTCCACAACCCATTAATTGGGTAATACGATACCCCTTGGTAAGACTGATTGTCAGACTTTCGGGCTTCTGACGACCCGTAACGACTGTCAAAGATCTACGAATGACAGCCGGGACCAACGGCTTAACGTGTTTTCCGAGGCACGGAGGTGTCTCGGTATGTAAAGATGGTCACCCATCCACGGACCAACCCCGGCAAGCGTAGCTTAACCTGATGAATCGAACCGTGCGGCTGTTATTACTTAGCCACGAGCTCCTCATTCTCCACATTCACTCTTAAAAATACGAAACAAAAATACTCAGCGGTACCTAAAATTTTAGAAGCATTTAGCAATTAAGAAAAGGGACTAAGCGTGGGTCGGTTTATAGTACTCGTAGAACAAACAGACTGCCTAGGAGTTGTGGCAGATAAAGTGAATCCGGTACAAAACTAGGATTACGCCATTTCCATTAGTTGTGGCTTTACGGTTAGGGATAAGGAAAAAGGATTGTGGAAGTTTAAACGATTACGGTTTATTCAGGAAACAAACGAATTTGTTGCTGCCTCCTGATAATTAGTACCTTTAGTTTTCTCTGACGATACCTGTGGGAAAAGGTGGAGTGACAAATTTTTATTTCGAAATTTAGCTAAAAAAAAAGGAAACGAAGCAAAGAATAATATTATTGTAGCTAGTAAATCGTTTTTGTACCTATTTACCTCTTAGCCGGTTTTTTGTTACTTTACTAGTTTTAGTACTAAGTTTACTGAGCTAATATTAATTTGTAGAAAAAAAAACCTCTGTGAATTTATGTGACATTTATTTGTTATGATTTAATGCTTTTCGCTTAACGTCTTGTTTTATAGAACACCGGTTTTATTCGTATCGCTTGTATAAAATATTGTTGCCATTAACGGTTTAGTAAAAAAATCTGTTTAACTACATCAAATTGTATTCTAGGCTAGATATTTTCTACTAATAGCTTTTTTAGTTAGGTCATCATCATCTGCCTAGCCTTTTTCCCAACTATGTTGGGGTTGGTTTCCAGTCTAACCGGATGCAGATGAAAACCAGTATTTCACATGAAGCGACTGCATATCTGACCTCCATAATCCAGTTACTGGGTAATTGTAAGACTGGTTGTCAGGCTTTCGGGCTTCAGACGACCAGTAACGATTGTCAAAGATCCACGAATGGCAGCCGGGACCAACGGCTTAACGTGCTTTTCGAGGCACAGAGGGGTCTTGGTATGTAAAGATGGTCACCCATCCACGGAACAACCGCGGCAAGAGAAGCTTGACCGGATCGATCGACCCGTGCGGCTGTTATAACTTAGCCATAAGCCCCTGATATTGAGGTGGTATTTTGTTTTTATGTTCTATTTTGAACGTTGGGAATTTGTTTATTAGACGTTTTTCATAACATGACAAACATACGTATATTATACGAAGCAGAAATATCGTATTTAATTTGTACAGAATTGTTACTAACCATTTCAGTAAAAGTTCAGGTTCAGGCTGAGTGGATTGATTGATCAAAGCATGGAACTAGAAGCTGTTAAAAGGGTGCTGCCCCAAATGTTTTACTTATTTCAGGTGATTAAAAATCACCATTATTCTTATTCCATCAAACTCAAATTCAAACATAAAGCATTTGTTTGAAATACTCGTAAACCAAATGCAGGCAATTCTGAATTGTCAATATTGATTGACAATTCAGAATTGCCTGCAAAATCTTTCTGACTGATTGCAGTCAGAAAGATTAAGCTAGTTGTCCATTATTCCAAAGCGTAGTAGGTCCCTTTGGAGAAGAACGCGCAATAAACCCCTCGGACACTCTTTTAAATCAAAATATTGTTAAAAATATCACAATTACACCTAAATGAATTCAACCTATTAGTATTCATAACACATTTACGAGCTTACAACCATTTGATTCCAAACAATGGCTCATTTAGTAAATAACCAAACAAACTTCCGTCTACCCACAGTTTTGAAACAAACTTGTACCTACTCGGAACAACTTTCGGGAATAAACGCAAATGAATGCGCCAAAAGTTGTGCGGTATAAAACAAAGTAGTTCGAGAATGGTGCGGAGATTGGCGCTCGGATCTATATCTATTTCTAATTAGAAAGAGGAATAAGATTTTGTAAGGTTTGGTTCCTTTTTGAAGAAGAAACAAGAAACTGTTTCACTGATAGATTGAAGGCTCTCACAGACAGGCATGCTGCGACAGCGCGATACGACTATAGTAGAACAATTTCTATGAAAACTTCGTAAAAAAAATGTTCTACCAGAATTGCGTCGCACCGTCGCGTCTGTTAGCTCCAGCCTTTGTCTGGTACCCCCAAAACCTCAGATTCTACAAGCACAGCTACTACACTCAGTAGTATCAGCCAACGAATATTATGCAACCATGTCATAGTACCTACTCAGTGTAGGTCGAGGCCGCACATCGACCGCAGCAACTATGAACACATCGACAGGTAATGTTTTCTTAGGAAACTTTTTAGGTGGTTTTTACTTTTGATCGATTAATCCCTCAGGTAATTCATTAATTAATGTAGGTGTAATCCATCGTATCCAATCTGTTCACATCTAAATAAGACAGTCATTTTTTCTTAAGAAAGAATGATCTTTCCAACAATTTATTTTACTTTGGCGTCCGTGTAGTATTGCATGTTTTCGTCTATGGTTGCCCGTCAATAAATAAGGAACTTCATAGCGTCATGAAGTACCGGATTCTTTCATATATGGTTGCCTGTCAATAAATAAGGAACTTCATAGCGTCCATGAAGTATTGAATTTTTTCATCTTTGGTTGCCTGTCAATAAATAAGGAACTTCATAGCGTCCATGAAGTATCGATTTTTTTCATCTATGGTTGCCTGTCAATGAATAAGGAATTTCGTAGCGTCCAGGAAGTATTGAATTTTTTCATTTATGGTTGCCTGTCAATAAATAAGGAACTTCATAGTGTCCATGAAGTATCGGATTTTTTCATCTATGGTTGCTTGTCAAAATAAATAACTTCATAGCCTCCATGAAGTATTAAATTTTTTCATCTATGGTTGCCTGTCAATGAATAAGGAACTTCATAGCGTCCATGAAGTATTGCATTTTTGGGCTATGGTTGCCTGTCAAAATAAATAACTTCATAGCGTCCATGAAGTATTAATTTTTTTCATCTATGATTGCCTGTCAATGAATAAGGAACTTCATAGCGTCCATGAAGTATTGCATTTTTGGGCTATGGTTGCCTGTAAATAAATAAGGTACTTCATAGGCGTATTTATCAAAATTAAATAAATGGTTAGAGAGAGTATAATCCATTAGGATGACATAGGCATAGACATCAAAATAAGTCACTATAAAGAACTTTCATTTAAGTATACCTGACGGATATGATGAAGGTAAGTAAATTGATTAGAGCGACCTCCCCTACCTACTTAAGATTGGTTCTACGTATTTAACAAGAATATGGTTTGCTAGATGTGAAAAGTATAATTATTCATTCTTATCTAGTAATTTATAATCAAATCATTTGTAATCTTTAAATTTTATATGGGTGTATACCTGAATTAAAAAATCATTTGATTTTATTTTATTAAATACCAAAGAATAACAGAGACGCAAGTTAATATACTATTATTTAGGTACAACGCCAGAGAAACGAACTCTAAAACGATGACGTGATAATTCCATACAACTAGCCGGAGATTTTGACTAAACTAAAATTTTGGTCAACAAATTGTAGTCTATGCTGTAAAACAGCATAATACATACAAAGAATTTAACAAACAATACGATGATTTGAAATTATCAAATCAAAGCTTAATATTTTTCTTATTCACCGTGAAATAATTTGTATGCTAATACAATTTTATGAGGCTTAATTATGAGTAAAAATTTATAATTCTTCAAACTTCCTCAAAGATTAATTAACTTTTAAGTTCTTACAAAATAGGTACGTATTAGTTATTTCCAAAGTGGCTTACATGGTCAAAATAAATTTAAAAATGCCACCATTTAAGAAACTATGCACAACTCAAAGAAGACAAATTAAACCTCTTTTTAAAATTCAAAATAGTCACTTTTGTAATACTGTAGTTTAATCGACATAATCTGAAATCTTCAATGACGTAAAATTGTAAACAAATGAATGCTAGAGAGGTATCCATGATATTGAGCTTGTCACTTGTCAACATGACATTGATAAAGTGCTGGTAAAGTGACGATATGAAACCATTTACTGTTGCTGCTGTTAAAGCACTGTCACATGATAAAATTGAATAAATTCCATACAACTAAGGGCATGTTTCACCACCTACGATTAAGTTCCTACTAACTTACTTGGAAGATAATTACATAAAAATTCTGTTCCAATTTTGAATTTATTCGGTGAGTAGTGGCTATTCGGACATTGTGAAACAGGCCCTCACCGATAAAAATTAAACAGTATTTTGAAATTCACTATGATAGGACTTTACGGAGACGGTAATAATATTGATTTCTTGAACGATGTAGAGAAAATTATTATAATTTCGTAAAAATATGCAAAAGAAAATATAGAATTTAATAGAACCATTAGCAATTTAGAACCATTAAGCTTAAGAATTTAAGAACAAAGATAATGAGACAAAGGAAACTACAATCGTCCCCCTTCTTTTACAAGAGATCCAATGTCACTTTCAGACAAACGTAATCTTTGTACAAACCTTTTGGGCGAACAGCTCAATTCCGTAACCAAACATAGTTAAGGAACGGACAAACAGACGGATCTACTATTTACATTACCTAATAAATCTAAAGTAACGAGCGCATCTCGATACGGGTTTTATTTCCTACTTCGATTGCATGCAGTAATCGGTTTAGTGAACGTAGTTCCAATAAACAGTGCATTTATTTTATGGAATACTTATCGATACTTTTTCCTCTTTCTAATAGGAAAGCAGAACTTTTTGATGTATTATGTGTATAATATACAGAATATTGGTCATGTCATGAAATAAATCATAATAATAATCCAATTTAGTCTTGTTCCTCACCTCTCGCTTGCCATTATTGGCTAGCTGGAGTGAACACTGACGAGGAACAGAGCTCCCACCTCTTTCTTGCCTTTAAAGGCCGGCTTGAGGGGAGATTCGCAAGAGCAAACGTGCTCGGAGGAAGGAAGTAATCCAGTAAGATGCTGGTAGGGATCTTGACCATACTTCCGGGATTGCCCTGATAGCCGTGGGATACCTCTCCACTCCTCACAAGCATCGCTAGCAACCGTTTTTGGGGGCACATTATTGAGTGTGCAAGTCATCCCCTGCCATTTTATCTGTGTATTGTATACAAAACATTAGTCAGACATGGGCCATAGTGTTTCTATAGTTCTAGGTAACCAGTCCATAGCCACCCAAACCCATAGCCCAATATGTTTTGTTCCATGTTCTGCAATAGTCCTGCACCAACCGGGGGTTGTCCTTGGGTGCACTTGCATAGTGCATACGAGGGTTAATCGTCGGTTGGTGTCTCCTCTTAATTTAAAATTGTCTAAGTGGCCTCTGCGAGTTGGCTTCGGCCCCTCGTACGCCTTCCAAAGGTCCAGGACCCCAGGGTCCCGAGATATGTCAAATCCAATTAATGACAATGATATCTCATAATGTAACCAACGCAGCTTTGGTATAAAATATAGCAATGCTGTTACAAGAATCAAAATCAGTAATAGTCAACAACAAACAACACACAACAGCTTCATTTAAAGAAAAACTGAAAACAAAGAAAAAGAAGCAAAAATAAAAGAAGTCAATGTTTTTAAATCACTACGGGGAACATAATTAATACATATATTATTTCCTTAAATCAACAAAAATAAACACAATTTTCACAGGCCATTGTCCACCCAAAGACATTAATAGTCCATTGTTATGTTACAACGCGTTTAGTCGGACACATGTTCTAGTGTGACACACTTCCAAGGTGGGTCACTGGAAAAACTGTTGTCGCAAGCTTTTGTCTAGCCAGCGCTTCTCTTTGTTGATACGTAGTCAGGGCGAGCGAGGGGGCGAACGCCAAGTTTGAGAGGGTCTGTTATAATGCATGTTGGGGAAACAACAGAAAATATGCTTGGAGTAGCATTATTTTGTGTGATAATATCTGTGTTCTTGTCTTGATTAAGTAAATGATCTTGAAAGATGTTCATGTTCAATTTTTTTTATGCGTTTAATGCCTTAAAAATATCATCATCTTTATTTTGTGTTTGCTTCCAGAATTCTGCTTATGGAATCAATAGAATTAGAATAAGAGATTCGACGTTGTAAAACAAACTTTTTATTATCATATTTAAATTAATAATGTCCGGATTCTAAAGTTTTTAAACGGAATTTATCCATTCGATTGTGATTATTGGTACAATATCGTGTTTCTACTTTGCTAAAGAAGAATTTAGCTTAAATGTCGAGTGAATTATTAACGAGGGTTTATAAATGAGGACCTCTAAAACCGATTAGGAAGGAATTCGCTTAAATAGATAATTTTGTCGAATCAATAGCTATTGAGAGTTTAAATTCCGTTTAAGAATTCTTCAGAAACCGCGCATTAGTCACGTAATCTACGAAATGAGAGCTTCTACAAAACATAACAGAATTGAGATTTAATCTATATAAATAAAAAGAGAAGTCCTGACTGACTGACTGATTGACTGACTCATCAATGCCCAGCCCTAACCCTTGGACCTAGAAAGCTAAAAATTTGCACAGAGGTCCCCTTTATAATGTAAACAAGGAAAGGAATTCCCAGTAGGACGTTCCCGTGGCGTTGGCAAAAACTAGTATTTCATATTTTCTGTATCCATCTTGTGCCACACTGTTTTCGCTACCGCTAAAAACAAAAACAAAGCTTCCAAGACTCCATCATAAAACAATTTCGAAAACAAACAAGCCTCAATTATTTCCATAATCCTACTCCTATCAAAGCCTTTGTAATCATCTTAACACGGGATGAACCATCAATATTGAAACAGGGTTTAATCACGGCCTTTGTAAGTGTATTTGTATTGATCTTATCTACGAAACACCTAAACAAATTTGGTCAGAGAGCAAATAATTCGACGGTGTCCATTCGGAACGGTATATTGTGTGCAAACTTGGTAAAGTGCCTCCCTATAAAGGGCTGCTCTTGAATTGGAAGTGTTTTGAAGGGTTGTGGACAATGAAAAGCGGATAAATATAGTTACTGTGGGATTCGTTACATGTGTTCTTGGATCTGTTGTGTTATGGAAAGGGTGTGTGAACATCCAAACACCAATCCTGGTGTAATGCTAGTTTACACGGTTGTATTGTTCACGTATAAGTGAGAGCAAATTAACATGACGAGGCGATCTTCTATAGAAAAACATGGCAAAATTTTTTGAGATTTATAAAGTTTTTGAAAGTAAAGAACTACTATTTTAGTGCTTGGTAAATTAAAAATTAATTTGACCTGACTAAGGGCTGTGTTCACAAACATTCAAAACGCGTCGGTAGGTATTATACAGTTGGTTTAAATGACAAATTTAGAAAGAAATTTGACACAAACCAACTATTTATATACCCAACCGGTCGTTTGTATGTTCGTGAACATAGAACTTAATATAGATACCGAAAAAATAAACCGCTAAATTATATCAGGACTAGGCTTTTCCCGCGGCTTCGCCCGTGTGGAGGTCGGTAATTATCCCACGGAAACGTATTACGGGTTAAAAAGATTCCTATGTCCTATTCTAGATCATGCTCTAAACATGTGCCAAACTTCATATAAATCCGTGCAGCTGTTTTAGCGTGAAAGCGTATCAAATAAACTAACTCACTTTTGCATTAACAATATTAGTTAAGATTAGGATATTAGACGGATTTCAAAATAGTTTTTAATAGAAACAGTTGCAATTTAAAACGCCGCGAGTGTTTTGTTTTTCCCAGCGGTATCCGTTCAGTCTTTTCTTCCTGTCATTATGTTTATCACGCTAATATTATAAAGGCGAAAGGCTGGACCGATTTGGATGAAATTTGGTATGTAGATAACTTATACCTTGAATTAACACATAGGCTACTTTTTATCCCGGTCTGCGTGGGTGAAACCGCGGAGCGCAGCTAGTCTCTACTATAAAACCTACATGGCTCAGTCAATAGTAAAGATTAGGAAACAATATTTTGAAACTGCACTATAATAATAGACCTTGTAAAATGTTATTATTTACCTTTTTTAAATCACAAACAGGCAAAAAAGACTTCAAAGTAAAATAATTTTGTTAAAACTTTGTAGAACGTTGGAAAATCGAGAATAATAAATTAAAAGTTGGCGACACTTCCGTTTCCTCGCCGACAAAATTTGTTAAAAACGATGAAGATGAGATTATTCCGGATAACATTTTGTCGCTTCAAAGATTACTTGTTTATTATTTAAATAGGTAGAGACTGAAGAAAATTAAATACAATATTATGAACAATTGAACATGATCCCGGCGCAACCAATCACAAAAACGTTAATACAGGTAGCGTCGTGTACGTACCACTATTGAAATACGAGTGCCGTGACATTCAGGCTGCTCATTGGTGATTTAAGTTTTAGCGACGTAGGCTTACTTAAAACTTGGTATAAGATTTGAAAGTTTAGTTAATTTTTTTGAATAGTTGCACCTAATTCCGCATCACAAACTTACCATGCCCGGTTTCTGAAGAATTCTTAAACGGAATTTAAACTCTCAATAGCTATTGATTCGACAAAATCATCTATTTAAGCGAATTCCTTCCCTATGCTCGGTTTTTGAGCTCCTCAGATAAACTCTCGATAGTAATTCATTCCACTTTTCATGTCCATTCATGTCCAGAAATACGATATTGTACCAATAATCACTATCGAATGGATAAAATCCGTTTAAAAATCTCAGAAACCGGGCATTAGTAGCTAAGACTGCCGATAAAAAAAGTCGGGTGGTGTTGTAGGATACTCGGTTGGAACGAAGTTCTTTTCGCTGTATATATTATGTATATGTGGTCTCAAGTTTCAAGTGTGAAGTAACTGTTTAGCTTGCTTAAAACTGATACTAGATGGCTCTGTATTAAAAAAACAAACACAAATTTTTGACACTTGAAAATGACTTTTTCGGGAATAATGCTTTTTCGTTACCTGACAATTTCTACCAGTTTACTCCTTTCTTAAGCCACGTCAAATAACTTCGTTCGAAAAAAAGAAAACTGCAAAGTACCTAGAAGTACGATAACAAAATGAAACTCATTATTCATAATCTGTTTTCTTCTGTACAAGCAACTAATTAAGCTCTATTTCTCCAAGATTAGCACAGCAAATGTTCATTAACTTCCTAATATTTTTTCCTCCCACGAAGCAAGCGAATTCTAATTAAAAATTCCTTAAATTAAAATATGGAAACTTTCTTCGTGTATTTCTTTTAAAGTGTGTTGAGCTTTTTTCTTCATGATAAGGCAAGCTTGATTTAATAGTGGTAATATCTAGCTTGATTTTCATCTCGTCGTAGGAGTTGGTAATTTAATCTAAATAGCTTAACGTTCAATCTGAACGATGTATTAGATCTTGATTGGTTAATTAATCCAAATTAAGTAATCTAGGGTCCCTGTGCTCTTTACCATTTTCAGTTTTGATTCGGTTTTTGAAATAAAATATTTGTTTTATTGCACAAATTTGTGCATAAGACAATACTAAATACTAAAAATACTAATAAGTAAATAAACGTTTATCATGTATAAACGTAAAATACCGTCATCTAATGGCGACCGCGGGCTTACAGGAGTTGTGAACCTATGGGGTTCGGTTGACATTCGAGCACACATTGACATGACCTATGCTGTCTTTTTACGTATACAGGGTGTCCCTAGAAGTATGGATCAAATCGAATAGGGACGTGGGCAAGGTCATTTCCAAACGTTTTAACCCTGAGAATGTCCGTGCAATTTTTTATGGTTCAAAAATTATGACCAATTTTTGTTTTTTTTTTTCATCAGTTCGCAGTTCTCAATGAAAAAAATCATAAAAAAAAACGATCAGGGCTATCGATTTAATTTTTTTTTTCAGGACGTTGTAGAAAAGTGGCCGTTTCTCGTGGTAATACTTTTACGCAGCTAGAAAACATGTGTTCAATAAGAAAAAAAAATTACTGCTAAGAGTTCGGTCTGGCAAAAATTTTACTCAATTTTCGAGCGGTTTTCAAAACAAAATTACACCGACATTTTCAGGGTTAAAAGTATGGAAATGACCTTGCCCACGTCCCTATTCAATTTGATCCATAATTCCAGAGACACCCTGTATAACTGACGCATGACGGGAAGAACAAGTTTAGTGTCCTCTTGTCAGTAAGTTCACTGTGTAAAATATTTTCTCATGGTTCTTGGATGAAATAAGATCAACCGCACTTCTGTAACACTGGAATTACGAAAACCGTCCTAAATGCTACAAAATTAAAGCTCTGTTATGTCAGACCTACAGTACTGTTACCACAGTCGTGTAGTTGGCTGTACGAGTACCTACCTATTCTTCTGTCCTCACTAAAATAAATCATTGATCTATTTATCAACTAGTATCCATTTGAATTTTCTATTGAATTGACTTGAAGACTAAGCCCATACAACTGTCAAACTACAATTTGAAACGTGTATATGCTAAAACACTTGCTAAGTAACGTTTACGCATCTCGGCCTAAGCTGATAGCCGTAAAAAATTAAATAAACTTTTTTACAAAAAAAAAAACCAACCGACTTTCAAAAAAAAAAACACTACAAAGTAAAAAATTGCTTTAATTTCGGAAGTCGGTGTCTTTGGTTTTTTGTATTTTCGTTTTTTGCCACTTCCGAAATTACAGCAATTTTTTTACTACAAAGTAAAACATAGCTTTTACTTTGTAGTTTTTTTTTTTTGGAAGTCGGTTGTTTTTTTTTCTTGTAACATTTTACATGGGACCAACTTCGAGGTATACCTCTCGAATATAACAAGTCTTTCAAATTGGAAGTCTTTCAAATTGGATAATTTTGTAAAAAGTTATGCGTGGTCAAACATAAAAAAAATACGTTTCGACTTGAAAACCTCCACCTTGTTTTTTTCGTCGGTTAAAAATAAACACTATCACTTACCTCAGCCGGAGACGAAGACCCAGGCACCTTCAAGCAGAACATGAAAGGAGTATTAACTCTCTTCAGGATCTCGCGAAAGTCGAGAGGAACTCCTCTTGGGCGCAGCAACCTGAAGTAAGTGCCGAGTGAAGAACCGTGTGATGCGAGGTAGGTTCCGAAGAGACGCATGAAGCCAGCACCTGACAAACAAAAAAAAAATAGAGTAAATTAGGGAGAAAGATAAAGAGAATTTATAGTTATGTAAGTATAGAGGGTTCGTGGCAAAATAAAAACTCCCGCACGGATCGATTGAAGTTAAGCTACGCTTGCCGAGGTCGGTCCGTCGATAGATGACCATCCATTAGGTAACAAGACCCTTATATGCCTCGGAAAGGACGTTAATGATGCGGCGAGTGCGCGACAGCTCCAACAGCTTGGTAGCTACAGTAGCCGACAGGACAGACAGTCCATTGATGTGGCAATGGATGACCACTCATCGTGCGTCATTCCAATATTTGAAGTAAATTGTTTTAGTGTATTTTTAGTGTAGTTGTGTGTTTTTCATGTATTTATGTATGTTTTTTGTGTATAAAATTGTATTGTGTGTTGTTTATGGACTTATGGTCTGAAATAAAAAAAAAATTGTGTTAAACCTTTGACCCCGGTTGTCATTCGTAGAAGTTTGACAGTGTTATGGGTCAGAAGCCCGAAAGGCAGACAACAAGTCTTACCAAGGGGTATCGTATAATCCAGCGAAAGTGTTTGAAGGTCAGATAGGCAATCGCTTCATGTGAAATACTGAAGTCTCTCAATTCTCGTAGGTACCTAAAAACGTCCAAATTCAAGTCGCTATCTCATACCAGCGACAATAAAATGTCAAAAATGTAGGAAAACAGATTAAGTCTGAGAAATTGCGAACGTTGCGCCCCCTCTAGTATTCAGCTACATACGGTTAGTCTGGAAAACGACCCTTGCCGACATAGTTAGGGACAGGCTAAGCAGATGACAAGTTATGTAAGTAAAGATACAGGAGTACCTATCGTTAATACACGAACACGGGCGCAATTGCCGTCGATTTAATAAACAAATCAAATCAAGCTTACATCCCAAAAGGGGCAGACATTACCTAAGCATAATAAACATAATCAGCCTATAATGTTCCCACTGCTGGGACACAGGCCTCCTCTCAGTGAGAGGAAGTTTGCTGTAATCCACCACGCGGGCCCAGTGCCGGTTGATGGATGTCACATGTCTTCAAATTATAGGTTTTAGGAGATTCCTCACGATGTTTTCCTTTACCGTATTTAAAAGTGGAACGCCCTAGGAAGACATATAGTCTCCTTATTGGTGACTAGCTTTTGCTAGCAGCTTCACCCGCATGGATGTACATACATACTACCGGGAATTCCTTCCTTATTCCTTGTCTACATTATAAAGGGAACCTCTGTGCAAAATTTCAGCTTTCTAGGTCCAAGGGTTTGGGCTGCGCGTTGCTGAGTCAGTCAGGACTTCTCTTTTTATTAGGGTTCCGTAGCCAAATGGCAAAAAACGGAACCCTTATGGATTCTTCATGTCTGTCTGTCTGTCTGTCTGTCCGTCCGTGTGTCTCAGCCACTTTTTTCCGAAACTATAAGAAATATACTGTTGAAACTTGGTAAGTAGATGTATTCTGTGAACCGCATTAAGATTTTCACACAAAAATACAAAAAAAACAATAAATTTTGGGGGTTCCCCATACTTAGAACTGAAACTCAAATTTTTTTTTTCATCAAACCCATACGTGTGGGATATCTATGGATAGGTCTTCAAAAATGATATTGAGGTTTCTAATATCATTTTTTTCTAAACTGAATAGTTTGCGCGAGAGACACTTCCAAAGTGGTAAAATGTGTGTGTCTCCCCCCTGTAACTTCTAAAATAAGAGAATGATAAAACTAAAAAAATATATTGTCATGTAAACTTCCACCGAATATTGATTTGAACGAGATCTAGAACGTAGTTTTTTTTAATACGTCATAAATCGTAGGTAAACCACAATTTACCTTTCATTCAATCAAACGAATTACAAGAACTTAAATATTATGTTACTTGCTGCTACGGAACCCTTCATGGACGAGTCCGACTCGCACTTGCCCGCTTTTTTATATAGAATCAGATGTTCTTTAGAAAAGTCTAATTCAAATTAATTTTATTTGCATGAACACATGGTACTACTTTTTATTAGTGCTTACTTGTTTTGCTAAAGATGCATGCAAACTTATCGGTATGGTCAGGTGCGTAGTACTCACAACCGACGCGGCGTGCGTGTATGACCAGATGTATGAACGTAATCGAGGCAAAAGGAGTATGTAAGGATCGTAGCAGGTGGTGTTTTTAGTTTCTGCCTACCCCCATGGGAAGAAGGCGTGTGTGTATGTATGTATGTATGTAAAATTACTGTAAGTCAAACATTTTAAATGTATACCCTAAATAAAAAGGTATTAAATACCTAGATAGGTCAAAAGGCAGTCGTTAATGCTGTCACTATTATTACGTCACCCCTTTCATTCTTCGAACATAGCAACAATTATATTAAGTACATCGTGACTATGTCAAACAATAAATTTTCCACAGCCTTGAAATAGTTGACCTCGTATAAATTAGTTTTTGCTACCACCAAAGGGAACATCAAGTCTAATATCGTTTGCAAAGCTAACATTAATAACAAATACCTAAACACTACACTAAAGCGAAAAAAAAAGTGAAGTCAAGGGAAAATGGAAATTAGTTTTTTATTTGTTGTAGGTTGTTTACACAAAAATGGCTTCTAAGGCTGAGTTGCACCATATTAGTAGTTAAAGTAAAGATTTATGTCAAACTTGACAATAACTGTGACGCTGACTTTAACGGTTACTGTGAAATGTGTTGCACCGGGAGTATTCGTCAGCTTAGTTACAAGTTATCAGGGTAGGTACGCGTCTGACAGAGTGACAGATGTTTAACATTAACAATAACATTCACCGGCAAAGCGTGGGCGGTTAAGGTTACAGTTAAAGTTATGACGTCAGCTAAGAAATTGTCAAATGGAGCAACCCATTTTTTGTCTAAGGCCTCATTTACGGAGACACGGGGCGTCAGGCGTTTTCTCCGTTTATGGCACGCACGCGGCAGCGCAAGCGGTGGCGCTCGAACGGCGCACGCGTCGGCGCTCGCGGTCTCGCACGCGGCGGCGCACGCAGTGTCATTAAGTATGTTATAATGAAGTTAAACCGAAGAAAGCCGCCGTGTCCGCCGCGGTGTAGCCCGTCGCTTCACTCGCCACATGCTACGCTACAATTCAAACAAACGCGTGTAAAATCGCTTCTCCGTGAACGCTCTCATAGAACGCCGTATGTTTGAATTTAGAGCGTGCTGCGCCAAACAGGTACTTCAACTGAAGTTGCAATGTTGTTATTGAAATGAAATGAAATTTAAATTAAGTAAATGAAATTAAATTTAAATGAAATGAAATTAAATTTAAATGCAATGAAATTAAATTTAAATTAAATGAAATTTAAATTAAATAAAATGTAATTGCAAGAATTGTAGTACATTGTAAGATGTTGATGTAGTTGTGTCGTAAGATGGTGCAACCCACCCCTAGGATTCCTTACTTAAATGGTATCTTGGCAAATGCAAATGAATATGTAAGCAATTGCTATATGAAGAGGAAAAATAAGAAAAACATAGGTATAAAATATGACATGGAATAGTGCTTACCACATATCACACAATAATCAACATATCATACAATTCACAATGATAATTTATTTGTAAACCGACTATCTAAGTTTACATTGTGGAATGCAATAAATATATTTTGAACCGACTTCAAAAAGAAGAAGGTTATGTTTGGCTCAATGTAAGTTTTGTACATAGAACAATCTTTTTCATTATTTTGGTTGAAGAAGCATGCGTAGTGGTCGCATTTAATAAGCTTTAAAATAAATTGTATTTAATAAGGTAGGGTAGTTACTCGTATGAGTTAGCTTCGATAATACGTATTTAATCCACTTTGTGTAAAAAAAAAAACCGACTTCCAAAAAAACCACTACAAAGTCAAAAATAAATTTAATTTCGGAAGTCCGCGGCAAAAAACGAAATAAAAAAACATAGTAAAACGTAATAAAGTTTTTTTTTAGTGTTGAGTACAATCTACTCAAACATGAAATAAACCAAATAATAATGTAAACCTTTTTGACGTATTATTATTTATACATTATTATTTGGTTTATTTTACTGTGGCTTGACGTTTAGGTAGCTGCTAATAATTATGTAAATATTTTTGCATTATAATAGATTAAGTTTTGCAATAAAGGATCATTCGCATCTCAACCGTCTTTCACTCCAGACACTGCTTGGGACTCCTACCTCAATACATGAGTTGAAGCTTAAAATATTAAGCGGTTTCTACTTCGTACGTTTATTTTGGTAAAATGTAACACACATTTGTAACGTTACACGAGTATCCTCATTTATTATTTGTTCAGTGTCCTCATCTGAGGCAATTCGTCAAATTGCGTTCCCGAATAAGCCTCCCTTGTTTTGACATTGCTGTGAATCATTCATATTTTGTGATTAATGACGTACATTGTGTACCAATGTAACGGGAAAGGGGGGGGCCTTCTTTTCGAGTACGAGGGGCAGGTTTAAAACCTGGCTAGTACTAGTGTGTTTTTCAAAATTATAATCCTAATAATCCAAATAAACTTAAAGGTAGACCTTTAAGTTTATTTGGAACATGACTGGCCTACGATGGAGAGAAAAATATAAACTTGTACTTCTACAGGGTGTACGGGACATCGGCGTCCGACGAAGCCCGAGCTGCATACGAAGTTTGGCGAACTACGTAAGCAGCTCGCGCTCTAGTCGGATGACTGTATGATGTATACACTGTGCTGTTACTATTATTTAACCGTTGAGGAGTCTAGGATCTGGTAACAGTTAGCGCGTCGACGATTACATCCTGTATACCTAATCGCCAAAACGCCAATAAGCTAGCGTGGTGCTGGTGATCAATGCTTGTGCCTCCTTTATATGAAAATAACCATTTATCCTGCAGTTACTGGCTGGTACTCATAACATTGCTTGGCATAACCCAACTAGACCGAGTGCGTAACAGTGAAATCCGTCGTCGGTCGAAAGTGTACGACGCGACGGTGACGTCGGGAACAGGGCGATGTGCCTCAAGTGGAGTTGGGCAGGGCATCTAGTTAGATGCGGAGATGGCCGATGGTGTAAAACTGTGACCGAATGGTAGCCAAGGTTAGGCCATAGAAACCGCGGGAAAACTTGGATGAGGGACGCACGGAACCGGGAAGTATGGCAGAAAAAAGGGAGGCTTATACCCAGCAGTGGTTGATTCTGGGCTGAAATGGTGATGATGAGTCATAGCATTATACCTTATTTATGAGCATGGAGTTTAAAAATGTATCGTAGCAACTTCTCAAAACTTCTAGTGGAGCGAAAGTTGCTAAAAGCGAGTAGGTAGTTCTGCAATTAATATTTTGCGGGTAAGTTAACAAAATGCTCCTAAAATTTTTAGCAGCAGCTACCAAGTACAGCAGTGCTATTCTGTACAAATCTCACCGTGAAAAGCTAGGTGAAGTGAGTTGTCATTCCACCTGATGTTAAGGATTAACACTATTGACAGCTCACTCCACGCTCACTTCACCTAAGTTTTCACGGTGAGATTTGTACAGAATAGCATTGCAGTAAACATTTTAGACGTAAATAAAAACTTACTTTTACAATAACTTATATGGGTTAAGTTGTTGTAAAATTAAATTTTTATTTAATATCTACTTTATTGTATAACATAGTTCCTTGGACAAAATAATCTAATTTTACAATTTATTATTTTTATAAGTACTTGCAAGTATCCTTGAGTTGACACAGTTTTAATTTCAGAACATTATTATAACTCTAGTTTTGCCTTCAATTCTTGGAAACCAGGAATGATAGTACTTACAAACATCTATACCCTCTCCTCCTCCCCCCCACCCCACTCTTCCTCCTCCTCTTAATCCTACTTATTATAAAATAAAGTCACTTTTCGTATCTGTCTATATGGCCGCGTTGTTCTTATAAACTACGCAACAGATTTTGATGCGGTTTACACTATCATTTAGAGAATTTATTGCGGAAGGTTTATATGTATAATAGATTAATATTGAACTTAGATATCATATAGAAACTTTCCTGTTTTGTCAAGTCGTAAAAACCGTGCAAAGGTAAAAAGGTAATACAGAGTATTGTGAAGACTCAAATTTAAATACAAATACCTCTACCCCCCCCCGCTACGTCGCGCGGTGGATGGTGAAAACCGCATCAAAATCCGTTGCGCAGCTTAGCAGAAAAACCAAGGCACACTAGAAAGCACTTTTAATTTATTATAATTATGTAGGTTATTTATAGATGTGTGCCGAAATGTGGGTGTACATCCCTGCCTAACCCTTCGGGAAAAACAGGCATATGTGTAGACATATAATTCAACGCAAAAAAGCAATCTTGTAGTATGCCGAAAAATTACATAAATATAAAACATAATCGGCCCACCACTTCTGGGACACAGGCCTCCTCTCGGTGAGAGGGAGTGGGCCGTAATCCACCACACGGGCCCAGTGAGGGTTGGCAGATGTCACATGTCTTCGAATTTTTGATTCTAGAACATACCGGTTTCCTCACGATGTTTTCCTTCACCGTTTTGAGAGCAATGGTGATGAAATAATTTAAACAAAGTAAAGTGCCTGTCAGGGTTTGAAACTACGACCTACAACTCGTAAGTCGCGGCATTTATCACTGGGGTATCACTGCTTTCAACTTAACGCCAGAGCTAAAATTCAAAAATTCATAACTTATCGCTGAATCAGAGAGGTTCTTTTTGGAACACGTATAAGAATATAGTGAAATTTATCAGATACAACTAATAATAGCTTTTTCAAGTTAGTCTAACGTGCGTTTTGTAATGTTACAGCAATTGGTATTCCAATTTCAAGCAGCAATATTGCTGTAGTAGTTGTAACATAATGGCACAACGAAATAGCTTTAAACTTCGAAGTTACAACAAATTCGTTATAATCGTTATATATATCATAAAATTGTTGATTTTGTGGTATTTACAGCATTTTTAAGTATGTTTTGTTATAAAAGTTTATACCCATGATTCTAATTTTGTCTCTAACCTATTATAAAGTGTTCTTCAATAGATAAAGAGCTTACTTTCAGATGTTTCTATAAATAATTCAGATAGTCTGATTAGTAAGTTTAGGCTTCTTCTCTTTAATAATAATCTTATTGTTCATTTGAGTGTCTTCTTATAACTTATGATTACTAATAGTATTATGAATATAACCTTCATCTGTCCTTCTTCTTATTTTAGATTTTGTAAATTAATGTTTATCATCAACATGACGCAACATTTCACTGTTGTAAGAGTACCTACTATATCATGCGACTTCACATAATTTATGAATATCTACTTTAATGTTCAGCTTAAAACAAACAGAAAAATAATACAGAATTGTGTGGAAAAGGGAGAGAGAGGCCTTTGCCCAACAGTGGGACAATACAGGTTAGTTGCTGCTGCAGCTGTACATTCCATATATTATTTTCCCACTTTAGACTTAAATTGACTTTTGTCAAATCATCAATAGACATAATTTCAATAAGCAAATATTTGCTTGTTCTTAAATTAATTTCAAAATTTTTCTGTTTCTCGACTTTCCAAAATTTCCAAGAGCTATAAACACAAACTACTAACAACCTAATCTTAAAAAGGAGGTACTTGTACCCTTGTTAACTATTATGGATACCAACAAAGGCAAGGAAATGAAGGTACCATAGTAAAAGACCTTTTGCTGATAATCACCTCGCGTTGCCGTATATTTAACGACTCCATTTTGAGAACCCTATCAAGTGTTGGGTAGAAACAAGACAGTAATTTAGAGTAACTGGACAACGATTCCATTTATTTCCTTTGAGCCTTTATTGGCGAAAGGCTATTGACGGCGAAAGAACTATAAAGATAATCACAACAAGGTTTGGTATTGGATTTATTTTTACGAAAATAGGCTATAGATAAAAAATCCTGTTATAGGCACTCCGATTGATATCTATTGAATTCAAAATTATTCATTAACCTTTACTTTATAACTCGCAATTTATACAAATCCTTTGAACACAGATTTTTGTAAATCTAAAGGCAAATTCATGACCTTAAAATATTCAAAAAGATTAAACAGATAAACGATTTCAAAGGAACTTTTTTCCACCGACCCTTTTTAAATTAATTACCGATTCTTGGTGGAATACTTTAACTAAGACAATTTAAAGGCATCTGGGCAGTGTACAATATTCATTTCAATTCCCAGCTGTTTTTTTTTTACAAAATAAACCTTATTCAAGAATATGGAAGCAGAAATCCTATGAGAAAATAAATAATTAATGTCTTTCCCGAGGTGAATCTCGATTCAGCAGAGACTAGTTAGCACGAAGGTGCCAACGAAGTGTTAAAAAAAGAGATGAATAATGTTAATGGACGTTTTATTAGTTAAGCTGATACTGATTATAATAAATCTCTTGGAGCACTTTTAAAATTTATTTTGTCATTAACTAGAACAACTAGCTCAGTTGCAAGTTTCAAAGATTTTAATGGTGGCAATACATCATTAGATGGTGCTATTGTCAATATGATTGATGACACTTTAAATGAACTAACAAAGAACAATGTTCCAGAACAGAATTTAGAACATATTAAAAATAAACAATCCTCTCCGACATTTGACATTTTCAGCGAATGCAAGTCCAATTTGAATGCTGACACTGAGTCCAAAACATACGGTTTTAAATATGATTGAGGCATATATGCTTAATAATTTGGGATTTGGGTTATACTGACCAAGCACAGTAACATCATAAAGTTATAACCAATCTAATTTTGAATTTCATCGCGTAATATTATTCCAGTCACAAACATTTCACTTGTAGGCGAATGTAATCTAGCTACGTAATAAATGCAGCGTCCGAAGATCATAAATCAATAAAATGTAAATAATATTTCCGGCTCTAGGTTAAACACAGTTATTTTCAGATATACCGTTATAGAATTCTATTCACGGACAAACGTTGATATGAAAAATTGTACTAAGTTATTCATGAGTTGGTTCATATTGTATTTTACAATATTTCCTCGTGCATGGAAATAACGTCTTTTGTAGCTTTGAGTTCATATTAAATTATTGGAATAGATTTTTCCATTAAAAGGTCAGGTTAGGGGTTTGTTGAAAACACAGCAGGTATTTTATCATTAATTGATTGTTCTTTAAAAATTGTGAAAAAGTTGAATGTGGCCAAAAGTGAGAGGAACATAATTATATGTTCCTCTCACTTTTGGCCATTTTTCACAATTTTTAAAGAACAATCTTTACGGAAGTATAAAATAGCACTTGTTTTAAATAGAAAACCTTTACTTATCAATGGAATAGCAATGAATATTTTATCCCTTGCCTTGTATATAAATAAATTTTATACTGATTACCAGTCAGTATGGAGAGAATTCCATTTGTGATAGCTAATTTTATACTTGAAGTCTACTTTCATTATTAAGTATTTTACGGAAATCCTTTTAAATGATTAATTTTATTGTAATAAAATATGTACGATTCCAGTAATTCTTTAACATCTAATACCACGATAACTAAAGAGAGTATTTCAAAGAGATGTAAATGTTTCTTCTAGTAATATTATTGAAAAAAGGTTTAACTAATTCATATTAATTAATTATTCATAGATTCAGAAAGTTACGATAATATCTCATAGGAAAAATATTATGAAAAACTTTTATTATCGTTTATACTTTCTTAAGTCCATTAAGTATGTGGATTAGTTATATCTTCAATTTCGAATATTTTTATACGCCATTTCGTTGCTGCTAAGTCCTAAGTATTCCTATGTGTGAAGCTTTCTATTTAGAGTTGGATAGCTTTCACTGATTTACAGAGCAATAAAATATTCTTCTAAAGGCCACTTTATTAGGTACTTAGTATCGCCCATGAAACCACTATGATGGTATTATAAAGAAGTATGGTGCTATTACTTTACCCATTTCTTACATATTCTTTGAAGCTTTCTTTATGAAAAAGATAATCAGATATAATATGTTTCTCAGTTATTTTCTCATAAGTTTTATTACTTTTATTGCTTTTATTAAACGTATCTTTTTTTAATATAATTTAATTAACTTGAATGACACTTACATATGTTCTTGGAAGAATTTTCTATATTAGACAATGATAGCACATAGAACTTCAATTACTGTAGCGAACTACAGCAGGCTTGTCTTGAATTGCTGTTAGCGAAAAATATTTAACAGAAACTAGATATTTCATTATAAATGCCAAAGGAATAATATCTAATATGTTAAATAGTCACAAATGTCTACCTTATGTAAGTCACGTTCAAGAAAAAGTATACAACTATCTTCATCTATCTAAATATAATTTCAATTGAATTGATACTCTTCGCCTAGCCTTTTCCCAACTATTTTGGGGTCGGCTTCCAGTCTAACCGAATGCAGCTGAATACCAGTATTTTTCATGAAACGACTGCCTATCTGACCTCCACAACCCAGTTACTGGGTAATACGATACCTCTTGGTAAGACTGGTTGTCACTTTCGGGCTTCTGACGACCCGTAACGACTGTCAAAGTTCCACGAATGACAGCCGGGACCAACGGCTTAACCTGCTTTCCGAGAAACGTAGGGGTCTTGGTATGTAAAGATGGTTACTGATCGATCGACCCTTGCGGCTGGTATTACATAGCCTTGAACACTAAAAACAATTAAAGAATACGTACCTAATTGCACCAACTCCAATCTCTTATCAGTAACAAAATGCCACGGGAACGCCTTGCAGAAGCTAGCCACTCCAATCCTCAAATCTGTTACTTTTGTTGAAGTGGCAATGCAAGATGCTTCTGATTGCTCGTAGTCACTGTCTTTCGACTTCTGATGTAATGGCACTGCATTTATTTCGTACCTAAAACATGATAAAATTGAAAAAAGTGGAAATAATACAAATGAAGTTTTAGATTTAGAGAGAATACTTTTGAGATGATTTGTCAGAAAATAGGAATACACCAATACATTTTGATTGATAACTGCATTATAGTTTCTGATCATACTTGAATCTATCAAAATTAAATTCACTGCTTACGTGTTCACTTTAGACTAAGTAAAACACTGACTGTTACTAAAAACACTAAAGACTTAAGTCTAGGTTATAGGTTGATGAGGTATTCAACATTATTCTTTGAGATGGTCAGTTACTCCTTTTTTCATAGAAAACTTTCCAAGCAATTAAAAAGGGATCGCCTTCCTAATGGAAGTTGATCGAAGGAGGAAACTCAAACAATAATTAATTTTCAAGTTGAAAAGGGATGACTCATTATCCGTCCGCTCTTGCTATTTTTAATCTTTTTCAAAAAAGAAGGAGGTTATCAATTCGACTGTATGTATTTTGTTTGTATGTTTATTACGCGATTACTCCGCCAATTATGAATTGGTTTTGATGATTCTTTTTTTTGGTAGGTCATACTTCAGAGGTGGTCCCATATAAGTTGTATTAACTTTGCTTAGGTAGTTTTTGAGTTAGCTTCGATGATACGTACTCGTATTTAATCCACTTTGTGTATCTTGACGATGTTCTACGAGTAGTTCCTGTCACTGTTGTCTACATAGCTGGTAGTGGTATACGAATTAGTGTGAGGTAGGTAAAATAACTAAAAAGTGAAAACTAAAAAGCTTAACAAAATAGGTTTAATTTCGGAAGTCGGTGGCAAATAACTAAAAAACCGATCCAATGACACCGATTTCCGACATTAAAGTTATTTTTTACTTTGTAGTTTTTTTTTTTGAAGTCAGTTGTTTTTTTTTTTGTAAAAAAGTTTTTTTCATTTTTTGAATCATAATTTGTTTTTATATATTCAAATTGTGTAACCTTTAAAATAGGATAACAATATTCTCATAGAAATGAACCAGACAACTCAATATAAACCATTATGAAAAATTAGTTAAAATAAATAAAATATCGGCTCTTTTAATACTCGCTAACGAGAATAAAATAATAACATATTTTCCATTTTTGAATGCAGATGCTGATGTTCCGATTTTAATGACCATACTGTTAAAATGTCGAATTATAATTTTAATAACAATTAAAATGACAATCGGGCTTGAGCAATCGACATCGTATTTATTTCATGTTACAAAGGATTTAAGGCTCAAAATTTAGCTGATTTTAATTAAAATTGTTTTAATTACTGTTACAGTCGTTTGTGAATTTATATCTGGCATGAGTGAATGATTAATTTGGCAGTCACTTTTCCGTGAAATGTGCTAATGACACTTTTGTTTAACGCTTTTTTAAATTGAATTTATATCGTATACTACATATATATATATATATATATATATTACTATACTGTTAAATAGTCTTTTTCATAACATAATTACCGTGACTATTGGTGGAACTAATACTACAACAGAGAGATACAGAGGTAATAAAACGCATCAGGCATCAAAGTTATCGACTAATTTCTAATTCTATACTTACTTAAATCTCCTAGGGTCGTTAGTATAACTCGTCAGTCTTATATCCGTCTGTGTATCATATAACAACCTTGCTATTGATTTCAAGCTGCCAACTAGAATATATGCGACAGGCTCGCTCTCTGTCGTCAAATGAAGCTGGATTTTTCCATCTTGTGATGTCGTACAAACGAAATTTGCTTCATATTCCATCGTTTCATCTTTCTGAACATCATCCTGTGGAATTACAAAGGGGTCATTAATCATGTTGATATCTTCTTTAACGTTTCAGCGGATATCTTACTATTTAATTTGTTTGAAGTCTTGCTTTGATCTTAGTTTTAAATAAAAACATTAATGAGGATGATATTATAAATCACAATGAAGAGGAATTCAAAACATAACAGTACCTATTAACTTTGCGTATTTAAGTGTAAGCGCTTTGAAAAGATTTTTCGAGGGATTTCAATTTAATCTATTGTGTTAAACTCACACTTTCCTCTGTGTTTCGAGAGGGGCTGAATACATTTATTCCAAATAAATGGCAAAATATTAAGTTTAGATAGCATACATAAGAATGCACTTACCTGGTCATGTAACACATCGTGAACGCTGTCTAAAGTAGTGAGAAATTCAGTCAAATTGGTGCCTAAACATTTAAAAGCTCTCTCAAGTCGACAGTTATGTGAGAACGCCGTTAAAATTAAATATTCCCCTAATTTTGCCATAAAATCCTTAGTGCTAACACCTGCAACAAGCAATGGAAACTTTAGTACGTTAATATAATATGGTAGAATAATAAAACTCATGTTATGGTTGACGTATGCGCTTAATACATTTTTATTATTACCAAGACAAAATTGAATTTAGAATTTTATAGCACTTCACAAAGTGCTTAAAGATGGCAATGTTCCCATTAAAGCTGTCTGAATGAAAAATGAAAATAATTGTCTAGGTTATAGAACGTCCAAGGAGTCTGGGGTTGAAACAAAAAATAATATATATATTACTAAACTTAAGTTTATATTCGAGGAGAGGCTAATGTTCAACATAATTTGCATTTTCGATAAATCATTTCATCTTTAGCCGGCTAAACTGCACATTTGCCTAAACGTAATGCTAATGAATATTCGATCGATACGCAAGGAGCGGGGAGAGCGCATGAGCACGTGACACCTTCGTTGCAGAATATAATTTTCTCAAAACACGGTGTTCGCAAAAAATCGTAATCTCAAAACATTTTAATCGCAAATCATCACATTCGCAAAAAAACACCATATTTACAAAACATTAGTTATTCTCTTGTGCCTAAACGGACCCTGGCACTCGCCGGCCGCAGTTGCCGCGGCACTCGCTTCGTTCGCTTGGCTCGTGCGTTATGTGGTCATTTGCTACTTCATTTTTAGCCAAGGGGTTATGGCTACACTTAAGTTTAGCTGGATAAAGATGAAAGAAATTGACATTAGCCTCTCCTCGAAAATAGGCTTAAAGTTTAGCTGTTTAATCTTAAGTTTATTTTTACACCCAGCCTTAGCCGTGATGTCGTATTTATACGACAAATGAAATTCAGGCAAAAATTATAAAAGGATTTCTGAAATACAAAACATAAATCAAGAACGATGTCATGAACTTATGACACAACGAACGAACTATATATTTTTTAATTATAATACCAACTTAAGTACAATATTCAGAAAAGACTAGCATTTACACAAACTTTTTTGAAAAGTGGTTGGTTCGAGCAACTGAATTGCCAATAAAAACTTTATATGTTATCAAGAATATTCTGCAAATGTCTAGGAAAAACATTATTCAGTTTTTCAATCTAACATTCAAAGCTAGATGTGGAATGTAGCTGGCTATAAGAGTAAGACATGACCAAAGAAACAATGGATGGACTGTGTGAAAGATGGTATGACTATAAAGGGGGTGACTACTGAGATGACGACTAATAGAGAAGTATGGAAGAAGAAGCCATGCTTCGCTGACCCAAAATAAATTAGGATAAGGGCAAGACAATGATGATGATGGTGATGATCAAAGCTAGAATAGCAGTTCCACTGTATCTGCAAGAGTTAAAAAAAATCAAACATATAAAAAAATACTATTTGAAACTCCGTGTTTGCCAGTCGTCAGATGTCAGTAATTTATGTCTGACTGTGAATCCCGGTTTCATGTTGACACAATGTTACTTCAAAGCGACGAAGCCATGACGCCTATGTTGGCTTTGTTACAAAGCAAACTTTTGTATGCGCTAACACTGAATGAATGACCTGTGACGTCAGAGTATTTGAAAATCGAAGCGAGGTTTTATTTCCATGTAGGCGGATGACAGTTCTGGTTTGAAAGCGGTGGTGGATGAAACTTTCTAAGTGAAGTTGGTGGAAAAATGTCTTCAAGAATTGAAGAAGATGACTTGAAGATACTAGATTACCATTTTTAAAAAAGAAAGCTGAAATTAATCTAGAAATCAATAAAAGAAGTCATCAGGGCAGTAAAAATACTGTCATTGACGAAGCTCTCTATAACTTTTTAAAGGGGTAATCAATCAATCTGCCTTTTCCCAATTATGTTGGGGTCGGCTTCCAGTCTAACCGGATGCAGCTGAGTACCAGTATTTTACATGGAGCGACTGCCTATCTGACCTCCACAACCCAGTTACTGGGTAATACGATACCCTTTGGTAAGACTGGTTGTCAGACTTTTGGACTTCTGACGACCAGTAACGACTGTCAAAGATCCACGAATGACAGCCGGGACCAACGGCTTAACGTACTTTCCGAGGCACGGAGGAGTATCAGTATGTCAAGATGGTTACCCATCCACGGACCAACTCCGGAAAGCGTAGCTTAACCTGATGGATCGACCCGTGCGGCTGTTATTACTTAGCCTCGAGCTCCTCATGGGTAATAATTAATGAGTTTTTTGAAAGTTCTACCAAATAATACTGTGGTAAATACACGTCCGGGTGACCTCGTATAACCCTCTTATTGATATAACTTTCATACAAAATTGAATTATGACAAGCTGCCAAAAGTTAGCCAACTCTGTGACAGACGGAAAAGTTACGAATGAAAGGGAACGAAATTAATGTTAACGATTTCAGAAACTCACATCGTCAGGGTGAGAGGATTTTTTTGACTTACAATATACCTAGTTCAAAATAGGACAAAATTTTTGTTAAGCTACACTAGAACATTGTTTTTATAAATATTGCTAGCGCTTAAATAAGTAACACAAGGAAAAGTGCAGAAAATTATGGGAGAGACTTCAAAAGCTTCAGTGAAAAACCACCACTCTGACAGAATATGCTGAAAAGGGAAATGTCTGGGTTGAAAAAGAAAAAAGGTTTCTCCGTGACATCATTGTGTGGAATACAGATGGGTTATTTACTGAATTTGACGACAGTAGAAGTACTTTGACTCTAAGCTTGGCAGATACCACAGTTATGATTGTTTTAATTTTAAGACATATTTTAACTAGCAGCCATCATCAACGCTATATATTTTTAACGGTACAATACATTTTGGTCAGCCTGTCTCAAATATATAGAGCAAACGTTGTTTGCGTACAAAATTAATGTCTCCATTATTTACGATAGTGAGGGATAGATACTTACTGTCTGTAGCTCGTACCGCATCGTAAATTTCTTGTAAATACGCGTAATTCCTACATGTTTTAACATCGTCCGGTAGTCTTCGTCTGCGAACAAAATGGTTGTTTTTATATTTTTGGGTTCATTAAGATAGGAATGAGTAGGCAATAACAATAAAAAGAGAATGCTTCTATTTTGTTTTATGTTTTTTTTTTTTGTTACAAATTGCACTTTGAGTTATAAATTGATGTTTATATTTATGATGATATGACGTATGTTTGTTTTGTATTTGAACAGGACAAGGGCCAGTACACACAAAGTTACAACATTTTCAGTGACAATTGTTATTGCTACATTTACAGCCTAATTACGATATAAGGTTAGTCCTTATCCTAAGTCTATCTTAGGTCTACTTTCTTAAGATTATCTTCTAGTAAAACCTTATTTGGTCCGTAGGGCCTTATGACACTGACGATTTGCGAGCGTGTTTCCAGCGAAGCGATTTGTGAACGTGCTCGCTGCGTATGCCAAGCGGGTTCCCAACGTGTACGCCACGTTTGCATAACTAGAGCGATTGACGCAAGTATACAAGAGAGAGCGAGACAAGCGAGTGTACAATATTGTGAAAATGCGGCGAAACCGTTGCGCACTCGTGGCGTGCTCGCTACGCATTCGCACCGCTGGAAACACACTCGCAAATCGTCAGTGTGATAAGGCCATGATAAGGCCCTATCTTTACATTCTCAGATTCTCTAAGATGGATAGTGATATACTCGGTTGTTACAAATCTGATTGTCATAATGATGAATGATTGTCATAAGTGTCACAATAAGTTCAAAATTAACATTCCTCTTTAATCCTCCACCATTTCATTTAAAGCCACTATGAGCCTCTCAAAACAAACATGAAACAACAAACAAACATATAATTTCGCTTACATCTCTTAAGCGTGTTACACGACCAATTTTAGTAGTCCCTGTAATTAAATTTAATCTTACAAGTGGAAGTTAATTAGCAAAGATACTTATTCACGACTGGGGTGTCTTTTAATTTAAACGGTTTGTATTTACATGACACTTATTGTGGAATAAAGCTTTCGAACTCAGAGTTAGGGCGGGATGTTTAGCAGTGCGTTGCGGCTTCACAATTTGGTGCATTTGATGCCACCGGCATCAATTTTTATCGCAATGGTGTCGTATAGACACAATGACAATTAATGCAATGCGTTCCGAAACACATCCCTATGGTTTGCGATGTATATGGTCGCATTTTATTTGAAATATTAGGTTGGGGAAAAAGTCTTTTCGTATTATAGTATGTATGAACTTAAAATAAAATCTCTTTGGATATACTATTTGTATCTGGCTGGTTTTGGTATCATTGAAAGTTTAAATTTTAAAGAACATAATTCCAAATTCAAATTAGGAAAATGTGTGATTTTCATTTGTTTTTCGTACTGTCAAGATGAGTGAATCTAATGAAGAAATTCGATACATTTTAAAATTTTACTACAAAAAAGGTAAAAATGCAACGCATTGCGCGAAAAAAAATTGCGATGTTTATGGACCCAGTGCAGTGTCTGTGAGAGTAGCACAGGTTTAAGCGTTTTCAATCCGGAAATTTTGATGTCAAAGATGCACGTCGCTCTGGTCGCCCTATTACGGATGAAATGGATGCCATTTTTGAAAAAGTGGAGCAAGATCGGCATATCAGTAGTTAAAACGTAGCTGAAGAACTGGGTATTGACCACAAAACAGTTTTGGCGCATTTGAAAAAACTGGGTACACAAAAAAGCTCGATATTTGGGTACCTCACGAGCTCACTGAAAGAAACCTAATGAACCGTGTACTCATTTGTGATTCTTTATTACGACGTAATGAAACCGAGCCATTTTTGAAGAAGCTGATAACTGGTGATGAAAAGTGGATCACGTACGACAAGAACGTGCGAAAAAGGTCGTGGTCAGGCCGGTCAGGCTTCACAGACTGTGGCGAAACCCGGGTTAACTCGCAACAAGGTGATGCTGTGTGTGTGGTGGGATTGGAAGGGCATTATTCATTATGAGCTAGGCAGGACCATCGATTCTGAACTCTACTGAGAACAACTGATGAGATTAAAGCAAGAAGTTGAGAGAAAGCTGCCGGAATTAATCAACAGAAGGGGTGTGGTTTTTCATCATGATAACGCTAGACCTCACACATCTTTAGCCACTCAGCAAAAATTAAGAGAGTTTGGCTGGGAGATGTTAATGCATCCGCCGTATAGTCCTGACCTTGCACCTTCAGATTTCCACCTGTTTCGGTCTCTTCAGAATTCATTAGGCAGTGTCAGGTTAACATCACGAGAAGACTGCCAAAACCACTTGTCGCGGTATTTTGATCAGAAGTCCCAAAATTTCTATAGCAATGGGATCATGTCTCTACCTACAAGATGGCAAAAAGTTATCGAACAAAATGCACTACACACTTTAGATAAATGTAAATAATGTATAATAAAAAATGTTTTGAATTTTCTTAAAAAATGCGAAGAAACTTTTTCCCCAACCTATTACTTGTATTCGTTGCGGTGTCGAATAGTAGGTACGCGTTGTGACACCGGACCGCATCAATTCTGAAGCGATGTGTTGTAAAGAGGCAGTGATCGTTTATACAGGTGTGTTGTTAATGTGTAACGCAACTAGCAAGTTACGTTTTAAACATTGTAACGCACCAATGGTGGTGTATTTCGAAAATTTGTTGCCTGATGGTTTTCGAAAATACGCCACTTGCAAAATAATTTGCTAAGTTGGTGATGTGCTGCTAATCTTTAGGGCTGTAGCATTTTGTGCCAAAGCAGTGTTTGTGACAAATATGGTGATTCGAAAGCTGACATAAATTATGCACATAAAGTTACAGTTATATGGAATCACAATATTACTCACTCACGATTTACTGTTGTTCTACTGGTGTAGATCCTCATAAAATACTTGGATATATTTATCCATATTTGTTTAGGCTGGTAGTCGACCCTGATATAGGACCAGAATGATTAGGGTTTTAGGATCTATGCACACGGCGTATTTTATCGCGCCGTCGACGCGCAGATACACTGCGTTGCATGGAACGCGCGTATAAAATATACCGTGTGCAATAGGCCTTACTTAGTCAGTTTGGTTTTGCGAAGATCAATTTGTTTTTCTTCTGAAGTTTACAGAAGAAACTCTCATGATGATGTGTTAAGATGATGTTGTGATATTCTAATGAGCTGTTTCACCACTTCTGGATACGTTATCTTACAAGTTTTTTTAATAATTTCTTACAATTTCATCTGACAGATAATTTTATACTTATTCTTTTGTTTTTTTTTTATATATCTGGTAGATAATGCCTATCCAGAGAAGGCGACACAGACCCTAAATTTAGTGATAACAAAGGGGGGTGGGGGGGCGTGTTACTTACAAACAGTTGTATTTGTCGTAGTGTTCCGCTTGGTTCTTTGTCAGCGCTGCCACCGCTGCGTGGAGGCATTCGTTCTGGAAATAAAAGGCTTTGTTAAAAAAAAAAAAAACTTTAGAACCAAATAAGTATGTGATGGACAACCTTTTTAAATCTTTTTAAAGTAGGTACAACCACGGACAAAGATGGTTGACCACACTTTACCCTCTTGGCCTTGGTTTGTTTGTATGTTTGTATGAAAAGTGGTCTACCGCCATTTCTCGCGGTTGTACCTACAACCTAATGAATAATTTTATTCTAAATCTTAGAATGGGGTATTGTTTGCTTAGATTAGTTTTATTTGAAGAATGACTTGCTTCCATAATATAAACGATGATGAAAGCTTCCTGGGTGACCTTTGACCGAATCTAATACGCTCATTAAAATCCGTCCAGTACCTACAGTATTTTTATGTCACGAAGCAACGCGCGCTTTTCTTATAGTAGAGAAGAACCATTCTAAAAATGAACGCCCCTCCACAAAACGTGATTATTTTAATATGTGAGGGGAAATACTTATTGCAACACTTTACGTGTATGCGTGCGGTGACTTTACTGTCAACATGGACTCGTGGCCGCAATTAGAGGTCAACTAATCGTGCGATCAGTCCTAGTAACAACATTATACGACGGGGAGCATGCGCTATTTTGGAACGACACGTTCGCTCTGTCGCGCGTTCGTGTCATTTATACACTAATTGGCCGACAAATCCGACTGTTTGACGTTTGGGCAAGTCGCGTAGGTACCGTTTGCATATAAAATATCATTAATACTGTTCTTAAGCTGCGGAAACAATAAGTTCATCTACAAAACAGTCTCGTTTTCCTTTACTTTAGATTGTCACAGAAATCTTAAAGACCAGACAGAGACATAGCTTCCATAATTCATAGCCAACCCTTTTGTCGTACGCTACGAAGCGCGAAGGGACCAATTTCCCTATATTTTCTTTAGGAGGCGTCGCGCGTACCCTGAATGCTCTTGATGAATTGGCCGCGGTAAAACAATAGACAACCATAATCCTACGACACGTATTGTTTGTGATTTATTTATAGTACGGGCGGTGGCTTTAGTTTAAAAAAAGTACACTTCTGGACACATCTTTTGGCCCACCTTGTATTTTCAGTTTCGTTTGGTCCTAGCTAAAATTTTATATTAGGTCGAGCAAAAAGTTTTTATGCAGTTTTGAACCTGGCACATTCACAATTTCATTCAATAGTCTTTTTTTGAATTTAGAACACAGAATTTAAAGAAACAAAAGACAATTTGGAGCCTGTTTGTTGATATCAAACAATCGAATACTAAGAAAACTTGGTTTTATTGGTTTACTTGGATTTAATTCTTGAAAAAGTGATTGATATCTTTGGTTTTGCAACAAACATTACTTATTCTTAACATTAAGGTGAGGTTCTGTCAATAATCTATGGATACTTCACCTGAAGTCGCCGCCCAAGCTGTGGCACTTATTCAGGCCGGACACAGCCAAAGAAACGTGAGTGCTCAACTTAATTTAAGTCGATCTGCGGTCCGAAATGTTTATTGGAGGTACCTAGAGACTGGCGGCTTTGTTCGTCGCCAAGGAAGGCCACGATCTCGGGTCACAACTGAAAGGCAGGATCGATTCATCGTGACGACCAGCTTGAGAAATCGTCACCTTACCTCCATTGAGATACAAAACCAACTTCGCGACTTCCACGGAGTATCTGTGAGCGCTCGAACTGTTCGGAGAAGGTTAAAAGAACGCGATATGGTACCACACAAGCCAGCTAATGGCCCCAAACTAACGCGAGCCCACCGAACAGCGCGCCTTCATTTCGCACGCAGTCATTTAAATTGGACACAGCAAGATTGGAGCCGTGTACTCTTTTCTGATGAGTCTAAAATTGTGTTACATGGCAATGATGGAAGGAAGAAGGTCTACCGACGTAAGGGAGAGCGTTTCGCACAATGCTGCTTTGAAGAGAGGGTTGCTTATGGCGGTGGCTCATGGACTGTCTGGGGCGGTATATCCGCGAGCGGCAAAACTCAACTTGAGGTTGTTACAGGACCACGGCTGCCAACATTAAATGCTGAAAGGTACATTCGTGAGTGCTTAGAACCTCACGTGATACCATACGCGGACTATGTGGGCCCAAATTTCCTTTTTATGCATGATAATGCAAGAGCCCATGCGGCCGGCATCGTCAGGGAATATCTTCGGGATGTGAACATCACAGTTATGGACTGGCCAGCCAGAAGCCCAGACATGAACCCCATTGAGCACATGTGGGACGAGCTAAAAAGACGTGTTAGGGCTCGTCAGCCAGTTGCCCAGACGATGCAGGAGTTGAAAACTGCCATAGAAGAGGAATGGGAGATGATCCCTCAAAATTTCATAGAGCGGTTGATAAACTCTATGCCTAATCGTATGAGAGCTGTGGTAGATGCCCATGGAGGCAACACGCGTTATTAAATTAAACCTTTGTTTGATAAAACATGTTTTTTATTCAAAAATCAATTGCCTTTAACAAGGCGCATATCCGACTTGTTAGGCGTAGCTCCATGTCGTATGGTATTCTGAATTCAAATTTAAAACAATACGATCGAAAAAGATGGTAAAATGTATCAGGTTTAAAACTGCATCAACAGTTTTTGTTCAATCTAGCAATCATATTTCGGTAGGGGCCATCGAAACCTAAACTCTAAGGTGGGCCAATAGATGTGTCCAGAAGTGTATTTTTATACCTGAAAGTCATACCAATAATTATTGTTTTTCCTTAGTGCAGAGATCTGAGCGTCAGCTGCTCCAGTAAAGGGGGAGTCTAAAGTTGGAAAGATAATTAATCGACTTCAAAAAGGAGGAGGTTATCAATTCGTCGAACCTTTTTTTTTTTTAATTTTTTTTTTATGTATGTTCCCCGATTACTCGAAGATGGCTGGACCGATTTGATTTTTTTTTTGTTTTATTCGAGAGGGTCACAGTTGGTCCCATATAAAATTAACAAATTAATAATAAACTTTGCTTTGGTAGTTTTTGAGTTAGCTTCAGTAATACGTATTTTTTCCCCACTTTTATATGGATGATGTTCTAGTTTGTTTTGCAGGTAGTGGTATTAGAATTTGTGTGGCGTAGGTACCACAACTAAAAAGTGAAAAATAAAAACGTTTTTACAAAAAAATACAATCGACTTCCAAAAACAACACTACAAAGTAAAAAATAACTTTTGATTTCGGAAGTCGGTGGCAAAAAGCGAAAATACATTTAACCAGACACCGACTTCCGAAATTAAAGTTATTTTTTATTTTGTAGTGTTGTTTTTGGAAGTCGGTTGTATTTTTTTGTAAAAAAGTTTTTATATCGCGGTAGTACGTTGCCGTGGGTTAATTTTCGACATCCACGCGGGTGAAGCCACCGGCAAAAGCTAGTTGCGATATAATTATAACTCAATAATGTAGGTATATGTGTTTTATTAATACGATCCCAAAGATACTCCATTAGTCTCTTAAAGTACTGTAAAGCATTGATGCTTTGATCAAGCCTCGTTAATGTAATACTGGCTGACATTCAATCATTCAAATATGGAATATCTTCTGTCAAGAAAACGATCCCCGTTTTCTTGATAGGATGACATATAGAATCTGGTCAGGGCTCGGCATAGAACTAATTTGAGTAGGAGTGTTATTCGATATTTTGATCTGAGCTTTAAATACAGATGGCTTCAGCCCCATTTAAATAGAGTCCCTCTCGTATTATTTAATAGTTTAGTAAATCTCCTACTGTGAGGTTCGAGACCTCACAGTAGCTACCAAAGATGTAGCAAGCTAAAGATATTCTAAACCCGAACGAAAATAGATTTTCCACGTAATACACACATGCTATATCAATATGGCCGATGACTTGCAGCCCTGCAGTATGGCTTCTTGTCCTTACTAGTCGGCTTACCGTACCCATTGATCCGGTTAACACCTGATCTAATTCTAGGTTGGAACGGATATTTCGATGTGTATGTCGTTGGTTGAAGATTTTTAAAGGTAATTTTTATACGTAAATATTAGGAGGAAGTCTTTGAAGGGCAGCGTCACGGGTTTGACTGAAAATATGAGACTGGTAGGAGTTATTTTGCTACTTAGCCACGAAAAAGACCTCTGATATCTAACAAGGAAGCCCAATGTTATGTTCAAATTTCTTTGATTGCACTACTCCGTTGAAAATAATATCCTACTATTATAAATGTTAAAGGGTGTAGGTATATTTGGATGTTTGCTACTCAATCACGCAAAAATAGCTGAACGGATTTGAATGAAATTTGGCACACAGATATTTTATTACCTGGATTAACACATAAAAAAGCGGCCAAGTGCGAGTCGGACTCGCCCATGAAGGGTTCCGAAGCAGCAAGTAACATAATATAAAAGTTCTTGTAGTTCGTTGTAACTTTGATCGATGTTTTAATAATAGACAGATTTATGACGTATTAAAAAAAAACTACTTACTAGATCTCGTTCAAACTAATTTTCGGTGGAAGTTTACATGGTAATGTACATCATATATTTTTTTTAGTTTTATCATTCTCTTATTTTAGAAGTTACGAGGGGGGGGGGGGGGCACATTTTACCACTTTAGAAGTCTCTCGCACAAACTATTCAGTTTAGTAAAAAATTATATTAGAAACCTCAATATCATTTTTGAAGACCTATCCATAGATACCCCACACGTATGGGTTTGATGAAAAAAAAATTTCGAGTTTCAGTTCTAAGTATGGCCAACCCCCAAAATTTATTGTTTTTTTTTTTTCTATTTTTGTGTGAAAATCTTAATGCGGTTCACAGAATATATCTACTTACCAAGTTTCAATTCGGAAGAAAGTGGCTGTGACATACGGACGGACAGACAGACAGACATGACGAATTCATAATGGGTTCCGTAGCCAAATGGCAAAAAACGGAACCCTAAAAACGATGAAATTGACGCAACAAAAGGTACTAGGCTGGCATGAATTCATGATAGTATTACAATTATTAGTATTTTGCTTCTAATAGGATTTGGATGACATTTATCATACAGGCACACATATAGTTTATAACCTGTGGTTTAACACATAGGATACATTTTATCTTGGCAGTACGTTTGTTGCGTTGTTTGCGGTTATTGGAAAGTCCGCTGATTTTCTGAAGGATACAAAAAGCCAAGTGTTGCTGCTGAGTATTAAAAAAACTTTTTTACAAAAAAATACAACCGACTTCCAAAAACAACACTACAAAGTGAAAAATAACTTTAATTTCGGAAGTCGGTGTCTAGTTAAATGTATTTTCGTTTTTTGCCACCGACTTCCGAAATTAAAGTTATTTTTCACTTTGTAGTGTTGTTTTTGGAAGTCGGTTGTATTTTTTTGTAAAAAAGTTTTTATTTTTCACTTTTTAGTTGTGTACCTACCCCACACAAATTCTAATGCCACTATCTGCAAAACAAACTAGAACATCATCCATATAAAAGTGGGGAAAAAATACGTATTATTGAAACTAACTCAAAAACTACCAATGCAAAGTTAATCAATTTTATATGGGACCAACTGTGATGTATACCCTCTCGAACAAAACAAAAAAAAACCAAATCGGTCCAGCCATCTTCGAGTAATCGGGGAACATACATAAAAAAAAATAAAAAAAAAAAAGGTTCCGACGAATTGAGAACCTCCTCCTTTTTGAAGTCGGTTAAAAAGTTACAAATTGCAAATGACTACAATATACACGCTTACATTTTGATAGTTTTAATCCCTTGGACGGGTGGTTTAACTTACAAAATAGTATTCATCAAAATCTCTCAAAATAAAAAAAAAGGAACTGATAACGTAATACTCGCAAAATGCATGAAATCGGTAGTAGTGCCATGAGTTAGTTACCTACGCGTACGCCGCGTCGTCGTCGGTGCTTATCTAAATACCTACACTCCGCCCGATCAACTTAGGTTATTGACTCGCTCAGCTGATCATGTTCACGTAAACAAATGCTAACAAATTAAATGATTCCAAATTTTCCTTCATACTTTTACGGGCTTTGGACCGTCATAATTGCTTTGTGCCTAGGTTTCGGGACATACCTAATAAAATAAAAATAAAAAATGTGGTACATATAAAAATTAGTCTTTACAGGTCTGCTACTTATGGCGTATTTAAAAATGTGGAATCAAAATTATTTACAATGATTTTAAAAATAAAAAAGTACAATTACACGATTAAAACAGTTCTGATACACACCTAAATCTCCTTTGTTTCATTTAACTTTTAAGGACACTTTGCGATACGAAATAATTGTTCATAAAAAATGTGTAATCAAAATTATTTACAACGATTTAAAAAATGAGTTCTGTTACAAATTAATAATTAATCAATTCTGAATCATCACTAAAGGACTAAATTTCACGATAGCGTAATAATTGTTCAAAGTGCAAACCATTCCTCTCTCCTCTCCTCTCGGGATCTCGTTCGAAGTACTCGAGGATTTGTTCGTCTAGCTCAGGTGTGTAGACTGGTTGGCGACCGCGGCCCTGAGCATATGTAGGTGTACGGAATTGTTCGTGATCTAACAAACGCTGCGTAGCCGCCACAATTGTCTGACCAGACGGAATTTGCGGGTTAGGTATACCACGCAGCCGCAAAGATTGCAAGTGATTTGGTTCGCTGTACAGACGACGAGCCGCTTGCGCATCAAAACCCGCAATCGCGTAGAATTGCACCATGGCAACAAACTCCAGGTTGGAGTACGCGTAATTACGAGACGCCATTACGTTCGCGCGGCAAGGATATTTTTTAACAACACTGACACTAAACACACCGATGACGTCTTAGAGAAACAATTATTTACACGACGTGGTCCTGCGCTGCCCTTGGATTTTGATTATTTTTTTTTTTGTTTGAAAGGGTATACTTCCCAGGTGGTCCCATGATCATCAAGTCAGGATCTGATGATGGGATCCTGGAGAAATAGAGAGAACTCTTCCAATTTTATAGGCACACTTGAAGCGATTTGGATAGTTTTTGGAAGAGTACTTTCTTGGAGTCACCAAATTGAAATGGGACCCATTTCAATTTGGTGAAGATCTGATGAAGAACTTCTGAGATAGGCAACGGAACTCCTCAATAAATGATAGCAAATGGATTGGGATTGCTGAAATCTCATGTCTGTTTGTTGTTCACACCAGTTCATAACATAACATCACGCCAGTACGCTGTGAAGGGGTAAGCACATGTGAACCACTAAAAAGTGAAAAATAAAAACTTTTTTACAAAAAAATACAACCGACTTCCAAAAACAATACTACAAAGTGAAAAATAACTTTAATTTCGGAAGTCGGTGGCAAAAACGAAAATACATTTAATCAGACACCGACTAATTAAAGTTATTTTTCACTTTGTAGTATTGTTTTTGGAAGTCGGTTGTATTTTTTTGTAAAAAAGTTTTTTTAGTACTTGTTAGTATCGAATGGTGCCGACTAATGGTTCGCATTGTTTTATCACTCATGCGAGAAATAATTCGAGTTTAAAAAAAAAAGTACTTTATTTTTTAATTTTATCTTTACAAATCGATAGTGTTTCATGCACCGGATCGACCCTCCACGGGATTAAAACGATCAAAATGTAAGCGTGTATACGTAGCAATAATTCTTGTCAAACAAACTCGAAGAAAAACAATGTAATTTTATCTGAAAAAATATTTTCTCTCGTAATGGAAAATTACCCGACACTTTAATGTCATGCTTGATTACTCAGTCCGTCTGGGTGAGTATCTGTTTACAAAGAGCCTTAAAAGCGTTTGCCTTCCTAAGATATAAATATTTTTTCTAAACATTGTTGTGAGTCCGAAATTATTCCTTAAAATATTTTTATACTTTTATATGAAGACCCAAGACATCCTATCAAAACATAAATAATGGTCAACAGTAGATATATTATTATGGTGCAATCCTTCACTTATAGGAGACCACAGCATGCAGAATAAAGTTGTCAACTACCTATACCCATAGACTACTATTATATAACCGTAAAAATGAACTCAGATAACTGGTATCGTTGTACGCCCATTGTTTTTTTTTTTGTGGATGGGAAATCATCAAATGACTTCTCCCGCTCTGGGCAGATCGGGAGGGCGTGTCAGACTTGTACTGACGAAATCCCACCCGTGTGTTGTTCAGTTGCCCGTGCCCGTGGCACGGGCAACTAAATCAATGCAAAGCAGTGACGACATCACTGCTGACATCTCTCTGAGGCACGCGTGGAACACAACGCGCCGTCGACCCGGGCCTAGTCCTTACCGGACGGCGAGCTGCCCATTACTCGTCGTCCGCAAGCCCGCGCCTACGGTGGCCGGGAATCGGAAATGGATTCCCCGCCGCCCAGGGCGTCTCCTGCGGCGGCTAGGGATCGTTGTACGCCCTAAGCCGAGATCCGTATGCCACATGGGGTGCCCTTAGGGCGCTGCCTCATTAGTGCGTTGCGTTGCGTCGTTGCAGCGTCAACGCTGCGTCGTTTTCCATATATTTTAAATGACATGCCATATTAAAGCGATGATGCGCTGCGCTGTCAGAGCAGCTCCAGTGCGACGATGGACAGTGTTGCACTATTGTGGAGACTGACGTGAACTTTGTCCTCTTGCGCTGCGACGTCGTCAATGCGTCGATCCGTTGGGACGACGGCATCGCTCTTGGCACGTAGTCGCTTAGTTTATAAGGTCCTAGCTGGAGGCTTTTATTTATTAAGACATCTACAAGATAGCCCGATGAAGCAGCCGCCCTTCTAGATAGACCTGCGAGATGCCATTCTAAAAAAGGTATGGTTGTCAAGGGAACATAAATCATGGCCTAGATTTTCTTCCAAATCAACCCCAGAACCCTGGGGTCCTTCGCGCCAGAACAGCTTCGTCCTACTGCTTTAAAAAATACTACTAAAATAAAATCATCAAAACATTCGAACCAGTACCGTAATAAATAAATGAACTGAATGATCAATTGAATCCCGGGTTCGCCTAAATCAATTAAATGAAAACTTTTGACAGGTTTATCATTCTACGAAAATTAATCAATCAAAATAAGTTGTCCATCTTATTTAATTGGTGAATTGTCGGTGTCGGGTTGAATCTATTCGTAAACAGTTAAAGGGTCCCTCTAATTAAAATGAAGGGTACCTACGAAACAATGACAGGGTTAATATTGGAGTTTAGTGTAAGTTTTAATAGACAAAATGAAAACCTTTATTATGTAAAATGGTCCATCAAAGGATTTTGTTACTATCTTTTAAAAATCATCACAAGTTTTTTATAGGGGCTCGGAGAACAATAAATTTATTATTCAGCGAAAAGGGATGATGACTAAAAATTTTCCTTTTGTCCGTCATGTAGATTATTAGAAAATATTGGACACGTATTTTTTCTTTTTTTACAAAATCAAAAGATTACGGCGATACATTGAGTTAATACATCGCGTGACGTCACGTGTAGCTAGATTTTATACGTACAAGTGACGTAGCGAGCCCCCACTCCCCAACTTTAATGCGTGTTAGTTAAGTCATTATCTATTAATATGATAAAGCAAAAAATACGTGTCTAATATTTTTTATTATCTGACTGGCGGACTAAATAAAATTTCTTTTTTTCTTTTCAGGCATCATCCCTATTCTGGAATGGTCAGTCCATATTAGGGTACCCATTAACAACGAGGGACGTCCGTATTTGACAGTTTCCCACTGATATTATTACCAACATGCACGAAATTGTAAATAAGGAGTCACGATTATTGTTGAAGCTAAAATAGAATTCGAAGCGAAGTTGCAATTAAATAAAGAAATAAACATGACATGATCAAAAATATTCCAATAGTGTACTACGATTGCTAGCTTGCGTCTGAAAAGCGAGGTTATCAAGGCAATACTTAATCGAAGTCAAATCGTATATTTCTATTAGGCCAATAAAAGTAACATTTATTACAAAAAAAAACCGGCCAAGGGCGTGTCGGACCACACACAATAAAGGGTTCCGTAGTTATCCCAAAAAAAACCTAACATTGAAGGTGAAAAACGTGTTCTCCCATAAATTGATACACGTCGCGGTCAAATTATCCAATTGTAGGTAATCACATTTTCTTTTATTTGATATTAATTATTTTCGGACTTTTTCCTTTAGTTGTACTGTAATACCTTGCTTCTTGCCAAATTTCATGATTCTAGATCAACGGTAAATACCCTATCAAAATATGTCGCATATAATGGCCGTGTTTTTTTACTACGTTGACTTAGAAGCTGGATTTTTTTAGAGCTCTAAGGTACAATAGACCTACGTGTTTGACATTAATTTCAACTTAATACCTCCACGCGTTCCTGAGAAAAAGGGTCTTGACAGACTGACAGACAGACAGACGGACGACGAAGTGATCCATTTTTTCCTTTTGAGGTACGGAACCTTAAAAAGAAGAACTGATTCTAGTTGCCCCACCCAAAAGGTTGTTTCGCATAGAGAAAAAAGGGTAAGACGCTCCTTTAAAAAAAAGACGGTTTTACAATATTTCATTTACATTAATATTAATAATCCTAGGTGAATCAAAAAGACAAAACATTGTAGCAAGCTTTGTGAGATACATTTACACAAACACAGGTCAATAACACGAATCTTCCAAAACCACTTACCTACCATACAAAAGACTATAATTATCAAGGACCAAACATAACTTCACTTAGAGCCCAGTATGTAATACTACACCTTAAGTGAAGTGACGTCACGGATAGATGAATGGTGGAAAATGGAGGAAAAATGGCCGCTTTCGACGTATCGGATTTCTAATGGATAGGGTGCTAAGTTTGTTTTGATTTCTCTTGGGTAACCCATTTAGTAGGCTCGTAATTTATGGAATCATTAATTGGGTGTATGAGTCATCATGCTATGACGCATTTAACTATTAATTGAAAGTGTAGGCGGAGGTAGGTAAGTTGGGTTTTAAAGGATGATGTAAAGGCTAAACATTTTAATTGATTTTACACAATACACACAGCTGCCATCATTGGCTGCCATTCTATTCTGTGAGTTTGACGTGAACTGATATTCCAAATCTTGCGAACTCACTTCAGTTTCACGTTTTTAATACATCGGCTGGTGTTCGATATAGAGGATGTAAACATTGAGATTGTGAACTCAGTTCAAACGATCGATAGTCTAACATCCAAGAGAGAAAATGGTTGCCAAAACTGTTAAATATAAAAAAAAAACCGGCCAAGTGCATGTCGGACCACGCACAATGAAGGGTTCCGTAGTTGAAAAGAATTGAAGTATAAACAAACTTAAAAATGTAACCGCAATATTATTATTTTTCATGTAAAAAAGTACAAAAATTGTTACGTTTTCCTTTACTTGTGCTGTGAGACATTACTTCTTGCCAAATTTCATGATTCTAGGTCAACGGGAAGTACCATTAAAGGTTTTGATTTACTTGCGTGTAACAAAATATGCCGCATAGATGGCCGTATTTTTTTATTGCGTTGACTTAGAAGCTTGATTTTTTTAGAACTCCAAGGGACCATAGACCTTGGGCACGCCACAATTGCGGCGATAATAATAAATAATAAATAATAAATTGTTTATTTTTCCAAAATAAATACACACAGACACAGTTCAAAAAAAAACAAATCAGTACAATAGAACAAGCAAATAGGTTTGCAAAAAAAGGTCTATGCATACAAAAATAGTGAACCCTGTCTCTTAAACTAGGAAGAAACCTGTATCTTAAGAGACAGTGATCGGCCAAAATTTAAATTGAGTAAAAACTAAAAACTTACAAGAGTGAATGAGTGTGTCGATTACCATTACTAATGCATATTAATATTAAGTGTTAGTATTATTCAAGTATGTGTGAGTGTTGAGGTGTATGTGTGTGTATGTGTGAGGGTGTGTATGTGTGTGTATGTGTGTGTGAGTATGAGATCTTGTGGGTGTTTATGAAGTGGTTAATTATGTCAAGCGACGTATGATAGCAGTATAGACTCTGTTTTAATGTAGTCCTGCTGTATGAGCCAGTCAGAAGTTTTTGATTTGACATTGTATTTATTTAGGTCTATTATGTCTAGTTCTTTCTGTATCCTCTTAAAAACATGACGACTTAGGACATAGTATTGACGTCTTGCAAATATGGTTTTGTACTGTACACCTGGGGGAACATATGTACGCTTACTTGGATCAGATGGAGGTAAGCGGGCATGTATCCTCAGGACAGATTGGAGAATGAAAAGCTGCCGAACCGTCAGCACTTTGCAATCAGCGTAAAGTTGCGCTGTAGGGTATCTGTAGGGTTTCTTTAGCATAACTTTGAGTACAGCCCTTTGAGCCCTCTCTGCTCTTAGAAGATAAGTCTTTGCTGCCCCACCCCATACAGTCACACAGTATCCAATAATCGATTGGCATAATGTGAAGTACACCATTTTTAGAGTGTCAACACTGGCGGACTCTCGGAAGATTTGAATATGTGAATAAGACGTAGTGTTCGAGAAGTTAGTGTATCGAGTTGTTTATCCCATTTTAGTCCATCGTCTATATGCACACCCAAATATTTGACACTTTCTGCTCTGGCAATGGGAGGGCATGAACACGATATCAGCTGATTCTGGCATGAGTGAGCCGTTATCGTGAAACTACTTGTAGGTTTCGTGTTGGACCGGATCGCAAAGGGCAGGTAATACGTTTTCTTTAAATTTAATGTCAGCAAGTTTAGGTCAAGCCACTTCATAATTGAAGACATTGCAAATTCCGCCCTTTGTTTCACATCTTCCCAGGAGGGCCCATCAACCAGAATCGCTGTGTCATCTGCATATGCATACACCTTACAAGCTGGTATTGACACTCTACAAAGGTCATCTATGTATATCTGAAAAAGGGTGGGGCCTAGAATGCTTCCCTGGGGAACACCGTACAACACAACCTCTTCATCACTGTAGCTAGAGCCAATCTTTACCAGCTGGGTGCGATTCCTCAGGTAATCTTTGAAGATTTCCAGAGCTATGCCACGTACACCCAAACGCTCTAGCTTGGAAATTAGTTTGGGGACAGAGACTGTGTCGAAAGCTTTTGACAAGTCCAAGAAAATACCAAGGCACTTTGTTCTATTGTCCAGAGTCTTAGAAATAGATTGCGTTAGATCCAATACTGCGTCCTCAGTGGAGACTCCAGACCGAAAGCCGTACTGATTGTCCGCTATAATTTTGTATTTGTCTAGAAAGCTTGTTAGATTTTGATTGAGAATCTTCTCGAGGATTTTAGAGAGCGACGACAGTACTGAAATAGGCCTATAATTATCGACACAGCCTCTGTCACCTCCCTTAAAAATTGGATGCACTATGGCTCTCTTCAGAGAATCTGGAAAAACTCCTGTCTCAATGCAGAGATTGCAGATATATGTTACCGGCGATACTAGAATATGACGACATGACTTTAGGAGCGAGGAAGATATTCCATCCCAGCCTACGGCACAGTCCTGGCGCATCTGGAGTATAATAGTTTCTATGTCACATTCGTTAATTTTTTGGATAGCGAGTGAATTGACAGGCGGCTTCAGAGTCTTGTTATTACCACCTTGGGTGGACCCGCGGTTTAAAGGCACTTTAGATGGGTCATTAATTATTTTTGCGGCCATGTTTTTACCTATGTTGCTAAAGAAAGAACAGACATTGTTGAGGGAAGATGCAGGGCTGCCACATACTTTGAGTAGTTCAACAGGACTAGAGCATATTTTACCTGTATTGGTTATCTCCTTAATGGTTTTCCATAATGCTTTAGGATTATTCCTAGATTTTTCAAGTTCATTCTTTTCATAGGTCCTCTTTAATTTACGCAGTAGCATATTGCAGTAATTTCGGTAACGCGTATAGGTTACATGTAGTATTAGATTGCTTGGTGACTTCTTAGATTTTACGTGCAGTTTATCTCGGTGCTTGATACATTTTAGAAGTCCTGGAGTTATCCATGGTTTAATCGTTCTTTTTTGTCTAGGTACAGTGATATTTTTTGTATGTTTGATTATTGCTGTTGATATCTTTGTAATTAGTGTACTCATAGCAATATTCGCGTCTTTAATTTTGTAGATATCTGAAAAGTAAGTGTTTTCCAACTCAGTTTTAATGGCTTCGTGATTTAATCGGGAAATAGTGAAACTTTTGTTCCTTGTTGGGTTTGTATTTGAGATCGAAAGAATAACCGGCTTGTGATCAGTAATGTGCGACTCCAATACCAATGTGGTGGCAATTGACTTAGTTTTTAATAAGATGTGATCTAGGCAATTATCCAATCTAGTTGGTAGGAGGTGTGTTGGTAGTAGTCCGTGGGAGGCGTTTAAGATTAGGTATTCTAGTGCACGGTCATTCCTATGGCCTAGTTTTATGTCTATATTCAGATCACCCACAGTTGAGATATTAGGCAAGTTTGATATTTCCTCATAAATATTATTTAGACTTGACAAGAAACTATCGAAGTGATCCTTGGTGTTATTCGATGGAGAGCGATATATTGCTACTACCGTGAGCTTATTATCAATTTGACATACAAGACTATTTGCATACATGATGTTTGGTTCCCATACCTTGACGTTTAGCCCAATTTTGGTGTAGATTATAACCCCATCATTTTGGTTCGTAATGTTTTTTGTTGAGTGCGATAAGTTCCCTCTTTGAGAAGTGGTTGGAGAGGCGCCACGGCGTCCTCACCTTCCGCCTGTCGCAGGTCCTCACCGGACACGGTTGTTTCGGGAGGTTCCTGTTTCGGATAAGGCGGGAGTAAACGCCCGGGTGTCACCATTGTGTGAATCGCCCGGAGGACACGGTGGAGCATACAGTGGAGATCTGCCCGGCTTGGGCGGAGCACCGCCGTGTTCTCACGGAGGCGATCGGCGGCGGCGATCTCTCGCGTCCAAACCTGGCCCAGGCCATGGTGCGGAGCGAGAGTGCATGGGAAGCCGTCACCTCCTTCTGCGAAGCAGTAATGTTCGCGAAGGAGGAAGCGGAACGCGTGAGGGAGAGGCAATAGCCGCGCCCTCGCGCCCCTAGCCGCCGCAGGAGACGCCCTGGGCGGCGGGAATCGATTGCTGATTCCCGGCCACCGTAGGCGCGGGCTTGCGGACGACAAGTAATGGGCAGCTCGCCGTCCGGTAAGGACCAGGCCCAGGTCGACGGCGCGTTGTGTTCCACGCGCGCCTCAAAGAGATGTCAGCAGTGACGGGGTCATTTGGGCCGATGCCGCCGGGGTCGCGGGTAGTTCGAAAGAGATACCGTGGCCCTGGCACGGGCAACTGAAGGAGCATGGGTGGGTTTTAGTCAGTAAAAGTCTGACACGCCCTTCCGCTCTGCCCAGAGCGGGAGAAGTCATTTGATGATATCCCATCCACCCAAAAAAAAAAAAGACCTACGTATTTGATATTAATTTCAACCTGATACTTCCACGCGCTGCTGAGAGAAAGGGTCTTGACAGACTGACAGACAGATAGACGAACAAGGAAGTGATCCGTAAAGGTTCCTTTTGAGGTACGGAATGGGTTCCGTACCTCAAAAGGAAAAAACGGAACCCTATATTTGGGAATATAAAAAAGACTGAGTCTCATGAGGATGCTGAAAGTATAATAAAATACGTTTAAGTAACATCCATTAATTAAATTATACGATAACTATTTGAGGAACCCTCATAATTATTGATAGCTTAACCTGACAAGTGTCCCAGATGAGCCCTACTGGAAGTTTAATAAAGCGCTCGGATATTATTTTTACTCAGAACCGGCCATTTGATAGCATCTGTCGCAGGAGTAATTTTGAATTTTGTCTAAGTATATTCATAGTATCTTTATTAATTCTTCAATGATCAGTCTCAAAGTTGGTTGGTGATATAGATTTGTGTATAATCTATTGTAAAAATATGTCAATCAATCTGCCTAGCCTTTTCGCAAGTACGTTGGGGTCGGCTTCCAGTCTAACCGGATGCAGCTGAATACCAGTATTTTATATGGAGCGACTGCCTATCTGACCTCCACAACCCAGTAACTGGGTAATACGATACCCCTTGGTAAAACTGGTTGTCAGACTTTCGGGCTTCTGACGACCCGTAACGACTGTCACAGATCCAAGAATGACAGCCGCGACCAACGGCTTAACGTGCTTTCCGAAGCACGGAGGAGTCTCAGTATGTAAAGATGGTCACCCATCCACGGATCAACCCCGGCAAACGTAGCCTAAACTGATGCGAAGCGCGAGCTCCTAATTTGCAAAAACATGTGTACAGTACAAAATGGGAATTGTGATATTATAAGGTATTAAGTTTTAAATAATGGCCTACATAATATTTTGCCATAGATAGTAATATTTATTGCAGCAGTAACATATTTTAAGAGTATATGACAAGAAAAAGAAATAACCATTACAAAATAGCAAAATTGAGAGGTCGTGACGACACATTACATTATCACAAATATTCGTGATAAAATCACAACAGCGAGGAGGATAAAATTAGAATAATTTATTGCTTTATACTGACAATCACACAGTACCTATACCGCGTAAATGGTACACCTCTAAGATAAGGAAGAACAATTTGTTTGCGCACCTCTTATAAATATAAATGCGTGTACACGTTGAGTAGAAATTACTTTGTGGAATTTAAAGGACGTGAAGAGACGGGAGTTGGCAACTTGTAAACTGACAGAGGGCGCGTTATGAATTGTTGAAAATACTAGACTGCGTCACAAAGTGACTAGATCAGGGTGCTTAGACAAACGGTAATCATCGCTTTCAAAACGTTGTATATTTTTCTGCGACGACTTTCAACAGCAGAAGCGCCAGGGTAGCCCGCGAAATTAAAATTTTCTTACGATTATTAGCAAATTGCAAGTCAGTATTAAGTTGTATGTTGATTAAAGTATGATTCGCGACCGTAATATACATGTATTTACAGAATTATAATCATTAGAATCAGTAATACAACTCCTTAATTTATTACAATCCTCAAATGTCAACATTTCATGAAAATAATAGTCATGGAATAAGATTACCTGAGTTGTATTATAATACAGAATTAAATTCTGTAAATACATATTGTTACATACATACATATTTGTTGAGGAGCTCGTGGCTAAATACTAACAGCCGTACAGGTCGATCCAATAGGGTAAGCTGCGCTTGCCGGAGTTGGTCCGTGGATGGATGACCATCTTTACATACCGAGACTCCTCCGTGCCTCGGAAAGCACGTTAAGCCCTTAGTCCCGGCTGTCATTCGTGGATCTTTGACAGTTGTTACTCGTCAGAAGCCCGAAAGTGTGACAACCAGTCTTACCAAGGGGTATCGTATTAAGCAGTAATTGGGTTGTGGAGGTCAGATAGGCAGTCGCTCCATATAAAATACTGGTATTGAGCTGCATCCGGTTAGACTGGAAGCCGACCCCAATATAGTTGGGAAAAGGCTAGGCAAAATGAAATACATATTTGTTACGGCCGCGAATCGTATATTGATCAACATACAACCTAATACTGACTTGCAAATTGCAAAAAAAACAAAAAAAAAATAATTTCGCGGGCTACCCTGGTGGTTTCGCCTTAAGCTTTTCGGTACCTTATGTCCTAATTATATACCACTGAAAGAATGTGACTTTGCCTAGGCCTGAGACTGTTCACTGATGCGATGTCGTGGTCTGGCGTATTATGCGAGTGAAATGTGCCTAGCCACAATTAAAAGAATAACATGCGCTGATCACAGAATTATGGTTGCACTACTCTTTTTTCTTTCTTTTTAACCGACTTCAAAAAGGAGGAGGTTATCAATTCGTCGGAACCTTTTTTTTTTTTTATTTTTTTTTTTATTTTTTTTTTATGTATGTTCCCCGATTACTCGAAGATGGCTGGACCGATTTGGATTATTTTTTTTTTGTTTGAAAGGGTATACTTCCCAGGTGGTCCCATGATCATCAAGTCAGGATCTGATGATGGGATCCTGGAGAAATAGAGAGAACTCTTCCAATTTTATAGGCACACTTGAAACGATTTGGATAGTTTTTGGAAGAGTACTTTCTTGGAGTGGTCCCATTTCAATTTGGTGAAGATCTGATGAAGAACTTCTGAGATAGGCAACGGAACTCCTCAATAAATGATAGCAAATGGACTGGGATTGCTGAAATCTCATGCATGTTTGTTGTTCACACCAGTTCATAACATAACATCACGCCAGTACGCTGTGAAGGGGTAAGCACATGTGAACCACTAAAAAGGGAAAAATAAAAACTTTTTTACAAAAAAATACAACCGACTTCCAAAAACAACACTACAAAGTGAAAAATAACTTTAATTTCGGAAGTCGGTGTCTGATTAAATGTATTTTCGTTTTTGCCACCGACTTCCGAAATTAAAGTTATTTTTCAATAAAAACTTTTTTACAAAAAAATACAACCGACTTCCAAAAACAACACTACAAAGTGAAAAATAACTTTAATTTCGGAAGTCGGTGTCTGATTAAATGTATTTTCGTTTTTGCCACCGACTTCCGAAATTAAAGTTATTTTTCACTTTGTAGTGTTGTTTTTGGAAGTCGGTTGTATTTTTTTGTAAAAAAGTTTTTATTGTTACTACCATTCAAGATGAAAATAATATCTTAAGGAGGATGCGCTAAGGTAGCCCGCGAAATTAAAATTTTGTAACGTTTTTTTCAATTTGCAAGTATCAGGTTGAATTTTGATTAAAGTATGATACGCGGCCGAGCTAATTTATAGAATTAATTTAATTTAATAGAATTGACCTCATATCTAGCGATTTCATGAACACATGAGGTCAATTCTAAATTATGGAGTTGTATTGCTGATTCTAATGATTATAATTCTGTAAAGCCATATTAGCTACGGCCGCGTCTCGTATTTTAATCAACATACAACCTGATACTGACCTGCAAATTGTAAAAAACGTAAGAAAATTTGAATTTCGCGGGCTACCTTAGCACATCCCCCTTAAATGTTGTCAACCATGACTTAAACGCCAAGTTTTAATTAATGATCAAGACTCTTTTGTCAAGTCACTATATCGTACCGTCCCAAGCGTGTCTCTTGAGCCAAGTTCTTTTTACAAGCGACATGTTAGACATAGTTCTGTATTGCTCGGAATTGCCTGACATCTATTTAATTACATGCAACCGATGAAAGTCTCAGAAGTATTCAAGTATTTACAGGCTTGATAAAATTTTTAGATTGGTTCTTTGTTTTTGTTTTTCTCAAATTCGTATCTCCATTTTCAAGAGATGTCTGATAAAAACACAAATCGTTAATTCAACTACTAGTCCGGCTGCTGCCACTGTGTAATTCTTGTATAGAGGCTTCGAAATAATAGAAGTTTCTTTTTACTGGAAGTCTGTTATATTTTAGTTTTGAGTTTACAAATGTATAAGATAACTTTATGAAGAGTACGTCCGCAAAGATGAAGGTAGGACGACGACTGCCGCCGGGGGCCCCTGGCGGCAGCGCGGTGCGGACACGGTGCGAAGTGAAGACGCGGGCGCGTTCTGTCTAGCGGTTTGACTGCGCGCAGGCACGACATTAGTATGTCTTGCCGTGCGACATGTGGCGGCGGCGGGGCCATAACAACTACAATACCCATAATATAACGTAGGTAATCAGTATAAAATCTCCCCACTACTACTGAGAATCAGGGCTCCTCTTTGTGGAGTGTCCTGTTATCCACCACGCGGGCCCATTGCGTGTTCGTCGATGTCACAGGTCTTCGAATTTTTCGTTCTTGGAATGGCATTTCCATCAGCATCGTTTACAATAAACTATACTTTACAATTTTTTGTAAAATACGCATAATTTTTAGACATTATTATAATTTCGTGGCATTCAACCATAAATTTTAATATACTCCCCCGTATACCTCTCAAGAAAGGGAGTAAAGACGTAAATATTTGCTGACTCCTGATAAGTACGTGCTTCTGGTATTAGGGCGGCACCTAATTTCCGATTTGTGGTGTTATCGCCGGTAATACGCACAGCCATGGAATATTTAACGAGCGTCATTTTAAATACATATTAACCTTTATGAAGAAATATTTGTTTATTTACTTAACACGATAATCTAGTATTCTGTTCTTGGAAATTTCCGTTCCTGAAAAACCTGCAGAGAATCAAAGAAAATGTTAGGTAATATTTTTGGTATTTACAGTTATTTATGTCTGTCTGGATCAAAATATATTCATCAGTATACAAAGTCGGACGTAATGTCGCAATACGTCGTCATTTCTGTAGAGACACAGTACCTATATAAATTGTTTCATAGTCTATATCTCTAGGTATCATATAAATTGTCTGACTCATTTTGTAACAATATTTTGATTTAAAAGAGTATCCGTGGAATTTCTTGCCCGTTCTTCTCCATAGGAAACTACTATGCTTTGGAATGGGCGACTAGCTTCATCTTTCTGACTAACCGACCCCTTGTCAATTCAAAATTGCCTGAACTTAATTAGTTTATTTGAAATAAATGCTTTGAGTTTGAGTTCATGCTTATCGACAGAAAAAAAAACCGGTCAAGAGCGAGTCGGACTCGCGACTCAAATGATACTCCACATGCCCTAGTATCCCCACTTCGAATTTTTAAGACCCTTTCAGTCCTTGTTACAAAAAACAAAATATTTATTTCTTATTTGCAAAATAGTTGGGCAAACGTCATCTAAAACTGTTCCAAATTTCAATTTGATAGCATTTACTAATGCTAATAATGCTAATAATATTTACTAATAATTCTTGAGATATCCAGCTGTGACAGACGGGCAGACAGACAGACTGAGTCGCACCTTTCTTTTTTACAATTTTGGTACGCGACCCTAAAAAATATCACCTGCGTAGTAGTTCGATAATAACAAAACCTTTTTATATCAATCATCCGTCAAATAACTCCAAACTTTTCTACGATCATCTAACTAAAAACATACGAAACTAGTAGCGAAATAAATCACTACACGTCATATATTTTTCAGAAATTTCCGGCCACAGGTATAACGTGTTCAGCGACAGCCATTTCGTTCACAATCTGAAACTTCAACTATTTCAATCGAAATTCCTTCAGGAATGGAGAAAGTTTTAGTCGTACCATATAGGAAAGGAATTGGTGTCATTTATCACAGTTACAAATAAAGTGCACCTGTGTTATTTATATAAGAGTATTATTCGTTTAGATTTAGAACGTGGGGTTAGAGTAGAACAAAATTCGATTATGAAAACTGTTGATCATTGCTACTAGCATTTTAAGTCAGATTTTTTTTACTAGCGTTTGCCCACGATTTCGTCTGCGATCTATAGTGAATAATACCCTAGTACCAGTAGTAGTAGTGGTAGTAGTAGTAGTAGTAGTAGTAATAGTAGTAGTATCCTTCTCCAGGTCATGGTCTACTCATGTGCCAAACTTCATTCAAATCCGTTGAGCCGTTTTAGCGTGAAAGCGTAACGAACAAACAAACTCACTTTCGCATTTATAATATTAATAGAGATAAAGTTTTTTTTTTTTATTAAAATTATAATATTAGTAATGATAAAGATACCTAAAGATATATATATTTTTTTCTATTAGAACTACTCGTATAATATTATATATATATTATATTTTTTTTAATATATTGGTATTATGAGACTAAGTTGTCACACGCCCAACAGGAGAAAGGCCTCTGTACGGTGAAACCATAGACTACCGACGTCTAACACTTTCACTGGTCTACTGTGATTTCGGGTCAAATTTTATAAATACAAGTAAATAAATACAAACTGCCAATTGTATTTATTTACTTGTATTTATAAAATTTGGCCCAATTGCACAAATGTAGCACATACATAAATTCACGCCTACTTCCCATGGGGGCAAAGATAGCACAGTACTACTCTCTACTTGCATACTTTGTGACAAACCCATGTTATCACTAATCAGAAGTGGTTCCGTTATGTGTATTCCTTTTTTTTTTTTTTTTTTTTTTTTGACACTGAGAAATGCTTTATGCATCCCCGCTCGTGGGGGACGAGACGGGGTATGTGGGACTCCTGTCGGAATGACAGTATACCCACTAAAACTCAGCAGTGTTCCCACATCGCCGTGATGGGAGGGCCATGGGAAACCGGCTCAGCCTTTACGTCCACAACCCTCCCGGCGCATGCCCGCCTAACTGGCGGGCCCCGCGTGCCCCTCCGGATGGGGGGCTGCGGGAATGACCGGGAACACCTGGCCATTCCCGTCCGACACTGGTGGGGGCCTGTGCAATACAGGCAAGGATGCCCCCACACCCGTTGCCTGCTGGCTCCCACCTGGGAGGAGTCGTCTGCTCCGACCCCTCCTCCGCCTTCGGAGCGGCGCCGCGTGAGGGTCGTCCTCCCGCGCGCGCTCCGCCGCCATTTCGGCCGCAGAGGATAGGGAGAGCGGCCGACGTCATACCGACACTCCTCTTCCCCTGCGGCCCCACCGCGTCCGCCATCAAACGGTGGCGGCCCCGTCAAGGCCGCGGAAGGTAGGGAGAGCGGCGCACCGCAATACCGGCACTCCTCTCCCGCCGCGGCCTCCAATCCTCAGCCGCGATGCCTCCCATAAGACACCGCGGCCCGCCTCAGTTGCGGTGTCGCCCATACGGCCACCGCAACCTACCCGCTGGCCGCTACGTCGTCGGCTTAACGGCAAAAGCCCTGACGAGCGGCCCCCGCTCGGGTTCCTCTTCGCTTCACCGTGGGTGACCAAGCCACGGCTACTGAGCCCCCCCGCCTCGACAATGCGGGAACCCTCCGGGGGGGTTATGTGTATTCCTGGCTTAACTTGTGTAACACATTGATAGATTATTTTTCGCGTTTTTTATATAATATCAACCTCTTAATTTTAAATGAACTTCAACATTAAGGAGCCACTAGTCGGCGGCTCGAACTCGTTGGTGGCGTGGCTAGTTTGCTATGCTATTTTGTTTGTTTATTTGTTTTATTTAGTATTTATTGATTTAGTTTTTATGTATTTAGTGAAATAGACGATGATTTTAATGAACAGACCTTTGGGCGTTTAGATATTATGAAAAGCTACTAGATGTATTTATTCAAAATAAAATTACTTGAATTTTTAAATAAATTATTTATCTATATACGCTACGGTAAGAATTTTGCCATTTTCATGCTCGGGGAGGTATTTATTTACGCCCAAAGATGCGTTAAAATTAGTAATAGTAGTAAGATGCGTTAAATATGGAATTTTCGACGCTCATAACTTCCAAAACAATTTCTTTTTCTGAATCTGCTTCCATAAAAGGCTAGATAATGAAGAGACAGATTGAAATATGTTTTAGTTTCGAACGTAAACCGTCAAACAGACGTGTAATCACCATACTACGTTTGTATGGAAGAATGAGCGACTATTAGCGTACCCTTAAAGGAGTAAGTAATAAAATCCAATAGACAAAACAACACTAAAGGCTGTAATGAAATCAAACGATTGCCAAACAAACATTGACTAATGTAGGTACGTGTCATTGCTTTGTTTTCCTCAAACACTGCGAAATAAACAAAGATGTGTTTATTCTTCTATGTCTGTATTTTTTTAATTGCCCCAGGTGTGGGACAGAACGGGCTAGAAAAAAAAAAAAAAAAAGTGTTAGCCTTTTACGTGTAAGTGTTAACTTTTTATGGGCAAAACTACTCGTAATGCGAGCAAATGTAAGGCGACACGACTTTCAGTGATTCCTAGTACGAGTAATACGCTATAATAGACCTTATGACCGTTATAAAAAAATATATATCCCATGTAGTACCTACCTTTATATACGATTTTAGATACGATTTTACAAAAAAATACTGTGCAATATCTAGTCACACTATTTACTGCCTCTCTGTCGGCATAGTCAACGTACTATGGGCCAAAGTTCCGCATGATCACCTCAAAGGCGATAATCGCATGCACGGCTCACGACTCGGTCGCACAATGTTCGTTTGTCACTAGCTGCGCTCTCACAGGAATATTTTCTTAAGTGAGCATGCTTAAGTTTTGTCCACAGTACAACATTATAACAACAGATAAGCGATGGAATCCATTAATTTGTAGTCGTGGTGAAGAAGAATGTAATACAAAAGTAAGTTTAAAAACATAGACCCGACATCAGAAAAAACACGCACTAAAAAGTATTAAACAAGAAAATATTATCACCCTAACATGACGTGTGACTCCGGATTTTTAATTTGTCCGTCTTTTTCTAATTTCAGATGAGAATATTTTCTTGTTTCATCCTTTTTAGTGCGTGATTTTTCAGTAGTCGGGTCTTAGTTTTTAAACATACTTTTTATTTGAATTATTTTGGAGTTATAATTTCGTGACAAAGTATTTGCAGGGCCACTTCACTTTTTAAAGATTAATAATTTTTATATATTATTAATATTTTGGGTAGGTTTGGAGATAAAATATGTTTGGCTCACATCGCAGGCGTTAGAAATTATTTTCAATTATCGGGTGCATGTGCATGCAAGCAAAGCCGCGAGCAATAGCTAACAATACATATATTTTTAAAATGTGCTAATTAAGCTTTCTATCAAATGAGAAAGTTTAATTAGCACATTTCAAAAATATATGTATTGTTAGCTACCCCCATACACAGCACAATAGAAAAAAAAAATTAGTTCTTGACTTTATGTCCTCTAGAGGGCGCCATAATCAATTTATTGTCACATCACATAGCCTTTAACCCGTCGCGCGCCAATTAGCAGACACAATTGAAATTCTATTGTTATCTGTACACATGGTGTACAATCGACATTTTAAGAGTTAACTAGCGCACAATCAAGACGCTTTTTAACGATACCTCATTTGTCAAATTATGATAAGCAGTTTAGAAGTTATGAGGGAACATATGAAAATACATACACACATACATACAAACAAACAAACAAACAAACATACATTCATACATACATACCAGTAAAAATCATAACCCTCCATTTTGCTTCACCGTAAAAAGGTTAGTATTTTTTTCCAAAAGATCTTAGGTAACTACTTAGGATAAAATATTTTTTTTTTTGTATTTTTTTTAGAACGACCATAAGGTCTATTAAACACTATTTCAAGGTTATCCATTAATTATGGGATACCCTGTATATTCCCTGTCCCATGAGAATTTCGAAAAAACCTTCTTTATGGGCTGCCTACACCAGAAAGGGAACTCTGTGCAAAAATTTCAGCTTTCTAGGGCCAATGGTTTGGGCTGGGCGTTGATGAGTAAATCAGTGAGTCAGGGGTTTCTTTTGGCATGTATTAAATCAAACCCCAAAAAATTCTCATTTTGATTTCGTAATAACCTAACCTAACCCATTTCGTCGGGGTGCACCAGCTTAGTTACTGTGACCCAACTTGATAAAAGGCCAGAAGTTTAAAAAAAACCGACCAGGTGTGTGTCGGACCACGCACAATGAAGGGTTCCGTAGTTGAAAACAATTTATCACAGAAACAAACATAACATTGTAGTTGAAAAACATGTTCTCACAAACACATACGTCACGGTCAATTATAAAAAATTGTAATCGCATTTTTTTTCACGTAGGTAAAATTAATGATTTTCGGACTTTTTCCGTTACTTGTTCTTTGAAACCTTGCTTCTTGCTTATTTTCATAATTCTAGCTATAGGTTTTAATATACTTGCTAGTATCAAAATATGTCGCATAAATAGCCGTGTTTTTTTACATGTTTGACTTAGAAGCTTGATTTCTTTACCATAGACCTACGTATTTGATATTAATTTCAACTTGATACCTCCACGCGTGCCTGAGAAAAATGGTCTTGACAGACTGACATGCAGAAAGACAGACAGACGGACCTCGAAGTAATCCTATAAGAGTTCCGTTTTTTTTTTCCTTTTGAAATACGGAACCCTAAAAATCGATCATCATTAGGAGACCATACATTTTAGAGGCTCATTTATTCAAGAAAGCGATTATCTTTAGAATAACAATATTATGTTTTTAGAGGATTAAACACTTAAACTATCATCTCAGTGAACACAAAGCCCTTTCATGCTCTCATACTATTATTTACATCCCCATATACTCATTTCTATCAATGGCTCGCACCATTGATAGCACAAAAAGGAGGTATGATACGGAACCTTGAATGAAATCAAAGAGGTTCATTAATCACGAGTACATTTGAGTTATCTCGTGATATTAATTGAATATTAATTCGTAATGGTTAGAAAAATGATTAATTTTACTTTTGAGCGTTCGAATACTAATTATTAATGATGTCCTAATGCGTAACCGATTCGATTTCTTATCATAGGCGCTTGCGCCTTATTAAGCAAGGGCTAAGAGGCTGCACTTCCCGTAGCGCCGGAGAAGACGCGGTTCTCAACTTGCTCTCTAGCGACCGTATGGGAATCGCGGATTTATTTTTGCTCGGCGCCTGTGGGAAAACCAAAAGGATCTACTTGGTCGGCGCCTCGGTGGGTATTGCGATATAAAATACATGCGGCGGACTCACCACAAATTTGAAGCGGGAGGCCCACTGTGAACTAACCGCATGCCTTTTTTTCATCGCAATGCGCGCACTTCTATGGCATTCCATACCTACTTCACAGATTCTGCGGTAAAAAAACGCACGGCAGCGGCAGTGCACGCTAGGCCTTAGTTATCGTGAACATGGATGGAAAAAGCGTAAAGCACAATGAACAATTAGGTACCTTACGAAAACGTTTATCATTTATGGATTTTTCTCATATTAAACTCGTTAAGTATAGCTGTGTATCTTTTGGCGCGTAGCCATCGTGGACGCCGCCATCTTATTTTTTCAAAAAACTTTCACAAGAAAAAAAACAACGCCCCTCTGTCAATGTCAGTCAAGCGCTAAAAGACGCTTGTTGCATGTTGCATTATACTTGTCAATTGACGTAATACTCGTACGTCACATTTTTGACGTCACCATTAGCATCATAAAAGTTCTACTAACTATCACCTGAAACCATATCACCAACCACTAATGCATAAATTATACTAGCATAAATTAAGTTGTTGACTTAGCAACTACTATTAAAGGTGAATTGAAACTATGGCTTAGTAACAAACCTGTTGCTTTAAAACACCATTAAGATTCCCCTTGACGACATCAATTTAAGTTCTGGAACTCCTCACAACTACTGGTAAATTTTTAAGATTAGTAAATCTTGATAGTTTCTATAGTAGTAATTAAAAAAAAGTAAGTTTAAAAACTAAAACTCGATAACGGACTATCTACAAAAAAATCACGCTCTAAAAAGTATGGACAAGATAATGTTCTCATCTGAAATTAAAAAAGACAGACCAATTAAAAATCCGGAGTCACACGTCATGTTAGGGCTTAAATCGAAGAACAGATTACGAGTGACTCCGGATTTTTAATTGGTCTGTTTTTTTCTTATTTCAGATGAGAACATTATCTTGCTTCATACTTTTTTTAGAGCGTGATTTTTAGTAGGTAGTCCGTAGTCGGGTTTTAGATTTTAAACATACTTTTTATTTAAATTATTTTGGGGTTATAATTTCGTGATAAAATATTTGCTCTGCAAATATTTTACATTTATAAAGAAAAATAATTATTATATGTATTTTGGGTAGGTTATTTGGACAGGGTCAAAATCATAACCCTCCTTTTTACTTCGCCGTAGTCGGGTAATAATCTGCTATTTAATTTTTTAACTACACTATGTAACGTAGTCGTGAAAGTGTTCTAAGTCAAAGCATTTATTTAAATTAAACCATTTACAGGCACTTTTGAACTGTCAAGGCGTCAGACAGTTTGTCAGAAAGTTTAAGCTAGGTGTCCGTTCCAAAATGCTCTCTAAAGAAACGAACGGGCAAAAAACCATAGACATCTATTACAAATTATGCGCATATTATGTTACAAACTAGCTGCGGCCCGCGGTGTTACCCGCGGTTTATGAGATACACTAAAACGTGTATTATTTAATCGGTGAGAAAAGTATTCACAAAAAAATTGCTCATCCCACGGGAACACCACATTTTTTCGGGATAAAAAGTAGCCTATGTGTTTACCCAGAGTACACACCGAATTTCATCCAAATCGGTCCAGCCGTTTGAGCGTGAAGAAGTAACAAACATACACACACACACCCACTCACAAACTTTCGCCTTTATAATATTAGTGTGATTATGTAGCATATTATGTATTATTAATTATTGTGGTATAATGCAGACATGCATTTGGTAAATACTGTCCTTTTTTACTATGTAATATTATGTATTTAATAAGCCGCTTTTGCACCCTTTGTGTTGCATAAAGTTTTACGTAGCATTATCTAAGAAAACTTTCCTTCTAGATACGGGATATCCTTAATCCTTATAGACAGGATTATCTCATCAAATCGCGCGCCCCAGTTGTTATGATGCAGGATATTTGTTCTCAAAAAACAAAACAAGGATATTCCAGAACAAACTAAAACAAAACCAGAACAAGCTCTAAAATAAAAACTACAAAGAAAACTGAGTTAAATTAAAAAATAAAAGTTCGCCCTTTTAATATTCAAACGTTTCTAAGAACTTAAGCTTTAGTATGGAGCTATGAAAGAAGCGTTATCATAAAAAACAACTTATTTAACAACCAACTTTCAAAAAAAACTACAAAGTGAAAAATAACTTTAAATTCGGAAGTCGGTGTTTTTGGTTTTTCATAGTAATTCGATTGATGACAACCTAAATAATTTTAAACTTAGAATCACAGAAACAAAAACATTTTGGCATAGAAATGATGTAATAAAATATTTGGTAAAAAATTCGTATCTCGATGTCATGCATTATATTTTTTTGTTGTTTGATACGCGTTTACTCCGCCAATTATGAAATGATTTTATTGTTTTTTTTAGGTCATTCTTCAGAGGTCCATATAAATTGTATTAACTTAGTTAGGGTAATTTTTGTGTTAGCTTCGATAATACGTATTTAATCCACTTTGTATAACTTGATGATGTTCTTATAGTTCTTTTCACTGTTGTCTACATAGCAAGTAGTGGTATACGAATTGGTGTGGGGTAGGCATCATAACTAAAAAGTGAAAAAAGTGACTTAATAAAAATGTGAAAATAAAATACTTTTTAAAAAAAAACCGACTTCCAAAAAAAAACACTATAAGTGAAAAAAACTTTAATTTCGGAAGTCGGTGGTAAAAAAACTAAAATACAGATACAAAGACACCGAATTCCGAAATTAAAGTTATTTTTCACTTTAGTGTGTTTTTTGGATGTCTGTTTTTTTTTTAATAAGTTTCAATTATCTTAATCGCTAACGCTTATGAAACCCTCTGGTTTAGCAACCCAAGCGTGGTGTTCCGTACAGTCTTTTCCCCGCGTTTTAAACGTCGTCTTTTGAGAACTGAGATTTCATTCAAAACTATTATAACTTACATAACAAGGACTTTTTTACTAGCTGCCAACTTATTTCTTTCTGTGCCCCTTTCACGTGGTAATGGGTTTTCTTTATAAATTAGGACAGGATAAACTGCAAAGGGGATAGGCAGTAGTGTCCTACCGAGCTTAAAATAATAAAAATTCAGGATACGATAGAAAGGGACTTTGATACACGGGGTTATTTTGATAACAACTTTCGACTTACTAAAAACTAATTTTATTCGGTGTGTGAATAAGGTTTTGTTGGTGTACCGTATGATGTCAACTGTTTATTGCCTTTTACAAATTATTGCTTTTCCCGATGCAGGGCAGTTAATTGTTGAGGAGTTCTTCTGGCACTTCATCACCATATGCATTGTGACGAGCATAAATTGCTTAGCATATATATAAAAGTAATCGAATCGCAAGTCGTGAAATAATTATTATTAAGTAGTTCCGGTGACCATCTGTGGTCTTCATCATCAGTTCCACTTCACCAAATGGTGCTTTCCGAGAGCACGAGTTATTATAAAAAAAATACCCAAATCGCTATATCCCTCGATTTTTACAAGATCTCACCATCAGACCCTGACCTTATGACAATGGGACCACCTGGGAAGTATACCCTTTCAAACAAAAAAAAAAATTCTACATCAGTAGTCGTCCAGTCGTTTTCGAGTAATATGTCCCCACACACATAAAAAAAAACCGGTTAAGTGCGTGTCAGACCACCCATAATGATGGGTTCCATAGTTGAAAAGAATTTATCCCAAAAACAAACTAAAATTGTAAATGAAAAACATAAACATATACATATACAAACATCATGATTCTCCTGCCCTTATCCCAATCTATTTGGGGTCGGCGCAACATGTCCTTTTTTTCCATACTTCTCTATTATTCGTCATCTCGGTAGTCACCCCCTTTCTAGCCATGTCATCTTTCACACAATCCATCCATCGTTTCTTTGGTCTTCCCCTACTCTTATAGCCATCGACATTCATACTCAAAACTTTCCTCACGACATTTTCGTCACTCCTCCGCATCACATGCCCATACCATGACAGCCGATTTCCGCACATCTTTTCAGTCACCGGTGCCACTTTTAGACTTCCTCTTATGTACTCATTTCTTATTCTATCCATTCGTGTAACACCACACATCCCTCTTAGCATTCTCATCTCAACTGCATGCAACTGCTTTTCATTCATCCCTTTTGTGGCCCAACATTCTGATCCATACAAGACAGCAGGTCTAACCATTGTTTTATATATCTTCCCCTTAAGTTTAAGGGGAATGCGGGAGTCGCAGATTGTCCCCGTGACCTGCCGCCATTTCATCCATCCAGTGTTAATCCTATGCTTAACCGTCCGATCTACTTCGCCATCGCTTTGCACGAGTGAACCGAGATACCGACATATACATATACAAACGTTACGGTCAATTCTCCAACTGCAAAGATTGTAATTCCAAAAAAAAAAAATTATGTGATAAAATTATAAATTAACGATTTTCGGATTTTTCATTTACTTTGTGATGTGAGACCTTGCTTCTTGCCAAATTTCATGATTCTTGGTCAACGGTAAGTACCCGGTAGGTTTTGATTTACTTGCGAGTATCAAAATATGTCGCCTAAATGGCAGCATTTTTTTATTGCGTTGACTTAGAAGCTTGATTTTTTAAAAGCTCCAAGGGACCATAGACTTACGTATTTGATATTAAATTCAACCTGATACCTCCACGCATTCCTGAGAAAAAGGGTCTTGACATACTAACAGACTGATAGACAGGCGACTGACAGGCAGCCGAACAACGAAGTTTCCTATAAGGGTTATGTTTTTTCCTCTTGAGGTATGAAACCCAAAAAACTTATTCCAACGAACTGAGAACCACCTCCTTTTTTGAAGTCGGTTAAAAACAACTGCCATCGTTACTTCTCAGTATGACAGTCCCCTGCTGTCACTGTCAAGCTGACAAATTGCTCTATCACTGTTATAGATTGGTATTATATTTTACTCTCTTCCGGTAATATTGATTTGATGAATCGGACCTGACAACAACACCCGCGTTGGCCGGAAAATGATCCGGTAAAAGGTTGTTTTGTTCACATCAGTTTTCACGAAAATATCTACCTATAAAAATAAATAAAATTGAAGTGTCTGTCCGTACTGCCAAAATTACAGATTTACAAAATGAAAAAAAAAAAAAAATGAAAATGAAATGCATAAGTAAAGTATATACGGTAGTAATAACAAAAAAGCTACTTGCATAGTTTTGTAACAGGCTTGTGTATTTTTGCCCTTAATTATAAAAATAATTTATAATAATAATTTACTTATTTCACCAAAAATAATACAACGGATTACACATACTTATAGGCTTAGGAGTATTCAAATGCACCTGTAGCCGAACTAGGACGAGTCCTGTATCCCAGTCACCCTACATACATAGTACCAGACCACTCAAAACAGACAATAATACCTACATATATTACCCCAAAAGACATGGAAAAAGATGCATCAATGAATGCTTATGAACAAGAAAATTAAAACAATTAAAAATTGAGTGTGTATGTGTATGCGTGCGTGATTTTGTGTAGGTGTTTGTGAAAGGTGTTCGACTGTGAGAGACGACAGACATCTTTTCTTGAAATTAAACTCAATACAATTAAACTTACTACGCCGTTGCTAGGATTATGCAACCGTAGTGTGTTTTTCCATTTGTAATAGAAAAAAAAGTATAACTGCCACAGATGGCATGTTGATAAACAAGCTTATTGAGTTAATTGATTATTTCATTTACCTATACTTTTTGTAATAATAGTGTTTATGATATAGAAACACTAGGTGGATTATAGCAAGCTAGTTTACAACAATTCAGAGGGATAGTTTCCGTACATCAACATGTAATATATATTCATCACTCTTTTAGTCACATGCGTTTCGTCTCTCCTCATTACATGCCCATACCAAGACAAACGATTTCCTTTCAACTTTTCTGTCACTGGCGCCACTTTCAAACTTCCTCTTTACTCATTTTTTACTTTATCCATTCTCGTCACTCCACACATCCATCTCAACATTCTCATCTCCGCTGCATCTGTTCTAATCTGCAGATGACTATCCCACATAGTCATAGAACTCACACTATTAAGTACAGTGTGCTCTGTTTGGGATTTGTCGTAACATATTGACGGGAAGCCTTACCGTGAGAGTCATGTAACCCAAAACGGTGAAATGTGAAGCCTTTGTTCATAGTCAGTAGACACTTCTGCTTTACTATCAAATATTTTTGGAACGAAGTTCCTTATCGCGCGTTGTGAAAGGGGGCTAGACGGAAAAAATTCTCACGAAAAGTTGTAACGACACTTTTTGCTATAGTAAGCTATTGTAAGCTGTGCGACGTGCGCATGTTTCTCTGTCTGTCTCTCTCTCTCTCTCTCTTATAGAAAGATTAAGTTTATATTACATTATATTTGTTAATAATAAAAAAAATATTATTATAACTTAAAAAAAAAAATATTACAATTCCTTCACTAATTAATCGAAAAGAAATTCGTTCCATCCGGGTGTCCCTTGACACCTCTCAACTTTTTTTTTGTATTGCTATTGGTAAAAAATGGACCAAAAGAACCTGGCCTAATTTCAGCAATACTAAGAAAATCGATTTATGCTTATGAAGAAATCCAGTATGAAAAAATGTTTAAGCCAGTGGTTAGAAGAAAGTGGTAGTGCATTATAATGCCCAATAGGTATTGAGCCATTTTAACCATTGTTCAATCCTTCAAAAACAATATTTCAAATGAATTTATTATTTTTACCACAGAAGTCAAGTTTGATCAATCAATCTGCCTAGCCTTTTCCCAACTATGTTGGGGTCGGCTTCCATTCTAACCGTCTGCAGCTAAATACCAATAATTTACATGGAGCGACTGCCTATCTGATCTCCACAACCCAGTAATTGGGTAATACGATACCCCTTGGTAAGACTGGTTGTCAGACTTTCGGGCTTCTGACGACCCGTAACGACAGTCAAAGATCCACGAATGACAGCCGGGACCAACGGCTTAACGTGCTTTCTGAGGCACGGAGGAGTCTCGGTATGTAAAGATGGTCACCCATCCACTGACCAACCCCGGCAAGCGTAGCTTAACCTAGCCGCTCACGAGAGCGCGAAAATAGTTTTTTTATTATTAACGTTGTTGTGATGGAACAACGTTAATAATAAAAAAATATTTTCTTGGTATAGAACTCACACCATGTACAAATATTAGGTAAAATGACTCTACGGACCCGATTCACACCGCGCTCTCGTGATCGGCTAGTGGATCGACCCGTGCGGCTATTATTACTTAGCCACGAGCTTCTCCGTGTCAACAAGTCAAGTTTGATCAATAGTCCAAAATCCCAGAGCCGCCAGACCTTACTTATTTTCTGATTAACAAAATGTATGGGATAGAGTAGTGTTAGTGTTACTTTGAACGTACGCAGTTCTAGCTTGGGCTGACGCCCAATTTTCAGGTATCGGGCACTAGAGTTACGTAAAATTTTACTCAATTTTCTTAGTCTGACTGCTAATTTCATGTATGTTTTTCAGAATATTGTTAATAATTCTATTCAATATTGCCAGACACTAACCGTCGTCGATTTTTTCCGCCACACGCTTTATATCTCGCAAAAATGATGTCATCTTACTTAAAGTTTGAGTCTTAATTTTTATATAATGGTACTCGGCGAACTATTTAATACTATTTGTAAGTAGCCAGACCAATCGTAGCCTGCCAAACAACCCCCAGACACAATTAAAAGGCCGCTGTTAGTATGAGCGCGGCGGCGGCGGCGTGATAATTAGATGGTTTGTGTCTAATAACACTTTGCCCGACCTCGGAATAGAATCCAAGACCTCATACTCAGCAGTAGCGCTTGCGACCACTAGACCAACGTGGCAGTAAACTCAGATTGTATCGCCATAAAGGCACAATTCCACGACGCACTAATCACCAATCGCTTCAACTCACTCACCTAATCCGAAGGCAAGCCAATCAAACCAATAGCAACACGCTACCGTTTGCTTTCGTGAAACTAGTGTGTTTTGTTCTCCTTTATTATTAGGGTTCCGCACCCGTTGGGTCCAAACGGAGCTCTATTGGTATCACTCACGTGTCCGTCTGTCCGTCGTCTGTCACACAGGTTGTACAGCCAAACGGTTAACGCTACAGTCTTCAAATTTTCACAGTTTAAAGCATCTTAGTGATCCAAAGCCATACAAATTGTCAAATCATATTTTTTAATGTTTTAAGGGGGGCGCGAAAAATAATTTGACTACTGATGATGACGATGTTATGACGTATTAATTATTAAACATAACATCACGCTTATATTAACCGAAAAGGTAGTCAGAGGTGTACGTGTACACCCACACTTCGCCAGTTATGTTTAAGTCCCATGTAATAGGGGGCGAGCCTAATGCCATCACCCGGACACAAATTCAGAGTACGGGCTGGCGTAACTCCGCTGCCGCGAGAAATCACGGTACAGCGGACAGAGCTCCGGCGGGATCTCATGGCGACATGGAGAGTGCGATTGTCGCAACCCAGCGCTGGGCACGCCACAATTGCGGCGATAAGTCCCCACTTTGAGGAATGGTTGGAGAGGCGCCACGGCGTCCTCACCTTCCGCCTGACGCAGGTCCTCACCGGACACGGTTGTTTCGGGAGGTTCCTGTTTCGGATAAGGCGGGAGGAAACGCCCGGGTGTCACCATTGTGTGGATCGCCCGGAGGACACGGTGGAGCATACAGTGGAGGTCTGCCCGGCTTGGGCGGAGCACCGCCGTGTTCTCACGGAGGCGATCGGCGGCGGCGATCTCTCGCGTTCAAACCTGGTCCAGGCCATGGTGCGGAGCGAGAGTGCACGGGAAGCCGTCACCTCCTTCTGCGAAGCAGTAATGCTCGCGAAGGAGGAAGCGGAACGCGTGAGGGAGAGGCAACAGCCGCGCCCTCGCGCCCCTAGCCGTCGTAGGAGACGCCCTGGGCGGCGGGAATCGATTGCCGATTCCCGACCACCGTAGGTGCGGGCTTGCGGACGACGAGTAAAGAGCAGCTCGCCGTCCGGTAAGGACCAGGCCCGGGTCGACGGCGCGTTGTGTTCCACGCGCGCCTCAAAGAGATGTCAGCAGTGACGGGGTCAATTGGGCCGATGTCGCCGGGGTCGCGGGTAGTTCGAAAGAGATACCGTGGCCCTGGCACGGGCAACTGAAGGAACATGGGTGGGTTTTAGTCAGTAAAAGTCTGACACGCCCTTCCGCTCTGCCCAGAGCGGGAGAAGTCATTTGATGATTTCCCATCCACAAAAAAAAAAAGAAAAAAAAAGTACGGGCTGCAACAGATTTTCTGAATATTATTCTGAATATAATTTCGATCCATTTCAGTCTATAAAGGGTTATTGGAAACATGTTACGATCCTTTTAAGGAGTGATAGTAGAGGACAATAAGTATTAAATCACTTATAGATCACGGGTCAAAAATGAACCACCTTCGAGATATTTTATATTTTAAAAAAATAGTGGACATACAAGCTATATTAGACTTACGAGTAAACATGGACAGTGCATACCTTGGAACCTTTACACCTTTCTACCACTGCCGCATCACTTCACTAACACACTAAAACGTTGCACTCAAACTTGCACACAAAATCCGGGATACTAGAGTGCAATCGCCCGAAGCCCCAATTGAGCGAGTTCCAATCATGGCATTACCACATTTCCAGTTCGCTTTCAATCGATGCGATCGCTACATTAAACATCTGATACGATTCTATAGCTGTGTGGCGATTTGGAGTTCGTCTATTAAGGCACTAATAGTTTATTGTTTTGGTTTGAATTGCATTTTAGTACAACAATAAATGTAGACCATTATCAATGAAGTGTTGTGGTTTCGCTTGTGTTGCAATAAATGATAATCAATTGATTACAGGTATTTTTTGGCTGAAAATATCAACGAATTTCGCTCGTCTATAATTTATTGTTTTGTTTTTAACGCGCTTTAATACAACGCACATAGTAGCTTGTTATTAATGAGAGGTTTTGTGGTGGTTTTCCATGTTTTGCTATAAATAATAATCAGTAGGATAAAGTATTTTTTTGTGATGAAAATACCAACGAATTATTTTATAAATTACCCCATATTCTAATCAAATTAACGTCAAAGTTCTCAATTATTGTAGTATGACGGCATTATCACATTTCCAGTTCGCTTTCAAACGATGCGATCGCTACATTAGTCGTCCGATACGATTTCCGTGACTGTGCGGTGATTTCCTGCTCGTCTATTAAGACACTAATAGTTCATTGTTAGGTTTTTATCGCGCTATAATACAGCGTTGAATGTAGCTGACGTATTTTGAATGAATTAAGTTTGTAATGATTTTCCTTGTACGAGTATTCTCTGTAAATGGTATCAATGATATAATTTAATTATAAGTATTAGGTGTAATAAATTGAAGTACATATCTGTCTATCTATATAAATAAAAATAGAAGTCCTGACTGACTGACTGACTCATCAACGCCCAGCCCAAACCCTTGGACCTAGAAAGCTGAAATTTGTCACAGAGGTCCCCTTTATAATGTAGACAAGGAATAAGGATTTTCCGGTAGTACATTCACGTGCGATATTTTCCAACACCCATGCGGGCGTAGCTGCGGGCAAAAGCTAGTATAATATAAAAAGACATGCTGTGCGACTCCAAATAAATTAGGATGAAATGACTGGAGTATGATGAAGATGTAAATTAAATCTACCTAGCCTTTTCTCAACTATGTTGGGGTTAGCTTCCAGTCTAACTGGATGCAGCTGAATACCATTATTTTACATGGATCGACTGCCTATCTGACCTCCACAACCTAGTTACTGGGTAACACGATATGCCTTGACAGGATTGGCTGTCAGACTTTTGGGCTTCTGACTACCCTTAACGACTGTCAAAATCTACGAATGACAGCCGGGATCAACGGCTTAGCGTGCTTGTCGATCTCGATATGTAATGGATCCCGTCCGAACCGATGAAGATTTAAATAAAATAAAGTAGCATTATTTATTAAAATAATTTAATATCAAATCTTGTTGAAATTAATTCTCTTACAGCCGATTTTTCAACCTTCAGATAACTTTTACATGGGGAATATTTTTGACGTTTTGACAGCTTTTGTATAAAAAATATGTCAAACCGCCATATTTATTCCTCAAACAAAAGTTATCTCACGATTGAAAAGTCGATCCTAAATGAATCGTTTCTGTTTAAATTGCCAAATCAATATCAAACTAATAATATAAAGGCGGAAATTTGTGAGTGTGTGTGTTTGTATGTTTGTTACTTCTTCACGCTCAAACAGCTGAAAATGATTTGGATGAAATTAGGTTTGTAGATAGCTTATACCCTGGATTAACACATAGGCTACTTTTTTATCCCGGTCTACGCGGGTGAAACTACGGGGCGCAGCTATTAATATATATATCGGAAAGTTCAGGATTTACTCAGTTAGATTTAGACAGACATGTGGGCAGAAGATGGGTTTCGTGCAATGAAAACACACTGGGTGCGATACACGGTGTTTAAAATCACAATCTAACACTATCACTAAGCACAACGAATCGAATACAGTTCCGTGGCGTACCAACTCCGATGTTGCCCTGATGCGATCCAACACTAGACTGTTCTGGTCACCATGAGGTTAGAACATCACGACTGCAGAAGCGCGCTGTAGGCGTGGGCACCTCACGTGATGTCGCCAGTGGCGCGCTTGCGATTCGTTACGCGTCCGTACTATTGACCGGATCCGACATATATATCCTTGTTTAATCTAAATGAAAATACTAATTAGAATACCTTTGTCAGAATATCAGGAAAAAATTCAAGTGCCAAGGATAGAATGGAGCAAGCTACTAATGCAAATCCCAACCAAGAGTAACCTAGGAAGCGTTGAGACGAAGAACAATGTTCATACCATACATCACTACCCAAGTACCTAGAAACCAGGACGTTTCATTAGTATAGCACTGACAGACAAAGACAGATAACTCAGCCCGACTCTAACCCGCGCTGCCGGCCGGGGTGACACAGATTTAACGAAATTAAACCACGGATCTTAAGACCAGTTTTAATTAATACCCAAAAATAGACTTCAATTCAAACAGAGCTGCTCTAATCTCGAGAAGTGAAGCAATGAAGCGAGTAAGCCCACAGAAAGACTCGGTTTCGAAGGTATTCAATCGATTTATTTTTCTCGATTCGTGATTTCTTTTTCGAGTTTTATGATGAAGTTTCAGAGGAACTAGAAGAGTATTAAAGAGATTTATAACGTTGGTCTTTCAACGCTGAACTTGCTTAATTAACAATCCTTCTGAAACTTTCAAATTAATTTTATAAATTAATTTACTTTACAATGTAATTAGTGGATGTTAGGAGATGGATGGGTCCGTTACAACATAACGCGTTATTAAGCTACATTTCAAATTAGCTGCAGTATATTATGCTTAGCAAAATGGAAATTTTCTGAAATTAATAAGTGTACCTTACCTTGATCTCTTCTTTCAAATAGTCCTTTCCTACAAAGAATCTTCCACTTTACAAGTAAAATTTCATTTTCGAGGTTAATATTCAAATAACTTTTACGTCATAAACTGTAATGATCAAACAGAAGGCCACTGAGACCATTCATAAAGATTTCATTTCACGGTATTTGATTTAAAACCAAATTCTTCCCCAAATTACTTCAAAGTCAACTCCTGAAAAGGTATAGGTATAATCAAAATGGCGCAAAAATGTCCTTTGACAAATCAAAAAGATCTTGACGAAAGAACTTATAGAAATTCCTTGCTCACATAGTGTTTCACAACTCAATCGGTGTCACAAAGGGACGTTTGGAAAATTCATAAGGGTGTATGTACCATACCCTTGCCGCAAACAGGCTGGATCACGCGTCACACAAAGAATATAGTCTTTAGAATTGAAATTTGAATTTATGGGCACAATAGAATAGTAGAATGCCTTTAGAATGTGCTTTCTAAGAAAATATTGTAGTGTTGGCTAAAATTTTATTCTTCATTCTTGAAATGAATGTTAGCGTTCTACTTTTCAAAATGAAAGATAATTGCAGGAATAAAAGGACCACGTTGAAATTTGAAAACAAGACTACAAAGACCAAAAATCTATTTACATTCACGGAACAAATCGTAGGTAAAAGTATCCGCTCCATTAACCCCACATAAGACCAAAGGGGAAAAGTTTAAAACCATTACGTATTTGTAAAACAATTTTCATCGCTGATCTTCAGTAAAAAACCCATACAAAAGTTTGTGAAACGCCATAAATGTGAGCATGAGTCGTTGTATACTCAAAAGTTTGGTCGACCACAACTTTAGAATATTTGCTTCGGTAACTTTGCCTGGAACTAGGTAAAGTGAACTATCACATTCTGTGGCCAGAGGAAGTGGGTAGTCTAACATACGGATAGACTGACAATCGAATTATTTGGTTTAATAATGTGCGCTTGAGAAAATGAAGAACGTTTAGCTAAAATAATGATTGATTGTAAAACGGGTCAGCCGGTCTATTCTGTAAAAATCTCACCGTGAAAACTTAGGTGAAGTGATCTTAAAGTGAACTGTCAATAGTGTCAACCCCTAGCATCAGGTGGAATGACGACTCACTTCACGCTCACTTCACTTAAGTTATCACGGTGAGATGTTTACAGAATAGGCACTACTGATTCGACGAAACAATAATGTGAAATTGAAATGAGGTTAGTTAAATGTTTCTGTTTATCGAAATGAGTTTAAAGTTCATTAGTTTGACACCCATGCTATGTAACGTAGGTATCGGTATCATTTAATACCTAGATTTAGTACTGTGTACATTTGGTTGTAGATTTTGAGTCGTAAGCACCTATATTCTTTTTAGTTCTCATAAAAATATTTCAGTAAATTTTTGTTCTTAACCACCTTTTTAACCGACTTCAAAAAGGAGGAGGTTCTCAATTCGTCGGAACCTTTTTTTTTTATTTTTTTTTTTTTATGTATGTTCCCCGATTACTCGAAGATGGCTTGACCGATTTGGATTTTTTTGTTTTATTCGAGAGGGTATACATCACAGTTGGTCCCATATAAAATTGATTAACTTTGCTTCAGTAGTTTTTGAGTTAGCTTCAATAATACGTATTTTTTCTCAACTTTTATATGGATGATGTTCTAGTTTGTTTTGCAGATAGTGGTATTAGAATCTGTGTGGGGTAAGTACACAACTAAAAAGTGAAAAAAAAAAACTTTTTTACAAAAAAATACAACCGGCTTCCAAAAACAACACTACAAAGTGAAAAATAACTTTAATTTCGAAATTCGGTGGCAAAAAACGGAAATACATTTAACACCGACACCGACTTCCGAAATTAAAGTTATTTTTCACTTTGCAGTGTTGTTTTTCGAAGTCGGTTGTATTTTTTTGTGTTCTTTGTTTATCATAGCTATTCATAACATTCAGATGTAAAATACTGGTATTCAGCTGCATCTGGTTAGACTGGAAGCCGTCCCCAACAATTGGGAAAAGGCAAGGCAGATTGGTATGCAACGAACCTACGTTACATAACAATCGCAATACATATTGCGTAATGTTTAATTAAACCAGCCGTGCTTTTGGTTTCACTCGCCAATAAAGGTATCTATCTATATACTATTTAAGGGTTAGTTCAGACCAAGCGGAAAATTCATCGTGGAATCTATTTTCAATTGGCTGAATTGAAAATAGGACCGTATTACCATAGCGTAAAGTATAAAATTACGGACATTTAGTTGAAGAAAGTCTGTGCAGTTATGAATAGGTCATCATCATCACTTGCCTAGCCTTTTTCCAACTATGTTGGGGTTGGCTTCCAGTCTAACCGGATGCAGCTAAATACCAGTATTTTACATGGAGCGACTGCCTATCTAAATGTTATGAATAGCTATGATAAACAAAGAACAAAAGGTGGTTAAGAACAAAAATTTACTGAAATATTTTTATGAGGAGAACTAAAAAGAATATAGGTGCTTACGAATCAAAATCTACAACCAAATTTACACAGAATTAAAATCTAGGTATTAAATCAAATAATTTTTAACAGACAAAAAAAGAAGGCTCTCAAGTCGACGCATATTTTTTTTTAAAGTATGACTACGCATAAATAATACAGAGTAGTCCGATTTGAATGATTCTTGTTTTATTCGGGAGAGTCCCACCTCGGAATTGGTCCCATGTAAAATTTCCCTTGGGCAGTTTTTGAGTTGGCTTCAATGATACGTATTGTAAGCGCGTAGGCAGGCTTTCTCAAATTTAGCTATCCAAGGTCAGGAGCTCTTCAATGATGTGGTTTTTATTTATATTTTAACAAGACTTTATTAGAAGCAGAAATACAAAAGATTTACAAAATGATATGCAATCGCGCGTATGGTCAGTCGCAGACTGGCGGCGCACCCAACCTTCGTCTCGATCACACCCCCCCCCCCCCGCGCTCCCTCACCCCGCGATCGCCCTAGCTGTCGTCCATGGATGCGAAAAAATACGTGTCTACACGTATTTTTTCCACTTAGTGGATAATATTAGGTCTTTACCTATGAAATTGCAGTTCTGCAGTACTGGCCATTTCAAATCAAACTAATTTTTGTTTGGCTAAGAATTCTAATTTCAAATTAATTTTATTTTAAAAACATGGATTTTTTTTTCCAAAAGTAGTCATTTGTTTATTGATTAGTGTTACATTTTCATCGCATTTCAATCTTTTTCGTCATCATGGATACGTTAAAAATTCGAGTAATTATGGAATATGAGTACCGTCGTGGCAGCAACGCGGCACAAGCGGCACGCAACATCAACGACGTTTACGGAGCTAACACTACAAACCAACGCACTACTTGTTATTGGTTTGCTCGCTTCCGTTCTGGAAATTTCGACCTGAAAAATGAACCTCGCGGTCGTCCGAAGACTTTGGTCGACAATGACGAATTAAAGGCGATTGTGGAAGCTGATGATACACAATCTACGGCTGAATTAGCAGCAGCTTTCGACGTTAGCGTCAAAACAATATTGGTCCGTTTGCGTCAAATTGGCAAGGTAAAAAAGCTTGACAAATGGGTGCCCCACGAACTCAATGATCGCCAGCGCGAAGTACGCGTCGAGACGTGCCTTTCACTGCTCAACAGACACACAAATGAAGGAATTTTGAACCGCATTGTTACCTGCGATGAAAAATGGATTCTGTTTGATAACCGCAAGCGCTCAGCAAGTTGGTTGGATCCTGGTTCAGCACCTAAACAATGCCCTAAACGAAAACTTACCCCTAGAAAAGTGATGGTCACTGTTTGGTGGTCTAGCGCCGGTGTGATTCATCACAGCTTCTTACCAAACGGGGTGAGCATTACTTCAGATGTGTACTGTGAAGAACTGAACACAATGATGGAGAAGCTGGCACATCTCCAACCAGCATTGGTCAATCGCTCGTCTCTGCTGCTCCTGCACGACAACACGCGACCTCATACTGCACAGCAGACGGTCTCCAAGTTGCAAGAACTGGGGTTGGAAGCTCTCCGTCATCCGCCCTACTCACCAGACCTTGCGCCTACAGACTACTACTTTTTCCAGAATTTGGATAACTTCTTGGCGGGAAAAAAATTCAATACCCGAGAGGCAGTACAAAATGCCTTTGAAGAATTTGTTGCCTCCCGTCCAGCTGATTTCTTTAAGAAGGGCATCAATAAACTGCCACTGCGTTGGCAAAGATGCATTGATTGTATGGGTGATTACTTCGATTAATACAAATAAAAAATGCATGAAAAAAATTCGTTTAAATTTTTTCATACAAAACGGCAATTTCATAGGTAAAGACCTATTATTATAATAACTTACTGTCACTGTAATTTACTTAGCAGGTAGTGGTATTCGAATTTGTGTGGGGTAGGAATCACAACTAAAAATGTAAAAATAAAAAATATTTGTAATAAATTTTCTAGAAAACTAAGTTTATTATTTGTATGAGAAGGCTTCAATCATCACCATCTAAAACAAGCAACATAATTTCGCGTAAATTGCCAGTAAAATATTACGATGCCCTAGAGATGCAGTATCATATACACTATACAAGGTAATTGCAATTTGATGTATGTCCTGACCCAGACAAATGAATCTCAATTATTAATGGTATGGCCCAAGTAGACTGTCGACGTTACGGCGCTAAATTGGACCGAAAATTGGTGTCAGAGCACCTTAATATTATGTAAGGTTGGTAAGTTACGTAATAGTATTTAACTTTTGAGTTACTGGTTCCCTTCCTTTCCGTACAACGCCTTAGATTTATTTATATCTGTTATGTTGTATACAATCTGCCTAGCCTTTTCCCAACTATGTTGAGGTCGGCTTTCAGTCTAACTGGATGCAGCTGAATACCAGTATTTTACATGGAGCGACTGCCTATTTGACCTCCACAACCCAGTAACTGGGTAATACGATACCCCTTGGTAAGACTGGTTGTCACACTTTCGGGCTTCTGACGACCCGTAACGACTGTCAAAGATCCACGAATGACAGCCGGGATCATGCACGGAGGAGTCTCGGTATGTAAAAATGATCAGCCATCCAAGGACCAACCCCGGCAAGCAAGGATCGACCGTGTAGCTGTTATTACTTAGCCACGAGCTCCTGTTGTATGTTGTATAAGTATATCATAAATCAATTTCCAGGTAATTTTTCAGTTTGTTTTTTAGTAATAAAAACTCTTTAACAAATAATAATATCAATCAACATCTGGGTTTTTAAGTACCTGGTATTCAATTACATTTAAAACTGAACAACACTTTGATATGCCAATATGTTACATCCAACAAATCAATTTTCGATAAGCCCTCTGCCACGTTTCCGGAAAGCTACAATACCAACACAACATCACGCCTGTAATCTTCGAAGGGCTGGGCAGAGGTGTACCTACAGTGCATATTTCGACAGTTACGTTTAAGTTCCACGTAAGAGGGGCGAGCCCATTGCCATCAACTGGGCACAAATCCAGGCTCCGGACTGCTACTGAAAAATTCCAGGTGAAAAAAATCTAATAACACTTTGTCCGACCTGGAAGTAGAACCCGAGACCTCATGCTCAGCAGGAAAACATCGAGAGGAAACCGGCATGTCCTAAAATAAAAAATTTGAAGACATGTGACATCCACCTGCACTGGGCCCGCGACGTGGATTATGGCCCACTCCCTCTTACAGAGAGGAGGCCTGTGCCCAGCAGTGGGAACATTGTAGGCTGATTACGCTTATGCTTATGCATCGTCGCTTAATAAAATTCCTTCCCCAAATATAAAAGGCGAGTTTGGTAATAACCAAAGTCATCTATTTGTATCTTTGCAAATAATTTATTTGATTTACTCGATATGGATGAATAAGGCTTCGTGTTTTTAATAAGTTTTTAACCGACTTCAAAAAGGAGGAGGTTCTCAATTCGTCGGAACCTTTTTTTTTTATTATTTTTTTTTTATGTATGTTCCCCAATTACTCGAAGATGGCTGGCCTATTTAGATTTTTTTTGTTTTATTCGAGAGGGTATACACCACAGTTGGTCCCATATAAAATTGATTAACTTTGCTTCGGTAGTTTTTGAGTTAGCTTCAATAATACGTATTTTTTCCCCACTTTTATATGGATGATGTTCTAGTTTGTTTTGCAGATAGTGGTATAAGAATTTGTGTGGGGTAGGTACACAACTAAAAAGTGAAAAATAAAAACGTTTTTACAAAAAAATACAACCGACATCCAAAAACAACACTACAAAGTGAAAAATAACTTTAATTTCGGAAGTCGGTGGCAAAAAACGAAAATACATTTAACTAGACACCGACTTCCGAAATTAAAGTTATTTTTCACTTTGTAGTGTTGTTTTTGGAAGTCGGTTGTATTTTTTTGTAAAAAAGTTTTTATTATGACACGATTGTAATAAAAATACCTGAATTCCGCTGTTCAATGTGACTGATGGTTAGTAACAGCTAGCGCCATCTATTGGCGTGAAACATCAAACATAGGTAAATCATAGTCGGTTATTCAAGATCCAATGTTGAAATTTCAAGAAACAAAAAAAAACAAGCGCTACATTAATATTTAAAATCAATTTTCAAATAGAATGCATCAGACCTAAAATGGTGAGTTGTGGTGGCCCATTGCTAACGGCCCTGACTTACGAGTAGTAGGTCGTGAGTTTGATCCCAAGCAGGCGTGTGACGTGTGTAAATAATTTAATTACCACTGTTCTTAAAACGGTGATTCGGAAAACATCGTGAGGAAGACATGACCTACAAAAAAAAATCGAAGACATGTGACATCTACCAACATGCATTGGGCCCGTGACGTAGAGAAAGAGAGGAGGCTTGCGTCCCAGCAGTGGGAATATGATAGGCGGATTATGAGGCCTAAACTTGCACCGCACCAACTGCACTCATTTTAAACCTTATCATTCGTTCATTACAATACCACATATACTTCTAGATGCTTACAGTATTACCTACTGGAAAAAATATTCGCCTCGTGGGAAAAACGGACAATACAATGGTAATAAAAAACGTGTTACATTCACAGGAAAATTGCAGTCGTAACATTTTTCATCACTATTATGCGCTACATTCGCGCATAATGTGATAGACCTATTGCACCACAGAGGTGACCACACAATGCTATGCTAATTTTATTTGAATGGGACTGTACGTATGAGTCTAAAGTGGATTGTTGATAACAAAATGGTTGGCAGTAATTTTGTGTGTTTTAAAATATATTTTATAAATTTTCACCATATTTTTGTGTAGTGTTCATATTTTAACTGTTTGAATTATGTTGTTGCAATAATGTTGATAATAAGAAATCAATGATGAACTCATGATCGATCGTTGTATGTACCTATATCTTATTAGGTTTCTTCTGGAACTGTTTTATATCTTGAGAGTTATCTGGTTAGGTAGTTACAGTTCTTTCAATTGCTAGAAATCGTCATAATTCTAGGCAAAAATACACCAACGTCGTAGGAGAAAGTAAACTCAGTATGTATCTATGGACATTATGTATGTGTGCATCACTATTTGCAAACGCAGAATGAATTTTAATCACGTTGTAAAGTTGAATGATGTCATCAAAGCCATTCATTGTATGTATTTCCGAATAACGATCGGTAATCATTATAATTTAACTAGCGACCTGCCCCTGCTTCGCATCGTTATTACGACTTGACAAAACACCGAGATTTCTTTATTATATGTTAGTTTAATGTATTATACACATAAGCCTTCCGGAATAAATTATCTAAATGATGGTGAAAACCGCATCAAAATCCGTTGGGTAGTTTAGAAGAACTACTGTACACAAACAGACTCGAAAAGCGACTTCAATTTTTAATGTTATCTAGACGATGCTGATATAATATTGTCGTCAAATTGTGTTCGTCACCACAATACGTTACCAAAACAGGGATTTCTGACTCAGTAAAACTCTGGGCACACTGAGCGCGCTCATACACGGAATACTTTCTGGCTTTCAAACTGTAGGTCCTACAATCGGTCAGTTATTTTTTTTTTTTTGTATGACCTACGGATATTTGCGTACATTTGATCTACTCTACTGTTTCATTTAGCTCCTACGAAAATCGGCCACCGATTTTATGCCATCTGCGAACGCTCTAAAGCGAATCTTGCGCAGGATGCGTGACGCAACTGCGCTCGTCGATTGTTTCAATGATTAAAAAGTCACGCGTGCGACTATTCGCGGCAGAAAGAACTTCTCTATATCAGTGCCGACGTTCGCACGGACGTAAAACTATCGCGGCGAGATTTTATCGCGCACTGGATTTTCAACTCTCGGTGTTGAGCCGAGCTTCGAGAATCCAACAGAGTGTATCCCAGCGCGTCGAAAAAAGACACTGTTTAAAATCCAGTGCACGAAAAAAAATCGCCGCGATATTTTTATGTCCGTGCGAACGTCGGCTATCTTGACACAATTGGTGCGAGTGAATTTAGTCTCGTATCTTGCGCGGGATTCACCTCAGTATGACCATAACCTTAGGCGGGGGTCACACCTCCGCCGCGAAACCGCGAAACCGCATGATGTTTCGCTACACTGATGCGCGGCGGAGGTGTGACGCCCGCCTTAATGAGTCACAATATGAATCCCAGTTTTGGTAATGTATTGAAGTGACGAAGGTTCCGTTATGTAACGGAACATGTATTCAAATAGAAAAGGAGTCTGGTTTGCAAACTAGTACTTGGCTATGAATTATAAATACCACACAAAACATTTATACTTACTTTGAAAAAGTAGTATTTTGAACATAATATAGACATACATACATATTAACCTCAAGCCTTCTTCCCATGGAAGCAGGCAGAAACTACAGATATTTTTGTATGTATATTTTTAATTAAAATTAATGATTTTAGACGTTTTATTTGTCGACAGCAATATTGTGGGAAGCGAACTAAATTAAAAAAAAAAAACACTCTTCTGCCTAGCCTTTTCCCAACTATGTTGGGGTAGTCTTCCAGTCTAAGCGGGTGCAGCTGAATACCAGTATTTTGCATGGAGCGACTGCCTATCTGACCTCCACAACCCAATTACTGGGAAACACGATGCCCTTTGGTAAGACTGGTTGTCAGACTTTCGAGCTTTTGACTATCCGTAACGACTGTTCAGATAAACGCACATAATATTGTAAATCAGACCATGATAAAAAATTCAAACGTTTGATGGACATTTGTATATTTTTAGATCCATTCGTTGGCTCTTAAGAAAACTCAATTATTTCATAAATACAGTGATCTTCTTCTTTCAATCACTCTTGTCTGGTCACTTCTTTCCCTATTGATCTTCTTTGTGGTGTAATCAATCACGGTATATTATTATGTTCGAACTATACTGGATGCTATTTTTTACCGTCTTGAAAAAAATAGGATGAACGGAGTAGAAGCCTATGGCATACCAAGTTTTTTTCCAAAATTAAAAAAAAAATCCAAATTCAAATCATATACATCATATTCAAATCATATACATATGATTTGAATTTCGATTTTTTTAACGATTTTTTTTTTAAATTTCTGTTTATATTGTTCTATTATGAAAAGTTTACTTCGAATTTGTAATAATGGTACTTAGCCACTTGCGCGACCGCGGGAACTTTGTTCCCCAACAGTAGCTTGTCCGTGGGAACAAAGTTCCCGAGACAATCTTTTTTTTACTTTTAACCTTGTTCCACGGTGGAACAAGGTTAAAAGTAAAAAAAGATTGTCTTTTTTATTTTTTTTATTGGATATTCCTACTTAATAGTGGTAATTCCATGCATTTACTGTGATAGATTATCTGTGTCCGAACCTTTTGAGATACGACAACAGTCACTAAATTGGTCTATGACATTAAAAAAATATTATTTTCGCTGTCATAAAATCTAAAGTAAACAATAACAAATTTTTGTCTCAACTTCGGAAGCTTGTAAATAATTAATATTGTACTGTGGTAAGTGGTTTTATTTATGTTTCACGTTAAGAGTTAACACAGCATTCGTTTTAAACCATAAAAAATATAGGTCATCGCTTGTTTTTTCTTTGTAGAAAATCTAGAAATCTAGAATCTAGAAATCTGAAACTAACTGTGTTTGTTCTTTACATACCTATTTTTGTGAATTTTATACGATCATACATTCAAACGAAACATACACTACAATAGAGTCCAGTTCTCTGGCATCCATAAAAACATTCAAGCGTTACAAGATTCCAAGAATCTTCGTCGCTTCGGCATTGTTTGTAAACACGTGCGAAGTGCCGGCTGACGTCACGGTGCACGTACGCATGACTGTATGATGGACTGTTTTTTTGTGTAGAGGCGCTTTCGTTCTAGTGGATAAATGAATTTCTGTCTAAGCTATTAAAAAAAAAAAAACTATGTATGCTTCTTACTCCGTCCACCTATTATACCCAATTTTTTTCAAGGCGGTAAAAAAAGTCATCAGTTATAGAAACCCTTTTAAATATGTTTATAAGATGTTTGTCTAAAGTAGAATAAGAAGCTGTTAGAGACGAGGCGGATCGTAAAATTGAAAACGCAGCCATGAAAAGCTAAGATTCGACCCAACAAAGGAAAAAATCAATAAATTTTTGGTTGCGGACCTTGTTTTGATTCAAAATAAAGAGCGTATCCAAACGAAACTGGACCCGAATATAAGGGTCCATTTCAGGTTGTAGAGGTTCTAGAAGGAGACTGTTATACCCTAAAAATCTAAGCATTACTACAGATTAGACATTTAAACAAACCTCTTTTACAGTCCGTTCAACCGATTTCGACTTCTATTGCGTTGGTCGCATGACAAATGGCAGCTGCAGTAAACAGTTGGTATTGTAATCACTTTTTTACCTTTAATGCCATCCTTAAGCCTACGGAATAGAAGTCAAAATCGGTTTAACGGACTGTCAAAAAGGTTTGTTTAAATGTATTTATTGTAAATGGAGTATAGGTAATTATTATCGTCATAGAGACAGTGCTATCGTAAGCGCTTATCAGCCTTTCCCGAGTGCCGACCTAGAAAAGCTTAGTTAAGGATATCCTAGGCGTAGGCAAAGAGGTTGCCAAGCTAAAATGGCATTAGGCGAGGACGTCAGCCGCATATAAAGTGACCGCAACAGTCCACGACGGACCTGAGGATAGATGGTGAAAAAGGTATAGTTGTAACTATCTCACGAAGTCGTGTCTTGAAGCTTTTATGTCGTTAATTATAAGGTTTAAATTGCAACAACTAAACTAACTATACTTAATGTCGCATGTGCCAATACGCCAAACTTTTCAGTTGATTAAACAACTGTTAACGGGCGATAAAATATTAAAGCAGTCTACGCCTCTATGGAACTCCGCGTGCGTTACAATATTAATGGTATAACTTCGCTTAATCGTCTTTGGCACTGCCACTGCATTAAAAGAAGTCTTATACCGACGTGATAAGACTTAAGTTCGAGCGGTAAGATTCGAATAAGCCGCAGTCAGCAGCTGCAATGCTTCGCTTAAGCGCTTAAGCCTCAATATGTTTCAGCGTTCCTCAACGATAACTTTCAGACTAAGCTTCGACAGTGAACCTTAAGATGTAGTGATAAAGTTCAATCTGGAACGAAACGATGAACTAGATCCACAGTTACCACAGTTAGTAGCCACAACTTGCCTTCCTCTAAGATATGCACCGATGATTCGCGAATAGATCCTCTAAATAAAACTTTATACCATTACTTTAAAGTTCAGATTCGTACAGCAGGGCTCAGATACGCAGTTATACGCCTCAGCGGTCCTAAGAGGCGTTAAGCTTACTTTTCACGTTTCATCCTATGCAAGACAAACTAAATAAATCCAACGATTTCGTCACCCAGTTGAAAACCAATCGTATTTCCCTCACATACAGCTGCAAATACATTGGAGAAACTTACCGAAGGTGCCGTCAGAAGTTGGAGTGCTTCGCTCAAGTTCTTGAGTGTTAATGTGTTTCGTTCCCCATCTTCCTCTTCAGGGCCTGGGAGGTGGACTGAGGACTGTCGAGAGCGAAATTCTGGCTTCTTAGCACTGGAACCACTCCCATTGGCGAACTGGTGTAGGGAGGACGCTCGTTGGAATGGACACGCCATGGTGGTTGAGAAATGATTCTGGTTTCAAGTCATTTGTTTTGAAGGGCAGGTTCGTGTTAGCACTGGCAAGATGAAGATGTTATCTGAAAATAAAAAATAAATATTTTTAATGAATTTCACAATAATACCATTATCATAAATACTTGTGGTTAATTCTTAATAACCGTGCGACGAATCACGATGGCTTCACAAAATTAAGAGCATACTACTTCAGCTTAAATTCACTATTTATCTCTCTCGCACGATACTGCTCACGGACTGAGTGAGAGCGAGACTGAGTGTGGTGCTGGACAGCAGAGACTGCCGATAGTTTTTGAAAAAATAAAAAAACGTAGTATTTGCTCTAAATTTAGTTCAGTTATTATGCAATGTTTCTTGATCTAATTTGGAGATTTTTTTTAATACTAACGGTTTATTGTTCGGTTTGGAGGTAACTTTAATTTTTTTCTATGGAGAAAATTTTATGGAATCGTGTTTTTGTCAAACATTAATCCTCAACTTTACCATATATTTATTTCAAAGTGAATGCTGCAGTTTTGAGGTAGTATGGCCCTTAATAACATTTCAGTCACAACATAAACGAAAACTGAAATCAGTAAAATACGATCGAAAATATGTCTAAGAAAAAGGAAACGCGATTCAGTAAAATATGTAAGAAAAAACCCAACTTGCACAAAAACGCCAACTAAAAAGGTACAAACATCGCGAGCACCGCGTGTCGTGCGACGAGCGGTGCCTGTATATCGCGCGCGATTACATCGCGTGTCGCACCTGTTTGTTTGGCCTTAACCCGAGTCACACGTCACAGGCATACATCGTGCAGATTACGTGTGACTCCAGTTATACGAAAACCGATGTTAGTTTGTTACGATGTTTTGTTTATACCTTCTTAGTTGGTGTTATTGTCGTAGTTGGGTTTTAGTTTCCATGTTTTTTTTTTAATTTCAATTATTTTGGGGTTATGGTCAATGAGGGTAGGTAGTAAATGCAATATGATACCTGTGATTTGTAAATCAGCCAGCAAAACAATATACTTATAAGGGTTTTTAGTGTTATTGGAAACAGTTCCAATGAATCAATCAATCTGTCTGCCTTTTCCCAACTATGTTGGGGTTGGCCTCCAGTCTAACCGGTTGCAGCTGAATACCAGTATTTTACATGAAGTGACTGCCTATCTGACCTCCACAACCTAATAACTGGGTTGTGGAGGTTGAAAACAGTCCCAGTGAAACATAAATGTTGAAACATAACCGAGACTACTCCGTGCCTCGGAAAGTACGTTAAGCCGTTGGTCCCGGCTGTCCTTCGTGGATCTTTTACAGTCGTTACGGGTCGTCAGAAGCCCGAAATTCTGACAACCAGTCTTACCATGGGTAATTTACCCAGTTACTGGGTTGTGGAGATCAGATAGGCAGTCGCTCCATGTAAAATACTGGTATTCAGTTGCATCCGGTTAGACTGGAAGCCGAACCCAACGTAGTTGGGAAAAGACTAGGCAGATTGATTGATTGATTGGGGTTTATGTATGTATTTGTAATTATAGATAAACAATATATTTTCAGAAAGCACTCTAAGATATTTCATTAGATACCAAACATACCTATTAATCTTCAAAATATTTTTGTCGGTAACACATTACGTCCGCTATAAAACCACCATGTTGGATTCTATATAACGTCATAAAACCTATAACCCGCGGAACAACATGACGCTTCCAACGATACATCGTTTGTCTAAATATGACTATGAATTTAGGAGTTATGGAGGAACAGATGAACGTACATACGTAGCCTGTTAAAAATCATAACCTTTGGCTTTGCCGTAGTCAGGTAAAAATACAAATGACGTCATAATTTGAACGTTACATCTAGCTCCTAACTCCATACTCATTAAAACTTTCAAGGACACTAAACGGCCATAGCCGTCATAACAATACAACTTCTATTGTGTCTCGTTCAGTGTCCTTGATAGCATTAAACTAGAAATCCTGAAATATTTAGGCAAAATAAACAGAAATTTGTAAATAGTTAAGAGCCCAAAGCAAATAGATGTTCGTTTACTTAAACAAATAACATAAAGTTCTTACTCCAAATATTCGAGGCAGGTCAGTAAACATCTAATGTTTGGTGTTAATTACTTTACAGCAACTTCAGACAATTACTTCTTAGTCTACTTTGGCTCGTGGCTAGGTAACAACAGCCGCACGAATCGATCGATCAGGTTAAGCTACGCTTGCCGCGGTCCGTCTGTGGATGGGTGATCTTTACATACCGAGACTCCTCCGTGCCTCGGAAAGCAAGTTAAGCCGTAGATCCCGGCTGGTATTCGTAGATCTTTGACAGTCGGTACGGGTAATAGTTATAAACCAAAAAGTCTGACTATCAGTTTTACCAAGGGGTCTCATGTTACCCACTAACTGGGTTGTGGAGGTCAGATATGCAGTCGCTCCATGTAAAATTCTGATATTCAGCTGCATCCGGTTAGACTAGAAACCGAGCCCAACAAAGTTAGGAGGAGGCTAGGCAGATTTATTAGACTTCTATGGGTCTGTTTCACCACCTACGATTAAGTTCCTAGTCTGTTTTTTTAACAAACGAGTACGTTATGTCTCTCGCACATTTCCGATATTGACAGAGTGAGATGGATCATTGGTCGGGGTGGGGCCAACGCCTTTGTTTTGTTTTGAAATTGTTAAGGCCCGTTCATATTGAATACTTATAAAATTTACTGTACAGGAGACATGTCCGCCATGACTCACGCACAAACAATATCGTCTGGTTCACTCACTAAAACACGTGCGACGCGCAGGTAGTCGATGACTCAACTGAATGTACATGTAACTAAACCGTAAAAACATACAATAATAGCTTACTTGGCAGATGATTTCATACAAATTTTGTTCCATTTTTGAATTTATTCGGTAAGTAGTGGCTATTCGGACATAGCTTACTTTCGTCCCGGTATGAGCTATGCAAAAATAGTTTATAATAATAATAATAAAAAAAACGGCTGGCAACACCAACGTCAACAAACGTCTCGGAATTTGATTTTATAATATACAAATATTTTTACCGATTATCAACAATATTTTGAATTTTATATGTGCTTTTAAGAAAACCCAACAATAAACCTACAATCAATTCAATCCAAAAAGAGCATTTCGACATGAATTTTCATCTCCGAAAATAACATCGATGAAAAATTCCGAAAAAATATGTTGACAAGATCAGCCGCACGAAGAGCACGCCTACCACCTCCGGACTCTTCGCTCAGCTCCGCCTCGCCGCCGCCGGTACCCAGCTCCATTGTAAGCGCTGTGACAACACCGGCCGCGGTAGCTGCGTCGAGCTCGAGCGACGAGTATTTCTCCCCGCCCACGACGCCACCACCTGCTCGCCGACGGGGAGGACGCCGGCCGCCGGATGGCTTAGGACCTCGAGGCCCACCGGCCTCTGAAAGGGTCCCAGCTCCCGGCGGAAGTGTGCAGCGCATGAGATGGACCCCATCCATTAATGAAAACGTCATGCGCTCATACTATGGGGCTACAGAGGGAGGAAACAATCTGACCGCGTACCGTGTTCGGATGCTCTCTCTTTTTCAGGTGCTTGAGCCAGCTATCAACGTTTCGGCACAACGACTATCGGATCAAGTGCGGGTCATCCAGCGTAATCATATGTTGGATGACACTGTACTTGATCGCCTGCGAATTGAAATGCAGAGTAGCCATGTCATTGCCCCCCCGCCGTCGCAGACTAATATAGTACCACCACAGTCCGACATTAACCAAGTTGACGAGGGAAGTGATGACAGGGCTACAAACGTAAGTACCCAGTGCAATGAAGAATTGAGGAGTGCTTTGGAAGGTGCGATTCTGGAATACCGATTCATGTCTCCCGAACTTAGACCACGCTTACCTCGTTTGCCCATGCATAACAAAAATAGGGCGCTTGTGGCGGCTCTGGATTCGCAGTTGTCAAACTATTTTGATGACTGCGAAGACCTCACCGATACTCATTCGATTCTCTACTGCGCGGCTGTAGCGGCATGTCGTGTAGCTCACGTCAAATTTGCTAATGATTCTAGAGCTACACGACCGAAACCAGCCGTACCAGCTTGGCAGTGCAGAATTGAACGCCGTATTGGTGGGGCCAGAGCGCTCATCGGCAAACTAACCTGCTTCAGGGAGGGCAATACTCGCCCTAGAGTGATGCGCTTTGTGAGGCGGGCGTTCTCAGGGACTGATGTCAGCCCTCAGGACTATATGTCCCGTGTCACAGAGCGCATCGACTTCCTGAAGCAGAAAATCTATGCATGGGCAAACCGTATTCGTAGGTATAAGCGGCGAGTGGACCGATACACTCAGAATCACACCTTCCAGAGCGATGAAAGGTGGGTTTATAGGGGTTGGGAGCGATCGGACCAAGGTGTGACTGACACGCGCCTGCCGGATGATGATGCCATGTGTTCTTTCTGGCGCAGTATCTGGTCGGTGCCTGTCAGTCACACCGAAGGTGATTGGGCTCGGGAAGTCGAGCGAGCCTGCGATCCAATACCAGAAATGGGGGCTATTACCATCTGTCCCCAAGATGTAGCTCGTGCAGTCCGTCCGTTGCCTAACTGGAAGTCTCCAGGGCCGGACGGACTGCACAACTTCTGGATCAAATGGTTTCTTGGATCGCACGCTCGCTTGGCAGCTCAGTACCAGTCTGCCTTAGAGTCTGGTTCGCTACCCCAGTTCCTAACGACAGGAGTTACCCACCTGCTCCATAAATCGGGTAGCACCGCGGAACCCAAAAATTATAGACCGATCACGTGTTTACCGACGGTCTATAAAGTTCTTACATCTATTTTGAGAGCTAAAATTAACAAACATATAGACACCAACTCCGTCATGTCTGCCTCTCAAAATGGATGTAGGAATGGGTCCCGCGGTACTAAGGAGCTACTCCTCATTGATATGGCCATAAGCCAACAGGTTCGTCGTTCCCGAAAGGATCTATCGACATGTTGGATAGATTATAAGAAGGCCTATGACTCGGTGCCACATACATGGCTCATGAGGGTGCTGGAGTTGTATAAAGTAGATGCAACTCTGCGCACCTTCCTGATGTCGTGTATGGGGCAATGGAGGACAGTCCTTCGCTATCCAGGATGTCGAAATATCCAGAGGCGAATAGCGAACCGATAAGGATCGAGCGAGGCATATTTCAGGGCGATAGTTTGAGTCCGCTTTGGTTTTGCTTAGCCTTGAATCCTCTAAGCACACTGCTGGAGGATTCAGGTCTAGGCTATCGGTTGAGGAGAGGTGGTCAGGTTATATCCCACCTCCTCTACATGGATGACCTAAAACTCTTTACCCCCAACAATTTGCAACTGATGGAGCTACTGAAAGTAACTGAAACTTTCAGTAGCGCCATCAGGATGGAATTTGGTGTAGACAAATGTGCGGTCATGCATGTAAAGCGAGGGGAGATTGTGGAATCCGTGGGAACGCAACTCCCGGATTCCATAAACCTTAGAACCCTCTCCGCATCCGAAACCTATAAGTATTTGGGTATGTCGGAAGCGTTGGGCATCAACGTTGCTGACATGAAGCAATCGTTGAAGGAGCGCTTCCTTGGCCGCCTGAAGAAAGTATTTAATAGTCTTTTATCAGGCGGAAACAAGGTGCGTGCCTTCAACGGTTGGGTCATGCCGGTTTTGATGTACTCTTTCGGCGTACTCAAATGGACTCAGACTGAACTCGACGCCCTGGATCGGAGGGTCCGTACGCTGTTGACTGCATATCGAATGCATCACCCACGGTCATCGGTAATGAGACTGTATATCCCGCGAAAGTGTGGAGGCCGAGGCTTTTTAAACGCTAAGACTCTCCACAATCGCGAGATATGCAGTCTCAGGGAATATTTCCTAGAAGCCGACGTGGGGATGCATCGAGATGTGGTCGCGGTGGACAAGGGCCTCACTCCGCTCTCCTTGGCTAAAGAGAACTGGCGCAAACCTGTAGTGCTTGACACTAACGATCGCAGGGAGGTATGGCAGAGTAAGGAGCTTCACGGGCGCTTTTTCCGGGCCCTACATGGACCTGATGTAGATTTGCTAGCGTCCGTAGCCTGGCTGCGTTCCGGTGACCTCTTTGGAGAAACCGAAGGTTTTGTCTGTGCAATTATGGACGAAGTTATCATGACGAACAATTACCGGAGATTTATTGTGAAAGACGGAACGGTTGACATCTGTCGGGCATGCCACCGACCGGGAGAATCAATTCGACACATTATCTCTGGGTGTTCTCGTATAGCTAACGAAGAGTACTTGCATAGACACAACCTTGTAGCCAGGATTATCCATCAGCAACTTGCTCTTAAATACAGCCTTGTGGAATTGGAAGTGCCGTACTACAGGTATGTGCCCGACCCAGTTCTCGAAAAAGGAAATATCACATTGTACTGGGATCGATCCATCATCACTGACAGGACTATTGTAGCCAATAAGCCTGATATAGTGGTGGTGGATCGAATAGAGCGGCGCGCAATGATTATTGACATAACAGTCCCACATGACGGGAACCTCGTGAAAGCCGAGAAAGATAAACAAATCAAGTATCTTGACTTGGCTCGCGAGGTTGTCGACATGTGGGATGTGGACTCAGCAATCATTGTGCCGATAGTTGTATCAGCCAATGGTTTAATTACCAAGAGCCTCAACCAACACCTAAGGAGGCTCTCGTTAGGTGGCTGGATCAAGGGCTTGATTCAGAAAGCAGTACTTCTGGACACGGCCCGCATTGTTAGGAGGTTCCTCTCTCTGGAGTCCTGACCGCCGGTAGCTTAGACCCTGTTCCTGATACCGGTGGGCTACTATTTTTTATATTTTTAAATGTTTTTTATATATTTTTTAAGAAATATTTAAAAATGTATTTGATAAGAAGAAAAATTAATAAACGAAATATAATAATAACCCCACCGCCGTGTCTCTACGTTGACGTCATGGTGGGGCTTGCGCGCTCCGAACTCTGGGTCTGTGCCGATGGAGTTTACTTAGCCGAAACAGGTCTAGGGTGAGGAGCCAGACCAAGAGAGATACGTGAACCCGCAGGGCAGCATGTGGCGAGCTGTTGGGCAGTAGCGACCCCACGGACACTATTTCCCGGGAGAAGTCTTGTTGTTCACCTCTGGCTTGCCTTTATTGGCCGACTGAAGTGAACACTGACGGGAACAGAGCTCCCACCTCATTCTTGCCTTTATTGGCCGTTTTGAGTGGAGATTCGCAAGAGCAAACGTGCTCGGAGGAAGGAAGTATTCCAGTAAGTGCTTGTAGGGATCTTGACCATCTTTCGGGCTCTGGGATTGTTCTGAGAGCCGTGAAATACCTCTCCACTCCTCAAGCACCTCAGGATTTGTTGCCCCTTGTCGCTACGTCACTATGTGCTAGCGACCGTTTCCGGGGGCCCATTATTGAGTGTGCAAGTCACCCCCTGCCAATTTATCTGTGTATATTATATAACATTGGTCAGGCAGGGGGCATAGTTCTTCCACAGTTCAAGGTACCCAATCCACTATAGCCACCCAAACCCATAGGCCCAATGTGTTTTGTTTCCATGTTCTGCAATAGTTCTGCACCAACCAGGGGTTGTCTTTGGGTGCAATTACATAGTGCATACAGGGATAATCGTCGGCTGGTGCCTTCTTTTCATTTAAAATTGTCTAAGGGGCCTCTGCGAGTTGGCTTCGGCTCCTCGTACGCCTTCCAAAGGTCCGGAACCCCAAGGTCCCGAGATATGTCAAAGACAATTTAAATAATAATAATAATTCCTTTATTCTCAGGCTACTAGGGCCCATAGATAAATACACAAATGATTGGTACAAAATTATAAACTAGTACATATAAAAACATTTAACAAACTTAAAAACTACTGCAAACGAAGTGACGGCGTCGTGTTACGCTGCGAGGTGTCGCGTAGCTGGCCGCGGAAATGCCGATACAACACACCTTTCGCCTCACCTTTCACCTTTTCCTTTTTTTTCTTTCGTTTATGGTTTGGGAAACAGATCAGTCAGTCAGTCATGTTGGTCGCGCGACTGTTTGTTACTGCCACACGTCGATTCTGTGCAGTGTGTAAAAAGACCCATCACGAAACCGCATCTACGCATTCTGTACATCTAACTACATTCGAGTAACTTGATGCAAAAAGAATTGCTAGGAAACGACTTTTATTAGAGTTCCGTACCAAAATCGTAAAAAGGAACCCTTATGGTGTGACTCAGTCTGCCTGTTTGTCACAGCTGGATATCTCAAGAACTACTAATGAAAAAAAAAAAAAAAAAAAAATGAAAAAAAAAAAAAAAAAAAAAATTAAAATTTTGAAATTTGGAAGAGTTTTAGATGACATTTGCCTAACTATTTTGCTAATAAGAAAGAAATAAAAATATGTATGGTTTTTTGCAACAGGGACTGAAAGTGGGTCTTAAACATTCAAAGTGGGGCTACTAGGGCATGTGGAGTATCATATAAAAGAAAGCTGTTTTCACATTCTCAAATATTTTTTTAAATTTTTTTTAGGCCGCATAGTTTTCGACTTTTTATGAAAAATGTAAAAAAAAAAAAATACGAAAAGAGAAAAATCGAATCGAATCGAAGAGAAAGTTTGCATAGAGAAAAATCAGAAATTATTCTATGTGATAGAAGTTTGTGTATAGATTACAGGAAAAATAAAACGATGTCTCTAAATACACACATCAAAAGTGTCTAGGGATCAAGCATTTTTATGCGGATTTCTTGAGATTGAGATGTGGCTTTGTAATAAATTTATGATTTTATAAATTTATATGGATCCTTTTTGGTGCATTTCATAATTTGAATCAGGAACTGTGAATCAAATTCGAGTAAAAGATGAAAATCAGCTGTCAATATTTTCCCTATAAAAAAATACAACGCATTGAAGACATTATTAGTGCTACTGTTTCCCTACTACTGATTAAAACCAACGTTATTATGGAGCGGCGACGTCATTTAAGCAGGGAAGAAATGCTCAGAGCCGTGGGAATGATAGAAGCTGGTTCCCGGCAACGTACTGTGGCTTTAGCTCTGAATACAAGTCAGAGTGTTATCAGTCGACTTTGGACACGTTACCGAAGCACTGGTACCGTGGCTGAGCGCCATGGAGGACGGTATCGCTGCACCACACGGAGACAAGACCGATACATTCAAATCTTAACTCGAAGAGCTCCAACTATAACCGCCATGATGTTAGCCGTGAGGCTTCATCACTCTTCAGGGAACTTAATTAGCGACCAAACAGTCAGAAACCGCTTGCATGAAGTGAACCTTCATTCCCGAAGACCGCTACGGGTACCACCTATAGCAATGCACAATCGTAGGATTCGATATCAATGGGCTCTTGAACACAGAAATTGGGCAGAAGAACAATGGCGTTTCGTGTGCTTTTCTGATGAGTCTCGTTTTGGTATGAGACCGGATACAAGACGTATACGACACTGGAGAACCCCTGGACGCCAACAGCGATTAAAATCCTGCCAGGAAGTCCATCCTTATAGTGGTGGAACCATCATGGTATGGGCGGGTATTTGGATCGGCGGAAGAACTGAGTTGATTTGGATCAGAGGCAACCTCAACGCTCAAATTTATGCTGAGACGATTGTATCAGACGTCATCGTTCCTCTACAAGTGCAAATCGGTCCCTTATTTCAGTTAATGCATGATAATGCACGACCGCACACCGCAAGAGTTGTAAGACAGACTCTCGCCGCAGCTAACATCAATGTCCTGCCCTGGCCTGCTCAGTCGCCAGACTTGAACCCGATTGAGCATGCATGGGATATGCTACAGAGAAGAGCTCTGCCGAATATGGAGGGTATCCAGTCGCAAGAAGACCTTTTTTTGTTGTTGCAACGAACATGGGCGGCCATTCCACAGCGTGATTTGGATGAACTCATTTTGAGTATGCCAAACCGATGTTCTTGTGTTGTTAGTGTTCGCGGTAGAAACACGGATTATTAATTGTTTAAGTTACCCAATAAAATTTTAAAGAAAACTGTTATTTCAGTCTTTTTTTCGAACTTTAATGTTAGTGGTTCAAATGTCAAAAATCCCTTTATTAGGAAAATGGCAAATTTCTTTATTAATGCAAAGGTGACTTGGTTTATCGTTACTGTGACAAACGAAAACACTTTATTTGATGAATCCTTAAAGAAAATTTTAATTAATATCAATCAGGAGAAAAGTTATTGCAAAAATATATGTTGATCCCTAGACACTTTTGATGTGTGTAGTACAGTTTTTCAGAAATCATCAACAAAAATTACAAAATGATGGTACGGAACCCTCGGTGCGCGAGTCCGACTCGCTCTTGACCGGTTTTTAATGGAATTATTACCTCATGAGTTTTATAAAGGGGGGCAAAATTTTCACTATTTTTGTGATAGGACACACCGATTTTCGAGATAAAAACAAAAGAAAAGAAAAAAAGATACTTACAGTACTCTTTTTGCACCTGAAGTCATGGTGTTGGTGTGAAGTTTAGGTCATGACAACTAATTTTATTCCACACCTTTTTAATCGCAATTTAAAATAGTATGATTTAGTTAGACAATCAAAATTTTAGGTGAATAACGTCAAATTCAGAATAGGAAAATTGCCATTTTCACTAAATTAATAACTCAATGCCATCTTATCGCTGGCAAACTAAAAAATATAGTTAAGTTTGTCACTTTAGTAAATTTAAGAATGAAAATCGTTGTTTGACAGAAATGAACTAAATTTTGGTGATGTTTAGACTAGTTTATAGAGGCATTTGTGACAAGAGAATCGGCACCAATATCTCTGTAACACGGAGTAGAGAAAGAAGCGGAGATGCCGCAAGGCAATTAGGTCGTGCGCCTTCAATTAGGTCAAGACGTCACAGGTGGGCGGGGACACAAATCTTAGTTTCGAGTGAATCGTCATCGCGTTCGGGTCCGTTGTATTTTAATGGTTTTTTATTTCTTATATTGTTTTTATAATGAAGTGCGCTGTTGTTGGATGCAAAAATTGTTCAGGATCAAAACTGAAACATATTGATGGCATAATTTTCACGTGTAAGTCCCTAAAATGTATATTTTCATTTTAAAACACATTTTCTCGTTTGCTAGTAGCTAGAGACATCTGTCGTCGAAGAGATGCAATATAACCACTCTTGACAACTCCGTGTTTTTATCACAATTAAGCATTATTATGCTCAATGCGATGATCAATTTTCGGCTCAAATAACTTGCTGAAGTTTATTTAGATTGTTATAAGTTATTTTATAGATAAATTACATACCTTGATACATGAAACAAGCAGAATTTAAAATAAGAAAAGTGCGCCATCTAACGGTAAGTAGTCGGTCCTAACTGACAAATAAAAATGTGGGCCTCATGCCAGCAAGACCCTATTTTATTTTTCGAATGTATTAACTTCATGTAATTTATTTGTTTTTTTTTTTTTACAGAAAAAAGAAACTCTAAATTTTGGAAACAAACTAACGGATGGACATATCAACTTTCACCGGGAAAAAATGAAAGTTAAATTGGCAAGTCAACTTTTTAGTACAAGTGTTGCCAAAGCCTTAGAATCTTGCCGAGAAAGGCATAATTATTTCAAAGAAGCTTTTGGAACAATTTTATTTTTAAAATTAATCAACGACTTGTTTGACATACTAAATTCGAAAAATTTAAAACAATACGGATCCAAAAAAACACTATTTGAAGGCAATTTTTCCAAAACGTTATAATTTTTAATATTTTCTAAAAATTACATCTTGCATTTAAAAACTGGTTTCATTGGCATCATTGTTTGTATAGACAGCGCAATAGGATTGTACAAAAGTTTAGTACAAGAAAAAAAGAAACTTATTTATTTGCCCTTGTATAAGTTTAGCCAGGATCACCTTGAATTATTCTTTTGCAATATTAGAGCACACGGAAGGACAAACAACAACCCTACGGCGCGACAGTTTCAGGTGGCGTACAAAAAAACTCTTATTAGCACGGAGTTAATGGATTCCTTTAGAGGAAATTGCATTCCCCTTGAGCACATTGGAATCCTGTCTTGTTCTTCGCGCCTTTTAACGCTGTTAAATAAAACTGTGTTGTTTAGTGGGCAATAATAAGCATTGTCCAATAAAGATTGATTATGTTAACAATTTTTTGATTTGACTACCTACCTACCTAAACAAACTTTAGTTTTTGTTTACCCTAAACCCGAAAAGGGGTCATTGTACTCATCATTTTGTACAATTTTTTCTATGGGACCAAGCTTGAAATTGCGAAAAAAAACAACTGTTCAGTACAGTTATCTACATCAAACTCGTCAAAATGTATTGAATAGCTGATTTTTTTTTCACGATTTCAAGCTTGGAAAAAATTGTTCAAAATGATGAGTACAATGACCCCTTTTCGGGTTTAGGGTAAACAAAAACTAATGTTGTATACCCGATACACCACATGACACTATATTTTTTTTAAAATTTCAAACAGGGAACACATTACCCACCTTTTGGGCCTCACCCGTAGTTGGGTAATAAATAATGTGGTCCCGCCATATTAATACCCGTAGAATGTTCTAAAACAATGTGTCATGATGTGTTACGCCATGGTGGCCAGTAGACGAACTAAAATAAAAATATCTAGTTCAGTTTCACTGTAATAATTCCTTTCACCGGTAGATGGCGTTACAAAAAATGGGCGGGATTTCCATCGTGGGGCGTAGCCATCGCCGTACCTCGTCCCCCTCTCACCCGCATTCAGGCAACGCTTGTTTCTAAAGAGATTAGGCTTTGCGGCATCTCCGCTTTATTCTTTTCTCCATGCTCTGTAACCACCTATACACCCGTTATAATTATTTAAAACTTTAAAAAATACGTACTTATCGACTCACACGCGCGGGACCGCGCGACGCCCCCTCGCACGCCCCCGACCATTTTTAGTGCGCGCGCAACGGGGCGCCTAGCCACTTATACACGGCTTGTACACAAAACATTCCTATGAATCGCTATGAAAGTAATCACTGTTTCTTAAAGTGGATAGACTAGGCTAGATTATGAATTTTGTTTAAGAACTGACTTAGAAGATGACTCAGTATTTTTTCAATATAAAAAAAAAAACAATTTGTTTATATTATCGCCAATAAAACAATTATTTCAAAATCTAAAGCGAATATATTTTGTAACCGACTAGGTCTGAATTTGAACGAAGCCCCGTTTGAGATCGAACCTACTTTGACAAAACCCGAACTAAACGCATGAGTCAAAGAGTAAATATTAATAATATATTGCCTCGCTAAAGTTATTTATTACCTTAATTCAACGATTTCGTCAATAAATTGCCCAAATAAATAAAATACACAAAAAAAATAAGTTAATAACACAAAGAGATATTAATCTCAGTAACTTGTAAGAAATCCAATTTGTCAATAGATCCGTGATGTTATATCGTGAAAATAGTTTTATTAATCCTTATTATGTGCGAGGCCATCATTTATTGGCAATTTTCTTCGAGGCCACCGCCCTTTTCATGAATATCTATCAAACGTCTTCAATGTGATAAATAAAGTAAGCTCTAGTGCCTGGATTCCAAACGTCGAGATCCGAAGAACGAAGGTCTAGGTCTAGAAGGTCGGATACGAAGGTCTTCGACACCTGGCAAGGTGGAGTAAGGCTGTGACAGAGTGGCGTCCAAGGACTGGAAAGATGAGATGTCGGTGCGGCGAGATGGGCGGACAACATTGCTGCCATCGCGGGCAAAACCTGGATGAGGCTAGCACAGGAGCGAGCGTGGGGATTGGCACAAGAAAAGAGAGGCTTACGCTCAGCAGTGGGTGAAGTCGGGCTGTGGATGATGGCGCAACTTCGTATCTATTGCTTTTACTGAACTGCATGTGTAGTTGTGGCGAGTGATGGGGACAAAGTGGAGACATCGGGATACATTTTCTAGTATTAAGCCATATATCTCCTTCTTTCTTATATTTATGATTTCATTCTACGGACTAAGTCACCGCAATGCTGTAAACAAAAGCGATCATCGCAACAAATACACGATCGTTTGAACTTTTTGTCCGGTGAACCTGAATGCGTGGTCACGCCGACAGAGGGCGCTTTCCGGTTTTCCGAACAACAAATAACATTTGCACGCGACCGATCGCGTATTCGCGCGATCATCGCTTTTAAATAGAATGCAGCGTAAGGGAGTGGGCGGTAATCTACCACGCGGGCTCTGTTCGGTTTGGTGGATGTCATTTGATGAGAAGCAATTAGATTTTCCAATTGTCATAGTTTGTATAGATATAACAATCCACGAAGACGCGCCCCACTATTCCTCCTAACCGTTTATATGTGTGCAAGCTTCCACCAATGTTTGAGTGTTATCGGTACACACTATAGTTAGTACACGGTAATTAGTGTGTACCGATAATACTCAAACATTGTCGGAAGCTTGCACATGTATACTATAAACGGTTAGGAGGAATAGTGGGGCGCGTCTTCGTGGAATTGCACTATCTATAGCCAAACCTAAGCATAATCACCCGGTTTATGTAACTAAGCAGGTCTTCCTCACAGTTTTTGAAACTGTAATTCAGTACCCTATTCAACTGTCATGACTCATTTTCGGTTTTATGGTTCGTTTATCGAACAACAACAGCCAATGAAACCACTCGACTTAAACTTCTTTCTTTGTTTGTACCTGTTAATCTCTGGAACTACCAGTCGAATTTGAAAAAAATATTTTTGCAATTGATAGCCCAATTCTTGAGAAAGACTATAGGCTATTTAGTATCACGCTACGACCGTTAGGAGCCGAGCAAAATGAAAATAAATCAGAAAGAACGCTAAGCGAAAACGAAGTAATAGTGCGGGCAGGCCATGCATTGCGACGGGGTGGGTCGGAGGAACAAGAAATTTTACGCGGACGAAATCGCGGGTAGAAGCTCACTAGCTTCTATAAGTAAAAAAGTCTTTATTATAAGTAAAAAAAGGTAGCTTTCACAAACCGTGCCAAAGAAACCTTTAGATCGAAAACAATCTTAGTTACCTTGGAAGAAAAAGGAGTTTTTGCGCCCATAAAAAATGAGTCAAAACCAATTTAAGATAAACCAAATAAAATCTCTATGTGAAATCTAAATCTTCTAAAGTTTAAGCGACCCCAGAAACAAACGTAGATAGGTACAGTCAGCCTCAAAAAGATGTAAGTACATATAAATCGACAAGAATTCATAAAAAAATAAAAATAATTCTTAACTTGTCGATGTTATTATGTTACCAGCCAAACCCAATTTCAGGCCAAACTAATTTGTCCTAAGCCAAAGCGGTTTACCCGACCAAATGGGTTAGGTTAGATCTATGACCAACCGCGTCAGCGGCTGGCGAGCGCTACTCCCAAAGGCTAGGCTGATAACTAAACGGCTACTTAAGATAGTTGGTTGCGATATATCACGCTTAGGATAAACCGGTTTGGCCTAGGACAAACTAGTTTGGCTTGAAATCGGGTCTGGCCGGTAAAATTATATATATCTTTTTGAGGCTGTACCTAACTACTATAAATAACTTGGGCACCCAAGTTGACAGCCTTGTTATAACTTTACCTATAATAATAATTGGCTTAGTTTGATTACAACTAAACAGAAATCTTACAATGGCCTCAGTAAAGTTGTATTCGTACAATTTCTCTGTTCCAAGGGAATTTAAATGTTGTGCTATTTTGAAGTTGGGTCCTCTTGATAATCTAGTTTTGGGAATTCTTAAATGGTTTTAGAATTTCATAAAAAAAACTCTTGATACAAAATACTGTTTGTCAAAATTAGGTTTGGGAAAACTGCCCAAAAGCAAATGAAAACATTTCGAAGGTCTTGTAAGTTGTTGTGAGAATACCTGATTTTTTTCGCAACAGACTTTTTTATGTGATATTGTTATGTTATGTGATACTGTGTAGTTTAACACCTAAATTGTTATCCAACAATACGAGTAGAGAGTCTGACGAAGGACCGTAGGCCCTTTGTTCTGTCGGAGCTGACACAGACACTTTCTTTTTGCAAATCCGGGAATTTTAAAAACGAAAATTCTGTAATATTTGGGGGTTGACATTGTAAAGCGCTATTAACCTGTTAGATGGTACAAATTACTAAACACTATTCATAAAATTCTCGCTTTGTTCAGAGTAGACAAGCTCTACGTCTGACCACAAGACGCGTGCGTCCGACTGCATCCCGCTTTGAAAACGTGGTCTTCCCGCGTCGCGATCGTGCATGTGTGCAAGGCGCCATAAGACAAAATGGGCAGCGTCCGCCGCGCGACTGACGCTCCCGCTTTACAGTCGCTTTGGTCGTTCAGGTGTGAACGAAGCTTAAAGCTGGCGGGCAGGATGGAGTCGGTTGGCAGAGTAACAGCAGTACCACCTATATACCTTATTGTAAAACTGACATTAATATTGGTTTTAAAGACTCGTTTTAGAGAATTCTGATAATTGTTTTCAGAATTCTCTAGTTTTGTGATGAGAAGGTGGTCCCAGCTGCTCCATCAATCCTTACTTAGTGGTTAAAGGGTCGATTACACTAGTAGAAATCTAAAAGTGAGCAATGTACTGCATTTTGAGAAGCTATTCTGCTCATCACGGCGAAGATCTTCACCAATTTTTTATGTGACCAACTTAAAGTTTAAATAAAAAAGTACTAGTCCCTTTTTTGCTAATTTTTGGAGGAATTACCCCTCCAATCAAAAATCCCCAAGGACAAAAAAAAATCTATAAATTTTTAAAACCTATTTACCAAGGTTCGTCCAGATCGATTATAAAATACGACCTGTAGAGGAGTAGCAATAAACTGACAGACGAAAGTAAATTTTGCTAGACTTGACGCAAAGACGCTTCGCTCGCTCGGTCATAAAGTGTCAACTTATAAATATCACATCGTCATTTGCCTAGCATTTTCCCAATTATATTGGGCTCGGCTTCCAGTCTAACAATTTTTCCCTTTATTTATGTTTCATGTATTGTGTACATCTTTTATTGGAGATACTAAATAAATAAAATAATCACCAGCATTGCAGCAATAGCATCTGAATACCAGTATTTTACATGGAACGACTGCCTATCTGACCTCCACAACCAAGTTACTGGGTAATAGTAGGTACCTATATAAGACCCTTGGTAAGACTGTTTGTCAGATTTTTGGGCTTCTAACTACTGTCAAAAATCTAAAAATGGTCTAAAACAGGTCCAACAGTCTAACCTCGGTACGTAACGAGGGTCATCCATCTACAGACTGAAGCGCAGCTTAACCTGATCGAATGACTTCTGCGGCTGTTGTTAGTTAGCCATGAGCCCCTCTACTTAATTACCACAATAGTGTCAAGTTCTTGATACCAGCTTTTGGCACTAGTTGTCTGGTAAGTATTTCTGCCATGAGGCACACAAAACTGTTTTAAAGATTTACTGTTTTTTTCTTTTTTTCTGAGAATTGTGTGCCTTAACCTGGCTCAAATTTCTTTATTTTCTTTCTTTATAAACCATACTCATCAGCTATTTAAAAAAAGTTAATTAAGTATACATATTTACCGACAAGATTACGGCTGGTTTCGATTCGGTCCCTGAATCAACTGCAGCGCAAAGGCTGCGAGGCACACTGTTGCATTCTGCTTAAATTGACTGTTTTCACAACAATGACCCAGATATAAAATGCTGTTTTTATTTGTAAAATTTCATGAAGGCTTTATTGTGCGGAAATTGCTTCAACAGCAAAAAAGAGTGGAGATTTTTTTGGAAAATACAAGATTTTAACATAAACACATAATTATGCGATGTAAGTGTTATATTAAAATAATAGGATTCGGGCAAACATAAAGTTTTGTAAAATGTATCAAAGATACACAGTACACAGTCCAGTTGACGGATGTTAGACCGGTAAAATGTCAACAAGAAGGCCGCGCGTCGTCTGTTTTTAAGGAAACTTCTAGAAGTTCTAAAAGCTTCGATTCGCCCTTTTTGGCTGAGCGGGAACAAGAGGCGTTCCCGCCAGAAGCGTGCGGATTGTGGCGGGAGCGGTTAGAAATAGTTTCGCGTTACTAAACTGCTTAGTGATTTCATCTTAGGATTTAATATTATATCGATGACGTTCTAAGAATATTCTCTTCTTCTTGGTCGTACTTCATTATTGAAGGTCGTGCCCCTGAAAGGCCTTCGAGGCTTATTGTATGTTATTTTTCTACTTCGTTCGGTTCTCGGCTTCTCTCAAGACAGTCGTAACATAGTCCAGTGAGGGCAGCTACGTGGTCTGAAGAATAATCCACTAAAACATATTTTTTGTAGTTATTATGTACTTGTGAAATTATTGGTCCTTTCCGAACTAAAAGACCAAATATTTCAAGGATATTTTTGGTATTATCAGTGAAGGTCCGAGCATCCTATCTTATAAATGTTGCGATTTTAAGAGAAATTAAGGAATATTGCCAGCGTTTCCTCTAAATATTTCAAATAAAATCGCTTCGTTAAGAATATACGTTGGTTCTCATGAAAGTAGATACTCTCGAAATAGACATCGTAAATCGAAATAAAAATAAACATTATTACAATATGTAAACACTTATGCCCTCCACTAATGCCCTCAGCATTCCACGTCACACGTACCATTACATGCACAAACATCCAACATCCAGAACGGGGAAAAAATATCTTCGCCCTACAAAAATATTTTGGGAATTTTATGTTTTATTTCGTATCATTTTTGTGTACACTAAGTGCCTTTACACACGCTCCGTACCGGCTGCCGGATATCTATTAAGCGCGGTGGCAAATGTATGAATACACATTCAGCCATGCAAAAACTTTTATCTACTCTCATATCGTATAAAATTCGAATTATAAATTTCAAATCGTGTTTATATTGACATACTCTACAAACACTATAGATAGAAACATTATATCACTTTTTTTCTTAACAAAATAATATTATAAATTAATTTTTTTAAACGACTTCAAAAAAAGGAGGTGTCTCAATTCGACCGTATGTATTTTTTTACGTGTGTTCGCGGATAACTTCGTCGTTTATGAACTGATTTTAATCATTCTTTTTTTTTGTAAAGGAGATATCTTAAGGGTGGTACCATGATAAATAAACCAGGATCTGATGATGGCATCCCAGAGAAATCGAGGAGAACCTTCAAATATTATAGGCACACCTATAGCGATTTGGATATTATTTATAGTAACTCGTGCATTTGCTCCCGGAAAGCACCATTCAGTGAAGTGGAACTGATGAGGAAGACCACAGATGCCTATCGGAACTACTCAATAATACGTATTTCACGGATTGCGATTCGATTATTACTAAGCGTCGTCACAATACATATGTTGAGTGGAGCTGATGGTGACTTCACCATCAGTTCCAGTTCTCCTGATTCCTTACTGGGATAACTCTTCAGCAATTAACGTCCTTGTATCGGGAAAAGCAATATTTTATATAAGGTGATGAGCAGTTGACATTAGGCTATTTTAACTTAGATAAATTACAGACTGACCCACTAAAAAGTGAAAAATAAAAAACTTTTTTACAAAAAAAAAACAACCGACTTCCAAAAGAATACTACATAGTGAAAAAAAAACAATCGACTTCCAAAAAAATACTACAAAGTGAAAAACTACTTTAATTTCGGAAGTCGGTGGCAAAAAGCTAAAATACAGATCCAAAGTCACCGACTTCCGAAATTATAGTTATTTTTCACTTTGTAGTATTTTGTTGGAAGTAGGTTGTTTTTTTTTTTTTTGTAAAAAAGTTTTTTTACCTATACGATACAGGGCAAATCCAATAAGTTAATATCATCTAGGAGTTTCCATCCATTATCTATTTATAATGGAACGCATATGAATTCATTTATTCAATATCGATTTTTACATCGTGTCTGAATTTCTATAACTAAATTATATGAATCATCATGCATAACAAAAAAGTTTTGATTCCAAATAAACTTTTTCTTACTCTTTTAACTTTCATCTTTTATTTAGTAGGATCAATCCCAATGTATGAGGTAGATAAAGTAGTGTATGAAACTACACATAATTAGGTAATAAAACACTCGTGTTTTAATAACCCTCATTATGCAAAAGGGGTAGTAATGTTTTTCGCTCACAATTATTTTTATGTTTCCATTCTTAATTCGAATGCCGTCTTGATTTTTTTATTCGACAAATGAATGAGTTTAATGACTTAAACTATTCTTGTTTTCATTTGAGTGGTTTTACTTCTTTTTCACGTAGATGGGTAGTTAAGTATCCAATCATATAAAAATATACGAGATATTAATTTTTAAGCAAATTGATTACCAACTTAAATTATCTGTACATATTCAAATCACAACTGTTATTCTTGACAGTTGCATGAAATGGCTATTACACAGCAAATTGACGTGTCAATTTGCGTGACAATAAACTTATCTGACTGTACCTAAGTCTAATAGAAGAATAACACTTCTGATTTTCTGAATCATCGATCTTTCAAACGAACTTAGCGCTCATATACACGAGCGGCAACGTTAGAGGCAACTGCAGCCGTCGACACTAGTCGGCGTCAGCCGTAGACGCGTCGGCGGCGGCCGTCGACAGAAGTAACTGCAGCCGGCGACGCGTCTACGGCTGCCGCCGCGCGCCGACGCTTGCCGACGACTACAGTTGCCTGTGCCGTTGGCAACGAGCCGCTCGTGTATATGAGCACTTAGACAAAAATATTATACTTCAAAAGAAATCGCTGATTCCAATCTCAATAAAAAGGCACAAAAATATATAATATTTCACAACAGCAGAACAGTTTGATTCAACTTATTTCCTCGCTTCAATATCTGGATCAGATAGCCAATTTCCTGTCATTTAGAACCATTTTCGCCTGACATTATTGTCAGCCTTTAGGAACACGTTTCGTCTAAGGGTCTCGATTTTGCCCAATTCTATCCACATGTGGCCTTGGGGATCCCCATTCAATCTTGACCTTTCCTTAAATATTTCAGGTAGGGCAGCCATTTTGAACCAGGTTGAATTTATTAAGTAAGAAAAGGTATATTGGAATTATTTATCAGATGGTAGTGCTACTTGTTTCAGTTTTTATAAAATAAAGTCGCTTTCTTGTCCGTCTGTGTGGCCGCTTTGTTCTTCTAAACTACACGATGGATGTTGATGCGGTTTTCACTATCATTTAGAGAATTTATTCCGGAAGGTATATTTATCAGGCTCAAGAACCATTGGATACTCTGATACAAAGATATGAGATACATCCAATATAGGTACTTATAGACTGATGTCAATTTCTTACTAAATCAGTAATACTTATTTGACAATAGATATTGTGCGCTTACCATAATATTGGTATCGAACAAATTCTAAATTAAAATCAAAATTAAGCCAACATTATTTTATTTTTATTTTTTTTAGCGTTTTTGTAGCGCGTCCGGCATGTTTGCCGACGCGGATGTGGATAGTTTTTCGGCCATCTTGCGTAAGAGATGCGCTTCTCTACTACGCCGTGTGCGCGGGAGCCCCAACACCATTCTTAGAACGTTGGCTGAGAGGTGGGACTCTCCGATCTTGGGGCGGTGGATACAACTCCACACAGTCAAGTAGACACTCCCCAGGATCGGTGGCCTCACGCAGCTTAAGAATAAATGTTACTAACACTAGTTTATAAGTTTACATTGTTACTAACAAATATGGAAGTGATTCTGCAATAAATGTTTATTTATTTTATATTATTAAAATTACATAAAATCAAATCAAAATCAAAATTAAAATGAAGATACAATACAAATTAAAACTAAAATCAAAATATAATCAGAATCGTAATCAAAACCAAAATCATTATAAAACTTATAAAAAAACAACACTAAAATTAAAATCAAAATTAAATTAACACTAAAATGAAATTATAAGTTTTTGTTCATACTTCGGAACCTAGCAAGTGAGTCAGAGTGCACATCGACAAGATCTGCAGCTATTTTATAATTTACATAGGCGGGGGATTGGAGAATTAGCACCAAGGACAGTACTGCGAAATGGAGGACACAAGGGGGTTATAGGAGCTCGTGGGCTTTTCGGTGGGTATATCTATAAAACATCAATATCAATCTTATATTTATTAAAGAAATCTTAATGTTTTGTCAGGCCGAAAAACTGCGCGAAGCAGGGGCGGGTCGCTAGTAAATTATAAATTAAAGTCGCTATTCGTATCTGTCAGCTGTTTGACCGCGTTATTATTCTAAACTACGCAACGAATTTTGATGCGATTTTCACCATAATTAAGAAAATTTATTCCGGAGAGTTTATGTGTATAAAACATTAATATTAAACCTTCCTACATTTTATAACTCTGCGAGAGTCTCAGAGTTACGAGCAGCCAGTCTGACCCGCCACTCTAAGAGATATTTCACATCAATAAAAAATTCTCGATGTTTTGTGTGTGGTAAATACCCTTGCTACACCTTGAGCCAGATAACCGTGCAATAAAAGTCGGGTAATACAGATGTGATGCTATGTTACGTTATGTTATGTCTCTCTGAGTTTGTTTCGGCCTTTCTTCTCAGTATACACACAGCATCAGGTCAAGTTAATACAAACTGTCAAATTTTCTCATTCGATTTTGAACTTAAGAGGGGAGGTTGCCTACGATTCCCCATACAAAAGTATTCCCCGTTTTTCTTCCTGAATAATGCCTTTAGAGCAATAATTTTTTTTCCATAAAATCTAAGTCTGCTGTAGACACGTCCCTGTCATTTTTTTTTTTTCAGGAACTAATTAGTAAAGAAAATATGACCGTCCAAAAATTACAAAAAATGTCCCATTTTTACCGCCGTGGTTAGAGGAATACCAGACGAAATCCAAAAGTTTTTAACATAAAAGAAAATTACAGGAACCTAGACATACTCTTTCTTAAAATTTTAATGAAAAAATAATTGATTCGGCTCCGTTTTCCAGGAGAAAAAAGTGGAATACGAAACGTCGATCTCGTCGGTCTGAGCTGCAGATGTACTCGTATCTATCGCCCTCTATTATCAATGTTCGGGCACAGCACGACGGCAATGGTTCTTCCTCGGAGGAGGTTCTCAATTTTTTTTTTTTTTATGTATGTTCCCCGATTACTGGAAGATGGCTGGACCGTTTTGGATTTTTTTTTTGTTTTATTTGAGAGGGTACATCACAGTTGGTCCCATATAAAATTGATTAACTTTGAATTGGTAGTTTTTGAGTTAGCTTCAATAATACGTATTTTTTCCCCACTTTTATATGGATGATGTTCTAGTTTGTTTTGCAGAGTGGTATTAGAATTTGTGTGGGGTAGCTACACAACTAAAAAGTGAAAAATAAAAACTTTTTTACAAAAAAATACAACCGACTTCCAAAAACAACACTACAAAGTGAAACAAACTTTAATTTCGGAAGTCGGTGGAAAAAACGAAAATACATATAACTAGACACCGACTTCCGAAATTAAAGTTATTTTTCACGTTGTAGTGTTGTTTTTGGAAGTCGGTTGTATTTTTTTGTAAAAAAGTTTTTAAGGGTTAAGGATTTGTGTCCGATGATGGTAATAGGCTCGCTCCCTATTCCATGGGGCTTAAACGTAATTGGCAAAATGTGGATGCAAGCACTATGTACACCTCTGCCCAACCTTTTGGGGAAATAAGGCGTGATGTTATGTTAAGTTAAAACAAAGAAAAGTTTACTTTTTAAAATCGCTGAATCATATAGTTATTGCACTGCAATGCTACAGAGTGCAGACGTTGTCTTTTCCTTTAGTTGTTAAAGTACTTTAAGGCTTTGTAGAAAATTGGACGCGCCGCCGCCGCCGCCATTATTAAAAGTTATAGATGCTTTTTCGTCTACGAAACCTTTTGTTTTGGTTCATAAAATTGGTTTTCTTCTATTAGTAGGCTATGTACTGCTTTTTTTTACTATATCATCATCATTTCAGCCGAAATTTGATTACGGTACAGGCAGAAGCTTTTCCAAAAAAACGAAAAAGAATGTTGTTTTATTTTTCTTTAAAATTGAGGTCATGGTTCCTTTGACGATTTTGTCAGAATTTAGCCCTGATGTGCCATCGCAATAATTATGTTCATTTATGCGACTGACATAATAATATTCCCCCACTTGCAGCTGAATGTTTTTTTTTGGGTTGAAAATGATCCCAAAAACTGTCCCATAAAGTTTTGACGCGGTTTAGAATAACTTTTTTTTTACAACTTTGACATGGTCTTACTTTGGACTTCCCCACTAATGGAGCAGCTGACGCTCAGATCTCCTATGCACCGAGGAAAAACTATTTAAATTATGATTTTCAACCCGCATAAAATTACTTTTTTAAACTAACGCCACCTAATACTTTCACACAAGAACCTAATAGTACGGGCGTACTATTAGATTCTTGTGTAAAAGTATTCTTGTTTTTGAGAACTACTTTTGCTCGCGGCATCGCCCGCGTTGATGTTGGACTCCACCAAAACGTACAACCGGGATTAAAAATACCCTATGTGTTAATCGAGGACATAAACTAACTGTGTGCCAAGTGTCATCCAAATCAGTTCAGCCGTTTTTGCGCCAATCCGGAAAATATATCCAGATAAACGTAGAAAAATTCTTCGCTACTATTTTATTTTATTATGTATAAGATTATGTTTTCCTTAGCATTTAATTTAGACAGTGTTGTATCGACAAAATGTGGGCTTGTGGCTAAGTAATAACAGTCGCATGGGTCGATCGATCAGGTTAAACTACGCTTGTCGCGGTTGGTCCGTGGATGGGTGACCATCTTTACATACCAAGATCTTTCCGTGGCTCGGAAAGCACGTTAAGCCGTTGGTCTCGGCTGTCATTCGTGGATCTTTGACAGTCGTTACGGATCGTCAGAAGCCTGAAAGTTTGACAACCAGTCTTACCAAGGTACCGTATTACCCAGTAACTGAGTTGTGGAGATTAGATAGGCTGTCGCTCCATGTAAAATACTGGTATTCAGCTGCACCGGTTAGACTGGAAACCGACCCTAACATAGTTGGGAAAAGGCTAGGCAGATGATGATGTATCGACAAAATGTATGGAACATCCGATTTTTTTTTTCGTTTTTGGAACGAAGTTCCTTATCGCGCGTTGTGAAAGGGGGCTAGACGGAAAAAATTCTCACGAAAAGTTGTAACGACACTTTTTGCTATAGTAAGCTATTGTAAGCTGTAGGACGTGCGCATGTTTCTCTGTCTGTCTCTCTCTCTCTCTTATAGAAAGATTAAGTTTATATTACATTATATTTGTTAATAATAAAAAAAATATTATTATAACTTAAAAAAAAAATATTACAATTCCTTCACTAATTAATCGAAAGGAACTTCGTTCCATCTGGGTGTCCCTTGACGCCTCTCAACTTTTTGTCCCTTTGTAAAAGTCGTTCATTAATGTTCATACTTTATTTATCACTTTATTCACAGACGCTTAAAAATATGTATGGAAAACCAATTTACATTATAACAAATAAAAATAATTTAAAATTCTTCTTAAATCCATATATCCAAGTTCCATGAAACGACTACCTACGTCAAAATGACAATAAATTTTTCTCAGAACTGAGTTCAAACGCTCGAACCCCGTATCTACATCGAGGGCCATTCAACACGACGCCACTGAAAATTAATTATATCACAGAACAAGTTCTTAGAAATAGCAAATTTCTGGATATCGTACATCTTTGAGAAATTTGTCGAAAATAGATTTCAGTTGAATGATATAGGAAGCAGAAACGTGGTCGCTCACAATAGGCCTTATTACGAGTAGAAGGCTAAAAGTCACCCAATGGGTAATGGAGAGGACTACGCTTGTAGTATTCCTACGTGATCGAATCAGAAATGAAGAGATCCGCAGGAGAACCAAGGTAACCGACATAGCCCGAAGAATTGCCAAACTTAAGTGGTATATTGCTCTCAAAACAGATGGCCGATGGGGTCGAAAGGCTCTGGAGTGGAGGCCACGTACCAGAAGATGTAACGTTGGAAGGCCTTCCACAAGGTGGACCTATGACCTTGTAAAGGTCGCAGGAGGTCGCACAGAACCGGTTGAAGTGGCGGCGCTTGGGGGAGGCCTAAGTCCAGTAGTGGACGTCTTTCGGCTGAAATGATGAGGATGTAATAGGTGTTCAGTTGAATAAAATTACGAGTCATGCACAAATTTCTTAACATCATCATTTCAGCCGTTTTACCGCAATTTAAAAGCGTTGCCTACTTGATTTTCATATCTTAACTTAGTTCACGCCTAAATCGGTAATAATTTCGGTTCCTGTCTGTTATCAGTTCCTGTTGTGTCATTTCTCTAGGACTCGTTTGTGCTTCATTGTCTCGGCTCTTTTCTGGTGGTCATTGCTGTAGATTTTGACTTACAGGAGTTGCAGTGGTTGGAAATAGTATAACGGGCCTGAATAAAAGCCCCGCCCACACGATAAAAGAGATATATTTTTTGAATTTAATAATATGCTGAAAAGCCCACCAAACAATTTATTTATTTTATTTAAAATCATTTGATCGATTTTTAACACTTCCCATAACTATGTAATTATTATGGTTTTGTATTCGAACATCGTATATAATCTATTCTATAATAAAAATGAAATGCTGTTCTCTGGTAAGCGCATCACTTGAGATCGGCTGGACCGATTTGGTTAATTTTTGTTTTAAACTAATAATCCAAAACGTAATAATCCAAATTAAGGTTTTAGGGTAGTTGCCCGGAAAATTTGATAGGTAACTCGGGAAAAACCGAAAGTGCTTTTTTCTATGGATTGAAATTTTGACAGGAATATGTCTTTCGAGTCAGCTAGTTCTTGATAAAATATTTTTTATGATCTGGTTATGTAAAAGAAATGGTAGGACGGAATGTGGTAAGTGTAAGACAGTAAAGAGTTATTTTCAATAATTTCTATCTCAACTCTTAACTATCTTTGGCACTGCAGTAAGACTGCTGCCAATAAATTGTATGTGACTAAAAACATGAAACTTTATGTGCCTAAAACTTTTGCGTTTTATAACCTTGGTCGGAAGCTTCGAGACTAGGGTGTGGTAAAGTTTGTGATTTAAATGTAATTTAAATACTAAACTTATTTAGTAGAAATACTTTGTAACCACAACCGGGGAATCTTAGACGTTGAATTTTATTAGAGAAGTCGTAGCTTGACCCTACTATTTTACTATGTTAGGGTCGGTTTCCAGTCTAACCAGATGCAGCTGAATACCAGTATTTTACATGGAGGGACTGCCTTTCTGACCTCCACAACCCAATTACTGGGTAATACGATACTCTTTGGTAAGACTGGTTGTCAGACTTTCGGGCTTCTGACGACCCGTAACGACTGTCCAAGAACCACGAATGACAGCCGGGACCAATGGCTTGACGTGCTTTCCGAGGCAGGAGGAGTCTCGGTATGAAAAGATGGTCACCCATCCACGGATCAACCCCGGCTAGCGTAGCTTAACCTGATGGACCGATCCGTGCGGCTGTTATTACTTAGCCACGAGCTTCTCTTGATTGCACCTAGTTCATAGTTTGGTCGTCTCAAAAGAAAAAAACGGAATCCTTATAGGATCATTTCGTTGTCCGTCTGTCAGTCTGTCAAGAACCTTTTTCTCAGGAACGCGTGGAGGTGTCAAGATGAAATGAATATCAAATACGTAGGTCTACAGTCCCTTAGAGCTCTTAAAAAATCAAGCTTCTAAGTCAACGCAAAAATAAATACGGCTATTTATGCGACATAATAGGTCTTTACCTATGAAATTGCCGTTTTGTATGAAAAAATTTAAACGAATTTTTTTCATGCATTTTTTATTTGTATTAATCGAAGTAATCACCCATGCAATCAATGCATCTTTGCCAACGCAGTGGCAGTTTATTGATGCCCTTCTTAAAGAAATCAGCTGGACGGGAGGCAACAAATTCTTCAAAGGCATTTTGTACTGCCTCTCGGGTATTGAATTTTTTTCCCGCCAAGAAGTTAACTAAATTCTGGAAAAAGTAGTAGTCTGTAGGCGCAAGGTCTGGTGAGTAGGGCGGATGACGGAGAGCTTCCAACCCCAGTTCTTGCAACTTGGAGACCGTCTGCTGTGCAGTATAAGGTCGCGCGTTGTCGTGCAGGAGCAGCGGAGACGAGCGATTGACCAATGCTGGTTGGAGATGTGCCAGCTTCTCCATCATTGTGTTCAGTTCTTCACAGTACACATCTGAAGTAATGCTCACCCCGTTTGGCAAGATGCTGTGATGAATCACACCGGCGCTAGACCACCAAACAGTGACCATCACTTTTCTAGGGGTAAGTTTTCGTTTAGGGCATTGTTTAGGTGCTGAACCAGGATCCAACCAACTTGCTGAGCGCTTGCGGTTATCAAACAGAATCCATTTTTCATCGCAGGTAACAATGCGGTTCAAAATTCCTTCATTTGTGTGTCTGTTGAGCAGTGCAAGGCACGTCTCGACGCGTACTTCGCGCTGGCGATCATTGAGTTCGTGGGGCACCCATTTGTCAAGCTTTTTTACCTTGCCAATTTGACGCAAATGGACCAATATTGTTTTGTCGCTAACGTCGAAAGCTGCTGCTAATTCAGCCGTAGATTGTGTATCATCAGCTTCTACAATCGCCTTTAATTCGTCATTGTCGACCAAAGTCTTCGGACGACCTCGAGGTTCATTTTTCAGGTCGAAATTTCCAGAAAGGAAGCGAGCAAACCAATAACAAGTGGTGCGCTGGTTTGCAGTGTTAGCTCCGCAAACGTCGTTGATGTTGCGTGCCGCTTGTGCCGCGTTGCTGCCACGACGGTACTCATATTCCATAATTACTCGAATTTTTAACGTATCCATGATGACGAAAGAGATTGAAATGCGATGAAAATGTAACACTAATCAATAAACAAATGACTACTTTTGGAAAAAAAAAATCCATGTTTTTAAAATAAAATTAATTTGAAATTAGAATTCTTAGCCAAACAAAAATTATTTTGATTTGAAATGGCTAGTACTGCAGAACGGCAATTTCATAGGTAAAGACCTAATATTTTGACACTCGGAAATAAATCAAAACCTATTGGGTACTTCCCGGTGACCTAGAATCATGAAATTTGTCAAGAAACAAGGTATCACAGCACAAGTAAAGGAAAAAGTCCACAAATCGTCAATTGTAGTTTTATCACATAGAAAAATTTTTTTTTGCGATTACAAACTTACATTAGCAGTTAGAGAATTGACGTGACGTATATGTATGGGAGAACACGTTTTTCAAATACTTTTGACATAAATTCATCCCAACTACGGAACCCTTCCTAATATGTAGTTCGACATGCACTTAGTGGGTTTTTAAAAAAAAGTTACGGCTTATAACATTTTTCTGGAAAAACTTGGTCTGAAAATCTAATAGGTTGGGGAAAAAGTCTTTTCGCATTATAGTATGTATGAACTTAAAATAAAATCTCTTTGGCTAAACTATTTGTATCTGGCTGGTTTTGGTATCATTGAAAGTTTAAATTTTAAAGAACATAATTCCAAATTCAAATTAGGAAAATGTGTGATTTTTATCTGTTTTTCGTACTGTCAAGATGAGTAAATCTAATGATGAAATTCGATACATTTTAAAATTTTACTACAAAAAAGGTAAAAATGCAACGCAAGCCGCGAAAAAAATTTGCGATGTTTATGGACCCAGTGCAGTGTTTGTGAGAGTAGAACAAATTTGGTTTAAGCGTTTTCAATCCGGAAATTTTGATGTCAAAGATGCACGTCGCTCTGGTCGCCCTATTACGGATAAAATGGATGCTATTTTTGAAAAAGTGGAGCAAGATCGGCATATCAGTAGTTACGACGTAGCTGAAGAACTAGGAATTGACCACAAAATAGTTTTGGCGCATTTGAAAAAAACTGGGTACACAAAAAAGCTCCATATTAGGGTACCTCACGAGCTCACTGAAAGAAACCTAATGAACCGTGTACTCATTTGTGATTCTTTATCACGACGTAATGAAACCGAACCATTTTTGAAGAAGCTGATAACTGGTGATGAAAAGTGGATCACGTACGATAGGAACGTGCGAAAAAGGTCGTGGTCAAAGGCCGGTCAGGCTTCACAGACTGTGGCGAAACCCGGGTTAACTCGCAACAAGGTAATGCTGTGTGTGTGGTGGGATTGGATTCATTATGAGCTGTTACCACCAGGCAGGACCATCGATTCTGAACTGTACTGCAAACAACTGATGAGATTAAATCAAGAAGTTGAGAGAAAGCGCCCGGAATTATTCAACAGAAGGGGTGTGGTATTTCATCATGATAATGCTAGACCTCACACATCTTTAGCCACTCAGCAAAAATTAAAATAGTTTGGCTGGGATGTGTTAATGCATCCGCCGTATAGTCCTGACCTTGCACCTTCAGATTTCCACCTGTTTCGGTCTCTTCAGAATTCTTTAGGCAGTGTCAGGTTAACATCACGAGAGGACTGCCAAAACCACTTGTTGCGGTATTTTGATCAGAAGTCCCAAAATTTCTATAGCAATGGGATCATGTCCCTACCTACAAGATGGCAAAAAGTTATCGAACAAAATGGTACCTACAGACTTTAGATAAATGTAAATAATGTATATTAAAAAATATTTTGAATTTTCTTAAAAAATGCGAAGAAACTTTTTCCCCAACCTATTATATGTTTAATCTAAGCTACAATATTATTTTCCTCTTTTCATAACACAAAAATTATAATACTGAAGCCAAGAACTTCTAATATTGTTTGTTATTTGACCGTCTAAATGAGTTCCTCCGAGGCCTGGCCAAACGATGCGTTCAAGCCTCGTCGTCAAATTCTTTATCCGCTATTTTGTGCCAAGACAAACGAGTGAAAATTTACGCAGTTTCATCAAAATTCCAATTCTCAGTTTAGAATTTATTATACTTAGTCCCGCGTTTGATAAAATTTACGTCTTTTTATGGAATGGAGGTAAAGAGGTAGGTAATTTTATGACAAGATAATATAACCACTTGTCAGTAAGGCTTATTCGTATTGTTGGTTGTGATACCGCCTTTAATATTATGTTCAAATCTGAAATATGTTACTTAAAAGACTGAATAGAGTAACTGCTGTAGTAATGGGCCACGCTAAAGTAACTGGCCACTCATAAAAAAAGAGGTAGAAACAAGGAGAAGAAGCTAGCTCATGAATGAAAAGGACGAAAAATATTGTTTTGGTCTTTTTCATTCATGAGCTTTTTTTTTTTTTTTTGTGGATGGGAAATCATCAAATGACTTCTCCCGCTCCGGGCAGAGCGGGAGGGCGTGTCAGACTTTTACTGACTAAAACCCACCCATGATCCTTCAGTTGCTCGTGCCAGGGCCACGGTATCTCTTTCGAACTACCCGCGACCCCGGCGGCATCGGCCCAATTGACCCCGTCACTGCTGACATCTCTTTGAGGCGCGCGTGGATCACAACGCGCCGTCGACTCAGGCCTGGTCCTTACCGGACGGCGAGCTGCCCATTACTCGTCGTCCGCAAGCCCGCGCCTACGGTGGCCGGGAATCGGCAATCGATTCCCGCCGCCCAGGGCGTCTCCTACGGCGGCTAGGGGCGCGAGGGCGCGGCTGTTGCCTCTCCCTCACGCCTTCCGCTTCCTCCTTCGCGAGCATTACTGCTTCGCAGAAGGAGGTGACGGCTTCCCATGCACTCTCGCTCCGCACCATGGCCTGGACCAGGTTTGAACGCGAGAGATCGCCGCCGCCGATCGCCTCCGTGAGAACACGGCGGTGCTCCGCCCAAGTCGGGCAGACCTCCACTGTATGCTCCACCGTGTCCTCCGGGCGATCCACACAATGGTGACATCTGGGCGTTGCCTCCCGCCTTATCCGAGACAGAAAACAACCGTGTCCGGTGAGGACCTGCGTCAGGCGGAAGGTGAGGACGCCATGGCGCCTCTCCAACCACTCCTCAAAGAGGGGACTTATCGCCGCAATTGTGGCGTGCCCAGCGCTGGGTTGCGACAATCGCACTCTCCATGTCGCCATGAGATCCCGCTGGAGCTCTGTCCGCTGTACCGTGATTTCTCGCGGCAGCGGAGTTACGCCCCGGCGTTTCGCCTCCTCGCGCCACTCCCACACGTGCGCGAGGACTTTTGCCTCCAGATCCCATGGCGGTAATCCGGCAAGGAGGCACGCCGCCTCACAGGAGATCGTATGGTATCCCCGGACTAGCCGGATGGCCATGACCCTCTGGGACGCGTTCAACCGGCGGGCTGGTCGCAGCCTCAGGGAACGCGCCCACACCGGTGCTCCGTAAAGGGCTATGGACCGCACGACCCCCGCGTAAAGCCTCCGGCAGGAGGCGTTTGGACCCCCCAGATTGGGCAGGAGCTGCTTCAAGGCAGCCCCGGCCCGCTCCAGTCTGGGAGCCAAACGTCGGAAGTGCTCCACGAAGTTCCAACGGCTGTCGAGGACGAGTCCCAGGTACTTCATCGTCGACTCGACCCCGATGTGAACCCCTCCTACCGTTATTTGGGAACCCGACGGTGGCGCGTTCCGAGGACCATGAAAACACATGACCTCGGACTTGTGCAGGGCCACCTCGAGTCCCAACTGCCGGATCCTCTCTACGATTGTCGCAACCCCGCGTGTCGCTAGTTCGGCCGCTGCCTGGTGCGACCTCCCCTGCGCCAGGACCAGCGTGTCGTCAGCGTAACTGCATTACCTTGTATCTACCTCTTTTTTAATGAGTGGCCAATTAATAAAGCGTGGCCAATAAGGTTTCGTATCGGAAGAGTGAAAGCAGGCCCATGCTATTTGTCTGTCCGTAGTGCATGCTATCTGCTATCTCTTTAACTGTAATGGGTAACCAGTTGAAGGCACCGGTGACTGAAAGTTAATTCAAATATGATGCTTAAACGTTAGGCCTATGGTCGGAGAGACTGCGATAAGCTGAGTTAATTGGTTAATTGATTGATTGCATAAACCTTGTGTAGCTCTATTTATATCTATACTAATAATAAAGCTGAAGAGTTTGTTTGTTTGAACGCCCTAATCTCTGGAACTACTAGTTGGATTTGAAAAATTCTTTTTTCATTTGATAGCGCAATTCTTGAGGAAGGGTATAGGCTGTGTAACATCACGTTAGGATCCTTAGCAGCCAAGAAAAAAGAAAAAGTATCAGAAAGAACGCTAAGCGAAAACGAATTAAAACGCGGGCGGGCGATGCGATGTGACGCGTTGGGACGGGAGCTAGTAAAGCAATAAAATGCAACACTGTATCAGAGAATATACTTGGTTATCGTGCCATAAGCACAGTAATAGCTTTCAGTTAGTATTCACAACTTGATAGATCGTTCTCCAATAAAATTTTGATATATATTCCCGCAGAGTCGTTAAATGCATGCAACTGACAACCTACCTACCATTATATGTTACACAAACTTACCGAAGACATTATTGATGCTATGTTAGAAGTAGGTATATTCGTCGCCATGCAGTGAAAACTACTTACAGAAATATTCAATGTTTGTTCTTTTTGTTTAAATATTAATTCGTTGGGTAGAAAACCTCGTACCTAATGAATATTTAGGACACTCGTGCGCAACTCTAAAGGCGGGGACTGACTTGCTACGTTTGTTTGTGATGTATCCAGTTTTTGTAACGCATTAAAGTAGTCAGTGCAGCGAGCCGAGCCTCCTACACATGCGAGCACATGTTTACAAAGAAGTTTTTCTTCTTCTTCCAATAATAATAACTGAATAAAATTAATGAAGCACACTACGTACCCCTACGTCCGCCATTCTGAATAAAAATGGAGTACGCTTGAGTCAAGTGCTCGAAGCGAGCGTTCGCGAAGTTTAGTGTATCGCCGCTTTGTAAGAAGGAATGGAGCGCGCGAGTGCCATCTGCTCGGTGCGAGCGTTCGCCGCGACTTTTGTATTACCGTTTTGTAACCCAGCTCTTACAAATAAACATTGTAAATTAGTCTCAGTCTTAAGATGCTTCGAATGCCTTCAATTGAAGATTATGAGAACCTGGGTAATTATATATATATATATATAATTACCCAGGTTCTCATAATCTATATATATATATTTGTATGTGTGTTCGCGGATAACTTCGTCGTTTATGAACCGATTTTGATGATTTTCTTTTTGTTGGAAAGAAGATATCCCAAGGATCGTACCATGATAAGGAAACCAGGATCTGATGATGGCATCCCAGAGAAATCGAGAGGAACTTTCAAATTTAATAGGCACACCTATAGCGATTTGTCTATTTTTTATAGTTACTCGTGCATTTGCTCCCGGAAAGCACCATTTGGTGAAGTGGAACTGATGAGGAAGACCACAGATGGCCATCGGTACTACTCAATAATACGTATTTCACGGGTTGCGATTCGCCATTGCTGAGCAATTTATGCTCGTCACAACGCATATGTTGAAGTGGAGCTGATGTTGATTTCACCATCAGTTCCTGTTCTCCTTACTGGGAGAACTCCTCAACAATTAACGTCCTTGTATCGGGAGAAGCAATATTTTGCGAAAGGTGATGAGCAGTTGACATTAGGCTATTGTAACTTAGATAAATTACAGACTGACCTACTAAAAAGTGAAAAATAAAAAACTTTTTACAAAAAAAAAAACAACCGACTTCCAAAAAAATACTACAAAGTGAAAAATAACTTTAATTTCGGAAATCGGTGGCAAAAAGCTAAAATTCAGATCCAAAGACACCGTCTTCCGAAATTAAAGTTATTTTTCACTTCGTAGTATTTTTTGGAAGTCGGTTGTTTTTTTTTTTTTTTGTAAAAAGTTTTTTAATAAAGTAGGTTTGTAGACCGTTTTAATTTTTTTATGAATAAAGGGGTGAGTAGGTTCTCTTCAAACCAACCAACCCAATATTAAACTAAATAATTAAAGAAAATGAGAGGCCATCGCATAGGCTATTAACCGACAAGTTCAGGTCATTAACACAATCTATCCTGAATTCGGAACTACCCGTTGACTTTATGTTTCCCAAATTTAGGGTATCGACGCGCAAGGAATACTAATGAAAATTATCGGATGCTAGAGTAAGAAACCTTCTTTTTTTCTTCTATTATTTATCATTATAGTTAAGTACTGTAGTGTCTGTTTGCGTTTTCCTGAAATACCAGAGTAGGTTTCTTCAAAAGAGGTCCTTAAAATAAGTGATATTTACGACCAATTATACTCAAGGCCAAGTTCACCAAGCTCTGTTAGTTAATCAATATCCCATGAAACATTTTGACTGTTGTCATTAAGGACGCTGTTACAAATGGGTAGTCAAATCATTACTTTTTTACACAAAAGTCATCATCTGCCTAGCTTTTTTTTTTACACAAAAGTATGTTTATTAAATAAAATGCTTTACATTCTTAAAATGTTTTTTGGCCAAATTGTTGATAGATGTGCATGGTTCGATTCTAAACTAAAAATAAAATAATTTTAAATAGGTACATTTTCTCAATAAATGTACCGAAGTAAAAATTTTCGCTCCGGTATATTTATTGAGAAACTGTACCTATCTAAAATCATATTTGTAGTTCAGAAGCGTACCTTGCACATCTATCAACAATTAAGCCAAAAAAATTTAAGAATGTAAAGCATTTTATTTAAACATACTTTTGTGTAAAAAAGTAATGATTTGACTACCCATTTGTAACAGCGTCCTTATTAAGACTGTTTTGCATAGTGAGACAGCGCGTCAAAATGCTTAAAGGGATTTGGTGAATATGTCCCATATCATAATGCCGATTAAGTACAATGTTAATCACCAAAATAATACGTAACTATTATTATATTTAATTCATGTTTCATTTACCAAAATAATATCAAATAAACGAATCATTTACCACAACAAAACCACTTAAGTATGATAACCAAACCAAATGCGTTTTGTATGTCCAAAGTTGGCGCATTTGCTTTACGGCTTTCACGAACATAGCTCGTTATTTATGCATGATAATGATAAACATTCCCATATTCCTAAATGACCCTTACCTCAAAGAGATAAAGCTAAAATTCGTATACTCGGAGAATAATAATAGCACATAATGTATCATCAATAAATTGTTTGCCAATACTCGCGATGAGTTTTTCCGAGTTTATGGTATATATATCATTCAAATACGGCAACTTCCTCGTGGTATTATGGGTATAAAAACTGTCCAATAAATTCGTAAAGAGACGGCCATTTTGTAAAAGAAATGATCGTATTGAGAGAACGCTTGTGTACTTCCCAACTTGGAGGATTTTTGCTATTCATTGGCTATTTAATCTTTATTTTTCTGGATCGAAGCTTCAATGGCGGCGACAGAGATGATTAAGTGTCTGATTTCGGGTTTTCTTTTGATCTTTAGAAGGTTTTCTTCTGTATTTGAAAGTTCGCTTTCTATTTTGATTTGTTGAGTCTTTGCGCGTCCATTTAATTTTCTTGTTTAAAATCCTATACTATTAAATGAGCAATATTTGTATCTATCTGGGAAAATTCGTGTCATATCTGGGAAAATTCGTTTGCTCTATTTTCACCCGAGCAGAGTTCGTCAACCAGGTAGTACCGAAAGCAGAATCTATACCTAAATTATCTTACATTTTAAGCATTATTAAATATCACCCTAAACTACCAATATGTAAATATCAATATCGAAGAAAAATATAATTATTATTTTACGCAACGTTTCTTACATAATATCACATTCAATATCAAAGCAAATTCATTACCCACACCTGGCTCTAATAAATACTCATTAATTCGAGATGAATACAAAAGTATCAGAATATAGAATTCTCTTTTTCCTCCTTTTCTTGTCCCCAGAGAAAGTGCCAATTGCCAAGATAAATAAAATACGACATATTGAATTCATACCTGGATTCTTTATGTGGAATATAATTCGCAACGAAGCTGACTTGTCCAATAAAATATGAATATACATTAATTTATGTATATAGAGTGACTAGTAATTAGAGAACCGATACTTATACACATGATTGTACCTACTCATGATAACAAACAACTTTTACTATGTGACAAACCTGAAATCGGAAAAAAAACTGCTATTCCCTTTTACATTTTGACGAGTTATGCAAACATAAACGTAGGAAACAGCTGATTTTTCTTCGCGATTTGTAAACCCTTCATGAAATAATTGCATACACATTTCTAGTTATCCACCAATGTCAACTTTAATTAAAACAATTATTACGTATGTAGGTCAAGTAAATATGCTGATTTCTAATTACTAGCGGTCACGAAAAACGGGTCTGGTTCATAATATCGACGGTCACTACACCGACGGTCACTGTATCGAAAACGTTCCATCGACGGGTTAATGAATCGACAGTACCCCAAATCGATGGTACGCTACATCGACAGTACGCCAAATCGATAAAACGCTATATCGACAGTACACTAAATCGACGGTACGCAACATCGACAGTACATCAAATCGATAGTACGCCGTATCGACAGTATTATCGATAATAGGTTGTATCGATAGTACACCATATCGATGGTACGCTGCATCGACTGCCCGACCCGAGCCAGATTTAAATAAAAAACATAAGCAAGCTTTTTTAAAGTTTTTAATCACAATTTATTAAATTTGTATACTGCTTGTTTTTGATGTAACCCACATAAAATGGTTGAAAAATCATAAATTCGTATTCAATACCCTTAGTTACTATTACAATAGCTTTCAAAACAATTACAACATTATTTTTATTACCTTTATATGTACCTTTTTTGTATTTGGTTAACAAAAAAAAAAAAAAAAAAATTGTGTTAAATGATTTTTTAACTATCTACTCAAGTACTTCATAAATGTGAACTCATTATTATTATTATTTGGAGGTTTTTTTTAAATGGATACTGTCAATGTTACAGTTACTTTGATAGTTATTACAATAATAACTAAGGGTACTGAATATGAATTTATGATTTTTCAACCATTTTATGTGGATTACATCAAAAACAAGCAATATACAAATTTAACAAACTGTGATTAAAAACTTTAAAAAAGTTAACTTATGTTTTTTATTTAAATCTGGCTCGGGTCGGGCAGTCGATACACCGTACCATCGATATGGTGTACTGTCGATACAACGTATTATCGATATGGTATACTATCGATACGGCGTACTATCGATTTGATGTACTGTCGATGTAGCGTACCGTCGATTTAGTGTACTGTCGATATAGCGTCCTGTCGATTTGGTGTACTGTCGATGTAGCGTACCATTGATTTGGGGTACTGTCGATTCAATAAACCGTCGATGGAACGTTTTCGATACAGCAACCGTGGATGCAGTGACTGTCGATATTATGAACCAGCCAGACCCACGAAAAACACTATACCTAATTATAATCCCGAGAGTTAATTAACAGGCGTCCTTGCATGTGACGTCACTATTATAGTTAGTAAGAACTCCTTCATAAGTGGATGTTAAATGACGTAACCACTGGCCTTGATACCGTTATGCAATTGTTTTGTATATTGCAACCGTTCAGACATTTACATCAATCAATCTGCCTAGCCTTTTCCTAACTATAGAGGGGTCGGCTTTCAAACTTACCAGATTCAGCTAATAGCAGTAGTTTACATGGAGCATCTGCCTATCTGACCTCCACAACTCATTTACTGGGTTACCAACCCAACACCCCCTATACCCCCGATACCCCTTGGTTTGGTAAGACTGATTGTCAGACTTTTGACCCGTAACGACTGTCAAATATCTACGAGTACAAATGACAGCTGCGGTCAACGGCAAGGCCCGGAGGGGATAATGCATCACTCATCCACGAACCGACCGCAGCTAGCGTAGCTTAACCTTCGATCGACACATTTACGTAAACTTCTAATATTTTAAAATGACAAAGTGAACGTTTACGGTACCAGGATTGCGATAGTAGGGTGACTGCAATAGTAATTGGCTAGTATTGGTAAAAGCCACTCATAAAAAAGAGGCGCAGAAACAAGGTAATGCAAAGCAGGCTCATGAATGAAAAGGACGATAATTTTTTTTAACCGACGAAAAAAAAAGGAGGTTCTCAAGTCGAAACTTATGTTTTTTTTTTATTTTATGTATGACCACGCATAACTTTTCACAGTCGTCCGATTTGAAAAAAAAATGTTTTATTCGAGAGGGTATACATCAAAGTTGGTCCCATATAAAATTGATTAACTTTACTTGGGTACTTTTATATGGATGATGTTCTAGTTTGATTTGCAGGTAGTGGTATTAGAATTTTGTGGGGGTAGGTACCACAGCTAAAAAGTGAAAAATAAAAACTTTTTACAAAAAAATTCAACCGACTTCCAAAAACAACGCTACAAAATGAAAAATAACTTTAATTTCGGAAGTCGGTGGCAAAAAGCGAAAATACATTTAGCCAGACACCGACTTCCGAAATCAAAGTTATTTTTCACTTTGTAGTGTTGTTTTTGGAAGTCGGTTGTATTTTTTTGTAAAAAGTTTTTTATTCTTTGCGTTCATGTGCTTGCTTCTTCTCTATATTACTCCCTCTTTTTTATGAGTGGCTAGTTACTATAGCGTCACCAATTACTATTAATAGCAGTTACCCTATTTAAAGTTTAGTTATAACATTTAAAACATGTTTTCGTCAAACAAATTTTTACTTTGACTTTCAACATCCGTAATCAGAATAAATTCTAGATAAGGTCCAGACAAAAAAAAATATCGTAATAACTGTAAAAAATAATGACTTTCGACTTGGTTAAGGGTATTTTTACACACGTTTTAATAATTAAACTAGTCCAAAAATGAGCACAATAACAAATTTTACTCGCGACTGCCTTGATGATCAATAACTAGTAGTAGTTATTGATCATCAAGGCAGTCGCGAGAGGGGATACAAAGCCATTGATGTTTATTTATTAGTGTAGTAGTACACTAATAAATAAACATCAATGGCTTTGTATCCCCTCTCCCCCTTATTCCGCTATGCTCCATTACCCCATATATAGAACACCACACAAAAGTCAACGACTATTGTTCCTCCATTACGGGCTATATTTTCACCTATTTGTCAGTCATCTCATAAAAAATCTGCCAAGCCTGTGTTGGATTTGTCATAATAGGTTCTGTAGTTATCATGATTGTTGGAATAGAATCCTACTTAATATTATAATATGTGTAAGTTTCATGTTTCTTATTCAATCACGAAAAAACGGCTGAATGGATATAGATCAAATTTCGGACACAGATAGTTTATAACAAAGGACTTTTTATCCTAGTAGTACGTTCCCGTGGGATCATTTCCGACCCCACGCGGGCGCAGCCCCGAGAAAAAGCTAGGTTTTAGGGTGCCGTACCTCAAAAGGAAAAAACGGGACATTTTATCCTGGTAGTACGTTCCCGAGGGATAATTTCCGATACCCACGTGGGCGAAATCGCGAGCAAAAGCTAGTTTTCAGGGTTCCGTACCTTAAAAGGAAAAAATGGAACCCTTATAGGATCACTTCGTTGTCCGTATGTCTGTCTGTCAGTCTATCAAGACCCTTTTTCTCAGAGACGCGAGAAGGTATCAACGCAATAAAAAAATACGGCCATTTATGCGACTTATTTTGATACTCGCAAGTAAATCAAAACCTATAGAGTATTTCCTCTTGTCCTAGAATCATGAAATTTGGCAAGAGTCAATTTGGTCTCACAGTTGATCTCACATGTTGGTCTCACATGCTCAATTAACAATTTGTCTAAAATTGTTCATTTGTAATTTTATCACATAAAAAATATTTTCAAGTCTGTCGAGACCCTTTTTCTCAGGAACACCTGGTGGTATCAAGTTGAAATTAATTTCAAATACGTCGTAGACCTCTAAGGTCCCTTGAAGTTCTAAAAAAAATCAAGCTTCTAAGTCAAGCAATAAAAAAATACGGCCATTTATGCGACATATTTTGATACTTGCAAGTAAATCAAAACCTATAGGGTACTACCCGTTGACCTAGAATCATGAAATTTGGCAAGAAATAAGGTCTTACAGCACAATTATGGGAAAAAGTCCGAAAATCATTAAATTTTTAATTTTACTACAATAAAAAATATTTTTTCGGGATTACAATGTTGAGTTTGATTTTGGGATAAAATCTTTTCAACTACGGAACCCTTCATTGTGCCTGGTCCGACAAGCACTTGGCCAGTTTTTTTATATAAAAAAAACTAACTCAAAAATATTTTATCGGGTATCGAGAACAATCACCGGTCAAAATCGATTATAAACTTTACTTTATAGAACATTTTGTGGTTTCCCGGGTCATTTTGGTCTGAGCAAACAATTTAACGATCCTTTTTAAGCTACACATGAAATCGTTCAAAACAGGTTTTGGCATATCTCAAAACAATCATCTAAGTACATAAATATTTAACACACATTCTGATGACTAACAAACGGACATTAGGTATGACCGTTTGTCTGTCACCAGAATGTGTGTTAAATGTCGTTGCTGTTACTTACGGAACCCCAAAACCAGGCTATTGATTCTCCATTAATAGGACCATAACGCTATCATTTTAAGAGGCTATTCTATGTGACGGCCTATTCAATCGTGCTAATATATTTTTATTGCCGATGAGGTAATATTGACTGTCAGCGATTGACACTATACGACTGGTATTTAATCAGTGGGGGAGTTAAATGTTCCCCACTGATTAAATGCTGAGACCGATTGGTTCTATTGGGGTGTTTTTGTAGGCAATAAAAAGGGTAGTTTGCAACGTGTTACGTTCGTGATTGATGTTAGATTCGTTCTTGTTTTTGTGAAGTTTTATTGGTAAAGTTAGGAAGTTTTTCTTGAACGCGACTTGGGATAGGAGTAAACTGGTAGAAACCGACTAGTAACGAAAAAACGTTCAGCTCCATGCGTCTTTCTCTCTAAAAAAGAGACAGAGAAAGAATGAATTTGGTCAAAATGAAAATTCAAGATGGCGGCTGCGAAATTTTTCAAAGCTTTCATCGCGGGAGTCGTCGAGGCTACTAAAGACAATAGTGACGTTTAAATGCAAAATTTAGCCTTTTTGTTTTAAATCATACGTGAGGAGGAACCTCGTTCCTGATGGGGGGACCACGTATATGATCGTACACATTTTATGTTTTAGTGAGTAGGCACAAATCTATATTTTGAGGGAATGTTGTTATTGCCATTTAAAGGCACGTGAAACACAGGGCCTGGCATTGAAGAATAGTCTGACGTATTTGTTTTTCACTGGTGCACAACCCAAAAAAAGTAGAACCCTGCAATGCTCAGTAGAAGTATAATTATTATACCTTCTTGGACGAACATTTTCACAACAAGCTCTACTGGTTGTTTAAATTAAACTGTAGCATGCTATTCTATTAAACTGCGGCTGTTGACAACTGGATGGGAATTTGAAATTCATAAACTAATATGCAGTGAAAAGGCTCACTTTGTTTTATTTACTAAAACAAATACAAGCCCGACGGAACTGAACGGATCATCAAACATTCTTGGTAATAAATGATAATCTTTCTTTTCTGTGAACTCTATCGCTATCATTGTTATGAAAACCAGTCACATTAATACAAAAAAAAATATTGTACCTTTTACCCTTATACATATTTTTTTTTCATATTTTACCAATACATGGCAAAATATGAAAAAAACAGCCAAATTTTCCCAGAAATTTTGACAATGGATTATTAACTCGACTCAATATTCGTGATGGAATCAGCTTCCAAACAAAATTTCGTGGTTCATTGATAATTTTTCTCATTTTCCGTTACACAGCTTTGTACCTTATCTCCTTAAGATAAAGATGGTTTTGGTGTGGGTGAAACATATTTTAGAGTAAACGGATTTGAGCGTAGGTGCGTATGAGGTAAATTGGTGTTGACAATGTAATTTGGGTATCATTTGCTTCATACAACGCTAATTCGTGTTGTACAAGTATGCATGGAATATATAAATAACTTTGTTGTCAATTAAATTTAACAGGATAACTACTGTTTACATTGGGGCTTGTGGCTTAGTAATAACAGCCGCTCGGGTTGATCCAACAGGTTAAGCTCCGCTTGGCACGGTTGGTCCATGGATGGGTGACCATCTTTATATACCAATACCTCTCCATGCCTCGGAAAGTACGTTAAGCTGTTGGTCCCGGCTGTCATTCGTGGATCTTTGACAGTCGTTACGGGTTGTCAGAAAACCGAAATTCTGACAACCAGTCTTACCAAGGGGTATCGTGTTACCCAGTAAGTCGGTTGTGGAGGTCAGACAGATCGTCGCTCAGTATTTAACTGCATCCGGTTAGACTGGAAGCCGACCCCAACATAGTTGGGAAAAGGCTAGGCAGATTGATTGAATGAGACACTCTCTTACAAATTAATTATTTGTATAGTGACCTACTGATGAATACCAGCCTTCTTTCTTCTCCAACAATCCTTACTCCTCGACTGCCTCGTTGGTCCAGTGGTCGCAAGCACTACTGCTAAGCATGAGGTCCTGGGTTCGATTCCCAGGTCGGGCAGTCTTATTGGGCTTTTCCATCTAGAATTTCTCGGTAGGAGCCTGGATTCTGGAGTTTATGATCAATGGTGGCAATAGGCTCGCCCTCTATTATTACATGGGCATAATCAGCCTATAATGTTCCCATTGTTGGGACACAGGCCTCCTCTCGGTGAGACGGAGTGGGCCTTAATCCACTACACTAGCCCAGTGCGGGTTGGTAGATGTCACATGTCTTCGAATTTTTGGTTCTAGGACATGCCGGTTTCCTCACAATGTTTTCCTTCACAATTTTGAGAGCAATGGTGATGAAACAAACTACTCAAAGTAAAGCGCCTGCCTGGGTTTGAACCTACGATCTACAACTCGTAAGTCGGGGCCGTTACCACTGGGCCACCACTGCTCACAGGGGCATGGATACACGACATGGCGTGATGATATATTATGTCAATCCTCATCCCTGTCTTTTACATTCTTCCTTATAAGTCCCACCCTTACCCAGTGAGCCTATATTAAACCTAATTGCTCTTAAAGCCCTCAACTCTAACAAAAACTAACCTTGCACAACTATTCAGCACCTCATTACTCAGTTCCCATTTACTAAGAGATAAAGCGTGAGCGACACGTCCGCGATGGAAGTATAACTCGCTGACTTCACATTGTCTGGCTGTACGACCTATTTCCAAAAATAGCTGCCTGGTTCCACAGTTAGCGCCTAGGTTCCTATCCACAGGCCCAAAACTTAGACTGGAATGTATATAGGTCGCATCGCTGACGTTTGCAAGAGTCGATGTAGTATTTTAATGCTTAAGTTTTGGTGTCTAGTTTTGAGGCTATGAGTGTCTTAGAAAAAGTTAACAGGTACTTGGCCTTAAATAAAAACTTTTTTACAAAAAAATACAACCGACTTCCAAAAACAACACTACAAAGTGAAAAATAACTTTAATTTCGGAAGTCGGTGTCTGATTATATGTATTTTCGTTTTTGCCACCGACTTCCGAAATTAAAGTTATTTTTCACTTTGTAGTGTTGTTTTTGGAAGTCGGTTGTATTTTTTTGTAAAAAAGTTTTTATTTTTCACTTTTTAGTGGTTCACATGTGCTTACCCCTTCACAGCGTACTGGCGTGATGTTATGTTATGAACTGGTGTGAACAACAAACAGACATGAGATTTCAGCAATCCCAGTCCATTTGCTATCATTTATTGAGGAGTTCCGTTGCCTATCTCAGAACTTCTTCATCAGGTCTTCATCAAATTGAAATGGGACCACTCCAAGAAAGTACTCTTCCAAAAACTATCCAAATCGCTTCAAGTGTGCCTATAAAATTGGAAGAGTTTTCTCTATTTCTCCAGGATCCCATCATCAGATCCTGACTTGATGATCATGGGACCACCTGGGAAGTATACCCTTTCAAACAAAAAAAAAATAACCCAAATCGGTCCAGCCATCTTCGAGTAATCGGGGAACATACATAAAAAAAAAATAAAATAAAAAAAAAAAAAAAAAAAAGGTTCCGACGAATTGATAACCTCCTCCTTTTTGAAGTCGGTTAAAAAATATGTTATAGTCTATACTCGATTTGTAATAAGATTAGACATTTAAACAAACCTTTTTTACAGTCAGTTCAACCGATTTTGACGTATTGCGTTGGTGTCATGACAAATAGCAGCTGCAGTAAATAGGTGGTATTGTAACCACTTTTTTGCCTTTAATGCCATCCTTAAGCTTACGGAATAAAAGCCAAAATCGGTTGAACGGACTGTAAAAAAGGTTTGTTTAAATGTCTAATATTATTGAAAATGTAGTATAAGTTTTGATGAAAGACATCTCAAGGTCCAGAATAAATAAGAGGATTACCTCATGGAACAGTTAGGCTCGGTTCCCCTGATATAAATCGAATTTATGTCTGTTAGTGAGCGCTCAATGTGAATGGTTGATTTGGGTGACGATAAAAAGCGCAAATATTTTTAAGAAAAATTTGGCCAGGTGCAAGTCGGACTCTCGAAGTGAAGGGTTCCGTACCATCGTACAATATTTAACACTATGTTTTCTACTATAATAAAAGAAACTCGTTTCTTGTATGCTCCTTTAACTTTTAACTTTATTTTATTAATTGTTGTTATAGCGGCAAGCCTTAGAAAAGACTTTAACAAAACATTACGCGCATTGTCGTGGAGTTTTTTTTTTTTTTTTTAATCTTTATTTATTAATGGAGGTTTGTTCATATTTGTACATGTCACCCCCGTAAGAATATACATAATAATATACACATCACAAAACTAAAATTAACTAGGTACTTATACAAATCATACAGTGGATTAATTTAAGGTGATCTATTCTTAATACCTATATGTGTAAGTCTATAGAGCAACTTGGCCTCCTCCGAAAGAGGGACAGACAAAATGCTATTACACCATCCAACATTGAAAGGAGACAACACGTTTTGAAGAACCATATATCTAAGTGCTTCATTACGAACACATTCCATCAAGATGTATACGTCCTCTATAATATCACATTCAGTACAATTCGAAGAATTAACTTTTCTCATCAAGAATCCAAACTTATTAACCGACTTCAAAAAGGAGGAGGTTCTCAATTCGTCGGAACCTTTTTTTATTTTTTTTTATGTATGTTCCCCGATCACTCGAAGATGGCTGGACCGATTAGGATTTTTTTTGTTTTATTCGAGAGGGTACATCACAGTTGGTCCCTTATAAAATTGATTAACTTTGCTTCGGTAGTTTTTGAGTTAGCTTCAATAATACGTATTTTTTCCACACTTTTATATGGATGATGTTCTCGTTTGTTTTGCAGGTAGTGGTATTAGAATTTGTGTGGGGTAGGTACACAACTAAAAAGTGAAAAATAAAAATTTTTTTACAAAAAAATACAACCGACTTCCAAAAACAACACTACAAAGTGAAAAAGAACTTTAATTTCGGAAGTCGGTGGCAAAAAACGAAAATACATTTAACTAGACATCGACTTCCGAAATTAAAGTTATTTTTCACTTTGTAGTGTTGTTTTTGGAAGTCGGTTGTATTTTTTAATGGAATGTGTCCTGAGTGAAGTCTAAAACTCGTCACAATGTCATACCTTCCCATATTGCATTTTTCAAACCAAGGGACTCGAGGCAAAGCTGGTTGCAAGGTTCAGTACCAAATTTCTTTGGTAAGTGATCTTTTGTCAAAATATTCAGACCACAATTTGGTAGAAAACTCTTTAACAGTACCGATTAAATTCGTGTAGAAAGGCAAGCAATTGGAATTAATACCATCAACCGCAGCTTCTCATTGTCGTGGAGTTGCGGGTACCAGCCCGTATTACCGTATTACCTAACATCACGGCAACGCCTTTATGGGCGTGTCAGGAACTCATTCACAAATTCTTTATGTTCACTTAGTGTAAACAACTCTAAGAAAACTAAGTTAGAGTCAGAAAAGAAAAGATATTTACAGTAGAAAAACAATTGTAAATTCAAGATCTAGAAAAGAGCATTAGAAATGCAGACAATTTAACTTAAATTCCCATTATCTTCTACTAACAATCGCAAACTGTTCTAGTTTCTACATTTCTACATTCTAAAGCTCTTATGCGACGATGCAGAGTTCCTAAATATATTAATAGGTATAGTTTAAAGTTGTGCCACGAAATAGATAGGTGAGTACAGAAGGTCAGTTCAATACAACGAGCAAAAACGCAAACACACTTATACATCCGTTTTTCGTCACGCGCGCTTTATTTGTGGCACAGCAATAATAATGATACTTGTGGTAAACAAGTGTACAAACACTCTGTGAATGTGTGTATCGCAGGAGCTCTCGGTACCGTCCGAGGCACGGGCGAAGTCGGAAGTGTGTGTGTGGAGTGTGTATTTTGTGCTGACGCTACTCGTTTTCACGCACACATTCATAGCATGTTTGTACACTTGGTTACTACAAGAGAACGCGTCTCTTCGTGAGATAAAAATACTGTAGCATCTGTTTGAGATACTTGGAGATTTAATTTATAATTTATATCAGACATTTGTCCATAAAGTTAGTAACAATGTTCTTAGCCTAGTGTTAGTAAAAATTAAAAGTAGGTGATAGTAGTTAGGCACTTATCCTCGCGTAAAGGCCTATCCAGTGCGCCATCAGTACCGAGCCCCATCGGCCAGCGCATGCGTCCAGGATGGCGCTGGGGCCGCTGCGCACCTGCGCTGGCATCATAGCACTGTGCTTACGCATGATCGCGTGGAAGCCGTCCATGTGCGCCTCCGCGAACATGCCACTCGCGCTACAGTACCGTGGCAGCCCCATCAACATCCTCAACGCGTTATTATACTGGACACGCAGGGCGTCGTATATCCTCTGCGTGTAATTGGCCCACAAACTGCACGTGTACAAGGTCTGGCAGAATGCCCTAAATAGTGTGACCTTCACCTGTTCAGTGCAACGTGCGAATCTGCGAGCCAACACATTACAGCGAATAGACAACGCCCTCCGTTCCCTTTCCACATCCATTCTGTTGATTGCCGTACGTAGGCGTCTATGTGTGCGTGCGCCTATTTTAGCTCGTTGTATGGAGCAGGCCTTCTGTACTGATATGTTTTGTGGTTGTGCCGTACTTAATTCCAATATCGTTGGAAGATGGAGCACCGAAACGTGAAATGAAATTTTATGTCAATGTATTTTGTGGGTAGATGTAAGTCAGATTGCAGTTAAAATTTGGTAAACTATATGAATTTGACAATATTGTAGATATGTGTAGATAGAAATTCCATTCGTTTTTTTAGTAGGTATTCATTTGATTGATTTACTCCGTTCATAGTCGCGATAAAACAGAAAAGATTATTTATAGTGTTATCTAACACAAAAATATTCCAGAAATAGTTTTTTTTTTGCTCGCGCTACCTGATATGAAACATCAAATCTAAAGTCATTTATTTAAATTAGGCTGAAAATCGGCACTTTTTGAATGTCAAAAGACAGTCCCTCAAAACGACCGCCTTTCACCACATTCTCGTGCTTAAGCTGAGAAGAAGAAGCCATCACTAACTGGTTCAAATACACATACAATACATACAATGACATAAATATTTACTTTGCAAAGTATTATATTATTTCAATTATTGTGAATGTGAAGACTGTGGGTCATTGTTTTTTATTAATTTTTCTCAGTTAGTTTTTACCATGGCCTGGCAGCTTGATTAATTTATGTGGCTTACCCAAATGTTCTTTCTTTGGTATTGTTCGTCGAATCGTTGAGCTTCTTATGTTCTGAGTTGAGCTGCACGATTACTGACAAATGCGTGCACTAACTGGACAGGTCCACTCAACCTGTGTGGTTCTTTCCTCAAAAGACCAAATCAGACATCAGTCTACATGGTCTTTTTTTTTTGTGGATGGGAAATCATTAAATGACTTCTCCCGCTCTGGGCAGAGCGGGAGGGCGTGTCAGACTTTTGATGACCCACCCGTGTTCCTTCAGTTGCCCGTGCTATGGCCACGGTATCTCTTTCGAACTACCCGCGACCCCGGCGGCGTCGGCCCTATTGGACCCCGTCACTGCTGACATCTCTTTGAGGCGCGCGTGGAACACAACACGCCGTCGACCCGGGCCCTGGTCCTTACCGGTCTACATGGTCTTTACATGTGAATCTGGACTTTAAAAGAGGCTGTGACCTCTGAGTTTGTTTCGACCTTTCTTCTCAGAGCAGTCAGATAGCAAATGCCGACCTCATCTAGTTAGGGTTTATAGTTTCGCTATGTCCCTCCGTCTGTCCGTCCGCAGCTTAGCTCAGAGACTCTTAAAAAGCTATTATTTGGGATGGATATACAAATTTATCACGCCGACAAAGTGGTAAAATAAAATCATGAAAAAAATTTTTTTATAGGGTACCTTCTGTACACGTAAAGTGAGGATGTTTTTTTTTTTCATGGCCATCCCATGGTGTGGGGTGTTTTTAGATGGGTCTTTCAAAAATATTGTGGGTTTATTGAAACAATTTTTCGATTTAGGGATCCGTTTCTGAAATATTAAGCTTTAAAGTGCAAATTTTTGTTAGAGTCAAGTTTCCCCCGCCCTGCCAGCTAAACAGTTAGTATTAGAGGGTGAAAACATTCACGGTAACAGTATATATAATGAAATTAAAAGAAAAACTATCACAGCTAAGTAGGCTTTTCAAGTTTACGAGTAATAGTCAACCAACTTACATTTGCAGTTGGAATGTATGGGAGACCATGTTTTTCAACTGCAGAGTTAAGTTTGATCTTGGGATAAATTCATCCCAACTACAAAACCCTTAATTATGCGTGGTCTGACACGCACTTGGCCGGTGTTTTTTAAGATATTATTGATGTGTAAAATTGTTTGTACAAAGTTACTTCCAGAAATAAAATCATTCATCATTTATCATTTATCAAATAATATTTAGATAATATCTAAGTTTTTTTTATCTGACATCAGTTCTAAACAGTGCTATGTACAATTTAATACTTTTTCCACCAGTTATTATAATAAACCAGGCTAGAGATATAACATCCCCTCAATCCTTAACGAACAGCTAAACGTTACGAGACTTGCAGCAACTTAAGACGCAGCTATATGCCAACGGTCTTAAGTGCTTAGCTTGTGTGTTCTGTATAACTGTACTGAGCTTACGCAACGCGTTGTACCTACGTCCGCCATTAACCCGTCGCGCGCTAATTAGCAGACACAATTGAAATTCTATTGTTATCTGTACACATGGTGTGCAATCGACATTTTAAGAGTTACTAGGACTCGCCCATCAAGAAACGCTGTCTCAAATGTAACGCAAAACATTACAACATTATAAAAGGTAATATATTAAAACACGTATTCAAAGATAAATAGTTAAATTATCTTTAAAATAGTGAAGGTTTCATGAAAATACGCTTGATAATTTTACCGTGATTCTCAGTTTTTTATCCGCGTTTATAACTTTAAAAATTAATTATACTATGTAATATAAACATAATCTGAAATATTCACATATTAAGTTATTAAGAAAATGCTCTAATTTAACATATATTTTTTTCTAAATCATTAACACTACTCGTTTAGATGTGATCTTCAGTTTAAAATCATTAAAAGTCAGTTATCGTCACCTCAACAAAAAGAACCCATAAAAACCGCACGTTGCAGTTAAAGAACGTTGCAGTCTTTTTTTTTTTGCTTAAAGAAGTAACATGCCTCTGCAAATAGAAATGCGCTTTTTTACTTTGTAAAGAGATGTAAGTATGCAGAAGTTGTTGTTGAGAATTATTTTTTGTGTTGTGGTTTCCCTTTTATGTGTCGTTTCTTTAAAAACTTTTATTATAGAATATATACACAGTCACACACATAGTATTCATACTTGCAAGCAACTTTAATAAACTACATTCCTTCAGCAATTTTAACAAAAATTTCCGTTTCGGGTGATGTTTTGTCCGTCATGTAGGCTATTAAGAAATATTGGACACGTATTTTTCTTTTTTAACGTAATCAAAAGAATAAGGCGATACATTGAGTTAAAATGTGGCATGACGTCACTCCTTGGTAGATTTTATATGTAGCTTGTTATAGTTGTAACGTAGCGAGCCCCCACTCCCCATCTTTAACTTTATCTCAGTAAGTATTATTTTTTAAAATACGTGTCTAATATTTTTTTATAGGACTGATGGCCTAAATAGAATTTCATTTTTTTATCCAGGCATCATCCCTAATATGTCGGAGGAAACAAAGACGATTAGAATCTTTTCTTGTCTAAAAAATGGAGTAGGTGTGCTTTCTTTATTTAGTAAGTCTTTTCCATAATTTTGGCGTCCGCTGCAATTATGTACCAAATCAAAAGGAGTATATTTGTTAATCAGTATGCATGACAATGAGAGCAGTGGTGGCCTAGTGGTAATTACCGTTACTTACAAGTTGTAGGTCGTAGGTTCGAACCCAGACAGGCGCTTTACTTTGTGTAAATTATTACATCACCATTGCTCTCAAACCGGCTAAGAAAAACATTATGAGGAAAGCAGCATGTCCTAGAATCAAAAATTCGAAGACATGTGACATCTACCAACCTGCACTGGCCGCGCGTGGTGGATTTTTTTTAAGCTTTATGCATGGCAATAAATGAGTTATGCCCGATTGCGATTGTTCCAATTGGTCACCAATATTTTACTCCGTACAAGAAGTCCCGATTTCGTGGAGGAGCTCGTGGCTAAGTAATAACAGCCGCACGGGTCGATCCATCAGGTTAAGCTACGCTTGCCGTGGTTGGTCAGTGGATGGGTGACCATCTTTACATACCGAGACTCCTCCGTGCCTCAGAAAGCACGTTAAGCCGTTGGTCCCGGCTGTCATTCGTGGATCTTTGACAGTCGTTACGGGTCTTCAGACGCCCGAGTCTGAAAACCAGTCTTACCAAGGGGTATCGTATTACCCAGTTACTGGGTTGTGGAGGTCGGATAGGCACTCGCTCCATGTAAAATAATGGTATTCAGCTGCATCCGGTTAGACTGGAAGCCGACCCCAACATAGTTGGGAAAAGGCTAGGCAGATTGATTTGACAAGAAGTCCCGATTTGACATAATTTGAAAACAAATGTATTTTTACTGCTACATAGTGACTACATCCAACATGATTTATATTTCTTCAAAGCGCCCAATCCAACTAACATCATCATCACAGCTTGTTTAAAAAAAAAATAAACAAGAACGCATCACTTCAAAGTTGCAATACTAATTCAAGAACGTCGTTCTTTGAAACTACTAACAAATCATTCTCTCTAATAAACCGAGCATTTTTCTGAGAAATGGCGAAAATACACGATGATTTACGATGCAGTCACGCTGAGTAAATTTTCCAACTCACTTTTTTATGATCAAGTGGTGCTTCAAGTTTCAAGTGGTTTGGAATTGAGAATGAAAAGTTCTGGAATTATTGCAATTTCAATAAACTCTTTCAATGAGAATATTTTCTTTTCTATAAAATAGCCTTTAGGACTGGATAGTGAGTGTCGTTACCATTGCTGACTAGGTCATTCACAGTAAGGACGCTAGGTATAAACACCTGTGTTACAGGACCCAGTATCATCATGTCCACGTGGCTAAAATAATTGCGTCAGTTGGCTTTTGTTTCAACGCATCCCATATCTAGAAAGTGAAAATGGATTTTGATTAAACAAATAAATTATTGAAACCTATTGTAATGTTACCTGTAATGTTACGAGTTGCAGGTCTTGGGTTCGAACCCAGGCAGGCACTTTACTTTGTGTAAATAATTTCATCACCACTGTTATTATACGACCCCAACTTAAATGGGAAAAAAACTAGGCTCGTGAGGAAACCCCCATGTCCAAGAACCAAAAAATTTAAGACAAGTGACATCTACCAACCCGCACTGGGACCGGGCAGTGGTTTACAGCCCACTCCCTTCCACAGGCCCGAGTTCCAGCATCAGGAACATTATACAGGGTTACTGGTAACTCGACGTATTCCTTGCAGGACGTCATAGTAGGGTTAAAATGCAGCAAATTAGGCCACCAAATGTTCTACCGAAATTCAGTAGTTTTTGAGTTAATTCGATTTTTAGCTTTTTTATGAAAAATCCCAGATTAAATCATTTGGAGCCAATTTAAAAATGATTTACGGCGCGACTGTACTGAAATTTAAGTTAACATCATAGCTGACGCCGTAGCAGATCCTTGTTAATAATTCAAAGTTCAAAAATGCCAAAAACTTTGGCAAATATCACTAAAGAAACATTTAGTTTTTTGTGAATTTTGCTATTACTTCATACAAAATGTTGTCTAGTGAAAATAAAAATTACTACGCCTGATGTACAAATTACTAGGAAAATATCCTTGTCTTATCAGCTATTCAGAAAGGTATGATTGTCAATACTTTTGCATGTGTGACAGGGAAAGAATGAGTTTTATGAGGAGCAGGTAAAATTGCGAGACGGTCAACCTATTGTTTCATATTCGTATTATTCGTAGTTTTTACCTGCGCTTGAACCCCAAACACTCGGCAAGCTTTGTGATTGGTCACTATTGTTCTCCCGGCATGACACGGGGTGCGACTTTACAAAATCTGGTCGTCAGAGTCAGTTAGTTTCAACTCTACGTCGCGCAAGCTCGTGTTTTGTTATCTGGCTATTTCCTTAACTGATACTGCGTATCTTGCTCTTGTGCTGTGCTGTGCCTTCATAAGTGCTGACTATGGCTGCATATTCTAACCTTGAATACGCTGACATAATGTACTGTTACGGACTTAGTGACGGTAACGCTGCTCAGGCGCGGAGAGAATATCAACTTCGTTTTCCCAACCGCCGACTCCCACACGTTAGTGTTTTTGGATCGACTTATCGGCGATTATCTGAAACTGGCAGCGTCCAAAGAAGCAGGCAAATTGACACTGGTCGTTCTCGGAGATACACGGCTGAGGACGAAGAGCTGATTCTTCAACGTTTTATTGACGACCCCAACATATCGACAAACATCGTAGCGCGTGAGCTTGCTATGTCACAGTGGAAAGTCTGGTCTGTAGTTCACTTATCAGGCCGACATCCATACCACTATCAACCTGTCCAGTCATTAGAAGAGGGAGATCCGCCAAGACGGCTTGAATTTTGTCGTTTTATGCTAAATGCCGACGCCGAAAGCGAAAACTTTTTAAAAAACATTCTGTGGACCGATGAGTCATGTTTTGACCGTGATGGTATCACAAATTACCACAACTTACATTACTGGGCACCGAAGGCAGAAGCAAATCCTAAGAAACTGAAACCAACCGCATCCCAGCGTAGATTCTCGCTTAATATTTGGATGGGTATTATCGACGACAAATTAATTGGCCCACATTTTTTACCCCAAACATTAAATGGGGAACTTTATGAAGATTTCCTAAGAAATCATTTAACACCACTGCTCACGGATGTACCGGAAGACAGAAGAGCAAACATGATGTATCAACATGACGGATGTCCAGCCCACTTCCGAATCACAATTCGACAATTGCTGGATGAAACCTACCCAAACCGATGGATAGGGCGCGGTGGGTCAATTCCGTGGCCTGCACGTAGCCCTGATCTTACGCCACTAGACTTTTACGTCTGGGGTCATATGAAAGACCTAGTTTATGTGACCCCAGTAAATTCAATTGAAGAACTAAGGGAGAGAATAAGAGATGCAGCGGACCAGATGAGGGCAACAATCACATCAAGAATCACAAAAACTGAAGTGAGGAAGCGAATAAGAACGTGTATTAGAAACCGAGGGCAGCACATCGAACAAGACGTGTGAAAGTGTAGTAAAAGTTTTTAAACTGATATTTTATTATTAAAAATAATGCTAATATTCACGAAATAGTTTTATTGATTTTCCGAATAATCACCTTTTTGTGAGACGCACATAATGTAGTCCTTAACTTTGTATTAACTTTCATACCTTTCTGAATAGCTGATAAGACAAGGATATTTTCCTAGTAATTTGTACATCAGACGTAGTAATTTTTTTTTTCACTAGACAACATTTTGTATGAAGTAATAGCAAAATTCACAAAAAAACTAAATGTTTCTTTAGTGATATTTGCCAAAGTTTTTTGGCATTTTTGAACTTTGAATTATTAACAAGGATCTGCTACGGCGTCAGCTATGATGTTAACTTAAATTTCAGTACAGTCGCGCCGTAAATCATTTTTAAATTGGCTCCAAATGATTTAATCTGGGATTTTTCATAGAAAAGCTAAAAATCGAATTAACTCAAAAACTACTGAATTTCGGTAGAACATTTGGTGGCCTAATTTGCTGCATTTTAACCCTACTATGACGTCCTGCAAGGAATACGTCGAGTTACCAGTAACCCTGTATATGCTTATACTTACGCTATCAGAACTGATCATCAGCTACAAATCGAAATTATGAACAAAATGGCGGTCTGTATTGTCTCAAATCATCATCGAACAAAAACAATCGGTATACGGCTAAATAATGTACCATCGGCAAACTTTCCGGTGAACCACTTTTAAACCTTAATGCGTCAGTAATAAGGTCGAAAAGTGGTTCACCGGAAAGTTTGCCGTTGGTACATGTAATCAATACAGTTTACTTTGCTTGATTTTCTTGATTGGACAAATTAACCCACAATCAAGCGAAGGACATACAAATTGCTATGCATCACAATGGTGTACAGACCTACGTTAAAAGATCACGTTTGATTATCATTCATGTCACGTCACTATACCTTTTTTTTTTTTTTTTTTTTGTAGCTGATTAAATGTTGAGCCAACGAAGCAAATTCAATGCTTAAACAAAACATTCAATAACATAGTTCACAATTTTGATTATTATTCTTTACTAGCCTTTGCTTGCGAGGAGTTCGTGGCTAAGTAATAACAGCCGCATGGGTCGATCCATCAGGTGTTAAGCTACGCTTGCCGGGGTTGTCCGTGGATGGTTGACCATCTTTACATACCAAGAGTCCTCTGTGCCTCGGAAAGCACGTTAAGCCGTTGGTCCCAGCTGTCATTCGTGGATCTTTGACAGTCGTTACGGGTCTTCAGAAGCCCGAAAGTCTGACAACCAGTCTTACCAAGGGGTATCGTTAATACGATACCCCTTGGTAAGACTGGTTGTGACTGCCTATCTGACCTCCACAATCCAGTAACTGGGTAATCCCAGTTACTGGATTGTGGAGGTCAGATAGGCAGTTGTGGCACCGTCCATGTTCAGAGGACGCACCTGTTTGGAGCGCACGTAGCTCGCACCTTCGACGACCGCGCGATGTGTGTACCTCACCGCCTGCGCCCGCGCACCGGCCGCGCCCGGACGCACACGCCAGCGCTGGAACCGCGATCGCTCGGTCATCCGCGCCAGTCGTTAGCCTACACTGACGGCGAATGCGCGCGCTGTTCATTTTCTAAATCCGCATCTTCGATTAGCAACCTAAAATCTTAGTTTTTCTCTTTTAATTCTTGGTGTCTTTCTAGTGTTTATTTTTGTGTTATTCTTCCAACTGTAATCTTTGCCTGCTATCATTAAACTTCTATCTATCTTCATCTTGAAAACGTCTGTTATTTACACACACCCTCTGAGCAACTACAATTAATGACCCCGACGTGATAGGATGCCGGACCCGAAAGGCGATGGGTGTGGACCTGAAACCCTGCGTGTTGGAGTACGCGCTCCTCCTTTCTGGCCCGAAGAACCCGGCTTGTGGTTTGCTCAGATGGAGGGTCAGTTCGCGCTCGCCAATATAACCGCCGACGCAACGAAGTTTTACCATGTTATTGGCGTGCTGGATCATCGCTTTGTGGCAGAGGTCAAGGACATCATCACTAACCCTCCAACGGTAAATAAGTACGACAAGCTTAAGGCGGAGTTGATTAAGCGGTTGTCGGCCTCACAGGAACGGAGAGTGAAACAGTTGTTAATGCATGAAGAGTTAGGGGACCGGAAGCCGTCCCAGTTTTTTAGGCACCTGCAACATTTGGCTGGACCGGCGGTACCCGAAGAATTTCTGAGAACACTGTGGGCTAGCCGGTTACCGAATAATGTTCAGACTATCGTGGCTTCCCAAGCGGATTTACCCATGGACAAGATGGTGGACTTGGCGGACAAGGTCCATGAAATCGCGCCGATCGCTGTCCAACAGGTGGCGAGTGCGGCGGCCCCGGTGGCATCTACCCTCATGGAAGGTATGGTAACGCAAATCAGCGAGTTAACCAGGCAAGTAGCTTTACTCGGCCAGCAAGTGAGTGCAATGCATGTGCAGCGTCATGAACGCTCCCGCCAGCGATCTAGGAGTAGAAATGCTAGGCATAGGTCTGCATCGCGGTCACGTCAGCCGCCAGAGAACCACCCTCATTGCTGGTATCATTATGTTTACGGTTCGCAGGCAAAGAAATGCCGGCAGCCCTGTCAGTGGTCGTCGGAAAACTCCATGGGCAGTCGGAAGTAGCGGCCTACGATTGCGGAACCCATACAGGCCGTATTTTTGTAACGGACCGACAGTCAAAGATGATGTTTCTGATAGACACTGGGTCTGATTTATGTGTTTTCCCACGCTCAGCAGTTAGAATGCCCTGCATGAGCACGAAATACGGCCTAACAGCTGCGAACGGTACAGCCATCAACACATATGGGCCGATACAATTACATTTGGATTTAGGACTACGCCGAGTATTTCCATGGCAATTTACCATTGCGGACATATCGAAACCGATTATAGGAATTGATTTCTTAAAATTTTATAATCTGATTATAGATTGCCGCAACCATAGGCTAATGGATGGCACCACATCTCTCTCCGTACCTGCATCGCATCAGACGATACCCGATGACGTGGCGTCCGTCAAGACTGTCGCCGGCGAGTCAGAATTTCACCAATTGCTCCGTGAATTCCCGGAGGTGACTCGACCTGCAGGTACTGTGTCTGAACCTAAACACAATACGGTGCATTATATTAATACTGCCCCTGGACCACCGGTATCGAGTAGGCCTAGGCGACTAGATCCAGACCGTTTAAAAATTGCCAAAAAGGAGTTCGAGGACATGCTGGCCAACGGCACGGCCAGGCGATCAGACAGTCCATGGTCTTCAGCCCTACATTTGGTCAAGAAGAAGGATGATGGATGGAGGCCGTGTGGCGACTACCGCGCACTTAACGCACGCACGATTCCTGACAGATACCCGGTGAGACACATTCAGGATTTCTCAAATCAGCTCTCCGGCAGCACTATATTCTCTAAAATTGACATGGTCAAAGCATATAACCAGGTACCTATTTATGGACCCCACATACCAAAGACGGCAATAACCACACCATTTGGTTTATATGAATTCCCCTACATGACCTTTGGTCTGAGGAATGCGGCGCAGACATTCCAGAGGTTTATGGACGAGGTACTTGCTGGATTGGACGAGTTCTGCTTCTGTTTTTTGGACGATGTTTTGTGTTTTTCCCCCACCCCAGAGCTGCACAAAATCCATCTGCGACGACTGCTAGATCGCCTAAGGGAGTATGGAGTATTGGTGAACTCGGCAAAGTGTGTCTGGGGACAGCCAGAGGTAACATTTCTTGGTTACAATGTTTCTGCTTCCGGTACCTGCCCACTCGACACTAAGGTGCAGGCTGTCCAGGACTTTCCGGTGCCACGAACAGTGAAGGAATTGCGAAGGTTTCTGGGTATGTTAAATTTTTATAGACGCTTTATACCAAACGCAGCTAAGACACAGGCACCGCTTAATGCTATGCTGGCTGGAGGCAAAGCTACGAAGAACCAGCCTATTGAAATGACGCAGACACAACTAGAAGTTTTTTCTGAATGCAAGGAAGCACTTTTCAATGCTACGCTTTTAGTTCACCCGCTTGCTAACGCCGAGCTTGCTATGACCACGGATGCTTCAGATGTATCAATAGGAGCCGTGCTACAGCAACGAAAAGGTGAGCAGTGGGAACCGCTGGGTTTCTTCTCCAAGAAACTAAGCCCAGCGCAAAAGAAATACAGCCCCTATGACCGCGAACTGTTGGCAGTGTACGAAGCTATCAGGTATTTCCGACACATGGTGGAGGCCCGGAACTTTGTGGTTTTTACAGACCATCGCCCGCTAACGTACGCCTTTACAACACCACGAGAGAACTGTTCACCGAGGCAGTACAGGTATTTCGACTACATAGCTCAGTTCACAACGGACATACGCTATATACCTGGTTCCGAGAATGTAGTCGCGGATACATTGTCCCGAGTAGAGGAGGTACGAGTTCCTAAAGGGATAGACTATCGGGCACTGGCACGATGTCAGAACACTGATCCAGAGCTACAAACTCTCCTTAACAGTGGATCCTCGCTTAGACTCGAAAAGGTGAAAATACCCGAAACAGACATCGAGGTCTACTGTGACGTTACGGTTACACCGCCACGACCGTATATTACACCGGAATTCCGTCGTCAAGCGTTCGATTCGTTACACAATTTGAGTCACCCCGGAAACACCGCTACAGTGCGACTGGTGGCACAGAGATTCGTTTGGCCAGGGATGCGCAAACAATGTAGAGAGTGGTCTCGCATATGCCTAAGGTGTCAAGGCAGTAAAGTGACACGACATACCTTTGCTCCTCTTTCCCAATTTCCTGTCACAACATCAAGGTTCTCCCATATCCACCTTGATATCGTCGGCCCTTTACCAATCTCTTATGATTACAGGTACTGTCTCACCGTCATCGACAGATTCACCAGATGGCCTGAGGCGTACCCCATCAAAGACATCACGGCTGAGACCTGCGCAACAGCGCTGGTGTCCGGCTGGGTCGCCAGATTCGGTTGCCCACTCAAAATAACAACCGATCGGGGCACTCAGTTCCAGTCACACCTCTTCCGAGCTGTCGCTGCCATGGTTGGTGCGCACCACTACAGCACAACCGCCTATCACCCTGCTGCGAATGGCATGGTCGAACGTCTGCACCGACACATGAAAGCAGCCATCATGTGTCACTCTACTCCGCAATGGACCGAAGTTCTTCCACTAGTACTTCTAGGGATACGAAGTGCATGGAAGCCGGACGTTGAAGCATCACCAGCAGAGTTGGTCTACGGCGAACAACTTCGACTACCAGGGCAATTCATCGCACCAACTGATGACTACAAGTCGTCTGACGTCACAGACCTTGCAACGCGCTTACGAAGTCGCATGGCCAACCTCACACCACGGCCTGCATCCTGTCACAGAAAAGGTCCATTTTACTTACCACATAGTCTCAGCGATACATCACATGTGTTCTTGCGGCAGGACTTCGTTCGAAGACCGCTACAACCACCGTATGCAGGCCCGTACAAAGTCATACAGCGCCAACCCAAATATTACAAGCTTGACGTTCGTGGTAAAGAAGTAACCGTCAGCGTTGATCGCCTGAAGCCAGCCTACGTCATACAGGAGGCAGACGATCAGCCACCATCAGTTCCTGAGCAACCAGCTCCACTCCCTGTTCCAGCAAAAGAAGAAGAGAGGAGGACGAAGTCTGGGCGTCGGGTGCACTTCCCTGATTATTACCGCCCGCAGTAGCGGTCTAAGCGGGGGAGTACTGTGGCACCGTCCATGTTCAGAGGACGCACCTGTTTGGAGCGCACGTAGCTCGCACCTTCGACGACCGCGCGATGTGTGTACCTCACCGCCTGCGCCCGCGCACCGGCCGCGCCCGGACGCACACGCCAGCGCTGGAACCGCGATCGCTCGGTCATCCGCGCCAGTCGTTAGCCTACACTGACGGCGAATGCGCGCGCTGTTCATTTTCTAAATCCGCATCTTCGATTAGCAACCTAAAATCTTAGTTTTTCTCTTTTAATTCTTGGTGTCTTTCTAGTGTTTATTTTTGTGTTATTCTTCCAACTGTAATCTTTGCCTGCTATCATTAAACTTCTATCTATCTTCATCTTGAAAACGTCTGTTATTTACACACACCCTCTGAGCAACTACACAGTCGTTCCATGTAAAATACTGGTATTCAGCTGCATGCGGTTAGACTGGAAGCCAGCCCCAACATAGTTGGGAAAAGGCTAGGCAGGCTGACTAGCTTTTGCCGGCGGCTTCGCCCGCGTGGAGGTCGGAAATTATCCCACAGGAACGTATTACCGGGTTAAAAGGTATCCTATGTCCTAATCCAGGTCATGGTCTACCTGTGTGCCAAATTCCATCCAAATTCATTCTGCTGTTTTAGCGTGAAAGAGTAACAAACAAACAAACTCACTTTCGCATATAAAATAACTAGCTTTTGCCAGCGGCTTCGCCCGCGTTTATGTCGGAAATTATCCCACGAGAACCATCTACCAGAATGAGAAGTATCCTATGTCTTAATCCTGGTTATAAACTATATGTATACCAAATTTCATTAAAATCCGTTCAGCCGTTTTTGCGTGATTGAGCAACAAACATCCAAACATACAAACTTTCACATTTATAATATTAGTAGGATGTCGATAGGACGATGGGATCGGACGATTAAACATTAAAATGTCCTCTGCATACAGAATAAGATGACGCTCTTATAAAATTCATGTCACGTCACCGTTAAACTACGGAGATGCAGTTTCCCCGAGGCCACCGTCGAAGCGTCGCCAACGAACCGAGTCCAAGGCCTCAACGAAAAACTCAATAAAGACGGAATTTGTTGAATGACACAACCAGATAAAATATACTGTGTACTGTGGAGAGCACAATAGGGAAAATTGAACGGAGAAGTAAACTTTCTGGGTTTTATTGTGTTTTATGTCAAAGCTTGATGAAAGTTTGGCCTGTGGACACCTATATTATTTTTGGCTGTTGCCTATACCAAAAAAAATGTTAATATGCGGCTATTATTTAACGCCTGTTACTTACTATTTAATGAAAGATAGCCAAGAATGGTTTCCTTGAAAACAGTCGAAAAACATCATAAATAGGTACGAGTATGTCACAATTAGTCCATAAAATACCTTATTTCATCATCTGCCTAATCTTTTCGCAACTATATTGGAGTCGGCTTCCAGTCAAACTGGTTGCACCTGAGTACCGCTATTTTACACGGAGTGACCACCTATTTGACCTCCACAACGAAGCGTCTGGGTAATACGATACCCCTTGGTAAGTCTGATTGTCAGACTACCGGGCTTCTGACTACCTGTAACGACTGTCAAAGATCTAAAAATGACAGCCGGGACCAACGGTCTACCTAATCTACCAAAACAATTGACAATCACTAAATAAGCGGCATCAATAATTTTGCGGTGTGGATTCTTGGTAAGACTGGTTAAAAGACCTCATTTACTGCCTAGATAAAATATTTTCCCATTAAATTATTGTAACATTCATTACACCTACAAACTATTAATTTTATCAGAAAACTACCCACTACCACGTACTAAATAATAATGTAAGCGTCACGTACTAATGTTATTCGTGTCACGCCAATAACGAACCAGAGGGAATGCAATCCCGCGAGGCCATTTCATTGGTGCGCCAGGCCCCACTTATTCTAGTCCAAGGCCTAGAGCAAGAAGTCAATAATAATACCGTGAAATTAGGTTGACTAATGTATGGAAGAGATCAATATTATGGAGTACCTATAATTAATATGACGTTTTTTTAGAAGAGAAATGTACCTACTTATATAGTTTTTTTTAGGCCGCCCGTTGTGTTTTGTAGTATTGATTTATTATTTTGCTGTGTTTTCTGGTGTAGAATAAAGTATATATAAAATAAATAAATATTTAAAATATAATTATATTTTAAAATAATTTCAGCACTCATTTAACATAACGTTTCGACAAATATTTGAAATAGAATAGGATTTAAAAATAATTTCAGCACTCATTTAACATATAACGTTTCAATAAATATTTAAAATAGAATAGGATTTAAAAATAATTTCAGCACTCATTTAACATACAACGTTTCAATAAATATTTAAAATAGAATAGGATTTAAAAATAATTTCAGCACTCATTTAACATATAACGTTTCAATAAATATTTAAAATAGAATAGGATTTAAAAATAATTTGAGCACTCATTTGACATAATTATAACGTTTCAATAAATATTTAAAATAGAATAGGATTTAAAATAATTTCAGCACTCATTTAACTTTTCGTATGTTGGTTAAATGCACGCATTACTAAAGCTGGTTTCTTATGAAAGCAGTTCCGTCATATAACGGCCGTCTTGAAAATCTGTAATTTTGTGTCAAAAAATTTGAATAGCTGTTATTGTGGGACTGCCGAATAGAGTCCTTCAAAGCATTAAGTAGGTATTTAGCTACGAAAATTGTGATTTTTAAAGAAGTTTTAAACAAAGTCTTACATCAGTTACATAACTTTTAACCACCGACTTTCTTTCATCAAAATTACTTCTCTCCGTGACCGTCGAGTAATACTTAGTATTTCATTTTTGCACAAAATTGTTAACGGGAATATTGATTTTAGTCAGCTCCTAGCAGAGGTTCCCATCACATTTCCAAGTAAGAGACCCCGCGCTGTCCTAATTGACACATTTTGTCCTCCTCATACCAGTTGTGTTTGTGTGTGTGTGTGTGTTGTGTTGTTGTTGTGTTGTGTGTGTGTTGTTGTTGTGTGTTGTGTGGTGTGTTATGTGTGTTGTGTTGTTGGTTGGGTTGTGTTGTGTGTTGTGTTGTGTTGTTGTGTGTGTTATAGGCTAGCCACATTCGTCGGAACCTTTTTTTTTTTTTATGTATGTTCCTCGATTACTCGAAGATGGCTAGACCGACTAGGATTTTTTTTGTTTTATTCGAGAGTCCCCACTTTTATGTGGATGATGTTTTAGTTTGTTTTACAGGTAGTGGTATTAGAATTTGTATGGGGTAGGTACCACAACTAAAAAGTGAAAAATAAAAACTTTTTTACAAAAAAATACAACCGACTTCCAAAAACAACACTACAAAGTGAAAAATAACTTTAATTTCGGAAGTCGGTGGCAAAAAACTAAAATACATTTAACTAGACACCGACTTCCGAAATTAAAGTTATTTTTCACTTTGTAGTGTTGTTTTTGGAAGTCGGTTGTATTTTTTTGTAAAAAAGTTTTTTATTGTTTTTATTGTTTTCGGTTGGCGCAGTTGTTGAGCGATTGACTGCTGCGCAGCATGTCGCGGGTTCGATTCCCGCACGGAACAAATATTTGTACGACCTACAAGTATTTGTTCCGAGTCTGGGTGTTTTTCTATCTATAATATGTATGTATTTACAAAAAAAAAAAAAATGTATATAAGTAGTTTATCAGCCATCTCGTTACCATAACACAAGCATTAGGTTGCTTAGCTTGGGGCTAGATGGCGTTGTGTGATATGTCCAAACATATTTATTTATTTATTTATTTTATTTATTGTTTAAATTTTTTACTTTTAGTTCATAAGTAGCTTATGTCCAATGGCCCATTTTTCTTTAAATGTTACGTACACCAATAATTTGCTTACCTATACATTAGCAGAAATACCTTCCCTAAATACTGTTGTACACCAATGTTGAATTAATAATTTCAGAAATAGTTGCCCAATTGCGAAACCAACTTACTAACTCCTATATAAGGTGTATCTATTCATACACCAAATCTCTTAAGGGGTCATTGTACTCATTATTATGAACAACTTTTACTATGGGGCCAAACCTGAAATCGCGAAAAAAAAATCTGCTGTTCAGTACATTTATCTATAACAAACTAGTCAAAATGTAGGGAGCAGTTGATTTTTTTTCGCGATTTCTGGTTTGGCTCCACAGTAAAAGTTCCTCATAATGATGAGTACTATTATGTTTCTGATAATTAAATAATTACATTCATCTTCAATATTTTATTTAATATGACAGTGACCACACAATGACATGACAAGTGACAAAGAAGTAAATGAGATAATGAATGAAGTCGAAGTAAAGAGGCCACATATATAACACCTCCGTCCCAAATCGTCTAGTTGTTAAGTTCCGGAGGTTATTGTTACGGTTTTACTGTTCCTCTCTTGGTATTAATGTACCCAGCATCTGATCAATATGTCTTTTGCAAATCTGACCGGAATCAGTTTCTATTTGATAATGTAATTGGCCTAATATCCTTAAAACGGTTCCGAATTCCCACTTAATATGGTCGTTTGTGTAGCTGCGTATTTGCACTCTCTGCCCAACAGTAAATGAGCGTACCGTTGCCTCATCAGTCGGCGGCCGTGTTTCATCTCTCGTCCTCGCCTTGAAATGAACACTTAGGGTGTTTCTTATCTCCCTGCCAAACATGAGCTCATATGGGCTTTTATTTGTGCTGCTACTCGGCGTCCTCCGTAGGCGTTCCTTTATACCCAGCAGTTTGTCTTGTATAAAGCCTGGTTCTGCGTTGACGCTATGTATTGCCTTTTTAATTGTTTGTACGTATCGCTCTGCCTGTCCGTTCGTGGCCGGATGGTATGGGGCTGTGGTTTTGTGAACAACCCCGCTTTCTCTAAGGAATGATTCAAATTCATTTGAAACAAATTGTCGACCGTTGTCTGATACTAAAGTAAGCGGAAATCCAAATGTCACGAAAAGTTCTTTAAGTTGGCGGATACACCATGAGCTTGTGGTTGTTTTCGTTTCTATAATTTCCACCCATTTTGTAAAAGCATCTACTATTATAAATAAGGAATACCCCTTAATCGGCCCAGCAAAATCGATATGGATCCTTTGCCATGGGCCTGATGGTGAGTCCCAATGATGTAGTACGGCGCATGCAGGTTGATTTTGCTTAAGTCGACATTCTCGACAGCTTTTAACTATGTCTTCTATATCTTGATCCAAATTTCTCCAGAACACGTATCCACGCGCTAGTAATTTCATTTTTACTATTCCAAGGTGTCCTGTGTGTAGTTCTTCTAAAACATGCTGCCTCAGATTTGCCGGTATCATCACACGTGTTCCTTTTATAATGCAACCGTCTTGTATGGTCAATTCGTTATCATTGTAGCCATGTCTTCTCACTGAGGTACCATTTTGTAAAGCTTTCAATAAATTGTTGTATTCGTCATCTAGTTGTGTATTTTCGGCAATTTTTATACGGTCAACGGCAATTGTGTTCATTTGATTTAATTGAAATGCGCAATGTACGTCAATCAGGTTATTTGCTACTGTATCTACCGGAAATCGTGATAGATAATCTGCATTGCTATGATCATCCGATGTTCTGTATTCAATAGTGTAGTCAAAACCAGATAGGAAATGTGCATAGTGAAAGAGTCTCATTGTGCTCATAGCCGGTAAAGTTTTGTGTGGATTGAAGATCGTAGTTAATGGTTTATGGTCTGTAATAAGTATGAATTTTCTTCCGTAGCAGTAATGAAAAAATTTCTTTAATCCCCAGAATAAAGACGTCGCTTCTTTGTCTATCTGACTGTATTTTTTTTCACTACTCGTCAATGAACGTGATGCAAAAGCAATAGGCCGATCAGTTCCGTCCGATAATCGATGCGATAGAACTGCTCCAAGTCCAAAAGGTGAAGCATCTGTAGCGAGAACCAAGGGCTTCTCAGGGTCAAAATGCATTAAAACTCTCTCACTGAGGATTTCCTCTTTAATTTTCTTGAAACTCTCATTACATTTGTGCGTCCATTCGTATTTAATGTCCTTCTTGAGTAGGTTATTAAGAGGGCTGGATATTGAAGCTAAATTCGCTATGAACTTATTATAATAATTAGCCATTCCTAGAAATGTCCGCAGTTCGTTGATGTTGCTGGGACATTTTGTATCCAGAATAGCGTTCACCTTGTTTCTATTTTTGTGCAGTCCATTTTTATCAATGGTATGACCCAAGTATTCGATTCTTTCTTGGAAAAAGTTACATTTATCCTTATTGAGTCTCAAATTTTTGTCTTGTAATTTTTGTAATACCAAGCGTAGTCTTGAAAGAAGTTGTTCTTCTGAATGTCCTTGAATTACTATGTCATCGAAAAAGCATTTCACTCCAGATACTCCTTGAAGCAAACAATCCATAAATTTTTGCCATAAATTCGGGGCAACCTTGACGCCAAACATAAGTCTATTTACTTTGAATGTTCCCTTATGTGTGCTTAATGTTTGCATCATAGCGCTCTCCTCGTCCATCATCATGTTTAAGTAAGCTTGTTTGATATCAAGTGTGCAAAATATTTGACCTCCGTTCATTTCTACCAGAATGTCCTCTATGATCGGAATAGGGTATTGTTCATCTCTTATTACTTTATTTAAGGTGACTTTATAATCCGCGCATAAGCGTATACTGCCATCTGGTTTGACAATAGGAACCACTGGTGTTCCCCACTCAGAGCTATCAACCTTTGTAATTACCCCTTGTTCGCAGAGTCGTACTATTTCCTCATCGACTTTATTTTTAAGAGCATACGGTATACGTCTTGGCTTAACAAAAATTGGTGATACTTCTTCCTTTAGGGTCAAATGAGCTTTGTAATCCGGTATGCAGCCAAGGGAGCCATCAAATACATTCGAGTATTCCGAAAGTAGCCTATTCAGTTTTAGCTGATATTCTTTAGCATTACTCGTAACTGCGTTTATGTTTGCCAGATCCAAGTTGATTGCTCGTATCCATGCTCGACCGAAGATAGGGTCAACATCTTGTTTGATGATGTATAATTTTCCTTCAAGTGTTTGGTCATTGTATTTACACGTAACGTAGGCTACTCCGAGAGGTGCGAAGATTTCTCCTGTATATGTTCTCATCGTAATGTTAGTTTTGTAAATCTTGCATCCAGTGTTCAACGCTTTAAAATCTTTATGAGAGATAGATGACAGAGCTGCTCCTGTATCTACCTCCATTTTGAGTTTCGAGTCATTTATGCTTACATTTATCATAAATTTGTCTGTGTTGTTGGATCGTATTAAATTCATATCCCAGGGGGTTGTGTCATCGACTGTATCTGAAGAGTTGTCCGTGTCCTGCACCACTACATGTTCAGGCTCCAGTTGGTTGTTCCCAGGTGTTGATTGTAAGCAAACGCGAGCAAGGTGACCTACTCGTTTGCACTTGCTGCAAGTATCCTTGATGCTGCGACATCTAATAGCTTGATGTTCCTTACTTCCACAACGAAAGCATTTCCCTCGTAAGTCCTTAATCGTTAAAGGTTTATACTCTGGCTTTTGACTGCGGTGTTTGGGGTCAGCTTGAACAGTTTTCACATGTAGTAGACCTTGGTTCGAAGAGTGAGCTGATGACATATAGCTACTGGCAGATTTTGCTAATTCAATAGTGGTTGCTTTATTAATTAAGTCCGAAAAATCGGTTACCATTGTTTCCTGTAGTATTTTGGTACGAATATCGGTGTCATTTAATCCTCTTATAAATTGTAAGGTAAGCAAATTATCACAGATAGACTTCTTACAGGTATTGCACGTGAACTCGCAATCTTGAGCTAAATGTTTCAAGTGTGACGAGTATGTCATGACTGTCTCGTCAGAACCTTGAAGTCGCGAAATAAATTTATGTTGACGAGCCCAAATGCTCGGTTTTGGATCTATATAATGTTGTAATATTTGAACCAAGCTGCCAAATTCTAGTTCACAAGGATCGTTTGGTGCGCACAAGTCGTAAGCTTTCTGGTGTAATTCTGGTGGCAATAAACTAAGCAGCGTGAGGGTCTGGATTTGTGAATTGTTACAATTATTTAGCTTCATGTAGGTTTTTAATCTCTGAACAAAGTTATTAAAACTTTCTCGTTCCTGTAACGGTTGAAAGTTAATTCTTGGTGTCGTTTCCGGTGTACTTTCAAGTGAAGCCGTGACGTAAGTCGATGGTGTGGTCGGTGGTGTAGGGCGTAAGCCATGCAGCTTTAGCTTTAATTGTAATATGTGCTCTTCTGTAGAATGCCGCTGTTCAATTTCAGTCTCAACATCATGTATTTGCAATTCGATTTCATTTTGTAATTTTTCAAATTTTTGTTCATAATTTGTTAGACTTGTCAGACGTGAACTTACTTCGTAATCCGAAGGATTTTGTAATTGTTCCAGTGTACGTTCGAACTTTGTAAGCTGGCCGCGTATAGTTGCGCGCAGGCGAGTAAGTCGCGCCAGTTCTGCCTCCATCGTCGCCAATATTATGTTTCTGATAATTAAATAATTACATTCATCTTCAATATTTTATTTAATATGACAGTGACCACACAATGACATGACAAGTGACAAAGAAGTAAATGAGATAATGAATGAAGTCGAAGTAAAGAGGCCACATATATAACAAGTACAATGACCCCTTAAGAGATTTCGTGTATGAATAGATACACCTTATATAAACCATCTAAAATAAAACATACATAACATACGCCATACTCACGCCTTCTTCCGTGTAGGCACAAATTATAGAACGCCACCTGCTCACAATAATCCTTTTGCTTCGTTTACGTTCATACATCTGGTCATACATACACGCCGCATATCAAATTTCGTCCTTGCCCAGAAATTACATTTGGCTAGAGCAAACCCCTGTAGAATAAACATGCAGTAATTTTCCTAACTCTAACTTCGAGTAGTGCAAAATAATTACAAACTACATATTAACTCTGACTTTTAATAACAGAGGTATAATAACGGCTATTTGCAACACGCGATTCAGTCACGCTACATATTTTTCTAATTTAACACGCTGAAACGAAAATGAAATATTTTTAATTAAAATAAAAAATATGGCCTCGAAACTTCATATGAATTACCATATTTACATAAAAACTTGAGTGTTCAAGTGAAAAACGTTATTACATTATGTGCCTGTGGCTTCGAATTTAGAGGAAATAGGTCATTTGTATTTAGCAAGTAGATATCAATAAAACGTATTTGAATTTATAATGATGTAGTTAGCTTAGCCAATTTCTGGCGAAAAACGATCGAAGGATTCGTTTTTCGCCAATAAATAGCTGCAGTTCAAAATGATAAATTCTGTGGGAAGAGATGATAATTGTTCTTTAATTCTGCAGAGGCTGTGGCTAAGTAATAATAGTCGCCCGGGTCGATCGATCAGGTTAATCTACGATTGCCGCAGTTGGTCCGTGGATGGGTGACCATCTATACATACCAAGACCCCTCCGTGCCTCGGAAAGCACGTTAAGCCTTTGGTCCCGGCTGTCATTCGTGAATCTTTGACAGTCGTTACAGGTCTTCAGAAGCCCGAAAGTCTGACAAGCAGTCTTACCAAGGGAAATCGTATTAACCAGTAACTGGGTTGTGCAGGTCAGATAGGCAGTCGCTCCATGTAAAATACTGGTGTTCAGCTGCATCCGGTTAGACTGGAAGCTGACCCCAACACAGTTAAGAAAAGGCTAGGCAGATGATGATTCTTTAATTCTGTACTTAGTACACAATCAGCCTATAATGTTCCCACTGCTGGGACACAGGCCTGCTCTCGGTGAGAGGGAGTGGGCCGTAACTCACCACGCGGGCCCAGTATAGATGTCATATGTCTTCAAATTTTTGACCGTTTTGAGAGCAGTGGTAATAATTTACACAAAGTAAAGCGCCTGTTCTCACTGCTGTACTAATACTTTATTTAGTTATGTAGAAGTATCATTCATTCATCATTCATTCATTCATTAGATAAGTGCCAATGAAGCTTAGTACAATACAGCTTATAAATTATAAAAATACAAATATAAAATATTTATTTCATCTCAAACATTGTGTCATAATAAATTGAAGCAGCCCCAGTAAGTTACAATAGACAATATGACACTCTTACTCTTCCTTTAAGGTAGCTTAACAATGATGACTCTGATTAAAAAAGTAATATGTTAAGAAAAAAAAAACATTTATTTAGCAGCTCTCGATATGCGAGGTGTGCAAGGGTGTGTATGTGTGTGTAAGGAGGTGTGTGTGGGTGTCCAGTATAAATCTGCCTAGCCTTTTCCCAACTATGTTGGGGTCGGCTTCCAGTCTAACCGGATGCAGCTGAATACCATTATTTTACATGGAGCGACTGCCTATCTGACCTCCACACCCCAGTAACTGGGTAATACGATACCCCTTGGTAAGACTGGTTGTCAGACTTTCGGGCTTCTGACGACCCGTAACGACTGTCAAAGATCCACGAATGACAGCCGGGACCAATAGCTTAACGTGCTTTCCGAGGCGCGGAGGAGTCTCGGTATGTAAAGATGGTCACCCATCCACGGACCAACCCCGGCAAGCGTAGCTTAACCTGATGGATCGACCCGTGCGGCTGTTATTACTTAGCCACGAACTCCGTGTCCAGTATGCTATTGGTTTAATCCTGAACGTTTTCCGTTTCCAATGTAAAAAAAAGCGGCAAGTGCGAGTCGGACGCCCATGAAGAGTTCCGTAGCAGCAAGTAACATAATATAAAAGTTCTGGTAGTTCGTTGTAACTTTAATCGAGGTTTTAATAATAGACCTAGATCTCGTTCAAACCAATTTTCGGTGGAAGTTTACGTGTACATCATATATATTTTTTTCAGTTTTATCATTCTCTTATTTTAGAAGTTACGGGGGGGGGGGGGGACATTTTACCACTTTGGAAGTGTCTCTCGCGCAAACTATTCAGTTTAGAAAAAAATTATATTAGAAACCTCAATATCATTTTTGAAGACCTATCCATAGATCCACCCCACACGTATGGGTTTGATGAAAAAAAAATTTTTGAGTTTCACTTCTAAGTATGGGGAACCCCCAAAATTTATTGTTTTTTTTCTATTTTTGTGTGAAAATCTTAATGCAATTCATAGAAAACATCTACTTACCAAGTTTCAACAGTATATTTCTTATAGTTTCGGAAAAAAGTGGCTGAGACACACGGACGGACAGACAGACATGACGAATCCATAAGGGTTCCGTTTTTTGCCATTTGGCTGCGGAACCCTAAAAAGCAATAACTATAATATGTATGTATATGTAAGGATCGCAGCAGGTGGCATTTTGTAGTTGTTGCCTACCTCCTTGGGAAGAAGGTGTGAGTTATGTATGTATGTATATGTATAAATTATGTGTGTGTATTATATCTTTTAAGGTTCTGTACCAAGATGGTAAAAAAGGAACCCTGTGGTGCGACTCAGTCTGTCTGTCTGTCCGTCTATCACGCTGGATATCTCAAGAACTACTAATGATCAACTTGAAATTTGGAACAGTTTTAGATGACGTTTGCCCAACTATTTTGCAAATAAGAAAGAAGTAAATATATATATATATATATATATATGTCGTGGATTCTGAACGGAACGTCAAGTTGAACCGACTTGGGTGTGTTCGGAAATGGGGGTTGGCATCACTGTGCGAGCTGTCGATGTCATTTTGAGTTTGCGGGGAAAAATAACGGTGACAGTTGACGGCTGTCATTCAAGGTTCCTGTACTTGACGGGGACTTCATGATTAGACACCGGACTGAAAGGACGTGCTCTACCCACCTCGCCACTTTCCGATACGAATCCAGTTCCATCCGATTCGTGTGTGCTACTATCTAACCGATTGTTTGTTAAATCGATCTAATTAAAACTGTAAAGTGCATATTGAGTCTTATTTCGGTTACAACAATGGACAACGAGCAGTTCGGCAACGAACGCTGTCATTCTCCTCCGACATATATTTTTGTAAACCCGGTTTTTTTTACAATCGTTTAACAAGAGGGGATATTATGTTTCTAATATTCGGTTCAGTTTATTATATGTAGATGTAGGTGAATGGTGTAAGATATTTGTACTAAACCACCAAAAAAATAAACTAACCTAGACCAAAGTAAATAAAAAGAAAGGAACCGTTGGCTTTCTTTTTATCAAAAGTGCTAAAGTGATCGCAGGCACGCCACTTGTTACTTACTTTAGCAGTTAAGTAATGTTCAAGGTAAAATTTAAGCTGAATAAAATAACAATACGGTAGATAAACTTAAAGTTTTGCGGCTTCTTTGGATTTGGAGCACCTTTGTCTCGGCTGTCCCAATTGTAAATTATACAACGTCTTTTGAAATTAATTTACAGACTTGCTCAGTAATATATTCTAAGTTAATAATTTTAAGAAAAGTGGCTACCTACAGTGATCAACACATGTAACATTATAAGTCTTGAGATATGGATCATTTTATAATTTCCTATGCTCACATTTTTGGTCAGGTGAGGTCAAAAAAATTTACCTCATCTGACTAAAAATGTGAACATATGCAAAATGTTACATATCTTCAACTGATTTTTTTCTCAATGGTGGCGCTAGTTGGCAGCACTACTTAAGGGGCTCATGGCCAAATAATAACAGCCGCACGGGGCGATCGAAGGTTAAACTGCGCTTGCGGCGGTCGGTTCGTGGATAGGTGACCCATTCATTACATGTCGAGACCCCTCCGTGTTTCGGAAAGCACGTTAAGCCGGTGGTCCTGGCTGTTATACGTAGATCTTTGACAGTCGTTAAAGGTAGTCAGAAGCGCAAAAGTCTGAGAACCTGTCTTGCCAAGAGGTATGGTGTCACCCAGTAACTGGATGTGGAGGTCAAGTAGGCAGTCGCTCCATGTGAAATACTGGTATTCAACTGCATCCGATTAGACAGAAAGTCGACCCTAACATTGTTGGGAAAAGACTAGGCAGATTGATTGATTATATTAGGGCTGCAACACTTATTTCTGTATCAATGTATCAGACTGTCACAGTTAGGATACCTTTCTTATCTACTCTAGGTACTGAAACGAAAGATTGACTAAACGTGGCGCCATTGTGTGAAGGCCATTGTCCAGTAATGGACCGATATAAACAGCTCATATTGATTGATTGATGGAACACTTATCCTACTAAACACAATGCTTTGTTTACTAAATATTTCATCACCCAAATATCCACATATAATAAAGATTACACAAAATTAGAAGCAACCATAATACACAATGTTTTCATAACGTCTTCTTGAAGAATAATGGTTAGTGTATTATGGTCCGTTACGTGAACTTACGCGTTTACGTAAGAGCTTTTCATAACATTACGCTCAATTTTACGGAAACGATCTATGTAGGAGTCGCTTTATGAATATTTTAGCTGATTTTTGGTATGTAAATCAATAATAAAAGAAATATACCTTCTGGGCACGTTTCCGGATGACAGCGATGCGGACAAGTACTTCGACGCCTTAGTGTCCTTTTGTTTTTGTATTATTTTTTATAGTTAGTTAGTCATTTCACATTGAGGAGCTCGTGGCTAAGTAATAACAGCCGCACGGGTCGCTTGCCGGGGTTGGTCCGTGGATGGGTGACCATCTTTTCATACCGAGACTCGCCTCGGAAAGCACGTTAAGCCGTTGGTCCCGGCTGTCATTCGTGGATCTATGACAGTCGTTACGGGTCGTCAGAAGCCCGAAAGTCTGACAAACAGTCTTACCAAGGGGTATCGTATTACCCAGTTACCGAGTTGTGGAGGTCAGATAGGCAGTCGCTCCATGTAAAGTACTGGTATTCAGCTGCATCCGGTTAGACTGGAAGACGACCCCAATATAGTTGGGAAAAGGCTAGGCAGATTGATTGATTGAGTTAGTTAGTCATTTAATTTAGTACTTAATGTAAATTGTTAGTTCTGTTAAATATTGTAAAAAGTAGGTTTTTAATCCATAATAAAAAAAAATGTTAATGATGTCTTTTGGTGTTTTGTTAGTAAAATGTTTGTTATTATAGGAGTTTCGTGACAAACAATGCATAAAATAAACCGCTCCAAATATAGATGCATGAAAAACTCTTAAAATGTCGATTGTACACCATGTGTACAGATAACAATAGAATTTCAATTGTGTCTGCTAATTGGCGCGCGACGGGTTAAACATAGATTTTTCTAATATTTTCACCCCTAAGCGTGATTTGAATTTTGTGTACGAATGGAGCCGTGGCTCGCAACATGCTTGCGTTTATGACTAAGATGTATGAACGTAGCAAAGGAAAGCAAATTAACTATGTGGATCGTAGCAGGTCTCGTTCTGTAGTTTCTACCTACCTTCATATGTATAAGGTATCGTATGTAAATATTATAATTTTTGAAAATCATGTCTATTTTTACCCGACTACAGCGAAGCAAAAAGGAGGGTTATGATTTTGACCGGTATGTATGTAGTATGTATGTATGTATGTATGTATATGTATGTATGTATGTTCATCTGTTCCCTCATAACTTCTAAACTGCTTTTCATAATTTGACAAATGAGGTATCATTAGAAGCGTCTTGATCGTCCGCTGGTTATAGGCTAAGTGATGCCGCATTAAATTGAATATGGCGCCCTCTAGGGGACATAAAGTGAAAAACTTAAAAAAAAATGTTATCATGCCATGTTGGGTATCAAATGAAAGGGCTTAATTAGCACATTTCAAAAATATATATATTGTTAGCTATTGCTCGCGGCTTTGCTTGCATGCATCCGATAATTGGGAATAATTTCTATAAAATTACGCCTCAGATGTGAGCCAAACATATTTTCACCCCAAACCTACCCAAAATTCATGTATAATAATTATTATTCTTTAAAAATATAAAGTGCCTCTGCAAATACTTTATCACGGAATTATAAAGAACCCCAAAATAATTTAATTAAAAAATGAGTTTAAAAACTAAATCCCGACTACTAAAAATTACACGCTAAAAAGTTTAAAACAAGAAAATCATCTGAAATTAGAAAAAGACAGACAATTAAAAAATCCGGAGCCACACGTCATATTAGGGCATAAATCGAACCGATTACGAATGACTCCGGATTTTTAATTAGTCTGTCTTTTTCTAATTTCAGATGAGAATATTTTCTTGTTTCATACTTTTTAGTGCGTAATTTTTAGTAGTCGGGTTTTACTTTTTAAACTCATTTTTATTACTAGTAATAATCAGCCTATAATGTTCCCACTGCTGGGACACAGGCTCTGTGAGAGGGAGTGGGCCGTAATCTACCACACAGCTCCAGTTCGGGTTGGTAGATGTCACATGTCTTCGAATTTTGTTTTGGTTCTAGGACATGGCAGTTTCCTCACGATGTTTTCCTTCATCGTTTAGAGAACAGTGGTGATGAAATAATTTAGATAAAGTAAAGCGCCTGTCAGGGTTCGAACCCACGACCTGCAACTCGTAAGTCGCGGCCGTTACCACTGGGCCACCACACATACAAATGATAAATTAAAGTCGATTTTCATGTCTGTGTCTGTCTAAACTACTCAACGGGTTTTGATGCGGTTTTCACCATCGTTTAGTTAATTTATTCTGGAAGGTTTATATTTATTCATATTATTAGTTATTGTTTTTGTTATTAGTTTATATTTATTTATTTATTTTATATTTATTCTGGTGGGTGTTATATTCAATCTGCCTAGTGGTCGGCTTCCAGTCTAACTGGATGCAGCTGAATACCAGTATTTCACATGGATTGACTACCTATCTGACCTCCACAACCCAGTAACTGTGTAATACGATCCCCTTTGGTAAGACTGGTTGTCAGATTTTCGGGCTTCTGACGACCCGTAATGACTGTCAAAGATCCAAAGCACGGAGAAGTACTCGGTGTGTAAAGATGGACACCCATCCACGGACCAACCCAGGCAAACGTAGCTTAACCTAGTGGATCGATCCGTGCGGCTGTTATTACTTAGCCACGAGCTCCTCTTTCCTTACTTACTACTATAATATACATATACTTATTAATAAAGATATCTCGGTGATTTGTCAAGTAGTAAAAACCGTGCGAAGTAGGGGTGAGTCGCTACTAACTTGAAAGTATGAAAATTATTGAAAAACCTTATCGAAAGTACCGTTCTAATACCTATTTACGTCCATAAAGCTAGGGCAATAAAGATAATAGTCGCATACGCAATGAGTAGGTAATCAACCTGTCAATACCGAGGTATTGCAATAACCCTCCGATGCGTTACTGCTTGACCCGTTTCGATATCGACACTCCCTGATTTGAGTGGCCAGGAGTTCTAATAACGGTGGGGAATATCAAGGGCTATACTTGTACGTAATAACGTAACCTTTTTGCTCGTGTAGGTCTCTTGAAAGGTAAATGAGAAATATCTACGTATACGAGGTAGAGATGACAATAAATTAAACATCCGGAGGTATTACGAGAACAAATTGAGAACGGGTCTTCTCGCGATATTCCTTTTTACGAGGTAAACAGGTACCTATTTGTTTCCCGACGTTTCGACCGCCTTGCAGCGATCGTGGTCACGGCAGGATTGATGACAGCTCAGCGACGTCTTCGTAAAGTGCGGGTATGGGCATCTACCCTCGCGGTCTTCACAATTTTCACAATTCACACAATCAATTCAATTCAATCAATTAAATGTTTATGATGTGTAAAAATCGCGAAAGTTTAAAAAGTTTAATACGGAGGTGTATCTGTTCAGATTCAGAAGCAAAACCATCTCCGTGCAACTTATTGAGATGAACATTTCATCAGGCGTTTGTTTTTGTGACGGTGGATTAGTACTAAGTCTACCTACATATTTTTTATTGTTCTTTTTTTGTTCTTCGGAATACATACGCTTTTTACAACTCCAGACTATAATTTTAATTTTTCCTGCCTGAACACACATCTCAACATAATTTGGTCCATATCGTACCGGATAAGTGAACCAGGAATACGGATAAATCCAGGAAATATAAAATTAATCGGAAAATACTGCCGTTTGGAGTTTTGTGAGTAGCTGGCTAAGGTCAAAAGGGTCACAGCGCAGCATAGTGCAGTGTTCCTATAATATATGTTTATTTCAGAACCCATTACTCATATTCAGGTAGTATTTAACGTTTTCTAAGGAATTGTAAAGGTTAGTACAACATTGGTATCTAACTTCTTTGTTCATTTGTAATGTATGATTTCTTTCAAGTTAGCAAATTATTGTTATAATTTGCAGTCAATCTATTGTATTAAAGGTAATTAAGCAGCAAACTAGGTTTTCAATCATTGTTAACCATTAATAATAGCAGTTTCCTTTGTTATCTTGCAATAAATATCATAAGAAATCTTACTTTGGCAACATAATAACTACCATTAACTACATTGTATTGTATTCCGTTACATTTTAGCTTAATTTTAGTAAAGTTCATAAGTAATTTATTATGTGAATAGTAAAACCGACATTCATAATAGGTACTTATTAGTGTTATTGTCCACAGTCTAGAAAGCAGATTAGTACTTTGTTTATTGGTATTATGTTTGTTTAATTACCAATAGATTTTGTTTTCTATCTTCACATTAGAACAAATATTAAGTTGAAAGCAGAAATTTAATTGTTAAATATTCACTCTAACGATTTAGTAAGCCCTTTATGTATTTATTCTTTTGTAATTAACAATATTAGGTATATTTATTCAAATTCAAACTTGTTACATTTCAGTTTGGTTACCTGCTTCTCAAAGAATGACTGATAAGGAAGAAAAGGATCTCATTAAAAAACGAGCAAGTTACAAAGGTCGATTAACAGTATTTACTAATTATTTAGAGGATCTTAAGAAGGATTCTTTAACGCAAACTCAGATGAACGAACTGCAGTTACGCCTCGGTAAGATTGAACTTGTTTATTCACACTATGACGACGTTCAGTTAAGGTTGGAATGTATCGCTGAGGATATGAATACACAATTATCAGAACGTAATGAATTTGAAGCTTCATATTTCAAAGTTGTGGCGAGGGCACAGGAATTACTAGCCAGACGCAATGACATTATGAATGAAGATAAGTGTTCTCGCGTTAGCAATAATAGGCTGGTTAGGCTACCAACCATTCAACTACCTAAGTTTGACGGGACGTATGACAAGTGGTTAGAGTTCCATGACACATTTTCAAGCTTAATACATTTAGACGACCAAATTGATGAAATAAATAAGTTTCATTACCTCCGAGCTTCCTTGGAAGGGACAGCCGCCTTAGTCATAAAGGCTATTGAATTCTCGGCTAATAATTATTCCATTGCGTGGAATTTATTGTGTGAAAGGTTTGATAACAAGCGGCTTCTCATTCAGAATCATGTAGCAGCCTTATTTAACATAGAAGTGGTTAATAAAGAATCCTCAAATAATATAAAAAGTATAATTGATACTTTAAACAAAAACCTACGTGCGTTAGAATCTTTAGGTGAGCCAGTTAAGTTTTGGGATACGTTGATAATTTATACAGTTACCCACAAATTAGATTCAAGGACTTATCGACAGTGGGAGGAAGAAAAAGGTCATTTAGATAAAGATAAGACAATCACATTAGAAATCTTCCTAGAATTCTTAAGAAATCGTGCAGTTTTGCTTGAAACACTAGATTTGTCTCGCAATCAGGCTAATAATAATAGTACTCCTAAATCTAACAAGCATAAAACAATGATATCGGTGAGCAGTGAAACACCACCACAGAAAAATAAAAATAATACTAGTTCTTCATCAGTGTCATGCCCGCATTGTAGTGATAAACATCATTTACTCAACTGTCCACAGTTTCTAGGTTTCAGCAATGAAAAACGGCTTGAGTTTCTTCCTCAATACAAGGTATGTTTTAATTGTTTTCGGTCTGGTCATTATGCAAATCATTGCAAATCTTTTGGTTGCAAAATATGTAAGCGTAAGCACAATACACTGGTACATGTAGCAGGTACGTCACAGAAATCTACGCCTAATGCTTCTACTTCGCAAACTGACAGCACTGTTACTGAAGATGTTAACTCAGCTGAAAAGAAACCCAATACAAATGTGACACTATCCGCACGTGCTACCAATAAAAGTAAAAGTCAAGTTTTATTGGCTACTGCATTAATAAAGGTTTATGATAAGAATAACCGCGAACATCTCGCTCGAGCTATACTGGACACTGGCAGTACTTCTTGTATAATGACAGATAAGTTATGTGATTTATTGAATTTACCTACCGTACACGTTAATGAGTCTGTACAAGGCATTAACAATTCTAAAACAAACATTAATAAAATGTGCAGTGTCTCTGCAAAATCAATAAGTGAAAACTTCACTATTAATCTTTATTGTTTTATTTTACCAAACATAACGGATGAAGTACCATGTCATAAATTATCCATTAATAATTTAAATATACCAAGCGATATTTGTTTAGCTGATCCTCATTTCCACACGCCATCGGCTGTGGATCTAATAATAGGGGCAGATGTTTTCTGGGACCTACTGGGGCGGCATAAAATCAACTTAGGTGAAGGCAAACCAATATTATTTGAATCTAGACTAGGTTGGCTAGTTTCAGGTCCGTTAATCAATAGTGACCACGGATCACAGTCACCGTCAGTTCATAAAGTTAACATTGCAAAACTCAATGTCAGTTCTTCTCACAACTCCACTTCAGGAGATGACATTCAAAACCTTTTATCGCGTTTCTGGGAACTGGAAGAAGTCCCCAATCAGTCATCTTCATATTCTGATGAAGAAGCTAAGTGTGAAGAACATTTTGTACAAAACACCACTCGAATGGCTGATGGTCGGTTTTGTGTTAGGATACCACTCAAACAATCACACCATATACTGGGTGACTCACTGGCTAGAGCAAAACATTGTCTCTTTTCGATTGAACGTAGATTCAAAAGTCAGCCAGCTTTAAAAACTCTTTATTGCGATTTCATGAAAGAGTATATTTCGTTAGGACACATGTCTGAGTGTTCCATTGATTCAAAAAAACTGGCATATTTTATTCCACACCACGGTGTTCTACGCGAGCATAGCATAACCACAAAATTAAGAGTTGTGTTTAATGCCAGCAGTCTTACTACTTCAGGTGTTTCATCTAACAACTTACAAATGATAGGTCCAGTTGTTCAAGATGACTTAATGTCTTTACTTCTGAGATTCAGAAAACATAAATACATTCTTTCTGCTGATGTAGAAAAAATGTATCGGCAAGTGATCGTACACCCTGATGACAGACACTTACAAACAATACTGTGGCGTGAGGACCCTTTAGAGTCTATTAAAACCTATGAATTAAACACTGTGACTTATGGAACAGCAAGTGCACCTTTTTTAGCAACTCGGTGTTTAAAACAAGTTGGCTTAGATTGTAAGGATGAGAGGATTGCTGGTATTATAATCCATGATTTCTATGTCGATGACTTGCTCACTGGTGGGGATACAATATCTGACGTCACAAATATTCGCCAGAAAGTCAGTGCCGAGTTGGCTGCCGCTGGTATGCCACTTAGGAAGTGGAAGTCCAATAATGACCTGGTTATATCAGATCAAGCCACAAGTTCATCATTAAATTTAAACATTGGTTCAAATGAGCCGAGTAAAACGTTGGGACTTAACTGGCTAACAGACTCTGATGAGCTCTGTTTCTCAATTAACAATACGTCAATATCGAATAATGTAACAAAACGTGAAGTTCTGTCAGTTACATCCCAAATATTCGACCCATTAGGTCTATTAGCTCCTTGTATTATTTTAATGAAAGTAATAATGCAAAAACTTTGGTTACATAAATTATCATGGGATGACTCTTTACCACCAGATGTCGCTAAGACATGGAAAGATATTGTTGATCGGTTATTTATTTTGAATAGTTTGCGCATCCCACGGTTAGTTTTTTGTGATTCTTGGAAAGTGATAGAATTACATATATTTTGTGATGCATCACAAACCGCTTATGGTGCATGCATCTATGTAAGGAGTATTAATAAGAATAATGAAGTTATGGTGCGTTTGCTTACAGCAAAGAGTAGAGTGGCTCCTATTAAGCCAGCTACAATTCCTCGGCTCGAGCTCTGCGCCGCCTTGGTTGGAGTGAGGCTGTATGAAAAGGTGATTATGTCACTTGACGCACCAATTCAAAGTAGTACATTTTGGAGTGATTCTACCATAGTACTTGGGTGGTTGAAAATGTTACCAAGTAAGTTGCAACCATTCGTGCGCAATCGTGTAGCAGAAATAGCAGAAAAAACGAATGCTAATAATTGTACCTGGAGACATGTTCCCACACATCTTAACCCCGCTGATCTTGTATCTCGAGGAACTGACGTAAGTCAAATTCAGAGTCTTAATTTATGGTGGTCGGGACCTAATTTTTTAAACCAGGATACAAGCGAGTGGCCTTCTTTTCCAACCACAGCAGTAGAATTGCTACCTGAAACTAAAACTGGGATTTCTTTATTAACTACTTCTAATACTCCAATACCTTTAATTGATATTAATCGTTTTTCAAACCTTTCTCGACTTATACGCACAGTAGCATATACGTTACGATTTATTAATATTTGCAAAAAGCAACCACCAACTACGTTACATCTTAGTGAAGATGAACTACAAAATGCGTTAAACTTAATTGTGAAACTCTCTCAAATAGAATCATTTCCTGAATATGAAATTTTAATGAAAAATCAGTGCTTACCAAAAGGAAGTCCACTGACTAAACTTAACGTATTTTTAGATAAAAATAAATTAATTCGTGTAGGTGGTCGCTTACAAAATTCTTCATTCTCGTATGAGAAAAAACATCCATTAGTAATACAGTCCACTCATCGATTTTCTAAACTATTATTTGATTATAAACATAAAACTCTAATGCATGCAGGACCGCAACTACTATTGGCTTGTATAAGAGATACTTACTGGCCTATAGGTGGTCGCAACCTGGCTAAATTGTGTTATCATCGTTGTGTCATTTGCAGTCGCATTACAGCTAAACCAATTAATCCCATTATGGGAAACTTACCTGAAAAACGGGTGGCGTCCGGTGGTCATCCATTCGAATGTGTTGGGGTTGATTACGCTGGACCTATACTGTCAGCGTCTCGACAAGGTCGTGGTTGTAGACTTGTAAAAGTTTACATTGTGCTTTTTGTTTGTTTTACAACGAAGGCAGTTCACATTGAATTGGTGGGTGACTTAACCAGTCAAAATTATTTGTCAGCACTTCGTCGTTTTATGTCACGCAGAGGTAAACCTACGCATATATATTCCGACAACGGAACTTCGTTTGTAGGCGCGTTTAATGAAATCGGCAAATTTTTGAAGGCTAACAGCAGTTCGTTGTCTGGTGACATGGCCGCTGAAGGGATTAACTTCATTTTTATTCCTCCCTACGCTCCACATTTCGGTGGTCTTTGGGAGGCAGGTATCAAATCAGTGAAGTTTCATTTAAAAAGAGTAATGGGAAATTGTCATTTAACTTATGAGGAACTATATACAGCACTAGTTCAAATCGAAGCACTCCTGAACTCGCGCCCGCTCACGCCGTTGTCATCGGACCCTAATGACCTTCTGCCGCTGACACCTGGACACTTTCTGATAGGACGCACACTCACATCCTTGCCCGCGCCGTCGTATGAAACTGCTTCCGTCACTCACTTGAAACGATATGAGAGAATAGAGGCATTACGTCAACACTTCTGGTCGAGGTGGAATAAAGAATACATCTCTGAACTACAGCAGCGGACAAAATGGAGGTCTTCAAAGGCGGTCTTAGAGACTGATCGCCTTGTTATAGTAAAGGAAGACAATCTACCACCATTAAAATGGCGATTAGGCCGAATCTCAGCAGTCTACCCAGGGCGTGACGGAATCAGTCGTGTAGCTGAAATAAGAACTGCAAATGGAACCATCCGGCGTGCATGCAGCAAGATATGCCCGCTGCCATTAAATGAAGACTCTGGTTGAAAAATTGCCTTTCAACGCCCGGGGGCATGTTCAGATTCAGAAGCAAAACCATCTCCGTGCAACTTATTGAGATGAACATTTCATCAGGCGTTTGTTTTTGTGACGGTGGATTAGTACTAAGTCTACCTACATATTTTTTATTGTTCTTTTTTTGTTCTTCGGAATACATACGCTTTTTACAACTCCAGACTATAATTTTAATTTTTCCTGCCTGAACACACATCTCAACAGTATCTAATGAGGATCCCAGTCTGCATACAAAACCTTAACCAAATATATCCAATACATTAGTCAATATGAGTCAAAGATTCGGAAAACCCATTAACTACTATTTAATTTGTTTGAAAAAAAAAACACTTTTTTAATAAGGATGTTAGGATTTATTTGATACTAGCTGCGCCCCGCGGTTTACCCCGCGTAGACCGGAATAAAAAGTAGCCTCTGTGTTAATCCAGGGTATAAGCTGTCTACATACCAAATTTCATCCAAATCGGTCAAGCCTTTGAGCGTGAAGAAGTAACAAACATACAAAATCACAAAATTTCGCTTTTATAATATTAGTGCAACTCACCGTAGACTATATTATCCAAGCCATTTGCGACCCACTGTTCCCGAGATTAGTAATTAGGAAGTAGGTAAAAACCTATGAGCGACTGAGACGGTATACATGTATATGATGAAGAATAATTGACGTTGAGTTGCAGGTAACCAACATTATTTTAACGGAACTTTAAATTCATGCCATCCTTACATTTTGTATGAAAAAGAAAGTGACAGCATCAATTTAAACTCTCCGTTAAACTAATGTTGGTTTCGTGCAGCTCACCGTAAATGTTTCAGTAAAGAAGAATTTAAGTTTAAGACAGTTTTAGCTCCGTTTTTTGAAAAGCTTACCAAGTTTCTGATTAGTCGATTAACCTTCTGTCCAATCTTATGTAAGCCGTTGTGATTAGTTGACAAAAATAACAACAGCCAAACAAATTCAAAAATAACTTATTAACTACATCTGAAATTGACGTAATCCATACTAATTTTCAAACTAGAATATAATAAATTCGAAAGTAACTCAGTGCGTCTGACTTTTCACGCTTAAATGCTCCCGCAGACAGGTGCCACTGCGACAGCACGACGCTACCCTAGTGGAACAATTTCTTTGAAAACTTCAAGGAAATTGGTCTACTAGAGTCGCGTTGCGTTGTCGCATCGCGCCTGTCTCCGGGAGCCTTAAACCACTGAACCAATTGTTTAGAACGTCAGATAGGTAGCCTGGACCTGGAAAAGGACATAGGCTACTTTTCATCCTGGGTCAAGTTTGATTAAAAAATTATGAAATACACGCAGATGAAGTCACGGACAACAGTTCGTTCTCAAAAAAAACAATCGAAAAAAAATCAAGGACAAAATTGCTAAAACTGTTGCGCCATTAGGGCGCATTGGGTACATGTACATGTGCATGTGCCTGGTGCGTCAGGTGAGCGCAACAGATACATGAATTAATTAATAATAATGTCTAAGATTTGTCACTAATTTACTAACATAGTTTATAAGTAGTGTGTATTACTAACATCATATGGACGAAATGTCTGAAATAAATTATTTTTATTTTTTTTTATTTTTTTTAAAATTATCTACAGGATAAAACTGTCTTGAAGTAGGTACTTTTTTTAATACAAGTTAAATGACTTCGGAGCTCTAGAGTTAAATAAAAAAAAATACAGAAATTTATTAGTGACAAGAACCTATAACGTAATTCTTACAAGAAAATGAACAATTTTCTCCTAAAATTCCAGGAATTTTGATGAGAGCCTGAATCACTTTTTTCGGCCCAAAAAATATATATTTATTTCATGAAAACTAATTTTTGTTTGTTCAAAGAAATATATTACAAGAAAAGTATCGCAGAGAAAATTATTAACAAAACGTTAATGAAATAGAAAGCAAATAAGACTTTTAAATAGGTATACAATGTGTATGTTGTTCTATGTTATTGTTTGCATGTAAAATAGTATAGAAGGTAAAAGAATTTAAACAAAACTAATATTTTCAGCAGTGTAGGTACTATGGACAAAACTTAAGCATGCTCACTTAAGAAAATGTTCCTGCGAGAGCGCAGCTAGTGGCAAACGAACATTGTGCGATAGAGTCGTGAGCCGTGCTATGCGATTATCGCCTTTGAGGTGAACATGCGGAACTTTGGCCCATAGTACGTATACATCATTTGCAAAAAAAAATATTACATTCTCTCTCTTCACATAGACGAGTTATTATGTAGTTTTTGTGTGTGTTTTTGTTTAAATATGTTTCAAATTTTATTATTTTATTTATCTTATAGATATCTTTTCTATTTTGTGAATATGAGAACGTTGTAAGCCTTGTAGACTGTAGACTACAATCTGTCAAATTTCTTTAATAGATTTTCATCTTTATCGCTAAAGCATTAGGTTCAAGTTTGATTGGGAAAATTTGACAGTTTCAGGTGGCTTGATGTGCTACCCATACCTACCAACACCACCTACCTAACACTACCCATTAACACTGTTCTTTGGAAATATTGTAACAGCCAATTATTTAATAAAGAGTAACCACGGAATTTCTTCTCGGCTCTTCTCCATAGGCAACAACCAATTGGAACCGTGTATTAGCTTCTGACGTATCATAAGTGCCCATTGTGAAATAAAATATTTTGATTTTTATTTCATGTTTTCTACTTGAAAATAAACATGGGCTGTTTGTTACTTTAAAATAATTTCAATTTCAACTATTCCTAGAATTTACAAGCATGTGTAGAGGAGCTCGTGGCTAAGTAATAACAGCCGCACAGGTCGATCCATCAGGTTAAGCTACGCTTGCCGGGGTTAGTCCGTGGGTGGTGGATCTTTACATACCGAGACTCCTCCGTGCCTCAGAAAGCACATTAAGCCGTTGGTCCCGGCTGTCATTCGTGGATCTTTGTCAGTCGTTATGGGTCGTCAGAAGCCCGAAAGTCTGACAATCAGTCTTACCAAGGGGTATCGTATTACCCAGTTAATGGGTTGTGGAGGTCAGATAGGCAGTCACTCCATGTAAAATAATGGTATTCAGCTGCATCCGGTTAGACTGGAAGCCGACCCCAACATAGTTGGGAAAAGGCTAGGCAGATTGATTGTGTAGAAGAAATCAGTAGCAATTTCGTGTAAAATAAAACTAATATTATTCATGCTCTTCCTCTAAACCAACAATTCTAATGCAGCTGCTTTTTTAGGAACTGCTAGTTTAATTTTGATATGCACTCATTACCGCACTGGGAAGCGACCTCAGCTGATAACTGAATAATATTTTAGTAGCAAACGCATGAAGTGCATAATATATTTCTTGATGGTTTGTTATCTAAAGTAACACGAACCTAATGTACTTTCAAAAAGCATTTGGTATAAAGTGCAATTTTCGGTGCACTTTGCTAAAATAGATAGACTATAAAGCTAGGTATTCACTGTGGATAGCCCACTAAATAAAGGCCAATTAATGTATTTAAAAACGTTAACAATGTAGTCGCAATCTCATCTCAGCGACAACGACGATTCAAAAGAAAGAACTAAAACTAACTAAAAGAAAATACTTACGTTTATTTGTGCATGACGCAAAAAGAACACAAACACAAAAAGAACAAAAGGGAAGTTATGCGTCTCATCCCCGCAAAACGGCCATCGCTCAGCATAATGCTGCAACTGATAGACTGAGACTGTGATAAGAATATGACCGGTCGTAAAAATACACGAATTGGCTCTCCATACTCCGCGCACCTGCTTTGTGTTTGCATTAAAACGGCCACCACGAGAAAGCAGATGAACAAAGGATATTTGGTGCGTCAGCATTGTCTATACTCAGCCTAAGGTCCAATTCTTCCCCTTATACATAACTATCACAGTAATAAAAAAACATGGCGTCTCAGTATAAAACAAAGAAGTTTGGGTAATAACTACTTGATGTATTTGAATACTTTTTTGTTGAGGTAGATTTTATTTATTTTAATAATTACTAGCCTTTGCCCGCGACTTCGCCCGCGTGGATGTCGGAAATTATCTCTCGGGAACCTACTACCGGGATAAAAAGTATCCTATGTGTTATAAACTATCTGTGTGCCAAATTTCATCCAAATCCGTTTCGCCGTTTTTGCGTGATTGGGTAACAAACATTCAAGCATCTACACACAATATCACATTAATTTATAATATCAGTAGGATGTACACACAGTAAAATCGATACAGATACGACATTATACATACACACACACACATTTGATGTTAATTTGAAATTTTTATTAGTACCGTTCAGTCATTTATACCTATTTCACCCATCCAAAGGTGCCCATCGCTATCACTGGCAAATAATACCCATCCATTAATGACATTAGTTCTCAAGCTGTATATTTATTTCGTAACCGAGAATAATCCTGTTTATGAAATGAAAAATTTATTCTAAGCATATCTTGAAATCCCGTGCTGCTACTAGGAATATCCAGATGGAAAATCCAACAACACTTTTACTAATAAAATCCTTTAAATACATTGATGACGTATGAAGGTTAATCAGCGAATGCTGAAATCATCCATTTATAACTTTTATTGCAAACCATAAACAAAACCAGAAACTTCAGGAAATATAAATTACCATAAACAACTTTTGCGTTCGAAATACGAAGATGTGAGGCCACATTTATTACGTAGGTATTTGAGATATTTCTTTTTTCGAATTCCGAATTATTTTGTCGTATTATGTACTGGGCAAGTACCAATTTTGTGGCGGCATCTACATCGCCACATACGAACTACGCATCACAATGACATGACGTCACGTAAATCCTGCATCGCGCAATTAGAGTTTACCGCGCGACTAGTATATAAACAACGTCCCGACATCAACCGTTGGGCAGTAGCCCACCAGACACAACACCCGTCTGGTCTGAGGATCCTCCCTTTTCTATGGAGAATGAGTGAACTTTACACCCTGTTCCTCATGCCTCTATACTGTGACGCTTTCAATTCAATATGTGTCAACAATTATAGGCCGATCTCCATTCTACCTACTCTTTCCAAACTATTAGAACGCCTTATGAACAGCAGACTTACCGCATACTTTGAACGCAATAACCTCTTATCACAGGGTCAATTTGGGTTCAGGGCTGGCAAATCTTGTGCCGACGCTGTTCATGAGCTGACAGATCATCTTGTGAACGGTCTTGATGGTGGAAAGAAGGCACTTGTCATATTCCTTGACCTTGCCAAAGCGTTTGACACAGTCTCTGTACCCAACCTTCTAAACAAGCTAGAAAACATGGGAATCAGGGGTCTACCATTAAAACTCTTCCGGGACTACTTATCTGATCGATTCCAGAGGGTTAAAATAGGTGACTATGTTAGTGACGATCTACCTGTCACTTTTGGTGTACCACAGGGAAGTGTGATCGGGCCTTCCCTCTTCCTTGCCTACATAAACGATCTCTGTAACCTACAGCTACCACATGGTAAAATCATATCTTTTGCCGATGATACGGCACTACTTTTTACAGCAGACTCATGGGCTGACGTCTTTCATTACGCACAAAAAGGTTTTGATACGGTACTAGCTTGGTTAAAAAATAATGTCCTTACCCTTAACGTTGATAAAACCAAGTATATAGCTTTCTCCCTCACTAACAAACGCAATGAGTCGTTATCCCATTTCCAGATTAAAGCTCACTCTTGCATTGACTCAAATACTAGCACTTGCTTGTGTTCCGTTCTCCAAAAGACTACCTCTATTAAGTACCTTGGAATTATAATAGATAATAATTTAAGCTTCCAGCCACACATAGATTGTCTAACATCGAGAATTCGCAAACTAATCTTTCTGTTCAAAAGTCTTCGTCACGTAGCGGACACTGAGGTAATAAGATGTGTATATTATGCGATGTGTCAGTGTCTTCTGACATACTGCATAACATCATGGGGGGGTGCTCCCAAATCGAATATTTTGAAACTGGAAAGAGCCCAGCGGGTGGTACTGAAGGTGGCCTGTTCTCTTCCATACATGTATCCTACTGTTGATCTTTACAAAAACTTCAAAGTCTTGTCAGTGAGGCAACTATTTGTTCTTTACACTGTTGTCAAGAAGCACTCCTCCTTAATATTTGATCCCCTCTCTATCTTGGGAAAACGCAGAAAATACTGTGTTTGCAGTACAGCTAAGGGTCTAAGAACGAGCTTCTCTCATAGATTCTATGCATTCCTAGGTTCCCACTTATATAATAAAATTAATCGCATTACCACGATTTACCACCTTACAAAAAAGGCCTGTAAGAGTACTTTAGTTGAATTGCTCCTTAACTTAGATGACATAGCAACTGAGGAATTACTTGCTCATCCAAAGTAGTCTGTTCCGCTAATTTCCCCACAAATAATAATTTCACAAACTTTTTCGCGTTATTGTTTTGTTTTTTGTATTTTACTTTGATTTGGTTTTTATCTTTTAAGTATCTATAAGTATATGATTTATATTATTGTGCTCAACTCGTTCACACTTACGATATAAAATTATGTTAACATTCCGTGTGGTGGGACCCTGGTGATCTGCTATACAGGTATTCCTAGTGCAGACACCAGTCTCTCACAAACTTTGTCATATAATTTTTAAGCATGTTTTAATTTATTCATAATTTCATTTGTTTGTGAAGAGAAAATAAATTATTTTGAATTTGAATTTGAATTTTGAATATAAAATGTACTTTCTGGTAGAAAAAACATCGTGAGAAAACATGTAATTATTTTTAATATAAGTCTGTTATCGCCACCCGTCTTGAGCAAGCGTATTGATCGATGCTCGTGCCTTCTCTGTCTGAGAAGAGGCTTTTGTCCTGCAGTGGGACAGTAATAAGCTAGTATTATTTTTGTGTAGATAAATGGTTTGATACTTATAGCTTTTTCATTTGAGATTAAATGGGATTGATGGGAAACATGGTTAACCGATCGCACATCAAAAAAAAAATTTAGAAAATGGAAATGGAATGGAAAATCTCCGTTTGGTGTGATCCAGATCAGACAAACTAGCTTTGTTTATCTTATCGTATGTCTTTTGTTTCCTTTGTAGGGTTCTGTATCACTGCGTTGTCCGTCTGTCTGACTGTCTGTCTGTTTTTTTGTCTATCAGTCTGTCAAGACCCTTTTTCTTTGTAACGAGTGGAGGTATCAAGTTGAAATTATTATGAAATACGTAGGTCTATGGTCCCTTGGAGTTATAAAAAAATCAAGCTTCTAAGTCAACGCAATAATAAAATACGGCCATTTATGCGACATATTTTTATACTCGCAAGTAAATCAAAATCTATAGAGTACTTCCTGTTGACCTAGAATAATGAAATTTGGCAAGAAGCAAGGTCTTGCAGCACAAGTAAAAGAAAAAGTAAAAAAATTCTTAATTTGTAATTTTATCACGTAAAAAAAAATGTTGTTAAATGTTAAGTTTGTTTTTGGGATAAATTCTTTTCGACTACGGAACCCTTCATTGTGCGTAGTCCGACATGCACTTGGCCGGTATTTTTATAAAGATAAGATTTTTTTTTTTTTTTCTCACCAAAATATTACAGAATACGTATAACACCATGTATCAGAGTCAGACAACAGTCTGTTTGTTAAAAGTCTTAATTGTATTGAAGTATCATTCTTCTGCCCATATCCCAATTTTTTTGGGATTGGCACAATATCTTTATTGTCTTTTTTTCCATATTTATTTATTAGTCGACATTTCGAAAGTCATCCCTTTTCTAGCCAATATCATAATAGGTTGGGGAAAAAGTTTCTTCGCATTTTTTAAGAAAATTCAAAACATTAATATACATTATTTACATTTATCTAAAGTATGTCAGTATCATTTTGTTCGATAACATTTTGCCATCTTGTAGGTAGGGACATGATTCCATTGCTATAGAAATTTTGGGACTTCTGATCAAAATACCGCGACAAGTGGTTTTGGCAATCCTCTCGTGATGTTAACCTGACACTGCCTAATGAATTCTGAAGAGACCGAAACAGGTCGAATTCTGAAGGTGCAAGGTCAGGACTATACGGCGGATGCATTAACACCTCCCAGAAAAACTCTCTTAATTTTTGCTGAGTGGCTAAAGATGTGAGAGGTCCAGCGTTATCATGATGAAAAACCACACCCCTTCTGTTGATTAATTCCGGCCGCTTTCTTTCAACTTCTTGCTTTAATCTCATTAGTTGTTCGCAGTAAGGTTTAGAATCGATGATCCTGCCTGGTGGTAACAGCTCATAATGAATAATGCCCTTCCAATCCCACCCCACACACAGCATCACCTTGTTGCGAGTTAACCCGGGTTTCGCCACAGTCTGTGAAGCCTGACCGGCCTTTGACCACGACCTTTTTCGCACGTTCTTGTCGTACGTGATCCACTTTTCATCACCAGTTATCAGCTTCTTCAAAAATGGTTCGGTTTCATTACGTCGTAATAAAGAATCACAAATGAGTACACGGTTCATTAGGTTTCTTTCAGTGAGCTCGTGAGGTACCCAAATATTGAGCTTTTTTTGTGTACCCAGTTTTTTTAAAATGCGCCAAAACTATTTTGTGGTCAATTCCCGGTTCTTCAGCTACGTCGTAACTAGTGATATGTCGATCTTGCTCCACTTTTTCAAAAATGGCATCCATTTTATCCGTAATAGGGCGACCAGAGCGACGTGCATCTTTGACATCAAAATTTCCGGATTGAAAACGCTTAAACCAAATTTGTGCTACTCTCACAGACACTGCACTGGGTCAGTACGAAAAACAAATGAAAATCACACATTTTCCTAATTTGCATTTGGAATTATGTTCTATAAAATTTAAACTTTCAATGATACCAAAACCAGCCAAATACAAATAGTACAGCCAAAGAGATTTTATTTTAAGTTCATACATACTATAATGCGAAAAAACTTTTTCCCCAACCTAATATTTCACACAGTCCATCAATCGTTTATAGGGTTCTGTACCACAAGAGGAAAAAACGGAACCCGTATAGGATCACTCGTGTGTGTGTCTGTCCGTCTGTCACAGCCAATTTGCTCCGAATCTAATGGACCGATTAAGTTTAAATTTGGTATACATAATAATATGAATTACTGTGACCCAAACGAAAATAGGCGAAAATTGATCATTCCCCCCCTTATCTCCGAAACAACTGAGGCTAAAATTTTGAAAAAAATAGAGTAAATTGACCCTTACCTATAGATTACAGAAAAACCTATAAGAAGTCTGAGGTCTTAAAATAACATGGTAAATCTCTCAATGTTGTGAGTACAAACTTACATTTTCAGTTGGAATATATGGGAGAACATGTTTTTCAACTACAATGTTAAGTTTGTTCTTGGGATAAATTCATCCCAACTACGGTATCTTTGATTGTGCGTGGTCCGACACGGACTTGGCCGGTTTTTTTTTTGTCTTGTCCTACTCTTACAGGTGTAGGACACATTCATAGTCAAAACTTTCCTCATAACATTTTCCTCAATTAGTTCAGTAGATATATATCAGTAGAGTAGTTAGTATATCAATAGTGTCTGTAATAGTTATAGTTTACTAAGGAGCACACTAGTAACCGAATGTCATTTGAAGTGTAGCCAAGACTTCGAGATATCGCTCCAAGAGTTTCCTTGACCTAACATGTCGGTATTTGGAATAGTTCATAACTGATTGAGTTTAGTAACAACATATCCAGCTTTATCTTTTCTTACGTGATGTTTAATTGTATGGGGAAGGTCGGGCAAAGCTAATTATAGATGGCGTGATCATAGCTAGGTCCCTCTAAGGCCTATAATAAATTTGACATTTCGCTCATTCTTGAGTTTGGATTTATATAATAATAATAATAATTTATTTGCATCAAGTTTAACATTTAACATTAGATACATGTTAATACATACAATTTAAGGAAAATTAAACAATATTGTGGCGACACCAACACCCTTGCTAAGTTGTCAAGACAACTTGTGTTAAAGATGCTGGGCCCGACCCTTTAATGGATGTTTCTTAATTGTAATTAGTTACATACATGCCATTTACAAAATATATGACTAGTCCATTATGCAGCATAAGTAAACGGGCAAATAAACTATTTAGAAAATAAATATAACGAAAACAAAAGTAATATATGGTATGAACAGAGTAGTGTAGTGTGTGTGTGTGTGTGTGTACATGTGTGTGTACGTGCGTGTGTGTATGTGTGTGTGTGTGTATTTGAGTGTGCATGTGTATGAGCATAGGATAGTTTAACGGGAACTATATTGAGTCAACAATAAATTTTCTATATTGTTGCAGTTAAGTGTAAGTAGCCAATCACTTAGTTTTTTTTTGAGTGACATTTTAAGCAGTGAGTAGAAGTCTAGTACTTTGTTAAGGCTATTATAGAGATGAGGACCTTGGAAACAAGGAAATCTTCTTGTAAAAGAGAATTTACAGGGGAAGGGTTGACATACCTTGTCTTTGCGTCTTGTGGTGATTACTTCATAGGAGGTTCTTTGGTGCTGATATAGTACCATGTGTGAGACAAATAATTGCCTCACTGTAAGGACTTTACAGTTCCTATATAATTCCTCAGTTGAAAAAAGGATGGACCTAAAGGTGCTAGTTTTTAGCACGGCTCTCTGAGCACGTTCTAGTTTCAAAAGAGTAGTTTTTGGCCCACCACCCCAAGCGCTTATACAGTACGTTAAGAGAGACTGACAAAGAGCAAAATATGTACACCTAATAATTTGGGGTCCTGCTATGTGGCGAAGAGTACTAAAGACAAAGATTAGCTTTCTAATTCTTTTCGTCAGTAACTCTATATGTGGTGCAAAGCTCAGGGTGTCGTCGAGAGTCACACCGAGATATTTAATGGTTCTACAGCGTTCCAGTTCGGGACATGTACATGTCGCAGTGCCAGGCAGTACGCAAGAGTGCGCTACCAGAGCGCACGAATTTGGTAGTTGACTCGAATTTCTTAAACTGTATGTAAGAATTTTAGTTTTATCGGTGTTGATTGTGAGAATGTGTCTTTTGAGCCATTGTAGAACATTATTTAGTCCTTTTTGTGCGGAATCGAAGGTGTCATCCCACGTATCACCAGAGAAGGTAAGGACAGTGTCATCAGCGAATGCCACGATTTTTCCACTTCCCAAACTCAGATTACATAGTTGGTTAACGTATATTAGAAATAAGGCTGGACCAATCACACTGCCTTGGGGAACTCCGAATGTCACTGGAAGCTCTCCACTGAGGTAATTTTGTATTTTTACACATTGTGTTCGATTTTGAAGGTAGTCGTTGAAGATTTTAAGTGATTGGTCACGTATCCCCAGTTCTTCAAGCTTTATTATTAGATCAGAAATCGAAACCGTATCGAATGCCTTTTTTAGGTCCAAAAAAATTGACAATACCTTCTTTTTCCTGTCAATATTTTTGGTAACATAGTCAATTAGGTCAATTACAGCGCTACTAGTAGATTTATTGCGTCTAAAGCCGAATTGGATGGGTGAAAAAAACTTTTTATCTTCCATGCAAGTCACGAGTCTTTTATTAATTAATCGTTCTAGTATTTTGGAAATGGAAGGTAACACTGTAATAGGACGATAATTATTTACCAATTTTTTGCTTCCAGTTTTATGAATTGGGTGTATGATGGCCTTCTTGAAGTACAAGGGGAAATTGCCAGTATGGAAACAGAGATTAAAAATATGTGTGAGTATGGGGACTAGTATCAATGAGTAGCGTTTTAAAAACTTTGTAGGAATATTGTCCCAGCCTACAGCAGAATCTGTTTTAAGTGACATTAGCAATTCTCCAACCTCCGCTTCATCGGTGTCTAACATGACGAATGATTGATGAAGATGAAAGGTGAAGATGTAGGGGTAGTGTCTGATGGGACTTTATGACTACCAAGTGGACGTGAAAAGTTATTAGCAAGTTCCTTGCCGATATTGGCAAAAAACTCGTTTACTTTGTCTACCGAGAGCTGAGGTGACGTAGAAGAGGCCAATAATTCGGTGTTGGGTATGTTAGGCTCGTCTGTGTTAGTCACTCTCTTTATCACCTTCCAAATCTTTTTATTGTCCTTTGAAGCCTCAGTCAATTCTCTCCTGTCAAAGTCTCTTTTTAATTTTTTCAAAATTTTTGTGCAGTAGTTCCTATACCTTTTATATGTATAATATCATATTGTTTGGAGAAAGCTTGATTTTTTTGTGCATTGCATCTTTATTACGCATACAGCGGAGCATACCAACGGTCATCCACGGTTTGAGTAAACGTTTTTTATTTGGAACCTTGATTATAGATGTGTGGGTATTAATGAGTCTAGCGAGAATGGTGATTAAACTATTTGTCGCTTCATTAGCATCGGTGTATTCATAAATTACTTGGAAACTTGTAGTCTTCATCTCACTATCAAGAGTTTCGTAATTAGTCTTCAAAAAGGTGTGTGACTGTGGATTGACATCTCGTTTAAGATCAAGGCACAGCAGTACAGGGTTATGGTCGGTGACAGAGGCGTGTAAAACTATGGTGAGTGCAGTCAAGTGAGTTTTGAGCATGACGTGGTCAAGACAGGCATTATAAAATTTTATTTCACTATTTCGTTATTTTCGGTTATTTTTAATCAAGTATTTGACATGGCAAGTGTTGGAACTTAAAACCTTAAATATTTCCTTGTAATCACTTTCTTCATAATGTTTCGAATCCTGTTTAATTATTTTTTAATCTTCACGATTAGCTTTAATTCACAATCTTCTAATTTTAGGGTCCCTCGGGAAATGGTGGACTCCAATTTCGGAGCATTTAGGAACACAACAACGTGTCATAATCACAAACATAAAATAAACCACCTCACGCCTTGTATTATTAGCTTGTGTTAGGAACTAGATACGACAGCGCCATTTTGACAATTGCCTTCCCCATTTTATGCTTAAGCAACATGTAGTAGATTTTTTTAGAAAATCGCGATTGTACTGGCGGTAAATAAACCGAAAACAGAACCTTTTTCGAAAGCAGAAATAAATATATTCCTTCCGGGCATAGTAGGTAGGTACTTCTTTAGTTCTTGTACCTACCACGTATATGTAGGTACTATGTATTATTTAGAACTGAATTAGTTGGTATTACCTAATCTATTTAGTCTCGCAAAAACTCAAAAACGGCTTCAACAACTTGAATTTATTGTTGTTTTGTTTGGTTTAAAGGACAAAAAATAGGAAAAAAGTAATTGAAATTTTGACAGGACAACATCTGATAGTATGGTAAAATAAAAATAAAATAAGAATGGATTAAAGAGCAGCATTTTGATGACCACCCTTTTAGGATAAGGCCAAAGCCCTTATTTTTATCAATAGAAGTGGCTCCATAGATGGATGATGGAACCATTTAACTTTTTTTAAAAGAAAGATAATCTGTTTCAAAGCAAATTATTTACCCAGCAATACACAAAAACCATTATCATAATATAAGGCTGATTTCTTTGATAAAATGGCAACGCTTCATTTGTTACACAAGAAATCGTCCAAGAAAAGGAACAAATTGAATTGATCACATGAACAATGCAGGAAAATTCTCGAGTATTCTCGACAGCGGTAAATCGGAGGACGTTACAAAGATTCTTGTGAGATTTGTTAGGGAAAAACTGAAAGTAGAAACTATTACGAGCTAGAAATGTTGGGAAATCCAGGGCAGAGAAGACGGATAAAGTTGTCAGAATCTTTTTTTGACAACGGTTTTGATCACAACAGATGAAAAAAAAATATTTAATCAATCAGCCTGTCTTTTCCCAACTATGTTGGGGTCGGCTTCCAGTCTAACCGGATTCAGCTGAATACCAGTATTTAGCATGGAGCAACTGCCTATCTGACCTCCACAACCCAGTTACTGGGCTACACGATACCCCTTGGTAAGAGTGGTTGTCAGACTTTCGGGTTTCACTGAAATCTATTGACAATTAAAATTGTCGTATCAAGAGATTTAATGAGTTGTTGTTATTTCCAGCCACTGATTACAACATTTAAGTTTCCTTACTTAACAGATAAGGAAAATCAAATCAATCAGTCTGCCTAGCCTTTTTCCAACTATGTTGGGGTCGGCTTCTAATCTAATCGGATGTAGCTGAATACCAGTATTTTAAGTGGAGCGACTGCCTGTCTGACCTCCACAACTCAATTACTGGGTAAAACGATACCACTTAGTAATACTGATTGTCAGACTTTCAGGCTACTGACGAGATGACCCGTAATGACTGTGAATCTATATTCACGAATGAGAGCCGGGACTAACGGCTTAACGTGCTTTCCGAGGCACGGAGGAGTCTCGGTATGTAAAGATGGTCACTCATTCACGGACCAACCCTGGCAAGCGTAGCTTAACCTGATGGATCGACTCGTGCGGCTATTATTACTTAGCCACGAGCTCCTCTAAGAAAGGATAGAAGGAGGAAATTAGGAAAATCAAATACCAACAGTATTTGGTTTTCCTTATCTCTCCACGTATCATTTACCAAACAATAAACTATATCTTTTTTTGTAGATATTCGAAAAGGCCTGATGGATTTTACTAATTAATAACCAATTTTTAATAGTTTTATTCGCCATAATTATAACTTTCGTTAAAAGGATAAATAATTGGTCTGACATATAATATTTTTTATACAAAAGCTGACAAACCGCCATATTTATAGGAACCGTAGAAAAAACCTATCTGAAGATTAAAAAAATTGGCCCCAGAATTCTTAGTGGAAGGTCTTGTTACAACTCTAAACTGTACAACTCCATTACAATTGATACGGAGTTTTTATTGTGAACGGCGCAATCTGTTTTAGCGGCGAAGCGAGTACTGCTAAGATAAAAAAAATATTTGAATATTACAAAAAATGTACGACAATCAATCTGCCTAACCTTTTGCCAACTATGTTGGGGTCGGCTTCCAGTCTAACCGGATGCAGCTGAATACCAGTATTTTAAATGGCGCGACTGCCTATCTGATCTCCACAACCCAGTAATTGAATAATACGATATCCCTTGGTAAGACTCGTTGTCAGACTTTCGGGCTTCTGACGACCCGTAACGACTGCCAAAGATCCACGAATGATACCCGGGCCAACGGCTTAACGTGCTTTCCGAGGCACGGAGGAGTCTCGGTATGAAAGATGGTCACTCATCCAACCCCGGCAAGCGTAGCTTAACCTGGTGGATCGAACCGTGCGGCTGTTATTACTTAGCCACGAGCTCCTTAGTAGGTACGTAGAAAAATGTACGACATAAAATTAATTCAAAACATACCTTGGACCTTACTTCATTTGTTTCTTCCGAAGGCACAATAAAGACAAAACGATGCAAAATGCAATATCTTAGCAAGATTATATTTTCTTTTTGTATCTAAGACGTGGAAATTCTAGATTTTATTTTCACTACAACAATATTTCGAGCACGTACCTACGCTTGCTTTGTAGAGCGCGTTTCCACATAAATTTCCTTTTATTTTATTATTTACTATCTGACCCGACAGACTTTGTCCTGTCCAAATTTAAATAATTCATACAAAATTCCCATAGAAAATTTACTTTCAGTTTTCCGAAATTTTCCAATTTTCCCGGCAACTTTTCAAATTTTTCTCTTCTTAAGAACCTTCCTCGTGAATCAGTCTATCTACTGCTGAAAACTCCATTAAAATCCGTTGAGTAGTGTACAAGATCTAAGCGAACAGACAGCGGAAGCGACTTCATTTTATACTATGTAAAGAAAATACAAGACAGAGAAGAGTTATGGAATATCTAGTAGTTGAGAAGATCCTCTGTTAAATTTGATATTTATAAATAATATTATAATCTAAAAAGGGTTTCTTTAATAATAAAAACACAGCATCATTTATGGGCATAATCTAAAGACCAATTTTTTTTTTGTGTTCTAAAAAATTTGTAAGATGACTGAAAGTATAATGTGCTAAAAACACAGAAATAAGCAATCAAAAACCTAACGAATTACACAAACACTGCATTTTGTAATAATTTTTTTTCTCTACTTAAATTAATTAATTATACTAATTAAAACATTGTGAGGTTTTTAAAACAATTGATTTAAGAATAGTGACGCAGTTACAGCCAATGTCTTATCAAAAAGGATTTTAATTATTGTTTATTTAATAAATAAAACAGAATAACTTTAATCTCGCAAAATAATTATTAATCCAACACTTATAAATCAAGTATTCAATACACCAACCCAAAAATATAATAAACTTAGCAACTTTCAGTAAACCTCGATAGGAAAGTAAATAATTAATCCAATTTAAAACTAGGTACGAACCTGATCAGCAACTTTGCGAAGCCACACAAATTGAAAAAAAAAAAAAACAAAACAGTAGTCACCTAAAACACAACACTAATTTGTCTAAAATAAATATAAATAATTATATTTTATTATACGCACAACACGTAGATATTTACACAGATAATAAATATTTAAAATTGGTACGCGAACGGGCGATTCGTAGGCGATAAGGCGTAGCGTCTGTAGCAAGGGTCTACGCGGCACTGCTGCTACGGCGGACTATACCTACCTACATGAGAAGTGCGCACGCTTAGGCTCGCTACAGATGGTGCGATAAGGTTTGAGCCGCGCGGTTTCTCGTATGTCGGGAGTGTTGGTGAAAATGGGTAACCTTTTTTGTTTCAATTTGTTGATATAAGCTGGGTTGTATTTTTTTTTTATACTTAATAGAAGCTGTACTTGACACCTTAAAGGATTTCAAATAAATGCTTTCGTGATGTTGTAGAATTTTAAACGAATGGCGTCGGTTTGATGAATTTCAGACATAAAAACAAAAATGTAGTCCTTATTTTAAGGGCCTCAGTCGATATACTTTTGAAGCGATTCTACATGGACCTAATATTATTGTAAAATCAGAGAAATTAATTATATATCAAATTGATACACGACGCCAATTTATTATTTTATTATTATTCTTTTTTGTCTTTGGCTTATCTCGGGACCCTGGGGTCCCGGACCTTTGGAAGGCGTAAGAGGGGCCGAAGCCAACTCGCAGAGGCCCCTTAGACAATTTCAAATGACGAGGAGGCACCAGCCGACGATTATCCTTGTATGCACTATGCAAGTGCACCCAAGGACAATCCCCGGTTGGTGCAGGACTATTGCAGAACATGGAAACAAAACACATTGGGCCTATGGGTTTGGGTGGCTACATGGATTGGGTACCTTGAACTATGGAAGAACTAGGTCCCGTGCCTGACCAATGTTATATAATATACACAGATAAATTGGCAGGGGGTGACTTGCACACTCAATAATGGGCCCCCGGAAACGGTCGCTAGCACATAGTGACGTAGCGACAAGGGGCAACACGTCCTGAGGTGCTTGAGGAGTGGAGAGGTATTCCACGGCTCTCAGAACAATCCCAGAGCCCGGAAGATGGTCAAGATCCCTACAAGCACTTACTGGAATACTTCCTTCCTCCGAGCACGTTTGCTCTTGCGAATCTCCACTCAAGCCGGCCAATAAAGGCAAGAATGAGGTGGAAGCTCTGTTCCCGTCAGTATTCACTCCAGCCGGCCAATAAAGGCAAGCCAGAGGTGAAGAACAAGACTTCTCCCTGGAAATAGGGTCCGTGGGGTCGCAACTGCCCAACAGCTCGCCACATACTGCCCTGCGGGTTCACGTATCTCTCTTGGTCTGGCTCCTCACCCTAAACCAGCACCCTAATTGCGTAACACATTATCAATCGGAGTTGGTTTCATTTTGACAGTTCAACAACATTCATTGTTATTTACGTTATCGAGCAGACAAATTTTTAGAACTTATGAAGCAATGGATTAACAATTTGTTTCAAAATGAAACCAACTCCGATCGATAATGTGTTACGCAATTAGGGTGCTGTTTCGGCAAAGTAAACTCCACCGGCACAGACCCAGAGTTCGGAGCGCGCAAGCCCCACCACAACGTCAACGTAGAGATACGGCGGTGGGGTTATTATTATTATTATTTTTTTTATTATTATTATTTTTTTTTTTTATTTCATACGACTGCCTTGAATTTATTTTCTTCTCCCTTTTTATTTTTTATTTTATACTTGTACGTACATAATATTAGTACTTACATATTTTAGTTTTAGATTGTTTGTAATAAGATTTATAATTAAGTGAATAAATCCCATAAATCAATCATAGGACATTAAGAAGACAATTTAAGAGGGCTGTCGCATTTTGTAACCTCTCTCGCTCACACGGGACCAAGTTTTTAAGAATGTTTAAATGAAAAGATGCTTTCTTGAAATATGTAATCAATTGGCGAACTAATAAATAATATTAACTTTAGGTAATTAATAAATAAAAACACATTTTTATTGTGGCATTTATTTAACTCATCTCAAAAACAGATCATAATATTTATTGAGCTGAGTTTATTATGTAACACAATCGAAATTTGTTTTAAATAATTATTAATATTATTTATTGGGTCGCCAAATTATTTTTTTTAAAAGCATGTTTTCATTTAACATTCTTAAAAAATTGGTCCCGTGTGAGCGAGAGAGGTGACAAAAACTTAGTATGCTAAACATTTAATTTCCCTGACTTAACATGTATAAATTATCGCCAAAAATCTACCTACTCGCTATTAAAAAAATGAATATTATTATAGAACTAGAGCTTTAATTGCATATTACTTGAACATAGACGGTTTCCTCGCGTGCTACTAAAATTACTCAATCTTCATTACGTTCTTACAAATGACCAGTGGTTAGTGATAATCAAGATTTCTCCAAATTGACTACGCGTAACTTGGGGCTTGTGGCTAAGTTATAACAGCCGTACTGGTCGAAAGATCAGGTTAACTTACGCTTGCCTTAGTTGGTCCGTGGATGGGTGACTATCTTTACCTATCAAGACACCTCCGTACATCGGGAAGCACGTCCCGGCTGTCATTCGTGGATCTTTGACAGTCGTTGAGGGTCGTCAGAAGCCTGAAAGCCTGACAACCAGTCTTACCAAGTGGTATCGTATTACCTAGTAACTGGGTTGTGGAGGTCAGATAGGCAGTCGCTCCATGTAAAACACTGGTACTCAGCTGCATCCAGTTACGACTGGAAGCCGACCGAAACATATTTGGAAAACGGCTAAGCAGATGATGATGATGAATACGAGTAACTACGTGATAACATTTGACTTAGTTGCTAAGGGCTTCAATAAAATACTATTATTATAATTTATTAGATTAATGTTTTTAGGGTTCCGTACCTCAAAAGGAAATAAGGGAACCCGTATAGGCTCACTTCGATGTCCGTCTGTCTATCTGTCAGTCTGTCAAGACCCTTTTTCTCAGGAACGCGTTTAGATATCAAGTTGAAATTAATATCAAATACGTAGGTCTATAGTCCCTTGAAGTTCTAACAAAATCAAGCTTCTAAATCAACGCAATAAAAAAATACGGCTATTTATGCGACATATTTTGATACTCGCAAGTAAATCAAAACCTATAGGGTAATTCCCGTTGTCCTACAATCATACAATTTGACAAGAAGCAAGGTGTCACAGCACACGTAAAAGAAAAAGTCCGTAAATTGTTAATTTGTAATTTTATCAAACAATTTTTTTTTTTTTGAGATTACTATATTAAGTTTGTTTTTGGGATAAATTCTTTTCAACTACGGAACCCTTCATTGTGCGTGTATAAATAATACTTAGTAGAAAAACTGCTTAGAAAAAAAATGTACTTGCTTTATGCGATAACACCACTGATTGTACTGCTGCATAGATTTGTTTACTTTTTCCTGTTTCGTTTTTCCTGTTGGTGCAGAAATATTCTAATCATCTGTATACATTTTTATTTTGTACTAGCTTTCGCCAGCAGCTTCACTCCCGTTAATTTTGGAAACTATCCCACGGGAACATACCATCGGGATAGAAAGTTCCCTATGTCCTATCAGGTCATGGTCTACCCGTGTACCAAATTTCATCCAAATCCGTTCAGCCGTTTTAGCGTGAATGCGTAACAAACAAACTCACTTTCACATTTATAATATTAGTTAGGATAATTAGGATTAAGGTTAAGTAGGCAAAAATACATATACTCGTACCATTGCAAACCACGTGATAAAGACTTAAGATTTTTTCATACTGAAAGCGTGGGTATAAAGCATATAAAGGGGGATTACACTCGTTCGGAAAACTCAGCTGAAGAGCGTGAATGATATACGAGTACTTTGCTGCTAGTACTTTATTTTCAACTCGAAGGCCGCTACGTCTTTTTGTATTGAACTTGGAGGAAGAAATGAATGGAGGAGTATTGGTACGCCTTCTGTACATAAATACATATTATATTATGTCGTGGACTCTGATCGGAAAGTCAAGTTGAACCGACTTGGGTGTGTTCGGAAATGGGGCTGGCAACACTGTGCGAGCTGTCAATGTCATTTTGAGTTTGCGGGGGAAAACAACGGTGACAGATGACGGCTGTCATTCAATACCGACACTTCGTGATTAGACACCGAACGGACCAGACGTGCTCTGCCAACCTCGCGCCGATTTCGCCGCGTTCCGATTTGAATCCAGTTTCATCCGATTCGTGTGTGCAACTTTCTAACCGATTGTTTGTTAAATCGATCTAATTAAAACTGTAGAGTGCATATTGAGTCTTATTTCGGTTACAACAATGGACGACGACCAGTTCGGCAACGAACGCCGACATTCTCCTCCGACATATAGATATTACTTATGTATGTATCGATAGTGTGTTCGGCTCACGGTTTTAATATACTGTGTAAGGCCTATAGAAAATATGACTGCTTCATAGTAATTTTACATAGACAACCACGTTGGTCTAGTGCCCGCAAGCGCTACTGTTGAGCATGATGTCCTGGGGTCGATTTCCAGGTCCGGCAAAGTTTTACTGTTTTTTTTTTATGTGTCGCAGCCCGGAGTCTGGATTTGTGCCCGGTTGATGGCAATAGGCTAGCCCTCAAGCCCTAGGGGGTCCCATGTAATAGGTTACATGGGACTTAAACATAGCTGGCGAAATCTTAATGTACTAAAGTATTCCTCTGCCTAACCCTTTTGGAATCACAAGCGTGATGATGTAATGTTAGATACTTCTTTTTGTTTGTATATCCACACGCGATACAAGAAATGCTTCCTTAGAGGAGAACTTTTGACAGTTTGGCAACAAAAGAGATTATTAAACATGACAGTAATTTCTATTCAAACAAAGAACTTGACATTTTAAGGTAAACGCACACTTGTCCGCGCCGAAAAAATCGCCTGCGCCGCACGAAACGAAGTTTCTAGTAATAGGGATGAAGCCTAAAAATGTTTCTTTTGTCCGTCATGTAGATTATTATAAAATATTGGACACGTATTTTTTTCTTTTTTTACAAAATCAAAAGTTTACGGCGATACATTGAGTTAAAACATCGCGTGACGTCACTTGTAGCTAGATTTTATACGTACAAGTGACGTAGCGAGCCCCCACTCCCCAACTTTAATGCGTGTTTTAAAAGTCATTTTCTATTAATATGATAAAGCAAAAATACGTGTCTAATATTTTTTTATTATCTGACTGACGGACTAAATAGAATTTCTTTTTTTTACCCAGGCAACATCCCTATTCTTCCGGCGGCGATTCGTCCGCTTCAGCGAGGTTGCATACAAGTAATTATAAAATTCGACTGTTTCGGCTCCTTTTCTTCATTCGGCTCTGATAAGTGTGCGTTTACCTTTATAAACATGTAAATAATTAAATACTCTACAACAATTTTACGCGAAAACAGTACAATACATAAATTTAGGTACAGTCGCAAACATAATTAACTTACACTTACCCGATTCAAAAGCGGTTTTTTAGCCTAGATAAATATTAGGGTGTTAGTATCGTAAGCGTAACCATACTATAATACGAAATAGGTTTTTTGTCTTTTAACCGGCGAAAAAAAAATGAGAAGGTTCTCAAGTCGACACGTCTACATATGTGTATATATTTTTTATGTATGACCACGTATAACTGTTTACAAAGTTGTCCGATTTGTAAGATTTTTTTTTATTTCGGGAGGATATACCTCGAAGTTAGTCCCATGTAACATTTATTAACTTTGCTTTGGTAGTTTTTGAGTTAGCCTACATAATACGTATTTTTTTTCAACTTTTTATGTATGTATTCGAATTTGTATGGGATAGTACCACAACTAAAAAGTGAAAAATAAAAACATTTTTTACAAAAAAAAAAAAAAAAAAAAAACAATACAAAGTGAAAAATTAATTTACTTTACTATTTGTATTTTAACAAGCGCTTCTCTCCATCAAACTAGAAAGTCTGACGATCCTTGTACAGGATCACAGATTGTAGATAATACTAGCTAATATTATAAATGAGAAAGTTAGTTTGTATCTTTGTTTGTTTGTGCAAATACAACTTATGCTCGTGACTGTACGCTAGTCATCCACTTAATGTGTCATAAGCCTTAGGGTGCGTTTGCACTGACGCGGAGCTGGCCGGACCGGAGCGGAGAAGATCAGTGAAAAGTGGCAAGTGTTCAACTGAAGTAGAGTGGAGATTTCGAGCACTGTGATAAGTCGGACCGCCTTGCTCGACTCCGTTCTGTCCGGCACGGGGCCGCGTGTTCATATATTTTATTTGAAAGTCCGCCTAGCTCCACTCCGCTTTCCGTGGAGATTTCGAGTAATGTGATTGGTCAATTCACGGTCCTCTCCTCTCCACTCCGTCCAGCTCCACGTCAGTGAATACGCACCCTAAAACTCTGAAATGCCGACCACTAAAACACGCGTCGCCTATCTGTTTACAGCCTTAATATTTGTGGCGCATAAAATATTTATCATAATTATTTGCCGATATTTATGCGCCATTCCAATAACCACAGTATCGTTGAGAATTTCTATTGTAATATTTAATATTGAAGGCGGCTTAATCCTTCCGTGAGGAAAGTCTTCTAATACTCGTAATGGCTCCCTCAATGTTGTGGGGAGAAAATTGTCTTTATTATTATTTGGTGATAAATTGTTATATTTTTGGCAAAAAATTACGAAGTTTTGCCGGATTTTTAGGGTTCCGTACCTCAAAAGCAAAAACGGAACCCTTATAGGATCACTTCGTTGTCCGTCTGTCTGTCTGTGTGTCTGTCAGTCTGTCAAGACCCTTTTTCTCAGGAACGCGTGGAGGTATAAAGTTGAAATTAATATCAAATACATAAGTCTATGGTCCCTTGGAGTCCTAAAAAAAATCAAGCTTCTATGTCAACGCAATAAAAAAATACGACTATTCATGTGACATATTTTGATACTTGCAAGTAAATCAAAACTTATAGGGTACTTCCCGTTGACCTAGAATAATGAAATTTGGCAAGAAGCAAGGTCTCACAGCATAAGTAAAGGAAAAGTCGTCCGAATTGTTCAATTGTAATTTTATCAGTTAGAAAAAATATTTTTTTGGGATTACTATGTGAACTTTGGGATTTTTTGGGATTAATTCTTTTTAACTACGGAACCGTTCATTGTGCGTGGTTCAACACGCACTTGGCCGGTTTTTTTTAAAAATATGATTCGATGTCTTTCTAATAATACTCTTTAAAAGCTACTTTAGTTTATTACTAGATACTTTTTTGGGCTTGCAATAGCAGTCTTTATGGGTGGCTGGACATGTTTGCCGAAGGACCGATGGCCGGTGGAGCAGACGAGTCCTGGAATGGAGACCGCGTATCGGTAAGCGTAGTGTGGGATGCCCCCCAGCTATATGGACCGACGACCTTAAGAAGGTGATGGACGAGGAAGGCGGAGGACAGAATGTTGTGGCGCAGCCTGGGAGAGGCTTATGTTCAGCAGTGGACTGCGACAGGCGGAGATAATTGATTGATTGACAGAGTGAAACGGTTTCTCCCGGAACTTAGGTTTTAAAGGTTAATTAAAAGTGGCTCAATGTCACGTATTTAGATATTAGTAGTATCAGATTGGTATGTACTATATTTAATTGCACTTGGTTAGACGATAAAAATCCTCTATTTTCATAAGTTTGGGAAAATTATCGGTAGGAACTGTAAACTGTAAACGTTATCTGCAAAAGGGAAACTTACTTCATGCCGGCGGGTAGGAAAATTACTCTCATTCGAATTTTGAAAATTTTGTTTCAAAATATAATAGAATATTCGGCGATTGTTTTCAAAAAAACAATACATATGTGGTTGGCGCGTAAAAGTGAGCACGTCCTCTTGGAATAAATAGCGAAAATTTTATATTGCTTCTTACTTTCTTATCTAGCGCCTACACCATATAGATTTGCTATGTTCTAACAGTACCTAATACAGGATGTACCAGAAAGATGTGGTCTATAAGGGTGTGGTAGAGACCATCAAACTGAACAACTTTCTCCATGGGACCAATATCGTAATCGCGAAAAAATAATCAGCTGTCACATACATTTGCATCGATGGGATAGTTGATATTTTTTTCGCGATTACGATTTTGGTCCCATAGAGAAAGTGGCTCAGTTTGATGGTCTGTGCCACATCCTTGAATTTGACCACACAATTCTTAGCAAATACACTTCTGGACACATCTTTTGGCCCACCTTGTATTTTCAGTTTCGTTTGGTCCTAGCTAAAATTTTATATTAGGTCGAGCAAAAAGTTTTTATGCAGTTTTGAACCTGGCACATTCACAATTTCATTCAATAGTCTTTTTTTGAATTTCGAACACAGAATTTAAAGAAACAAAAGACAATTTGGAGCCTGTTTGTTGATATCAAACAATCGAATACTAAGAAAACATGGTTTTATTGGTTTACTTGGATTTAATTCTTGAAAAAGTGATTGATATCTTTGGTTTTGCAACAAACATTACTTATTCTTAACATTAAGGTGAGGTTCTATCAATAATCTATGGATACTTCACCTGAAGTCGCCGCCCAAGCTGTGGCACTTATTCAGGCCGGACACAGCCAAAGAAATGTGAGTGCTCAACTTAATTTAAGTCGATCTGCGGTCCGAAATGTTTATCGGAGGTACCTAGAGACTGGCGGCTTTGTTCGTCGCCAAGGAAGGCCACGATCTCGGGTCACAACTGAAAGGCAGGATCGATTCATCGTGACGACCAGCTTGAGAAATCGTCACCTTACCTCCATTGAGATACAAAACCAACTTCGCGACTTCCACGGAGTATCTGTGAGCGCTCGAACTGTTTGGAGAAGGTTAAAAGAACGCGATATGGTACCACACAAGCCAGCTAATGGCCCCAAACTAACGCGAGCCCACCGAACAGCGCGCCTTCATTTCGCACGCAGTCATTTAAATTGGAGACAGCAAGATTGGAGCCGTGTACTCTTTTCTGATGAGTCTAAAATTGTGTTACATGGCAATGATGGAAGGAAGAAGGTCTACCGACGTAAGGGAGAGCGTTTCGCACAATGCTGCTTTGAAGAGAGGGTTGCTTATGGCGGTGGCTCATGGACTGTCTGGGGCGGTATATCCGCGAGCGGCAAAACTCAACTTGAGGTTGTTACAGGACCACGGCTGCCAACATTAAATGCTGAAAGGTACATTCGTGAGTGCTTAGAACCTCACGTGATACCATACGCGGACTATGTGGGCCCAAATTTCCTTTTTATGCATGATAATGCAAGAGCCCATGCGGCCGGCATCGTCAGGGAATATCTTCGGGATGTGAACATCACAGTTATGGACTGGCCAGCCAGAAGCCCAGACATGAACCCCATTGAGCACATGTGGGACGAGCTAAAAAGACGTGTTAGGGCTCGTCAGTCAGTTGCCCAGATGATGCAGGAGTTGAAAACTGCCATAGAAGAGGAATGGGAGATGATCCCTCAAAATTTCATAGAGCGGTTGATAAACTCTATGCCTAATCGTATGAGAGCTGTGGTAGATGCCCATGGAGGCAACACGCGTTATTAAATTAAACCTTTATTTGATAAAACATGTTTTTTATTCAAAAATCAATTGCCTTTAACAAGGCGATTATCCGACTTGTTAGGCGTAGCTCCATGTCGTATGGTATTCTGAATTCAAATTTAAAACAATACGATCGAAAAAGATGGTAAAATGTATCAGGTTTAAAACTGCATCAACAGTTTTTGTTCAATCTAGCAATCATATTTCGGTAGGGGCCATCGAAACCTAAACTCTAAGGTGGGCCAATAGATGTGTCCAGAAGTGTATATAAGATGTACCAGAAGGTACACCCTGTATATTTTCTCTGAATTCAATTAAACAGGTGCTCTATAATTTATAATAGTATCCTATAAGTATGTAAGACGCTAAGATGAACTTTATATTGACCCAGTATCCATGGAACTTTCGAACAGCAAACTTGAAGTTACAAACTAAAAATAAACGTAAGTTCTCTTTTAAGCGAATTTTTAAAGCCAGTATCTAGCGAGTTATTTTAACTCTTATTGTAATATTTTTCTGAGAAGAAAGGCTTTCAGATTAAAAATGTAAAGTGACGAAGTTTTACCAAAGTAAGCTATACAGTTAAGCCGCGTCCAGGCTAGCTGTAACGTAATTAGTAATGTAACATGCAATGTAACATTCCCCATACAATTTAGTGTGCTCGCAAACAACTACGTTCCTCACGTGCATTCGTAGCGCGCAGGCAGAGATCCATCGATTGTCGGTTTTTCGGACGAACACAAAGGAGGCGCGCAGTGAGCTTTGGACGGGCATCGACAACAGAGGTGCGCGCCGTGTGCTTACTTCTTGAACATTTTATACATATTAATTAAATGGTGCGCGCATTATACCTTTTTAATATTTTTATTTAGCACTATATTTTTTATTGTTCAGTGAAATTGAGATTTCCTTGATCCCGGAAGTTGGTTTGGTTGTGATTAAAATTATAGAATCATTGTAAAACCACCTATAAATAATTAATTTTGATATTATTTTAATAATTATTTTGTTTTATTTAGATATAACATGGTCATTCTGCTATGTACTTAGTCCTTGAAGTACATTTCTGGCAATCAATTACTTTGGTTTTAAAATTGTATATTATTGGCCCAGCCACAAGACAACAACAGGCACATCCACAGGCACAGCCACAGGCACAGCCACTAGACAACAACAGGCACATCCACAGGCACAGCCACAGGCACAGCCACAAGACAACAACAGGCACATCCACAGGCACAGCCACAGGCACAGCCACAGGCACAGCCAAAGGCACAGCCACAGGCACAGCCACAGGCACAGCCAAAGGCACAGGCACAGGCACAGCCACAGGCACAGGCACAGCCACAGGCACAGCCAAAGGCACAGCCACAGGCACAGCCACAGGCACAGCCACAAGCACAGCCAAAGGCACAGCCACAGGCACAGCCACAGGCACAGCCACAGGCACAGCCACAGACACAGCCACAGCCATGAACACAGCCAGTTATTTATAATTATCTAACACGCACGAAGACTGGCGGGAACGGGTGTTTGTAGAAAGTGCGCGTAAGGGCCGGCGCTCACTGCCGGCACGGCACGGCGTGCCATGGCAAAGGATTTTATTACTAATTTTGGATCTTATTTCAATGAGTACAGAATTCATGTTACTTTATTTCGATACCACGATGCCGCGACGCGCCGCGGCATGCTGTGGCATGACGTGTCATGCTGTTTCATTCCACGAGATGGCGCGACGCGCCATTGCATCCCGCGAGACGTAATGGGTCACTTGGTGTCGAGGAATTATGATTGCTAAGTTAGTTGAAATATAGTTGAAACTTGCGCTGCGGTCATTTCAGTTAATGTGGTCCGGTCGGTGCGCGGGGCAAGAGAGGGAGAAGACGCACTTGCGCGCGCGTTTTTTGTCTCTCACACTGACTGATCGCGGCAAGTGATAAGCAAGAGATTAGTGGCTGGGCTTTCATTCAGTACGATGCCACGAGATACCACGGGATGCCACGGCATGCCGCGGGATGCCACGGAATGCCGCGGGATGCCGTAGCACAACCTGCCGTGCCATGCCGGCAGTGAGCGCCGGCCCTAAGAAGTGCGCAGGCCGTCGAAAGCATTCGCATTACATTGCATGTTACGTTACAGCTAGTGTGGACGCGGCTTTAGGTACATTTATAAGTAGGGATGGGCCGAGGGGATTACTGAAAATATCCGCGGATAGGTATCTGTTAACCAACTCAGAACGCTATCGAAATATTTTATTTACAAAATTACTAAGTTCCCATCGCATTTTTACAGTCTTTACGGATGACTATCCGTAGCTACCGGCTGGTAGCTAGAAAGTATGTCAACCAGTCTTACCAAGTGTACCCAGTTATTTGTTTGTGAAGTACAGACAGGCACTCGCTCCATGTGAAATACTGGTATTCAGCAGCATCCTGTTAGACTGGAAGCCGACCCAAACAATGTTGACCCAAGAAAAAGCTAGGCAGATGTTGATGCTAATGATTAAAATTATGATTTGCATGTCCATGTGATGGAAGAACATGGAGGACTATTATAAAAAAAAACTTATATGTACTAATTACCCATGATTGCAAAGTACTAAATGATTTGATTTGATTTTGATGACTAAGTATCGAATTTGATCTTCCAACCCTTCCCCATGTCCAAACGAATACTGCAACATAGCTTGCACTAGTTTAGACATCTGAATCATAATTACTATGAACTTGCCTTATTAACGAACTAACACACCGAACAAGCACATAATTATCTTAGACAAGAAAGCTAAACATTGTGTACCTACCTACCTTCATGAGTTGAAAGGTAACTGAGGGAAATAAGATTATGGCGGTGTAATAACATGCATGCTATTATATATTTCATACGGTAAGTACTGAATAACTAGAAACAAAATTATCATTCAAAGCCGTTGATGTACAAATTAGGAAGATATGGTTCGCGCTCCTCAACGTGGACCGCATAAATTGTGCTGACGCACACAATTGACCTTAGTCACAATCGAACTGGCGTTTATGTAGCACATGTGTAGCACTTTAAGTAAAATTACCGTAATCGTCTATATAAGCAGCAACAATACCTTCCTATGTTTTCAACATGTGCACAAATAGTTCAAAAACAAAAACAAGTTCCACGGTATTACGTATTTTCACTCGTAACGACAGCCAAAAATGTTAATTTATTGAAAATTATAATAATATTTAATGTTTGCTGCATGTTTGTGAGATCGAGATAGACATAATGTCATTCATAATGACTTTACATGTCTCGTAAACATTCGGCGGCTAACGCGTTTTCGCTTGCACGATAGCGCCGGCTCCTATCTCTGTCCTTGTCTATCGGTAACTTGTCTATCTGTAGGTTCGCGACTGTGATCACAGATGTGCAAGTTTCGGTGCATGTAGCCGTGCGCTGAGTCCAGGTTTAGTGATTACAATGTTAGCGCGTAACATATCTTCCTCTAATATATCAATCTTCAAAGCGTATCTATTTATGAATCTCTAAAGTGTTTTATAAATAGGTATATCGTGTAATTATGGCTAGCAGGTGCACAGAATGACGAAACATCTGCTGCCGTTATTTATATCAAATTCGATACATATATAAATTCCTATTTGATCAAAACTGTAACTGAGTCCATGAACTATTTCGTAGATGTATGTAATTTATACCATAAATAGTTTCGTACTAACACTAGTTTTTGCCCACGGCTTTACTTATCGTCGTCTATCCCACAGAAAACGTGAATTTTGACGGCATACTCGTAAAAAGTAGTCTGTGTCACTCTCTGGTCCATATACTATCTCTATACATAATGTCACGTCGCGTCGGTCCGGTATTGCGTTTCTGCGTGAAAGTAGGACAAACTGTTTGTTTGTAACACACCTTCGGATTAATTAATTTAAATTCATAATTTATTTAAAAAAAAAAAAACTATGCTAACTTGTGCTAAATTGTATCATGAATAGGTACACTTGACTTAATAATATTAGTAGGGAATGGGATTGTTCCTGAATAGATATTAGGTGGTAGGTGTTTTTTGTCAGAGTAGTCGGTCGGTAAACACGGTCGGCCGGTGTCACATATCGCGAAAAAAGTATCCCTACAATTTGACGAGTTATGCGAACATAAATATCGTCGCCGTGCAGTGAAAACCTCGTGATTGCAATAAACGTTATTTTACAGGGGATGATAAAGACAATCTGAAAAATGGCCGTCATTGATGCTCCCCGAGGTTCATTATCAATAGAAGGCATTATAGAAGCAACTTAGAGCTATGCTTGTTCTAAATATCCAATATGAGATTTTCTACACAACAAATAAATAAAAAGAAACACAATTAACGAGTTTTTTTTTTACGAGGTTTTCACTGCAGTGCGACGATATAGGAAACAGCTGATTTTTTTCAAGATTTCAGGTATGGACCTGAAATCTACCAAATAACGCACAACCTCTTGGTTGTGCGTTATTTAAGTTACAGCTCGTAAAAGTATTTTCTACAACAAATTTACTGAAATAAAATATTATAAAATTAGTACGAAAAGTCCCACAGTCAACAGACATTCACCAAAATACATGTCATATCATTCTGAGACTACACTAGATTTGCCCAAAAGCCATGGGATATCGCATAAAAGAGACTGACTGCCGCGAAATGAAGGCAAATAATGTCATATGCCATCACAAAAAATAAACACAATAAGGAAAATCAAGTTCATGAATAAACACCACAGAATAAGCGATTGTCTGGAGTTATTCAACTTTGAATCGAACTAAGCCAATAATATTAAACATGAATATTTGACACAAACATTTATTGTGAAATGAATAATTTAGAATAGGAAAATATATTAAAATCTTCAAAAAAAAAAAGCCGCTAACTGAATCCATAAAACAAATGGCTGTTGACTTAACAGGGATCGTGACTAAATGGCACCAGCTCAGATCAAGCTGCTAAGCTCTGATTAGGTATTATTGATAGCCGTTAGTATTGACAGTTGTCTTCAAGACCCACTCGTTCTTCGGAGAGCACGTAAGCCGCTCTGACATAAACTACATAATGTATTTCATCGCTATTTATCTGCTGACTAAATGGTGAAGAAAAACATAGTAAGGAAACCGGAATGCCCTAGAAACAAAAATTCCAAGACATGCGAGATCCACCAACCCGCACTGAGTTAAGCGTGATGGATTAGAGCCCAATAACTTTCACAGAGAGGAGGCTTGTGTCCCTGCAGTAGGAACTTTAAAGACTCAATAGGCTAATATCAATCTGCCTAGCCTTTTCCCAATTATGTTGGGGTCGGCTTCCAGTCTAACCAGATGCAGCTGAATACCAGTATTTTATATGCAGCGACGGCCTGTCTGACCTCCACAACCCATTAACTGGGTAATACGATACCCCTTGCTAAGGCTGGTTGTCAGACTTTCGGGCTTCTGACGACCCGTAACGACTGTCAAATATCCACGAATGACAGCTGAGACCTACGGCTTAACGTGCTTTCCGAGGCACGGTGGAGTCTCGGTATGTAAAGATTGTCACCCATCAAATCAATTTATTTGCTATAAGTGGGTATAAATTCATCCACGGACCGACCCCGGCAAGCGTAGCTTAACCTGATGGATCGACCGGTGCGGCTGTTATTACTTAGCCACGAGCTCCTCTCTCAATAAGCTAATCTGCTGCCTGAAAAATCTTTTAACCACTACAAGCAACTACAGAGGTGAAAAACTTCTTTTCGACCTTTGGGTGGCCCTGAAAACCCACCCCAGCACAAAAAATTAATTAAAGACTACTTAGCAAATTATTTCTCGTAGCAACTAAGCACCCTAGTTACAGGTGAATTTTAAACAATAAACTATTACCGCAGTATATATTTATCAATGTCAAATGACATCACAAATGGCTCGCAGTGCGACATAAGAATAATATTTGTTAAAGTCTCCTGTTAATTTTGTAATGGCCACGTATAGTCGGGGACAGAACTGTTTACTTTCATTTAGTTTGACTCATTATTTGGAAATCAGATTCGAAAAAAAGTCAGACTATAACTATTTTTTGAGACGGTGTCTGTGAATATCTAGATAACACCATCATTGCTGGAGGGACCCACCCACGCTGCTTTGGATTATCAGGCCTGGGAGCTGACGAGGCCTGTCGTCTGGCCTGGCCTGGTGCCAATTCAAGTTTTCGTTATTTCCAAAAATCTGAGAGTGTGTATGTGATGTAATTGAGAGTGTGGTAGGGAGGTGTTTTTTAAAATTTATTTTGTATTTTTCCTTTTAAATTATATTTTGTTTCAAGTCTATCTTTCCCTTTTATTTCTTTAGGTTAGTAGATTTGTTACAGTTGGAAGTCAAATTATTGATTTCTCTTTGTGACCTGAATGTTCACAGTTATTTTTCTTGTCGAATGTACATTTTAGGGATCCCAACCCAAGAGGTACCAATGTATGAGGTACGTCCTAAACCCTCGTCATCTGTATATCTGTTCATCTGTCGATGAAAGGCTGGCAAGGCTGTTGGTATCTTTATAACCATAAGAGGTAGCAAGTTACAATTTTCAAACAATGTGAAACTATGGCAGGTAGATCTGTCAATATGGCAAATAAAAAAATATTTATTTTTGTCAACAATTAGCTAGCTATGGTAACCCCCAGACATGCTGTCAAACATTATCAACCCAAACCCAAACTCTCTATTGCTAAATTGCTATAACTTGGATTTAATGAACAGTGTCTATAAGTGTGTTTTTGTTTTGGTATATTTATATCCATGGCCCAGTAGCCTTACTGTAGAATTAATATGACTACTTCGACAGTAGTCATATTAATTCTACGGTAAGTAAATTTATTATTTTATAGATATTAGGTACTGTGAAGACTCGAACCTCACAGGGGGACAGCTTCGCTATAAATTAAACAGGTAGAGAGGTAAACCAGGGATATTATTAAATAATAGAACTTTTCCAACAATCACTTCAACCTGTGGCCGCCTAACCTCCTGTCACTTATCGTTAAATTCAAAGTTTTTTCTCGTAAACTATTAAAACGCATCCACGGAGATTGCACCGTGTTTTTTTTTCTGAACTGAATAGAGTTTTAATTAATTAATTAATTTATTTATTTATATATACTTTATTGTACACCACAAAAATACATAACAATAAAAAGACACAAACACTACAAAATATACAATAGGCGGCCTTATCGCTTTCTGCAATCTCTTCCAGGCAACCATAGAATGGACAGTGGTTTATTTATGTTGTTAAAAAATAAGTAATGTTGTTATTTTAACATCTTCTTTCGACACAATACCTTATCAAATACCACTGTCTAAAGACTGCCTATCTAAAAATAAACGGTAACCAAACCACATACTCAAGCCTCGCAAAAAAATATTTCAAAACAATTTTGTCCGCGACGATCCTGATGTCACGCATTTATTAATCAAATTATGCCTCCGCGGTTCGTGTTATTTTCCATAACATTTACCTTTGCTATGTAGGTACCTAATATGTACCTATATAGGCACATAATTATGACAACATTGTACTTTCACTAATAAATATAATTAAGGACTTAGGACCGCTTGACAACGAGCTGAATTTAGTCCAATTTAAATTGTAGTGAGTACATTAGTGAATTTATTAGTACTGACCTCTCAGTTTCAGGAATTGTTGAACTTTTATTTTGCGACTGAAAATATGAAAAACCGGCCAAGGGCGTGTCGGACACACAATGAAGGGTTCCGTAGTTGGGATGAATTTATCCCAAAAACAAACTTAACATTGTAGTTGAAACACATGTTTTCCTATATACATATACATCGTTAAACGTCACGGTTAATCTCCAAATGTAAATGTTAGTTTGTAATCACAAAAACATATTTTTTTATGTGCTATGTGATAAAACTACAAATTAACAATTTTCGGACTTTTTCCTTTACTTGTGCTGTGAGACCCTTCTTGCCAAATTTCACGATTCTATGTCAACGGGAAGTACCATATTTTATAGGTTTTGATTTAATTGCGAGTATCAAATGGCCGTATTTTTTAATTACGTTTTGACTTAAACTCTTGATTTTTTTAGAGCTCCAAGAAAGAATATTAAATTGGAATAGACATAGTAGCTACGCAAACTATGAAATTGAAAGGACCATTTTGTTTTTCATACCTAATGTAATTTTGAACTAAATCACATAATTTCAAGCCTATTTTCATTTGACATTTCGCATTCATACATTTAACATAATTGAAATGATTTCTTTAGGTTATTTGACAGAGTTTTGGTATAAGTATGGGGAAACCTTTCGGGTCCGCGTCACCGCGTCACCGCGACAGCGACACCTCGACACTGCGATATACTATGCATAGTTTTATGTTTAAGTTTTCACTTTTGCCAGCAATCCCCATGACTGACAAGTTTTTTTAAGTTAAGAGCGAAGATCGCGATCGGGCTGGCAACATCGCATTTCTAGTGATAATTTCCTCGGACAAATTCTTAGATCGTTGGTATTTATAAGTATGTATGCTATTTTTTGACAGTTATTTTGGTAATTACTCTAAGAAAATAGAAAATAATTGAGGTGTTAGAGTAAATTCTAAAATAACTCAATAAAATAGCGCACATACTTATAAATACCAACGATTTAGATTTCGATATCAATTTTTTTTTTTCGATTTTTTTTTAGTGGAAATTGTCCTTTGATTTAAATTAAATAAAATAATTATTAACTAATTTATTAAAACTTTATGCACAAGTAAAAAAAAATACCGTACAAAGGCGGACTTAATGCCTGAGGCATTTTCTACCAGCCAACCTTAGGGTGGTGCAGAGAGAAGACATGGCAGGTGCAACATAAAGGATAGATAACGAGAAAATAACTATAAAATATAAGAATAAATACATAGATACTATATAATTACACAAATACATACATATATATATATAAACGGAATAAACTTTGTAAGGAGAAATAACGATCGGTAGAGGAGAAACAACGATCAGTAGAGGAGAAAATGAAGCCAGCAAATCAGCGCTGGGATGCTTCTGCCAACTTCTTACGTATATACTCACGTGTCATCACTTTAAAAGACAACCGATAATCACGAAAATCTCTAGAAATGCGATGTTGCCAGCCCGCGCGCGATCAACGCACTTAAAAGTTTTTTAGGCGCGTTTAGATTTTTGGAGGGGGAAATCTTACGAGTTCGCGTCACCAGGACGCCTTGATACTGTGACATGCTGTGCATAGCTTTACGTTAAAGTTTTCACTTCTGCCGGCAGTTCCCGAGACTTCCAATTTTTTTGAACTAAAAAAGACCAACAAAAACATTAACATTTTTTATAACCACTGTTCTAAAATCTCCAAGCATTCGTACCTCTAAAACTGTCAATTGTAGCGTTCTAAATTAAATAAATTATAATCTCCAGAGGCGGGGAGGTGAAATGCGGCACAATAGGGTTGGGAAAATGAGGCCTGAAATAATATTTAGATATGTTACTCTAGGGATCATCCTAGACGGATTTGAGGATGATATATTATTATTGAAAAGATGTCATTCTAATTTGTTTTCATGAATGATACGATTTAATAAATTTTATAAGTGAAATTTCTTAGGCGCCGATTCGATAATTGGACGAGAATTGAGAGTGAAATTTTGAGGACGCGCCACGTTTAGCCATATTTCGTTACATGAGAGAGAAGAAAGATATAACTCTCACCGTTTCTCTTACTAAATCTCTCTTATTCTTAATTTTTTAAGAAGTTTTAATTCTATCGCGTGTACGGTGCTATACCTACGCGCATTTTTTTTATCGATTAATTACGATCATAATCAACTGCCTCGTTGTCACAAACGCTACTGCTGAGCTTGAGGTCGAGAGTTCGATTCCCAGGTCGGGCTAAGTGTTATTTAGTTTTTGAACCGACGAAAAAAAAAGAAGGAGGTTCTCAATTCGACACGTATATTTTTTTTTATGTATGATCACGCATAACTTTTTACATAGTCGTCCGATTTGAAAAAAAAATAATTTATTCGAGAGGGTATACATCAAAGTTGGTCCCATATAAAATTGATTAACTTTGCTTGGGTAGTTTTTGAGTTAGCTTCAAGAATACGTATTTTTTCCCCACTTTTATATGGATGATGTTCTAGTTTGTTTTGCAGGTAGTGGTATTAGAATTTGTGTGGGGTAGGTACCACAACTAAAAAGTGAAAAATAAAAACTTTTTTACAAAAAAAATAAACAACCGGCTTCCAAAAACAATACTACAAAGTGAAAAATAACTTTAATTTCGGAAGTCGGTAGCAAAAAACGAAAAAAAAATTAACCAGACACCGACTTCCGAAATTAAAGTTATTTTTCACTTTGTAGTGTTGTTTTTGGAAGCCGGTTGTATTTTTTTGTAAAAAAGTTTTTATCTATCGGGAATTTCTCAGTAGCAGCCCGAAGTTTGGATTTGTGCCCGGTTAATGGCAATAGGCTCGCCCCCTATTACACTGGCGAAATGTGGGGTACACCTCTGCCTAACGCTTCAGGTAATACAGTCGTGATGTTTCTGTATTCTATTCTATAGCGATCAGCAATGACCATTTAATACAAAATTTGTTTAAAATTTTGAACGAGAAATTCGACAAAATTATATAATGCTAAGGCATCAGCTGCTCACCGACATTTTCAACAAGAATCGTAATAGCGTGCTTCCCAAGAGATTGCATAAGGTAGACGTTTCGATATGCAAAGTGGGTTCGGGGTGAGTCTAGAAAATTTTTCGATAGAAAGAAAAAGAATAGTCAGTAGTAGTAGTAGCAGTAGATCGATACTCAATGCAGATATGCACTTACTAGGAATTCCTGGAATACTGTTTCAGTAATATTTTAAAGTAAATAAGTGGTGAGTTAGGAAAAAAACCGGCCAAAAGCGAGTTGGACTCGCGCACGGAGGGTTTCGTTCCGATTTCTGAAAAAGTATGCTATTTAGAGACCTCGTTTTATTTTTCCTGTAATCTTTACATAAACTTCTATCAGATAGATTAGTTTCAGATTTTTCTCTATGCAAACTTCGGAGATAAACAGGGGGAGAACGGTATATTTTTTAAATTTTTAAACAAAAGTTTAAAAAAAGAATTTCATATGATACCCCACATGCCCTACCCCCACTTCGAGTTTTTAAGACCCTTTAGTCTCTCTTGCAAAAAAATGTTTTTTTATTTCTTTCTTATTTGAAAAATAGTTGGGCAAACGTCATCTAAAACTGTTCCAAATTTCAAGTTAATAGCATTAGTAGTTCTTGAGATATCCAGCTGTGACAGACGGACATACAGACTGAGTCGCACCATAAGGGTTACTTTTTACCATTTTAGTACGGAACCCTTAATAACTGTTCCATCAAGGCCCACAAGCTAATGATTAGCAAGTTTGTTGGTGGTCGCACAGAATTCAAACCGTCATTAATGTGATACTCGTATTATGAACACATACTGGATTGCTTGATGGATTATATTAGAGGTTCACAAAACGCCTAATAATTTGTCTAATATATCAATTCAATTCAATTTATTTTATTGCAGATAATAAAAATCCATAATATTACATAAAAACAATATAAAAACATAAAGATGAATAAATTTAAAAAAATACAATAATTTAAAAATATTATAAAAATTAATCATGAGTGTCAAAAAATGTGTAAAAGAATAATTAGGTCAAATAATAATAATAATCAAATATAATTTAATTTAAACTGTCAAATAATAATAATAATCAAAATATAATTTAAACAGAAATAAAAAGATAATCAAAACACATAAAATATAATAGTAGGTACCTATTCTATAATAATGAGGGGCCGCTAGCGTGCAGCCGCATCCATCTCATCAACATTGGTGAGTCCCACCTCTGGGACAATGCGCTAAGAATACCATTCGGGCTGCCACGCACACGCCGTAACAGCGAGGCGCACCTTTTTCTGATTATCGCGAAAAAATCATCAGTCTGCGCCTCGGCAAACATCGCGGAAGCACTACAAAAGCGTGGCAGCCCCAACAATATCCTAAACGCACTGTTATACTGGACACGCAGAGCACTGTACCCCCGCAATGTAAAATTAGTATCAATGCTCTTGTTGTACAACCATAGGAATAGTAAGGTGAACGTCATGTCTTTGGAGCGGCAATAGCTATATCACATAGCAATGTATCATTTTCGATACAATAACTCACTAGCGAGAACTCAATATGATGAACGGTGAAATTTGGTTTCGAAGGCGAAATAATAATAATAATAATAATAACCCCACCGCCGTATCTCTACGTTGACGTCGTGGTGGGGCTTGCGCGCTCCGAACTTTGGGTCTGTGCCGGTGGAGTTTACTTTGCCGAAACAGGTCTAGGGTGAGGAGCCAGACCAAGAGAGATACGTGAACCCGCAGGGCAGCATGTGGCGAGCTGTTGGGCAGTAGCGACCCCACGGACCCTATTTCCCGGGAGAAGTCTTGTTCTTCACCTCTGGTTTGCCATTATTGGCCGGCTGGAGTGAACACTGACGGGAACAGAGCTCCCACCTCATTCTTGCCTTTATTGGCCGGCTTGAGTGGAGATTCGCAAGAGCAAACGTGCTCGGAGGAAGGAAGTATTCCAGTAAGTGCTTGTAGGGATCTTGACCATCTTCCGGGCTCTGGGATTGTTCTGAGAGCCGTGGAATACCTCTCCACTCCTCAAGCACCTCAGGACATGTTGCCCCTTGTCGCTACGTCACTATGTGCTAGCGACCGTTTCCGGGGGCCCATTATTGAGTGTGCAAGTCATCCCCTGCCAATTTATCTGTGTATATTATATAACATTGGTCAGGCAGGGGACATAGTTCTTCCATAGTTCAAGGTACCCAATCCATGTAGCCACCCAAACCCATAGGCCCAATGTGTTTTGTTTCCATGTTCTGCAATAGTCCTGCACCAACCGGGGGTTGTCCTTGGGTGCACTTGCATAGAGCATACAGGGATAATCGTCGGCTGGTGCCTCCTCGTCATTTGAAATTGCCTAAGGGGCCTCTGCGAGTTGGCTTCGGCCCCTCGTACGCCTTCCAAAGGTCCGGGACCCCAAGGTCCCGAGATAAGTCAAAGGCAAAAAAGATAATAATAATAATAAATAATAATAATAAATAATAAGTATTTGGGTATGTCGGAAGCGTTGGGCATCAATGTTACTGACATGAAGCAATCGTTGAAGGAGCGCTTCTTTGGCCGCCTGAAGAAAGTATTTAATAGTCTTCTATCAGGCGGAAACAAGGTGCGTGCCTTCAACGGTTGGGTCATGCCGGTTTTGATGTACTCTTTCGGCGTACTCAAATGGACTCAGACGGAACTCGACGCCCTGGATCGGAGGGTCCGTACGCTGTTGACTGCATATCGAATGCATCACCCACGGTCATCGGTAATGAGACTGTATATCCCGCGAAAGTGTGGAGGCCGAGGCTTTTTAAACGCTAAGACTCTCCACAACCGCGAGATATGCAGTCTCAGGGAATATTTCCTAGAAGCCGATGTGGGGATGCATCGAGATGTGGTCGCGGTGGACAAGGGCCTCACTCCGCTCTCCTTGGCTAAAGAGAACTGGCGCAAACCTGTAGTGCTTGACACTAACGATCGCAGGGAGGTATGGCAGAGTAAGGAGCTTCACGGACGCTTTTTCCGGGCCCTACATGGACCCGACGTAGATTTGTTAGCGTCCGTAGCCTGGCTGCGTTCCGGTGACCTCTTTGGGGAAACCGAAGGTTTTGTCTGTGCAATTATGGACGAAGTTATGATGACGAACAACTACCGGAAATATATTGTGAAAGATGGCACGGTTGACATCTGTCGGGCATGCCACCGTCCGGGAGAATCAATCCGACACATTATCTCCGGGTGTTCTCGTCTTGCTAACGAAGAGTACTTGCATAGACACAACCTTGTAGCCAGGATTATCCATCAGCAACTTGCACTGAAATACAACCTTGCGGAATCGGAAGTGCCGTACTATAGGTATGTGCCCGACCCAGTTCTCGAAAATGGAAATATCACATTGTACTGGGATGGATCCATCATCACTGACAGGACTATTGTTGCCAATAAGCCTGATATAGTGGTGGTGGATCGAACAGAGCGGCGCACAATGATTATTGACATAACGGTCCCGCATGACGGGAACCTCGTGAAAGCCGAGAAAGATAAACAAATCAAGTATCTTGACTTGGCTCGCGAGGTTGTCGACATGTGGGATGTGGACTCAGCGATCATTGTGCCGATAGTTGTATCAGCCAATGGCTTAATCGCCAAGAGCCTCGACCAACATCTAAGGAGGCTCTCGTTGGGCAGCTGGATTAAGGGCCTGATTCAGAGAGCGGTACTTCTGGACACGGCGCGCATTGTTAGGAGGTTCCTCTCTCTGGAGCCCTGACCGCCGGTAGCTTGGACCCTGTTCCCGATACCGGTGGGCTACTATGTTTTATATTTTTAAATGTTTTTTTTTTATTTCATGTTTTTATAAAAAATATTTAAAAATGTGAAATATATGTACATAAATGAAATAAAGGAAATAATAAATAATAATAAATCTTTATTTTATTTCTCTCATCACAAAGGTAGTTTTATTTTATAAATAGAGACAAGAATAATAAGTATGTTACAAAACCTAAAATCCTTTGTGAGAGACTGGCGTCCATACTAGGATACCCTGTGTGACAGATCACCAGGCTCTCACCCCGAATTTAATCTATTAACAATAGTAAATTATTAAAAAAAATTTTGTATAGTTTACGTGTGTGTAGTGTGTGTGTGTTGCGTGTGTAATGTGTAAGGAGAGGTAGAATGATGGTGTGAGTGTGTGTATGTGAATGGTGTTGGTTACAGTCAAGAACCCGAAAAACATGAAACATTACGAAAGAACCATAAGTAGCTGCTCCGTGGCGTCATAGTCCAATTTTTGTAACCAGATAGAGAGGGTTTTTTTGCAACTCTGTTTGGGTAGGGCATAAATTGACAAAATTCCGTTAATTTTGTTATATAAATAGTTTCCAAGAAAACCAAAATGTCGACGGGAGAAAGCAGTATGGAACTGAGTTGTGGGACAGACAGCGTGTTTACGTCGCTTACCTTCAAATAAAGTAGGATTATAGGTAAGATGAGAGTGTTTGCGCAAGATCGTATTTAAAATGAAAAGTTGACGTACAGTTAACACTCCAGTTCGCTCATAAAGTTCTCTAGTGGGAAACAAAAAAGGCATGAAATTACTAACCTTTAGAACGGCCCTCTGTGCACGTTCGATCCGGAGCATTGATGTTTTTGTCGCACCACCCCATACAGTTATACAGTACGAGATTAGCGATTGGCATAACGCAAAATATACTGATCTCAATAAGCCAGAGTCCGCAACATGACGAAGATTTTTAAACACAAATATCAGTTTACGTATCCTAGCGGAAAGAGCTTGTATGTGCGGGTGAAAACTTAGTGTGCTGTCTAGCATAACGCCCAAGTACTTTATTGAATCTGTTTTAAGAAGGTGGGGACATAAGCAATAAGCACTATGGGACAAAATGCACGAGGATGAATGAGCGGTAATTTTGAAATCATCGAGTGAACACGAAGGTTTTTTTATGTAGAAAGAAATATACTTTGTCTTATCAACATTGAGAACGAGTCTATTACTAGCCAGCCATGACAACACCAAGTTGAACCCCATCTGTGCACAACTGTAAACTTCGGGCCAGGTGTCGGCTTCAAACAAAAGCGCTGTGTCATCAGCGAAAGTAATGATCCTTCCGCTGGGCATCAAGAGTTCACAGAGGTCGTTGATGAAGGTCAGAAACAAAGGGGGGCCAAGGATACTGCCCTGTGGGACTCCGTGCACGACGGGAAGATCACCACTAGTCCACTCACCTACCTTAACTCTCTGGAATCGGTTAGTAAGGTAATCGGAGAAAAGCTTTAGTTGTGCATCTCTTACACCAATGGCCTCCAACTTCTTCACCAACAGAGGGACGGAGACTGTGTCAAAGGCCTTGGCAAGGTCCATAAAGATTACTATAACCTTTTTGTTTTCGTCGAGTTTTTCAGAAACAAACTTAGTTAAACCGTGAATGGCGTCGCTGGTCGACAAGCCATATCGGAAACCGTACTGAGAAGGGGATAGCAGTGAGTTGCCTTCAAGGTAGTCAACCAAGCGCTTCTTCATGATCCTCTCCAATACCTTAGACAAGACTGGCAGGATGGAAATTGGTCTGTAGTTATTGACACAGGCTCCGTCACCACTTTTGAAGATGGGGCGAATCTCTGCAATTTTCCAGGCTTTTGGGAATTCGCCGGAGTCAATGGCAAGGTTGCAGATAAAAACGATTGGAGGAATGAGGATCTGTCTATATCTCTTCACAATGCCGGTAGAGATGTTATCATAGCCAACAGCGCACTCAGACTTCAGACTATGAATGATATTATCAATCTCTGCCAGGTCCGTGGGGAAAAAAACCATCGAATGGGGGTGATCGCAGATTGGAGTTCCAATTTATCATGTTCCCTTTTTATCTTTTTTAAAAGTTCGTTGCAAAAATTTCTGTATCTTTTATAGGTTAATGTTATGGTTTGGTTGTTAGGATTTTTTTTTGCTTTTTGGTGCAGCTTGTCTCGATTCCTCATACACCGCAATAATCCGGTCGTTATCCAGGGTTTAGTAATTTTCTTACGGTTAGACGTTTTTATAATTTGTGTGCTAGATTGAATAATAACGTTCATTAAGTTGACGAAGTACTGAACAGCAAGATCAACATCAGTCCTTAAATACAAGTCATGAAAGTTGAGATTCTTAAATTCGTCGTCCATTTTTTCGTAATTTATGCGTTTAATTATTTTAAAGGTTTTGTTTTGAGGTTTACTTAAATCCATGATGAGGATGACGGCATCATGATCAGTGATAGAGGTTTCCGCTACATAACAAGAAGCGGGCAGTCGCGTTTTTAATACAATGTGATCCAAGCATGTTTTTTTATGTGTAGGGAAAGTATAAGCTGGCAACATGCCATGTGATGCTAAAAGTTCAAGGTAATGAACAGAATTTGAGTCAGTGTTGGGCTCCGTTATGTCAACATTAAGGTCGCCTATTAGAATAAAGTTTTTTATATTGGAGGTAGAACTTAAATAATGGTCGAGAGAAGTCAGAAAGTTATGTAGGTTTTTATAACCAGCCGGTCGGTAAATTGCTAGCATAGCTGTGTTCTGATCAACTTTGATCATTAGACAGTTACAGTCAGAAATTGTAGGTTCTTCTATGCATACGCGAATGTTATTTTTGCAATAAATAACAACCCCTTCGTTTTGGGTTAGGTTATTATTAGTTTTATAGTCATTGTAACCTTGAAGTAGTGGAATATGGTGTGCACAAGACAACCAGCATTCCGTCAATATAATAAAATCCCAATCTATTTGCGATCTTTGTAGTAATGTTAGTAAACCTGGTGTATTACGTGTTATGCTTCTGATATTTTGGTGAATAACTTTAAGAGAAAGCTCGGAATCACTTACAATACCTAGACAATTGTCAATATCACAGGTGGATGAACGTGCAATGGAAATGCGGTCAAGGTCAGAGATAATGTCTTTGGTACTATTGAATTTTATTTTTAAGGAATAGTGACATCATATTTTTATTATTGATGCATAGGTTACTTGTAAATAATAGGGCAATTAAGCATTCAGTAAACGAAATATCGTTGAACACTGTGGGTATGTGCTCGAGCGATTCAATGAAAAAGTGTAATAACACAATATGTAATAAAGTAGCAAATGGTTTGCCGTCGTTGTTTCGGATACATTCATATGAGATGGTGTGAAATAATCTTAGTTGTGGGGTATGCAGAAAAAGTGTCAGCGCAATAGCCACAATAAACTGTTGTCCTAGTACAGTTCGTGAATCGGAATAAGGTTGATGTTGAAAACAAAGACTGATACGCTCGATGAGTAAAGTTATTGGTTTAGTTTTGACTGTAATCCTGTATGGGTGATAAATTATATTTTGTGTTAAAAATAGTATTCGAGTGATGTAAGTGTTAGAATGTTCAACTGTGCAGTGTAAAGAACAAGTGATCATAATAGCGTTACTATTAGGTATAACAACACACAACAAGAGATAACAATTAATATAAACGATGAGTACAGATTCCAGTCATTTAGACTTTAACTTAAGAAGATCTTCCTCGCTGTCAATTCGAATTGGCCTAGATGACTCTGTTTCTTTTAAGTAAATTTTGCCGTATGAATTCCAGAAGCTGTGATACTGGTTCTCATTTTTGAAATTCTTTACAACGTAGCGAAGTTTTTTGGCAACAGGTGTTAAAAATTCGTCAATATAAATCGGCTGAGTGTGAGATGTTGTGGCCAGTTGAATGTGTGAAGTATTTAACTTGTTGCTGCTGTTTTCCTTGTTGAACGATCTACACTTTTTGATCAAATTGTTCTTCATGAATGTAGTAGTAAATTGAATAACTATAGGGTTTTTATTTTCGAGTTTAGTTTTGATTCGGTAGGCGTCGTAAACATCAGAGTCATTGATTGGCTGATCAATAATTGTTCCAATGTTTTTCACAATGTTGCGCAGAGTCTCCTTGTTTTCATTACGGTCTTTAGGGATATTATGAATTTCAATCGAAGCAGCTCGGGAATTACGTTCCATCAATTCAATTTTTGACTCTAAATAACAAATTGTTTTTTTATTTTTGGAGTTTTCTTGTTCCAAACCGCTCAATCGCTCCAAGAAAGCATCGTATTTATCAGATACAAATTGTAGGTCTTTCTTAATATCATCAGATCTTTGTTGAATAGTGTGCATTGCCGAGTGGAGTTGGTCTAGCTTGTGATTTTGCTGCTGCTGGAAGCTATCGAACAAAGCCTTAATTTCAGCTACAGATGCTTGCAAATCAAGTTTTTCGACGCATTTACTCTTAACTCTTTGTGTAACGTTTCTCAAACCTTCATATCTTTCACGAAGATTCGAAGAACTCTCACATTGGGAATCAGAGCCATAACCACCCACATCTGCCTTCGCCAAACCGGGAACCAACGTAGAACATTGCATAGGCGCCGCCACCGGTGGTGTTGACGGCGGTGTGCGTTGTGTAGACATATTAGCGGTTAGCGGACAATCGAATGTGTGCTCTGAAGTGCGCTGTGAGCGTCGGTGTTTGCGCAGTGGAGGTGACAGTTGGGCGGGGCCAAGGTCCTTGCAAGTGTAATTGCTGTGCTGTTGAGATGCTTTGCACGGTGTGTGTGTGTGCTGGCTACGCTACTCACGTAGATTGTACTTCCCACTGCTTCTGGTCGCCTGGTACTTTTGTTTCACTCACAATATTTAATTTTCATTTCAATTTAATAAATTTAGTAATTTTAAAGAAAAAAAAACGAATAACGATCGTAACTGTAGACACGACCGAACACATCGGCGATCCGGGGAAAGAGGAAAAAAGAAAGAAGGAGAAGGAGAGGAAGAAGAAATAGAACTTATGTTATCGTCAGCAAGATAAGAGAGACTGGTTGAAAGATAGTGTTAGATGTTTTATCACGAAATAAATATATTTGATTGGTCCTAGGTTCCGATACGTGAGTTGATGAGTGTAAGGGTCTGGTCACGCGTACCTCATCCACACGACATCGCAGCAAAACAATGTGCGCTGCAACTTCTTGTAGTTGCGTCGTCCATGTAAAATTCAGCTGCATCCGGTTAGACTGGAAGCCGACCCCAAGAAAATTGGGAAAAGGCTAGGCAGATAATGTTAAAAGGGACATAAACTGTATGTAATACTCGTAAAAAGTATTTCAGCCTTAACAATATACTAATTTATACACCCAAAACCCCGGGGGGGGGGGGGGGGGGTTAGTTGCGAACCCCATAGGTTCACAACTACTTAGGATGATTTTTTTTCCATCGGATGATGTTTTTTTTTTACGTTTATATATGTATAATCTTATATACCTAATAGAAACGCTCTCGCCTGTTTTCTTTCTGGTGACCATAAAGCAATGATTTTGTGTTTTGTGTCCTTTTTGATGCTAAATTATTTTTATAAGAATTAGAACCCTCAAAGAATGCTCAAAATTACCTATTTAGACCGCTGTGAACAGAGGCCTAGTGTACAAATTTGACAATTGTTAACGAAAAAAAAAAACATGACGCATAGTATATATCCTTCTTATTCAAAAAAAAAAAAGATAAAAATACAAAAAACATTTTTTTTTTATTCAGTTTATGAAATATCTTTTAAATTTATCCAATATTGGAGGAGGAAATAGGCGAGAGCCAAACCTCGAAATATGACTTTTTATATAGGCTATTCAATCGGATCTACAGTTGTCCTTATCGCACCGATTTGAGGGTGGAGCGCTCGCAGAGCGACAGCAATAGTTTCTTCAAATACCTAATTTCAAGTCTCGCCGCCCGCATTTCCCCTTAATTCTCGTCTATAATAAAATAATAATATTAGGTAGTATAACATAGATTGCTGCATAGCAACAACAATAACACCAATAACAAACAATACAACAACAGCACTAATATAACCTTTATCACTTAAGGTCACAAAATAAACTAAAGATTTATCAACGAAAACAAAGATAAACTTTTATCACTTGGTTGTAAAAACTTTTGGATATAAAACTTTCATACCGTCAAAACAAAATGAATCAGACCAACAACAAAATTTTATATTTTTTCTGATCACTGATCAGGCCCCCTAGACAAACTCTCTATTCTGTAAGCGTTAACGCCAACGGAAAGATCAAATGGTATGGAGTTGACATTAGCTTCAGGTATGGCACGTGACTGCTGCTGTCAACTCCATACAATTAGATCTTTCCTTTGGCGTTAACGCTTACAGAAAAGGGATTTTGTCTAGGCCCCCTATTAATATAACTTGGTATCAAATCTATCCTGTAATTATATAACAGTTGAACAGAGCGATCAACATCTGCCTAGCCTTTTTCCCATCTAATTTGGGGTCGGCTTCCAGTCTTACCGAATGCAGCTGAATACCATGTATTTTTACATGGAACGACTGCTTATCTGACCTCCACCTAGTTACTAGGTAATACGATACCCCTTGGTAAGACTGGTTGTCAGACTTTCGGTTTTCTGACGACCCGTAAACCGTAATGACTATCAAAGATCCACGAATGACAGCCGCGACCAGCGGCTTAAGGTTTCCGAGGCACGGAGGGATCTTGGTATGTAAAGATGGTCACCCATCCAAGGACCAACCGCAGTAAGCATATCTTAAACTGGTAAATCGACCCGTGCGGCTGTTAGATATTACTTAACCATAAGCCACTATTAGCCACAAGTGACTTTCATGCTATCAATGACTAATATCGAAACAAAGAAAAAGTGCTCCAACTGTAACTCGACGTTCGCACGGACGTAAAAATATCGCGGCGATTTTGTTCCGCGCACTCGATTTTCAACGCTCTGCTTACCGCCGAGAGTTGAAAATCCAACAGTGTGTTTTTTCGACGTGCTAAATACACTCTGTTGTTGTTAGGTTGGATTCAATGCTCGTCTCAACAACGAAAGCTGAAAATCCAGTGCGTAATAAAATCCCGCCGCGATACTTTTACGTCCGTGTGAACGTCGGCTAACACATCTACAGTGACCATACATTTCCATTTTGTTTTTCCCAGTATACTCAAGGCTGTCTGTAAAATATCGCTTTTAGGATAAGACCGCCCATTGTGTCACCCTATGTAAAATTTCAACATTGATATCTGTCATTTGAATGGTGTGCATATTAAAGAGTATTCTATTATATTCTCAAACACAACACGCTAGCTTGGTTACCCTACATACGAGTAACACGGCGCAAAGGGGCTCAAGATACATCAATTTAGCTCGTTTTGAAGGATTAAAATCAGTTGAAACTGCCCCGTTAGATTTACAGTCAATGTGAATGTTCTTTTTGTTGTAGAAAGGAAAATGCTTCGTATTTTGTGCAAGTTTCTTTTCTGGGTATTTCGATTGGATTTTTTTTAGGTTAGGTTGGAGGAGCTCGTGGCAAAGTGATAACAGCTGCACGGGTCGATCTATCAGGTTAAGCTACGCTTGCCGGGGTCGGTCCATGGATGGGTGACCATCTTTACATACCGAGACTCCTCCGTGCCTCGGAAAGCATGATAAGCCGTTGGTCCCGGCTGTCATTCGTGGATCTTTGACAGTCGTTACGGGTCGTCAGAAGCCCAAGTCTGACAACCAGTCTTACCTGGAGGTTAGATAGGCAGTCGCTCTATGTAAAATACTGGTATTCAGCTGCTTCCGGATAGACTGGAAGCCGACCCCAAGATAGTTGGGAAAAGGCTAGGCAAATTGATTGAGGTTGGATTTTTTTTACTGACTGGGGTAAACCAAAGAATTTTTCGACAGTTCTTTTTCATAAGAATAGACTAACTGGAACCGTATAGCATGCTTGTGTTCTGGTAAACAATTTACTGGAATCACTAATGACAAAGGAGGGGATTTTGAGAAAAAAAAAAAAACATTTATTCTATGATCGACTGACCGTAGATTATTTGTCTATAAATAAAATAAAGTTATTTCAGTTTGTACAACTAACGCCCGGTTTCTGTAGTTTTCAAACGGAGTTTATCCATTCAATAGTGATTATTGGGTCGATATCGTTTTTCAGAAAACTTTGATGAGGAAGAATTTAGCTTAAAATTCTAGTGAATTACTATCGAGGGTTTATCTGAGGACCTCAAAAAACCGAACATAACAAAGGAATTCGCTTAGATATGTAGGTAATTTTGTCGAATCTATTGATGGTTTAAACTCCGTTAAGTATTCTTCAGAAACCGGGCTTAATACATAAATTATTAGTAACATATTTGCACTTAAATGACTATTGTTAGTAACAAGTTTGCACTTAAATCACTATTGTTAGTAACAGGTTTGCACTTAAATCACTACTGTTAGTAACAGGTTTGCACTTAAATCACTATTGTTAGTAACAGTTTTGCACTTAAATCACTATTGTTAGTAACAGGTTTGCACTTAAATCACTATTGTTAATAACAGGTTTGCACATAAATCACTATTGTTAGTAACAGGTTTGCACTTAAATCACTATTGTTAGGTTACTAAGAAAAAAAAAAAATCTAAAATCTAAATCTAATCTAAATCTGTTAAGATTTGCACTTAAATCACTATTGTTAGTAACAGGGTTGCACATAAATCACTATTGTTAGTAACAGGGTTGCACTTAAATCACTATTGTTAGTAACTTTAACTAATGACGAATAATTAATGAGAAGACCACGCATCAACTAGACACAACGAGAAATGGATAGGTACTACGGTCACGGACTAGAAAAAAAAGGAGGACTCCGCGCCACGCGTATCGAAAGTGAAGCACCGCACGGTGGATCGAAACTGCTTTAAGAGGGACATTGGGATTTATTTACAAATTCCATTAAAAAAAAATACCTATCGAAAGATCTGTCATTCTGATGAATAATTGTTATGAAACGTTTTTCTCTAAAACTTATAGTTTGCCCGGAAAAAAATATTTTCAATTTATGTTGTATGGAATGAAACAGAAACTGCTAAAATTTTACCAAGTCTTGACAGGTCTTGCTTTAAAACTACTTTATTCTAATTATTCTTTGGCTTAGTAGCTTTCATTCTACGTTATGAGCCCGCGCCCATACTTGCCCGTTCAAGAGTTGTAAGGGTCAGAAGAATTAAAAAAAAGTTAGTAAAAGGTACTTTATAAAATGATATCATAGGTAAAATAATTGTATTACATTAAAATACTTATAATTATAGATTAATAATCATTTCAAACCATATATTTATCGGAAAAAAATCCAAAAAAATATATTTTCAAAATAATAAATTTAATCAAAATTAAAAAATAAATGAGATGGAGATGTACTCATTCCCGTTATACTTACTGTGCTTCACTTTCGATATGCGTGGCGCGGAGTCCTTCTTTTTTTTCTAGTCCGTGACTACGGTATAACGGCACGCGTACACATAATTATACCGTTATCGGCCGATCTTTACTCGGGCGTCTTCGGCCAAACTAGGTCGATCAAATCAAACGTATGTAAAAGAAAGGGAGCGCGTCCGCCATCGTCCGATGACGCCCGAAAACGGCCGATTAACCGGCGAGTCCGAACTTGTTGGGATTTCTCGCCAGTCTACAGAAAAAATTGAGTGCATTTATAGTTTAATTTAAACATTCTTGTTTTATTCTGTTGTGTTTCTGTCAGTGTTGTTATCTACCGAAATGACTATGGATATTGAAAAATTAATTAGTTGTGTTTATAATTCTGTACATAAATATTTCATTAAACCCACTCACGCCGATGTCACGGACGTTGACGTCGACGAATTAAATTTCAATACGAATTTTCTAAAAAATACATTTTCTTCGAATTCCTCCATTTTGTAAACGCGTCTACACTCTGTTAAGCCGCACAGTCAACAACTTCAGAAGACTGGCAACAACAGTGTAAGCACATGCACGTCCGAGTTACTCGTCCGAGTAGTTCTGTCCGCCAACGGCCGACAAAATCGGTTTTGGTGTAACCGTACCGTTAGTCGTTTCACAAATTGCCTTATAATGGTGGAGGAAGTATCTGCTTCCACAGCCTTCAGGATGCTATTGTGACTGCCTCTTATTCTGCTTAGGAGTGAGGCCGTTTTTTTTTGCTATGCTCAGCAGTAGGCGATTAATCGCAATAAGGGCACACCCTATTAAGTCCCGTCAAAGCATATTAATACTATATTACAGGTGGTTCAAATAGTGACGTCAAAAATAAAATGTATGTTTCGCGATTTTTTGTAGTTTTCGAGTTATTTTTGTTTTTGTAATTGTTTACAGTTTTAAAATTCATATCTTTTTTTGTAGTCTGTATTTTTCAGATATTTTTTTTTTGTGACATAAAAGTAGGTAACATTCAAGACGACAATGTTACAAAAAAAAACTCTGAAAAATACCCACAACAAATAAAGATATAAAGTTTTGAAGCTAAACCGGCATAAAATTCTAAATAATTACAAAACAAAAATGATTTGAAAACTAATAAAAATCGCGGAATGGGGTATTTTTGAATACCCCAGATATGAGGAATTCAGATTTTTCTTTTTGACGGCACTATTTGGACCATTCTGTATACATAAACTATACGCCTGCCTAGTGCCTAGCAATTATGGGAATAGAGGCACAGAATAATAAAGCTACAGTAGTTCATCTGGCCAATGAATGACCTTGAATTAATTACCTACAGCTCCTCAGTAGAAAATACGCGTCCGTCCGTGCGTTATAGTATAGTTAAAATCTCGCTGCAGACTTGGTCATAAATCATAATCGGAGTAGGGATGTGCGCTAGTTGCGCGCGCTCAAGGCCATTATCGATAACACAATCATTAAGGTTATCAGACGAAGAATTTTAATTTTCTATTTTTAGTTTTATTTATACGTTCTTTTGTTTATATAATTAATATGCTTTGTAGTATATTTGGTAATAAAATAAAAAAAAAATGTGTATTTATTTCTATCACCCATTCATTATATAAAACTATCGATATCACTCATCGACTGCAGTAACGCACAGGACTACGTGTGGGCGTGGCCTGCCCATAAGGCCCGTGAGTGGGAAAGAGAGCGAAACACTCGAATGATTTATGACCGAGTCTGCAGCGAGATTTTAACTATACTATAGTGCCGCGCACTCGAACTGTTGCTTACTGAATTACACTGATATTTCGAAGCGCATCGTTAAACTTAAGCTAAACTACTGTAACATTATCAAACTGTGATAGAGGCGTGAAGAAAACAACATAAAGTTCCGAACACATTATCAATCGCACCCCTCCCTATTTCCTCCCTAGTCTAAGTTTATCAGTTTTCAGGACGGGTTCCAATCAATCATTGTGGACCATTTCGCTGAGTCAGGCAAACTATATCGACACCCTGTGATTCAGTTATATGTATTTATGCAAAAACGTAACATATGTTAGGTACTTTAGTTTGTTATCATTGGTGATAGCTGTAAGCTGAGTTGTGTTTGCGAGTGCTTGATAGAATACAGGGTCAAATTAAATTAGGTAGCGAAACTCCGCAGACGATATCTAAACATGATAAAACAAAAAAGAAATTAATTTGATGATGTTTTTAGGGTTCGGTTTAAAGACATTTTATTTCTCAAAGAACAAATATCAGTTCAGTTAAAGAAAAACTTAACTAAATTAACAATAGGTTGTAGTTTATATTATGACGTTCAAGCCATCCAAGAAACTGAACATCATAGTTTCGGTTCCGTACCTCAAAAGGAAAAAACGGTACCCATATGGAATCACTTCGTTGTCCGTCTGTTTGTCAGTCTGTCAAAACGCTTTTTCTCAGGAACGCGTGGAGGTATCAAGTTTAAATAAATATTAAATACGTAGCTCCCTTGGAGTTCTAAAAAATCAAGCTTTAGTTCAACGCAATAAAAAATACGGCCATTTATGCGACATATTTTGACACTCGCAAGTAAATCAAAACCTATAAGATACTTTTCGTTGACCTAGAAAAAATTAAATCTGGCGAGGAGCAAGGTCTCACAGCACAAGAAAAGGAAAAGTCCGAAAATTGAGAATTTGTAATTTATCACATAATTTTTTTTTTTTTATTTGATTATAATTTAATTTTTTTGGGATAAATTGTTTTCAACTACAGAACCCTTCATTGTGCCATAAGAGTCACTTAAGGGCCTGCATTACCTAAGATTGCGAGAATTGTCTTAATATGAATGGCTGTAGTCTCAACAAACGGCTTGACAGAATTGATTTTTTTTGTTGTTGTTTTATTCTCCTCTTTACTGGGGTGGTTTAAAAGAAAAAATAAATAGGAAAAAAAAAAGAATTGACATTTGGAAAGGACAACGTCTGGCTGGTCAGCTATATATTAGGTCTTTACCTATGAAATTGCCGTTCTGCAGTACTGGCCATTTCAAATCAAAATAATTTTTGTTTGGCTAAGAATTCTAATTTCAAATTAATTTTATTTTAAAAACTTGGATTTTTTTTCCAAAAGTAGTCATTTGTTTATTGATTAGCGTTACATTTTCATCGCATTTCAATCTTTTTCGTCATCATGGATACGTTAAAAATTCGAGTAATTATGGAATATGAGTACCGTCGTGGCAGCAACGCGGCACAAGCGGCACGCAACATCAACGACGTTTACGGAGCTAACACTACAAACCAACGCACCATTTGTTATTGGTTTGCTCGCTTCCGTTCTGGAAATTTCGACCTGAAAAATGAACCTCGCGGTCTTCCGAAGACTTTGGTCGACAATGACGAATTAAAGGCGATTGTGGAAGCTGATGATACACAATCTACGGCTGAATTAGCAGCAGCTTTCGACGTTAGCGTCAAAACAATATTGGTCCATTTGCGTCAAATTGGCAAGGTAAAAAAGCTTGACAAATGGGTGCCCCACGAACTCAATGATCGCCAGCGCGAAGTACGCGTCGAGACGTGCCTTGCACTGCTCAATAGACACACAAATGGAGGAATTTTGAACCGCATTGTTACCTGCGATGAAAAATGGATTCTGTTTGATAACCGCAAGCGCTCAGCAAGTTGGTTGGATCCTGGTTCAGCACCTAAACAATGCCCTAAACGAAAACTTACCCCTAGAAAAGTGATGGTCACTGTTTGGTGGTCTAGCGCCGGTGTGATTCATCACAGCTTCTTACCAAACGGGGTGAGCATTACTTCAGATGTGTACTGTGAAGAACTGAACACAATGATGGAGAAGCTGGCACATCTCCAACCAGAATTGGTCAATCGCTCGTCTCCGCTGCTCCTGCACGACAACGCGCGACCTCATACTGCACAGCAGACGGTCTCCAAGTTGCATGAACTGGGGTTGGAAGCTCTCCGTCATCCGCCCTACTCACCAGACCTTGCGCCTACAGACTACTACTTTTTCCAGAATTTGGATAACTTCTTGGCGGGAAAAAATTGAAATACCCGAGAGGCAGTACAAAATGCCTTTGAAGAATTTGTTGCCTCCCGTCCAGCTGATTTCTTTAAGAAGGGCATCAATAAACTGCCACTGCGTTGGCAAAGATTCATTGATTGCATGGGTGATTACTTTGATTGATACAAATAAAAAATGCATGAAAAAAATTCGTTTAAATTTTTTCATACAAAACGGCAATTTCATAAGTAAGGACCTATTATTTACAGTTAATTTAAAATAAGCCAACCAATAACAGCGTCAAGCCCTCCACTGAATAAACTAGTGCATTCAAGAACATTTTCTCATATTTCTACAGCAAGTGCACTGCTACAGAATATTACACAAAATTAAACTTAATCACACAGCGTTACAGTTCAAATTACGGTAACATCGTTGTTCAGTTACGCCCTTTTTGCATATCTAGCGTTCCGCTATTACAATTTGTATTGTCACATCGAACGGAAATCTTTTACTAGCGAGTTTGGACTTTGTTGTTAATGCAATTAAGTTGATTGTTAAGTGGTAGAGTGGTTCGCCAAACAGCTCTCAAGGGCTTGATGCAGAAATTGCATAGCTCATATTATAAAATCAAAGTTCCAAGTACTTTTGGTTCGTATTGTTTCTGATTTAAAGCACGCATTGCATGCAGACGTTACTCTATGAAGTCGGTTAAAAATAGAGAAACATTAATCTGACGATAAACGACTTTAATAATTTTAAACTGAAGACCACGTCTAAACGAGTAGTGTTAATGATTTGAAAATAATATTATGTATGTTAAAAATTAGAGCAGTTTCTGAATTACTTTATCCTACTATCCTACTAATATTATAAATGTGAAAGTTTGTATGTTTGGATGTTTGTTACTCAATCACGCAAAAACGCCTGAACGGATTTGGTTGAAATATGGTATACAGATAGTTTAAAACCTGGATTAAGACATAGGATACTTTTCATCCCGGTAGAAGGTTCCCGTTGGATAATTTCCGACACACACGCGGGCGAAGCCGCTGGCAAAAGCTAGTATGTGAATATTTTAGCTTATGTTTATATTACATAGTGTAATTAATTTGCAGACACGCGGATAAAAAACTGAGAATCGTGCAAAAAATATCTAGCAGATTTTTATGAAACCTTCACCATTATATAGATAATTTAATTATTTATCTTTAATTATAAGTGTTTTAATACCCTTTGTTTTATGTATAATAAATTAATAATACGTCTAATTTGGGACAGCGCTCCTTGATGGGCGAGTCCTATTACTGGGAGGATGTACGACGTGAGCGTGAGCTCAGCACAGAACACACAAGCTATACTGCGCCCCAACTCAAGGCCGTGGGCATATATCTGCTTCTTAAGTTCCTTCAAAAAATTATTTTATTCCCGGAACATCTGGCTTATTAACTTATTTTCTCTCTCTTTTCCAATAGTAATGTTTTTACTGAGTTCTTTCAAATTCCATTACCAAAGAGAATCTCCTTGCACTATAGACGACAGATTATTGACAATAAAAAACTATAGACAGTTAGCCGACGTTCGCACTGACGTAAAAATATCGCGGCGGGATTTTATCGCGCACTGGATTTTGAATTCTCGATGTTGAGCTGAGTTTCGAGAATCCAACCTAACAACAACAGAGTGCATCCCAGCGCGTCGATAAAACATACTGTTGGATTTTCAACTCCCGGCGCTTAGCAGAGCATTGAAAATCCAGTGCGCGGAAAAATATCGCCGCGATATTTTTACGTCCGTGCGTACGTCAGCTTATTCTCGATATCAACTTTGCCTGGTTCACTCAACTCTACTTAACTAAACGTGTCCACATATCTTCACACGCTTTTTGCCGGATAGGTCAAAAGCCACCAAAAAAGAATAAATTAATTTAGCCAAACACACAAATCACATAATTTATTGAAAACAGCGGCAAATGATCCGCACTCACCACTATTAATACTAACACATAGCACTCATCTAATTTCACGCCTCGGTTGTACATACTGTCAGGGCTGTCAATCGACACAGTCATTGGTTTGATTTTTATTTATTAGAAATTCTTGAGTAGGTTTGTTTATGTTTGTCTGAACAGAATAGATTTTCTTGTTGGTGTCGTTAGAAGGACAATGTCTGGAAGAACATCAGCATCACTCTTAATATCCCTTTCACCTTTTGATCTTGAAGTCATATATAGGCTATATACCAAGCAACAGAGTGTTTTCATTTGCCGCTATTGTATCAAAAATACAATACACAATGCAAGATTATATTCATATCCTCACCTGCAGAGTGCTTGCTCCAAGGCCACTGATAGTAAATCTGAGAAGTAGAAAGGTGTGGAAGTAAATTCATATTTCGATGATGAACTACCAATGAACTACCAATACCTCCTAACCGCTCACGAGAGCGCGGTTTGAATCGGGTCCGTGGAGTCATTTTACCTAATATTGTACGTGGTGTGAGTTCTATACCAAGAAGATATTTTTTCATTATTAACTAAGCACCTCTTTTCGATTTTTAGTTTTTAATGCCAATCGACGTAAAAAGCTATTTCGCGTGTACTGGTAAAACCTCGTAACACGATAATGATGAAGAAAGTGATGAAGACTTGAGTAACTAATAATAAATAAAACTAAAAGTTTGATGATTCTTTTTTAGTTGGAAAAGAGATATTCCAAGGGTGATACCGTGATAAGGAAACTAGGATCTGATGATGGCATCCCAGACAAATTGAGGGGAACCTTCAAATTTTATACGCACACCTATAGCGATTTGGGTATTTTTTTATAGTAACTCGTGCATTTGCTCCCGGAAAGCACCATTTGGTGAAGTGGAACTGATGAGGGCTACAGAACCATCAGAACTACTCAATAATACGTATTTCACGTGTTGTGATTTGATTATTGCTAAGCAATTTATGCTCGTCACAATACATATGTTGAAGAGGAGCTGATGGTGACTTCACCATCAGTTCCAGTTGTCTTGGTTCCTTACTGGGAGAACTCCTCAACAATTAACGTCCTTGGACTTCCGGAATTGAAGTCATTTTTCACTTTGTAATATTTTTTTGGAAGTCGGTTGTTTTTTTTTGTAAAAAATCATCCCTTAAATTTTCCATAAATTAACTACATTGAAACCAGTACCTCCTATCTGCTTCTAACTCTCTAAATGGTAGTTTTAGAATAAAAACATTTTTCACACCATATTTCTATTCCAATAATCAGATTGTTAAAATAGATAAAACCGGGACATTTAATAAAATAAAAAAAGAGACTTTTTTTTCGTCTCCTGTAAAGTTGCAATTTTTTAGATAGAAGATATTGGTAGTGCGTCGTGGATTTGTTTCTGAAAATGGAGTCGAATAATTTTATTCGACTAAAATAAGACTGTATACGATTCGTCTATACATATTTATTTACGGGTATTTTTTTAGTGGCAAGAAAGGGAGGAGGCCTTTATCCAAAGAGGGGTCCTTAATTAATTTATTATTCACTTTTTTAATATTTTTTTTTTGTTGACCATTTTTAAATTAAGGAATAAAGAGGCTTTATTATTATTATTTTTTAGTTACGATGACTGTTGGGGCAAACCTGTTCTTAAGTGCAGACCGCGAATTGGCATTCTCAAACTCAAACTCAAAGCATTTATATCAAATAAACCAATTACAGGCACTTTTGAATTGTCAATGGATCGGTCAGTCAGAAAGATGAAGCTTGTTGCCCATTCCAAAGCGTAGTAGATCCCTATGGAGTCTTCTCCATAGGGATCTACTACCCAAAAAACAACCCAAGAAACACACCAAGAAACTCTACGGACACTCTTTTAAATCATAATATTTTTACAAAATATTGGTTACAACGTTTATGTTGAAAATATACATGTGAGAACAATGTAGAGAGACGTGCACGTTAAAAAGCGTCCGTAATAAAAAGATAAAAACTAAAACAACTAAATTAAATATTAAAATTAAAAATAAGCCATGGCAGCTAAGAGACGACCATTCATAAGGTAGGACGCCCTCAGGCTAGGTGGAGTGACAATCTTCGCAAGGTGGCTGGTAGCAGCTGGATGAGAGTTGCCGAGGATTTAGCTGAATGGCGTGCGATAGGAGAGACTTATGTCCAGCAGTGGACTGCTGTAGGCTGATGATGATTTGTCAGTTAAAAAAAAAAAAATGGGGTAACCCTAAAAGGTATCAATAATGAGACCGTCCAGATTAAAACGAATAGATTTCCAATGTAATTAGGTACAGCGAACGGTATTCAACGCTAATACCAATTTAATGGTCCCATCTAATATCATTGTTATTTTAATTTATCCTAATAATGCGAAAATGAGCTCGTGGCTCGTGGCTCGTGGAGCTCGTGGCTAAGTAATAACAGCCGCACGGGTCGATTCATCAGGTTAAGCTACGCTTGCCGGGGTTGGTCCGTGGATGGATGACCATCTTTACATACCGAGACTCCTCCGTGCCTCGGAAAGCACGTTAAGCCGTTGGTCCCGGCTGTCATTCGTGGATCTTTGACAGTCGTTACGGGTCGTCAGAAGCCCGAAAGTCTGAGAACCAGTCTTACCAAGAGGTATCGTATTACCCAGTTAATGGGTTGTGGAGGTCAGATAGGCAGTTGCTCCATGTAAAATAATGGTATTCAGCTGCATCCGGTTAGACTGGAAGCCGACCCCAACACAGTTGGGAAAAGGCTAGGCAGATTGAATGCGAAAATGAGCATCAGTGTTTGTTGTTTTACTTACGGTTTGACTAATGAGCAATAATTATTGTTAAGCTGAACCATTTCAATATTGTTTTCGAATGTGTATGCTTTTGTTTCCCTTTAAAGTTATGTGTGGATGAAAGCAGCAAGTTTCTTATTATGTTTGTAAGTACCTTGTCGACCGAGCTTTGCTCGGGTGAAAACAGAGAAATGAATTTTCCCAGAAATGAGGCCTAGTTAGATCGATTTTTCGCCCCCGCAAACCCATATATTGCAAGTTACATCGAAATCGTTAGAACCGTTTTCGAGAACGTAATTACAAATATATATTTTTATATACAAATATTGCTCATTTAATAGTTTAGGATAGGATAAGTAATTATAATTTCAAATACGGAACAGTGCGCTTTCAACTTTTTTTTCTTGTTTTATTTGAGTACACAGACGATACTCAATCGATCAGCCAGGCTTTTTCTCAACTATATTTAGGTCGGCTTCCAATCCAACCAGATGCAGCTGAATACCAGTATTTTACATAGAGCGACTGCCTATTTGACGTCCACAACCCAGTTACTGGGTAATACCCCCTTGGTATAAGACTGGTTGTCAGACTTTCAGGTTTCTGACTATCAAGCAAATGGCAGCCGAGACCAACGGTTTAACGTGCTTTCCGAGGCACAGAGGGGTCTCGATATGTAATGGATGGTCACCCATCCCTGGGCCGACCTCGGCAAGCGTAGCTTAACCTACGATCTACCCGTGCGGCTGTTATCATGTAGTCACGAGGCAACAGACGACGCTGTACTATCTTATTTCCGCTGATATTATGGGTATCATTGGTTAAAAGTAAAACCATGTTTCTCAGAAGCTCTTTACTCAGATCACACACATACATATTCAAAGCCAAAAACCAATACATTCTCATCTCCTATGAAACAGAATCACAAGACAAAGCAATGTTCTATATTGCACTGCAATCTCTATCACAATGAAAGTTGAACTCGATATCTTGTCGAAGTTAGTTGATCGAGATTGCTAGTTCGATAGTTACGGATATACTCGTACAGACAAGTTAGACGGGTAAACTTTGTAATATGTGTTTGTCTTACCCGCATGAGATGAGACGATATCTGCGGATAATATGTGGTAATATACCTAATACCTCTATCTTACCTGTGGGGATGATATATTCTAGAGATTTATTTGCTGGAATGATTTGTAATTTTAAGATAAATTTGTGTTTATTTCGGTGCGTCAATCGATATCTAACCGAATCGACTGTTTGAAAAAAAATATGTACGTTAACTAGTTAGTTTTGAAAAAAAAATCTACTAATCTTTATAATTAAAACTAATATTTTTTGCGTTAATACCGGGATAACATTGGCAATATTCAAAACGCAAAAACATAGAAACCATTAATTTCTAAGGCTCACTTTCACGCGATAAGCGCTAAACGAATTTAATACTTCGCTGTTTCTTTCATTTGTTTGAGGATGACAAGGACAGAATGATGTTTTAACTGTGTTTAGCGTTAAACGCGTTTAGTGATGAGTGGTGAAAATGAGCCTAAGTCACTGTCAAATCGCCGACGTCACACAAAATTCAGCCAGCCAGCTTAAGTGGGACTGAACAGGACACGTTTGCCATATGTTGAACGAGTCATGGGCCAAATCTACCATCATGTAGGTCCCAGAAAGCGTCCATGGACTGATGTCCAGACCCATGAGAAGATGGCTAGACGAGCTTGACGCTTACAGACAGGATTGGTCCACGCTAGCTCGAGACAAAATAAAATAAACTCAATCTGACTTGTTACTTAAATAAAACATAATCAATTAAGTTGACAAAAAAATCATGTTGTTTTGGGTTACCAGCAATGTTTCTGCCTACGACAAAGGCAACTTGATTTCCCCACATCAAAAACCCTTTTATCACATCGACTGCTCAACCGATAACTCAACGTGTTATCGAATACCTTGATTAAATATTCACGTGTCGTTTACATTAGGTAAAGTAATATTACACGGTTCCACCAAATTGATTTACTTTGGTTGGAAGACGCAGTAATGAAGGGCATGACCGAATTGAATGATTCATATTTATGTTTACTCTCTAACTGCGTTACCCGTTTACCTGCTACGGCGACGATAAGAGACTTAATGATTTTAAACTGAAGTCACGTCTAAAAGAATAGTGTTAATGATTTGAAAAAAAAAATTAAGTTAAACTAGACCATTTTCTTAACTTAACACAAAATATGAATATTTAACATTATGTTTATAATATTACATATTGTAGGTAATTAATTTGTAAAGTAATATCTAACGCAGATAAGAAACTGTGGACAGACGTATGTGGAAAAGGGAAAGGGGAGCCTTTTCCCAACAGTGGGACGTTACGGGCTAAATAGATAGAAAAGGTTTTTCAGTAGTCGGGTTCTCGTTTTGAACTCACTATTTACTGAAATTATTTTGTGGTTTTCCGTGATGAAGTATTTCATGAAACAGAGCCGCTTTACATTTTTTTAAAGAAGAATAATTATTATACATCTGATGCGTGATTTTAGAAATTATTACCAATTACAGGGTGCAAGCAAGCAAAGCCGAGAGCAACAGCTAACAATATGGATTATATATTTTTAATACGGCAACATTATTTTGTTTTTAGTTTATTTCTTTAAGTCCTCTAGAGGATGCCATACTCAATTTAATAAGACGTCACAAAGCATATTGCCAACCAGCAATCAATCCAGCGGACAATCGACGCTTCCAACCTTAGCTCATTTGTCAAATTATGACAAGTAGTTTAGAAGTTATGAGGGAACAGATGAACATACATACACACCGATCAAAATCATAACCCTCCCTTTTGTTTCGTTGTAGTCGGATAAAAATAAGATACAATTTAGTTGCTTTATCTTAATAGAACTGTGTAATGCCAGCTTTATTATCGGTATAGTCCCTTACAGGTGTCAAATGTCAATCATCCCTATTGTTTTAGAGACCCAATACACACTGATTGACCGGCCCCTAATCAATGATAGGTACCCGAAGGCTGACCTGATTGATATCGTTTGTAGTATGCAAATTAATTTCGGGTGTGATAACTGTGTGGAAACCCAGGGGCTATATTAGTTTGAACACTTTCTGAAGTTTCGGGAAATAGGTATCTAGTGTAGTGTAGCTAAATATGGATTTACATTTACATAACAGTGTTTGAGAAAAACATGAAAAGAAAAGACTAAAAACGAAGGAGCGGCTAGTGAGATTGCAAAGTGTCGGGGTTAACTGAATAAAATCACTTAACCCGTCGCGCGCCAATTAGCAGACACAATTGAAATTCTATTGTTATCTGTACACATGGTGTACAATCGACATTTTAAGAGTTAAGTACGCTCTGAAGATTAGTGTCGAGCTTACCTAATAATGGTGAATAATTAGCCCAGTTTAGGCATCATTTCCTCAGTTGTTACTAGTACCTGCTTTTCTTTAGTGTTCGGCATAAAATTACATACGTAGGCATAGTATATTATGTCTAATTTCAGAATGAATTATGACACCATAAAACCAATAACTGCAGGTAACAGTATTTTGATTTAAAATAGTGCCCATGGAGTTTCTTGCCTGTTCTTCTCCATATAGAGCAAGATCCCAGGGCCGCTAGACCTTACTTATTTTCTTTTTAAGAAAATGTATGAGATAGAGTAGTGTTAATTGAACGTAGCGTATCTGCTAGCTTGGGTCGACGGCCAATTTTTAGGTACCAGTTACGTAAAAATATTACTCACTTTTCTGACTGATGACTTTTATGTATGCTTTACAAAATATTGTTAATAATTAATAATCATTACTGTCAGAAACTTCCCATCGGCGGTTTTTCCCGCCAGACCCTTTAAAGCTCGCAAATTATGACGTCATCTTACTTATAGTTTGAGTCCTAATTTTTACATAATATTAACTATTTAAATACTATTTGTAAGCAGCCAGATTAATCGTAGCGGTCAAACATCCCCCAGACACAGTTTGTTGTGTATGGGGGATGTTTGACAGACACAATTAACTGTGTCAGGAGGATGTTGCGCAACAATTGTCTGCGAAGCACGGAACCCTAAAAAACAAAGAAAGTTTGCTGATACCATTTTTAGGCCTAGGCCTAAAAATTACAATAATGAACATTACATAAGTTTAGGTAACACTATTTCGAGACAAATATTTTCTGTGTCTATTTTTAAAATATAGGAAGCTGTCACAGTGTGTCAGACTGGGGAAAATGTCGTGAGGAAAGTTTTGAGTATGAATGTCGATGGCTATAAGATTAGGGGAAGACCAAAGAAACGATGGATGGATTGTGTGAAAGATGACATGACTAGAAAGGGGGTAACTACAGAGATGACGAATAATAGAGAAGTATGGAAAAAAAGGACATGTTGCGCCGACCCCAAATAGATTGGGATAAGGGCAGGAGAATGATGAGGAAGCTGTCACTATATTTTGCAGCCTTGCCAACCTTTATGTAAACGGCATTTTTCAATGTATTCATACAAGTAATAGTTTTTGACGCTCCAGCGGTATGTTCCTGATTTTTGGCATGTATTTGTGTTGGCAAGAGATTACAGCGCGGTTGCGACCGTTGCCAGTTGCTAAACTATTCATTGCAGGCCTTCAAGTGTGTATTGGTTTTCGTAATTTTACAGCAAATGAAGAAGGCTCTTAAAAAGTTAGATTTGTGTGAAATATGGTAGGTTATATTGTACAATTAGCAATATTATTGTCTATATTTGTTAAGTATACGAGATAATATAGGTAATTATATTTGTTAATTTTATTTTAAAGAAAGCTTATACAACGTGTCGTTTTGTATCCTCGTCAAATTTCAGGGTGTGGTACAGAACATTAAACCGAATAACTTTCTCAATGGGACCACCATCGTATTCGCTAAAAAATTTTCAACTGTCCCATAGAAAACTTCAATACCTACTCGACGCAAATCTAAGGGATAGCTGATAATTTTTTCGCGATTACGACGTTGGTGCCATGGAGCAAGTTGTTCGGTTTGATCGTCTTAAATTTGACGAGGATGCAAAAAACGACACGTTGTAGACTAATTAATATCAAACTTAAATATCATAATCGATAAAGGACATCTGTAGAAATGGCCCTAGAAACAACAAAAATCTGACGTAGGTACATAATAATTATAAATTATGCTAATTGCAAATATATGTATAAAACGGACACTCTCCGTTACGTAAAGAACAATTAAAAGAGCTGTAACAACTAACGACATCACATTAAAAATTTCCCCATCTTCGACTATTAGATTTGACGTGATGCCCAATCTTTCGTTTCACACTCAACGAGAGCGAGGTTACTTGCATCGGCCACCTGCTCACAGATATCATACGTACTATCCTTTTCAGGGCTTAAGGCTGCCTGTCCACCGGAGCGGAGCGAGGTTGCGGAGCGGAGAAACGGAGAATATTAACCAATAGTATCTTATCTCCACTCCAGAATTTAGATTCTATTGGTTAATATTTCTCCGTTTCTCCTCTCCGCAGCCTCGCTCCGCTCCGGTGGACAGGCAGCCTTACACACCTCCGCCGCGAAACAATAGCAGTGAAACCGCAGTAGTTCAATTCAATAGACTCGCATAATGTTCCATAATGTTCCGCTATTCGAGTAGCGGAACATCAGCGGTACATCATGCGACTTTGTGGCAGAAGTGTGGTATGATGCTTATGTAGTGACTGGTGCGACGCTTTTACATACTCAATCTTTTAATTAAGAATTACCAACGAGATACATTCCAAATTCAATCAATCTGCCTAGCCTTTTCCCAACTATGTTGGGGTCGGCTTCCAGTCTAACCGGATGCAGCTGAATAACAGTATTTTACATGGAGCGACTGCTTATCTGACCTCCACAACCCAGTAACTGGGTAATACGATACCCCTTGGTAAGACTGGTTGTCAGACTTTCGGGCTTCTGACGACCCGTAACGACTGTCAAAGATCCACGAATGACAGCCGGGACCAACGGCTTAACGTGCTTTCCGAGGCACGGAGGAATCTCGGTATGTAAAGATGGTCACCCATCCACGGACAACCCCGGCAAGCGTAGCTTAACCTGATGGATCGACCCGTGCGGCTGTTATTACTTAGCCACGAGCTCCTCTTAAGCCACAAGCTCCTCCTCCAAATTATCATTTAAAAAATAAAACTTCCGTAATAAATACAATATCCTGTAATGCATGCTCAAATATAGGTAACCACAGCTTACAAATTATCGAGTAAATAACACATGCTCTGAATACATAAAAAGAAGACAATACACATGGTATTATAAAGATTTACATACTAATAAAAAATAAATAAAATTGCATCCATACAATACAATAAAACCAATTTCAATACAATGTCTGAATTAATTGTAGGAATACAAAATAATAGTTTACAATTTAATTATAAATGGCGCCGCTGCTGCGGCTGCTGAGACCCTCAAGCTGCGCAAATACTGTAACCTTATAGGTAACTACAGTTTTGAGCCGTTTGGGGTCGAAACGCTCGGGTCATGGGGCCCGAGTGCGCGTCTACCTTTTAAGGAAATTTCTCGCCGACTGGTCGAGTCTTCACGTGACCAGAGGGCTGGCTCGTTCTTTGGCCAAAGAATTAGCATTGCCATTCAACGTGGCAATGCTACCAGTCTTCTGGGCACGTTTCCGGATGACATCGATGCGGACGAGTACTTCGACGCCTAAGTGTCCTTTTGTTTTGTATTTATTTGTATAGTTAGTTAGTCATTTACATTAAATTTTTATATTATAATTTTGATTAAATAAACAAAAAAATTATAAATTAAATTAAATAAGATTTAAAAAATATTTTTTTTGCATTTATTGCATTCCACAGTGTATATGCATAGGTGGTAAGTATAAACATTTGTTGTAACAATCGTGGACCCTGTCGGGCGCAGCAACAAAAAAGTTAACACACACTTCAGGTGCGAAACGAATTCAACAACAAAACCGATTTTGAAACCCATCCCTCCTAAATAATTAAAGATCAATTAAAAAAAAAAATAACTTTAATATGACTGTTTATGGTCACAACTGACATGACGATTGACAGCAGTAAAATATAGTGCCTCTAAAAAATACTACCACTGCACTGTGAGCAATATGACCGAATTTTACACTTTGAAATACTGACACATAAAAATATGGGATGTTCCAAATTCCAAACCATCTGGCAACACCATCTGTTGTTGTTATGTTGCTCTTTCTCCATAATGGCCTGTTGGCAGGCCAGGCCGCAACTGACGGCGTCTAGTCCATTTTGAGGCCTTTTTGTACAATACTGTCAGAATTTGTGGACGGGCGTGGAAAAATTGACTTGCATTTTGTACCTTTTATTTCCTACTAGTTCGACGTGTACTCGAAAAACGTTTGTTGTGTAAAATGTTGGGTGAAATTCGATTATAAAGTTTGATTGTATGTTAGTTAGATAGGTGGAAAGTTAAATAAAAACGTGCAAATTTTGTTTCTTTTTGATAAATCTTAATTGCGATACAAGCTAACACTAAAATATCTTTATCATTCATTATCTTTATCTTTACATAGTATAAAATGAAGTCGCTTCCGCTGGCTGTTCGCTTAGATCTTTTAAACTACTCAACGGATCTCAATGCAGTTTTCAGCAATAGATAGAGTGATTCAAGAGGAAGGTTTTTAAGAAGAGAAAAATTGGAACAGTTGCCGGGAAAATTATAAAATTTCGGAAAACTGAAAGTTAATTTTCTATGTGAATTTTGTATGAATTATTGAAATTTGGACAGGACAACGTTTGTCGGGTCAGCTAGTATATTATATTATGTACAAGTATTTACTAAAAAATAAAAAAGGGAAAGAGCTCACAAGGCATCAAAAATTCGTCCGCATCGCTGTCAATGGGAAAAATGCCCAAAAGGCTGGCAGCATTGCCACGTTGGAGTGCAATGTTAATTCTTTGGGCTAAAAATAGGCCAGCCCTCTGATCACGTGTAGAGTCGACCAACCGCTTGGCGATGTCTCGAAATACTCGATCAGCACTCGGACCCCAAGGCATTAGTATTTCAACCCTAAACAGCTTAATTGTGTGCAACTAGATTAGTTAGAAACTATAATTGTGTGTTTTAAGCGGGTTGTTTTCAAACGAATTTGAGTAGGTATAATTATTCTTCTTAATCTGTCCCAATTTTTTCTAATCTCCATTTATTATTATTAAGGTGATATGTTGAAAAAAATGTGCTTTTTCTTTATCGTGTACCTTATTAGGTTTATGAAATAGGGATTCAATATTTTGGTGTATGTTTTTTGACTATATGACCTAGTATCCCAGAAAAGGAATACACGATACAATGAAATTTTCTCGATACAAAAATAATGCAAAGTTCTATTTACTTTTATGTTTTTTTGAGTACCAAAGCGTAACGCTTATGAGTTATTCAGTGGAGTTTACTTTAAAACGTAGAGAGTAGTCGTATCAAGGTTTATGGAAAACAGTTTTAGTTTTAGTAATACTTTTTATTTAAAAAAGACGGCAATTCGATTTGGCACATACGTTTTTTTATTCTGAGCGCACACACATTATCGCCATCCCTTCTTTTGCCTATCAAAAATAATGTCATCACTCTCGTTTATACAAAGACCAGATGCCCGGTGGGGCTCGTCGACGATGAATCTATGTATTTTTTTTGCAAATCGGTGCGATCAAATTTACGTGATCTAAATAATTGTTTACAGAAAAGTTAGTAGTATAATAAGATAAAGTATTTTTTAAATTAAATTAGTTTTAAATAGCCATTGAGATTGTGTGTGTGCGTATTCTTGTGACTGTGAACGATATAAATTATTTTTTTACTATTATTTGGGATTTGGATAAAAATTTGAATAAAATTATATTTAAAAATAAATAAAGATATATATAATAATTTTTATATATAATATAATAATATTATTATATAAATATATAATAAAGATTTAAAAATATAAAAATAAATAAAGATTTGGATAAAAAAGGATGGATTTAAAAATGGGAAGAAATAAAAAACCAAAACTGAACAGTACCTACCTGCAACGTTTGGTATAAGCACAGAGCAATCAATGATCTAATTTTACAGGAATTCAATAGCAATATGAAGATGATAATGTGAGTCGAATTCACCACCTTCACTAAAGCATAACCAGCAACCATCTATTCTCGCCTTGCAAAGTAATATTGGGTAAGCATTTTATTTTCTAGAGAAGAACGTCTGTTTTATCCCTACAACATAAAATAATCGTTTATTTAAAATATATGATTAATTTTTAGGTTTCAAATATGACAACAATTACATCAATATGTCAAGTACAATGATGAGCACAAAAAAGAAATGGAGTAGCATTTGAATTGTGAAAAAAGGCGAGTTTTTACCCGACTACGGTAAAGTCAAAGGAGGGCTATGATTTTAACAGGCAATGTTCAGGGATGTTAATAAGCATTCAAACCATAAGAAATCACTTGCAAGAAGTCAATCTCCGTTCCCGAAGGCCGCTACGAAATAACACAGAAATTGGGCAGAAGAAGAGTGCCGTTTTGTGAGATGCGAGAAAGTAGGTCTTTTTTTCAAGTCGCGGCTTAAGTGGTGTCAAAACCACGAGGAACAAATAAAGATGGACATAATTGCCTCTAAGCATTCAAAGCGTGATTTTCGTGGCTTCTGGAAGAGCACTAATAAATTGAATGTTTGGCCAGGCCTGCCTGTTAGTGTGAATGGTGTTACTGATGCAAAAGATATTGCGAACCTTTTCAAAAATCATTTTGTTTTAAAATCACCGCTGGGGAGCTCTTGTATGAGGCTGGATGTTGAGCCCTGTTGTGGCGAGGTGGGTACACGTTTCAGCGCACAAGATGTGGCCAAGGTCATCAGGTCTGCGACCAAAGGCAAGTCCCCTGGTCATGACGGGCTCAGTATCGAGCATTTACAATATGCCGGTCCTCACTTACCCAGAGTTTTGGCACTGTTGTACAATCTATGTATTGCTCATTCATACTTGCCTTCCGACCTAATGAGGACGATTGTGGTTCCTATTGTTAAAAGTAAAACAGGTGATCTTTCGGATAAGTGGAACTATAGACCTATTTCTTTGGCGACCACAGTCGCCAAGGTGCTTGATGGACTGCTTGAGGCACAACTAAACCAAAGTCTTGTGCTGCATGACAATCAGTTCGGGTTTCGGCCAGGACTTTCTACAGAAAGTGCAATTCTGTGTCTCAAGCAGGCCGTCAGGTACTACACAGAAAGAAAGACACCTGTTTTTGCTTGCTTCCTTGATCTGTCCAGGGCTTTTGATCTGGTTTCCTACGATATATTGTGGAAGAAACTTGAGGCTATAAGCTTGCCTATCGAGCTTATAAGTATCTTCAAGCATTGGTATGGAGGCCAGATCAACAATGTTCGGTGGGCGGGTGTGCTGTCGGAGCCGTATCAATTGGAGTGTGGAGTGAGACAGGGGGGATTGACCTCCCCTCACCTCTTCAATTTGTATATGAATGCCCTGATTGAGGCGCTCAGCAGTCATCATGTCGGTTGTCATATTGACGGTGTCTGTGTCAATAATTTAAGTTACGCGGACGACATGGTGCTGCTGAGCGCGTCAGTCGGCGGTATTAGGACACTATTGGCTACATGTGAACGTTATGCAACTGAACATGGGTTATTGTATAACGTTCTGAAAAGTCAGTACATTGTTTTTGAGGCGGGGGGGACCAGGTACCATCTCGATGTGCCTCCCATACGGTTAAATGGTGTTCCTCTTGAGCGAGTGGAACAATTTAAGTACCTAGGTCATTTGGTCACCCCTGGCCTTAGGGACAATGCTGATATAGAAAGGGAACGGAGGGCTCTTTCCGTGCGTGCGAATATGATGGCCCGCAGGTTTGCACGTTGTACTGCAGACGTAAAGGTGACGCTTTTTAGAGCATTCTGTACAACATTCTACACGTGCAGCTTGTGGGAGAAGTATTCGCGGGCGTCGTACGGAGCCCTTCGTGTCCAATTTAATAACGCGTTCAGAAAACTGTTGGGGTTGCCATGGCGTTGTAGTGCGTCAGGGATGTTTGCGGCGGCACGTGTAGATTGTTTTTACACAATAATGCGCAAGCGCGCAGCATCCATGGTAGCTCGAGTCATGGCTAGCCCTAACAGGGTTCTGAAAATGATTGCTGACAGAGTGGACTGTCCGTATATAATCCACTGCTGTCAGTTACATGTGCCGTCGTTTCGTGTTGTTTACTAACACTTAGTTTTAAGGAACAATGTTACTAACCCTATATGAGTCTTTGCTCGAAATAAAATTTTTGAATTTGAATTTGAATTTGAATTTGTGTTTTTCTGAATCTCGCTTCTTTTAAGTTATTTATTAGTTTCATCATACATTCCTTAATTTCTCCCAATAATATTCCATCATCAAAATGTACCTATTCCTAGCATCATTGTACTGTCTGAATTCTTGAATAAACATTAATCTACTTCCAATTGTTTTAATCCATTTTTTTTTTTTTTTTTTTTTATTATAATTCACAAAACTGATGTACAATCTGGAAACGCATTAACAAAGTTATAACAGCATAGGTCAGATTGACATCTACTAGATGTGAATCTAGCATGCGTAATATATGTTAAACACTTATTATTAAACTAAATTTAAAAAAAAAAAAATATTAAGTTAATTAAAACTTACAAATTGTGAAATTTTCAACAACAATTTAGGGACAGAAAAAAGAAAAGCAAACATTATTACTTATACAATTAAGGTTTTAAGCTTAGCTCTAACTGAGGCTACAGAACCTGAAAAAATATCTATTTCACCTCGAATGGAGTTCCCAAGAGAAAGCATGCGGCAAATGGGTGAAAAATGACCTAAATTAGTTCGACTATGTGGCAGGACGAAAGTCTTTCGGTTAATTAAGCGGCTACTACTACGTGGAATACTAAATTTCAATTTTTCTAAAAGCTCGGGTGAATCTATTAAACCATTTATTAATTTAAACAAAAACATGAAATCTAAAGATTTCCTACGTGCGCTTAAAGATTTCATTTTATAATGACTCAGCCTAGCGCTATACGAGTTAAGACTATGACATCTGTTATCTGAGTAACATAACTGATATAGAAACCTTTTTTGAACGCGCTCTATCCGATCAGAGTGCACCTGATAAAACGGGTTCCACACCGTACTACAATACTCCAGAATACTCCGAATAACGCTGTTGTAAACGGAAATCGTGAGAATTGGTTCTTTAAAAATTTTCATTTCCCTGACGATGAAACCTGACAATTTAGATGCCCGACTAATCATTTGGTCGTAATAACTCCTAAAACTTAAACTGCTATCTACTAAAACACCAAGATCCCTAATAGTATCAACTTCTTGGAGTCGGGTGTTATTAATCAAGTAACAATTTTGAGATATATTTCTTTTTCTACTAAACTTAATGAAGTAACATTTGTCTTGATTTAATGACATTTTATTTTGTAAGCACCAATTATATATGTTATTTAAATCTAGCTGAAGCTGAATAATATCGGATTCGTCGTATATAGTTCGATATATTTTTAAATCATCAGCAAAAAGTTTATGTTCAGAGTCAATTTTGCAGCCCAAATCATTTATGAAAACTAAGAAAAATAAAGGCCCCAAATGTGAACCTTGAGGCACCCCTGATGGTATGCAAAATTGTCTGGATCTAAAACCCTTGAGATACACCAATTGTGAGCGATTTCTTATGTACGATTCGCACCAACGCAGCAATGACCCATGAATACCCATACTTTCCAATTTAGCAACTAGTAAGTCGTGATCTACCAAATCGAAGGCCTTTTTAAAGTCGGTATATATTGCATGAACCTCTCTACCCTCATCTAACGCAGATGAGATAAATGAAACATACTCGACTAGATTAGATAGTGTCGATTTTTTGGGGCGAAAGCCGTGCTGGTTATCATTCAGCATATTTTTAAAGTGAGAAAACATCTTTTTCTGGACAAGCGATTCAATAATTTTACCACAAGCTGATAGAATGGACACTGGTCTGTAATTTGAAACATCATCAACACTACCCGATTTAAAGATTGGCGTGATGTGCGCCACTTTCCACTAATCAGGGAATAAGCCCTGTGCCAAAGAATAGTTAAAAATTGTAGTCAGAGGATCAGCCAGATTCGCTGCACATTTTCTAAGGAAGAGAGGAGGGATTGAATCAGGCCCGGGTCCTTTATCACAATTTAGGGAAGACAAGTAATCAAAAACTTCTTTTACTTCAAATTTACACTGGCTGAAAGTATTATTGTTATAGGGAGTGGGTTCAACTTGCGTTGAAGATTGTTCGTTACTATTTACTCTATATATGGACTGAAAATTATCGGAAAACAAATCACAAATTTCCTGACCTCCCATGGCAAACATAGTGTTGTTCAAAGTCATTTTGTTGGGAATATAATTGTTACCTATCCGTTTATTTTTTAAGTACCTCCAGACATGTTTAGGATTGGTACGCAGATGTTCAGCTATATTTTTTTTAAAATTAGCATAACAGTCTTTAATCAACTCACTGCAGCGTACTCTCAGGCATTCAAACGTAATTTTATCTCTAGGATTCCCGTATTTTTTATATAGATTGTGATATTTTGCTTTTTCTTTAATGACCTTTAGTAAAGCTCGACTATACCAGACAGGATAGCGCTCATTGTTTAGTAATACCGAGGTAAATTTTTCATTCCAGTTCATAGGAGCTTGTTTTAATCCACATAAACTTTTTTGAGTTTACAGACTTGTATTTCTGTCATATTCTTCATAACCTTAAGATAAAACCATAAAAATATTTTTTTTACATCTCCATATAAAAAAGCTGTTTTTATATCTTCGTTAGATATGGGGGGGGGGGGGGGGTTAGGTTTTTTTTTTTTTTAAGAGTTCATTTAGAATATTAATGGCTGTTGGCGCTTCAAAAAATCTACATGTGATGTCGTCATCACATGTAGATTTTTTGAAGCGCCAACAGCCATTCATATTCTAAATGAACTCTTACTCATAACTGGACTAAATGTGTCTTCATAGTCCAATTCATATATTTGTTGACAGCCTTTCGCTACAAGTTTGGCTTTGAATTTTCCATCTGGTTTTAGTTTGGAAACCCACATACTAGCTATAATCTTTCTTCCTTTTGCTTCTTCTTTTTCTACTATATCCCAAACTTGGTTTTGTTGTAAAGACCTCTTTTCTAAATCTATAGCTTTTATCCATTCTTTATTTTTAGGACATGTCAACACTTCTTGAAATCTCTTCTTCTTGAAGTTTTCTAGGTCTTTGTGAACTTGTACTTTAGTCTTCATTTTAAGTATCTTGAGTATTTTGAGTATCTTCTATGATTTCTAATATGTTATTTTCTTCTTGTAAAGTGTTTACAACCTCTATTTCTTCGGGGATCTCTATCTCTTGTTGGACAGAGTTTTCTTCGAGGTTTATTTCAATTTTCATTCTATTATTGTATTTGTCTTCTTTGTGTTCCCTTCCTCATGTAGTAAAATATTGTCTACAATATTTTCATTAGTCTTTTTTCTTCCTCAGAGTTTTCTTTGAAACTAAATATTACATCTCTACTTATAATTACCACTCCCCGCTTGCGGGGTAAATAAGCCACGCCCATTAAGCTACTATTTATTTTCAAGGTAGGGCCTTAACCTAGGCTATTAAAACACCTGAATCTTGACGCGTACACAATACAAAAAGGTTTAAATGCTCTATATTAGCTACGAATCTGTTTAAAGGCCCATTCACGACTATACTTAAAAACTAATTCGGTTTCAGTTCAAACGGCCGTTCACTTCTATAATGTTTAATTTCTAAATGCTCTTCTCAATGTGCTGTTCACTTTAGGTAACAAAAACATAATCAACAACAACAACATAATCTAAATCTATACATCTTATAAATTAAAGGCGCTTTTCGTGACCGCGTTATTCTTCTAACTGCTCAGTGGATTTTGATGCGGTTTCACCATCATTTAGAGAAGGAAGGTTTATTCTGGAAGGTTTATGTGTAAACATTAAACTAACTTGTAATAAATAAATCTTTATGTTTTATAAAAAAGTAAAAACCAGCCAAGTGCGTGTTGGTCCACGCACAATGAAGGTCCGTAGTTGAAAATAATATATCCCAAAAAAAAACTTAACATTGTAGTTGAAAAGAAAGAAATCTAAAAAAAAAAATATGCGGTAGAATTAAAAATTAACGATTTTCGGACTTTTTCCTTTACTTGCGCTGTGAGACCTTGCTTCTTGTTAAATTTCATGATTCTAGGTCAACGGTGAGTACCCTATATGTTTTGATTTACCTGCGAGTATCAAAATTGTCGCATAAATGGCCGTATTTTTTTATTGCGTTGACTTAGAAGCTTGATTTTTTTAGACCTCTAAGGGACCGTAGACCTACGTACTCGATATAAATTTCAACTTGATACCTCCACGCGTTCCTGAGAAAAAGGGTCTTGACAGTCTGACAGACAGACAGACGGACAACGAAGTGATTCTATAAGGGTTCCGTTTTTTCCTTTTGAGGTACGGAACCCAATAATCGTGCAAAGCAGGGACGGGTCGCTAGTTACGTATAAGCTATTTTGACATTATGTATATGGAAACACGCTGTCGTTACTTTTTAAGTCACAAATCACCCAACAAACTAATTACCCTGTAGAACGAAGTAAGCACACATGGTGTTAAAGACACGTCACCTTAATTAAAAGTACACAGAATAAGGCAAGTTCGTGCAAAGGAAAGGATAGGACTAACAATTAGGTAATTTTTATTACATCTTATGTTTATGTGATAGCTTTTATGACAGCCCGATCAATCAATCTGCCTAGCCTTTTTCCAACTATGTTGGGGTCGGCTTCCAGTCTAACCGGATGCAGCTAAATACCATTATTTTACATGGAGTGACTGCCTATCTGACCTCCACAACCCATTAACTGGGTAATACGATACCCCTTGGTAAGACTGATTGTCAGACTTTCGGGCTTCTGACGACCCGTAACGACTGTCAAAGATCCACGAATGACAGCCGGGACCAACGGCTTAACGTGCTTTCCGAGGCACGGAGGAGTCTCGATATGTAAAGATGGTCTTCCATCCACTGACCAACCCCGGCAAGCGTAGCTTAACCTGATGGATCGACCCGTGCGGTTGTAATTACTTAGCCACGAGCTTCTCTTGGATTTTAAACTGAAAATCACAAGAGAAGCTCGTGGCTAAGTAATAACAGTGCGGCTGTTATTACTTAGCCACGAGCTTCTCTTGTGATTTTCAGTTTAAAATCATTAAAAGTCGGTTATAAAAAAAAAAATCTGTATTCAGTTCAGAAAAAAAAAAACACGGTGCAATAAACCCTGGTACCCGGTTATCGTCATCCTAAATGGAAGCCTTTACTAAATTTCGACAAAAATACAGTTCAGCAGCATTTACGGATAATTATTTCCAGTATAAACAAGTACGTTTAGAAATACAGATCATACCTTCCAATAACTAGCTATGACCATAATATTGTCCCAAACTACTTCCTCATGTCCTCGCCCGTATGTAGTTACATGACTGTTTGCGCGCCTTTGACTCGGCAAAGTTCTTTGTTCCTTTGTAAGAAAAACAATGTGATAAGCCCGTTATAGTATGAAAGTGATATAGAGCGGTAATGAATATGTATGGATACTGAAAGAATAAGCTGAGTCTTATTCATCGAAACCGTTTATGGCGTGCCACTTGTTCGGGTGATTCGGCACGATTACAGCGGTAAAATAAAACATGTCACGGAATTAACGCACACCACCAAATACCCCAATGAGAATAATATGTTATAATCATAATAGGTCTTTACCTATGAAATTGCCGTTTTGTATGAAAAAAATTAAACGGATTTTTTTCATGCATTTTTTATTTGTATTAATCGAAGTAATCACCCATGCAATCAATGCATCTTTGCCAACGTAGTGGCAGTTTATTGATGCCCTTCTTAAAGAAATCAGCTGGACGGGAGGCAACAAATTCTTCAAAAGCATCCTCTCGGGTATTGAATTTTTTTCCCGCCAAGAAGTTATCCAAATTTTGGAAAAAGTAGTAGTCTGTAGGCGCTAGGTCTGGTGAGTAGGGCGGATGACGGAGAGCTTCCAACCCCAGTTCTTGCAACTTGGAGACCGTCTGCTGTGCTACTGCACAGCAGACGGTCTCACGGTCGCGCGTTGTCGTGCAGGAGCAGCGGAGACAAGCGATTGACCAATGCTGATTGGAGATGTGCCAGCTTCTCCATCACTGTGTTCAGTTCTTCACAGTATACATCTGAAGTAATGCTCACCCCGTTTGGTAAGAAGCTGTGATGAATCACACCGGCGCTAGACCACCAAACAGTGACCATCACTTTTCTAGGGGTAAGTTTTCGTTTAGGGCATTGTTTAGGTGCTGAACCAGGATCCAACCAACTTGCTGAGCGCTTGCGGTTATCAAACAGAATCCATTTTTCATCGCAGGTAACAATGCGGTTCAAAATTCCTTCATTTGTGTGTCTGTTGAGCAGTGCAAGGCACGTCTCGACGCGTACTTCGCGCCGGCGATCATTGAGTTCGTGGGGCACCCATTTGTCTAGCTTTTTTACCTTGCGAATTTGACGCAAATGGACCAATATTGTTTTGACGCTAACGTCGAAAGCTGCTGCTAATTCAGCCGTAGATTGTGTATCATCAGCTTCCACAATCGCCTTTAATTCGTCATTGTCGACCAAAGTCTTCGGACGACCGCGAAATTCATTTTTCAGGTCGAAATTTCCAGAACGGAAGCGAGCAAACCAGTAACAAGTGGTGCGTTGGTTTGTAGTGTTAGCTCCGTAAACGTCGTTGATGTTGCGTGCCGCTTGTGCCGCGTTGCTGCCACGACGGTATTCATATTCCATAATTACTCGAATTTTTAACGTATCCATGATGATGAAAAAGAATTGAAATGCGATGAAAACGTAACACTAATCAATAAACAAATGACTACTTTTGGAAAAAAAATCCATGTTTTTAAAATAAAATTAATTTAAAATTAGAATTCTTAGCCAAACAAAAATTATTTTGATTTGAAATGGCCAGTACTGCAGCACGGCAGTTTCATAGGTAAGGACCTTACATACACTGAATTTTTGTTATTGATTATAAAACATTGTTTATTTATAAAATTGCATGTAGTTTTTTTTTAATTCAGAATTAAAATTAAATACAATGTACAAGATAACATTATTTACACTATGTAAATGACTAACTATAATAACTATACAAATAAATACAAAAACAAAAGGACACTATCAAGGCGTCGAAGTACTCGTCCGCATCGATGTAATCCGGAAACGTGCCCAGAAGACTGGCACGACTGACTTTATTAAATTAGTTAATGATTGTAGGAGAACATTGGTCACATTTCAAATCTACGCACGCACACAGTCGCACACGTAGTATCTACGTAATAAGTGTCTAGCGTAGGAGGTACTTCGTCCATTTTGGTTTGTCTTGAATGTACAGTGGAAGTGTGAATTAAAACGGTTTTACAAACAGGCGCGACACGCGATATAATCGCGCGCGATACGCGATATAATCGCGCGCGACACAAAAGCACCGCTCTTCGCGCGACACGCGGTGCCTTTGTGTCGTGCGCGATTATATCGCGTGTCGCGCCTGTATTTAAGTCTCAATTTACGTAGTTTTAATTATTTTTGGAATAAAAAATTATATTTAAAAAAATGACAGAATCAATACAGTAAACGATTCTGAACAAACTACTTTCATAACTTAAAACATAATCAACCTATAATGTTCCCACTGCTGGGCACAGGCTCTGTGAGAGGGAGTGGGTCGTAATCCACCACGCGGGCCCAGCGCGGGTTGGTCTTTCGAATGTCTTTCGAATTTTTGATTCTAGGACGTATCGGTTTCCTCGCAATGGTTTCCTTCGCCGTTTTGAGAGCAGTGGTGATAAATAAATTATGCAAAGCACACAAAGTACAACTCGTAAGTCAGGGTTTATTTTTATTCTCGCCAGGGCAGCCAACGTAATTCAAAAATTTTCGATTTGTGCATGTTGCAAGACAGTGTGGCTGTATGTTGATCAAAATATGATTCGCGACTGTACCAAGTATGTGCACCTTATACTGTGCTCACACCGAAATTCTGTATGAAAATAATAAAATGGTGGTTGAAAATTTCGCCAATAATATTCATGCATGTAAAATGTACCGTTTTACATAAAAAATGAAGGAACAATTTCGAATAATTGGCTCAGTTGAAACTCTTTTATTGTTGCAGTGTTTATTATACTGTAAAGTTCGAATATGTTGGTACTTTGCAAGCTATTTGAAAGGTGGGTGAGAAGGGAAGGGGGATGGGAGGAGGTGGTGAAGGGAAAGAGAGAGGAGTGGTGATGGTGGTGGTGAGGGATAGGAGGATGAGTGAGGGGTGAGGGGGAGTGGATGGAGGGAGGGCGATAGGGGGAGTAGGTGGAGAGGGGGAGGGGGTGGTGAGGGGGAAAGAGGCTGAGGGGTTGAGAGGGGAGGTAGAAACGGTAAGGGGGTGAGAAGGGATCGGGAGGTAGGGGGAAGGGGATGCGGTGGGGGTGGCTGAGAGGCAGGCGGTGAGAAGAATGAGAGGGGAGGGTGAGGGAGGTTAGGGGTGGGCGGTAAGAGATCCTTGGAGTTTCTTGTCCGTTCTTCTCCATAGAAATCTACGTTTTGGAATGGGCAACTAACTTCAATCACTAACTGACCGTCTCTTTGACAGTTCAATCAGTAAATGGTTTAATTGAAGTAAATGCTAAAAAAAACACGCCTGTTGATTTAATTATTGTTATTTTAATTATTTCTACACGACAACTGGCGGAATGTCAATGTACCTACCTTCTACACACGTGTACCATCCTATCCCTTCGAATAAATAATAAACACTGGTATTATTTGAACGGTTAGGTTACACGTGTGTAGTAGGTAACACAAAAAAGATAAAGAGATAGCGCAACACGGCATAATTCTTCTTTTTCGCGGAGCTTCATTCGCTGTCCCAGTAAACTCGCGATTATTGGTCGGTAAAACAAATTTCGGCTGACATATGTGCGTCTACACACACGTGCGGCGCGCCTGCCGCGCCCACAAGGCCCTTCTAACCTCTTTATATGTTGTAGGTAACAATTCTTAAAAAAAGACTTTTAATGGTTATGGTGATAGCTTATTTAGAAACAAAGAAGTAGGCAGCCAAATATTTTGATTTTTTGTTGTTTGATAAGCATCAAATATTATTACGGAAGCAACTGGGTCAAATGTTGGCCTACTGCACATTACATTTGATTAATGACTATAATAATATAATTTTCCTCAAGAAAATAATGAAAGTTGTAATTGAGTTTTTTTTTTTAGGAAAATATTACATCGTTTATTTTTCTTGAGAAAAAATGTCACAACGAATGTTTCAAGTAATTTAGAAATACATAATAAGCCAGTGACGCAGAATTAATTGAAAATAACTGAATTATGCTGATACACCTACCTAACGAAGCAGGGATGTATGGTATGGCCAACATTGTTCCTAATATACCAAAAACCCATATTTTACGCCCATTCTAATAGTCATGTCTATTAACGGTGGGCAGTACCTCTAAAAATCAATTTAAGCTGCAAGAGGGGTGCCAAAAAATCTGCATGTTACATAATGTAATCTCAGTACATAGTTGCTACATGAACGGGGGTTGGAACCACGCCAGTAGACCTAGGGTAGTCACGTGGAGTGAGGTCTTTATCGAGATATAAATTATTAGGGGCTGAACTAACTGTGCCGAACATGGCGAATTTATAAACAAAGAGCAGGGATTTAAAACAAAACCGGCCAAGTGCGTGTCGGACCACGCACAATGAAAGGTTCCGTAGTTGGGATGAATTATCTTAAGAACAAACTTAACATTGTAGTTCAAAAACATGTTCTCCCATACATTCCAACTGTAAATGTAAGTTTGTACTCACAATATTGATAGATTTTTGATATTTTAAGACCACAGGTTTCTTATAGGTTTTCCTGTAATCTACAGGTAAAGATCAATTTTCTGTATTTTTTTCAAAATTTTAGGCTCCGTAGTTTCGGAGATAATTGGGGAATGCTAAATTTTCGTATATTTTCTTAAATAACTTTAAAACAATTTATTTTAAAATTATAAAAAAATGTACACTTCTGGACACATCTATTGGCCCACCTTAGAGTTTAGGTTTCGATGGCCCCTACCGAAATATGATTGCTAGATTGAACAAAAACTGTTGATGCAGTTTTAAACCTGATACATTTTACCATCTTTTTCGATCGTATTGTTTTAAATTTGAATTCAGAATACCATACGACATGGAGCTACGCCTAACAAGTCGGATATGCGCCTTGTTAAAGGCAATTGATTTTTGAATAAAAAACATGTTTTATCAAATAAAGGTTTAATTTAATAACGCGTGTTGCCTCCATGGGCATCTACCACAGCTCTCATACGATTAGGCATAGAGTTTATCAACCGCTCTATGAAATTTTGAGGGATCATCTCCCATTCCTCTTCTATGGCAGTTTTCAACTCCTGCATCGTCTGGGCAACTGGCTGACGAGCCCTAACACGTCTTTTTAGCTCGTCCCACATATGCTCAATAGGGTTCATGTCTGGGCTTCTGGCTAGCCAGTCCATAACTGTAATGTTCACATCCCGAAGATATTCCCTGACGATGCCGGCCGCATGGGCTCTTGCATTATCATGCATAAAAAGGAAATTTGGGCCCACATAGTCCGCGTATGGTCTCACGTGAGGTTCTAAGCACTCACGAATGTACCTTTCAGCATTTAATGTTGGCAGCCGTGGTCCTGTAACAACCTCACGTTGAGTTTTGCCGCTCGCGGATATACCGCCCCAGACAGTCCATGAGCCACCGCCATAAGCAACCCTCTCTTCAAAGCAGCATTGTGCGAAACGCTCTCCCTTACGTCGGTAGACCTTCTTCCTTCCATCATTGCCATGTAACACAATTTTAGAATCATCAGAAAAGAGTACACGGCTCCAATCTTGCTGTGTCCAATTTAAATGACTGCGTGCGAAATGAAGGCGCGCTGTTCGGTGGGCTCGCGTTAGTTTGGGGCCATTAGCTGGCTTGTGTGGTACCATATCGCGTTCTTTTAACCTTCTCCGAACAGTTCGAGCGCTCACAGATACTCCGTGGAAGTCGCGAAGTTGGTTTTGTATCTCAATGGAGGTAAGGTGACGATTTCTCAAGCTGGTCGTCACGATGAATCGATCCTGCCTTTCAGTTGTGACCCGAGATCGTGGCCTTCCTTGGCGACGAACAAAGCCGCCAGTCTCTAGGTACCTCCGATAAACATTTCGGACCGCAGATCGACTTAAATTAAGTTGAGCACTCACGTTTCTTTGGCTGTGTCCGGCCTGAATAAGTGCCACAGCTTGGGCGGCGACTTCAGGTGAAGTATCCATAGATTATTGATAGAACCTCACCTTAATGTTAAGAATAAGTAATGTTTGTTGCAAAACCAAAGATATCAATCACTTTTTCAAGAATTAAATCCAAGTAAACCAATAAAACCAAGTTTTCTTAGTATTCGATTGTTTGATATCAACAAACAGGCTCCAAATTGTCTTTTGTTTCTTTAAATTCTGTGTTCGAAATTCAAAAAAAGACTATTGAATGAAATTGTGAATGTGCCAGGTTCAAAACTGCATAAAAACATTTTGCTCGACCTAATAAAAATTTTAGCTAGGACCAAACGAAACTGAAAATACAAGGTGGGCCAAAAGATGTGTCCAGAAGTGTATTTGAGACACTCATAGTAAGCCTTTTCATTTAACATGCCACATATTATATAATAGTTTGCAAAACTTTTTTTTTTTATTTTCTTATTTGCCCCCCAAAAGTGACCTCTATATTCAAAATTCATTTATTTACTTTACCCGTCCGTGTTTGGGTTACAGAAATTCATATGTGTACCAAATTTCAACTTAATCGGTCCATTAGATTCGGAGCAAATTGGCTGTGACAGACGGACAGACAGACAGACAGACACACGAGTGATCCTATAAGGGTTCCGTTTTTTCCTTTTGAGGTACGGAATCCTAAAAATGGGTGGCGAACGTTATGGCATGGTTCATTTATTTGAGACATTGTAATTAGATTTTAAGTAGGAGAAAAAAGAGGCTTTCAATTGCCGAAATTTGTTCATCTTTTCAACCTTTCAACTACAAAAAAAAAAAAAAAAACTAAATATTATATTATAAAGGTGCATATTCTATATTATACACTTATAACAAAATAATAACGAAGTCAAAACTGTACATGGAATATTTTTGGAAAAAAAGAAATTGGTACGTGGTGTGGCTCTGGTGCCGAAAATATAGTTTTTAGATTTTTTTCCATTTCCGTGGATATATGTTCCGGTTCGGCGCAATAACGGCTAAACGGATTTGGATGATATTTGGCACCTTGGTAAACACATAATGGTACTTTTAATCCCGGTAGTACGCTCCCGTGGGATGTTTTCCGACATCCACGCGAGCAAAGCCACGGGCAATAGCTAGTTACTAATATATCGATGTCTGATGCAGTTTTTAAGTTATTTCGTACAGCTTTTCTTTCGAGGAGCTCGTGGCTAAGTAATAACAGCCGCATGGGTCGATCCATCAGGTTAAGCTACGCTTGCCGGGGTTGTCCGAGGATGGGTGACCATCTTTACAAATCGAGACTCCTCCGTGCCTTGGAAAGCACGCTAAGCCGTTGGTCCCGGCTGTCATTCGTGGATCTTTGACAGTCGTCACGGGTCGTCAGAAGCCCGAAAGTCTGACAACCAGTCTTACCAAGAGATATCGTATTACCCAGTTAATGGGTTGTGGAGGTCAGATAGGCAGTCGCTCCATGTAAAATACTGGTATTCAGTTGCATCCGGTTAGACTGGAAGCCGACCCCAACATAGTTGGGAAAAGGCTAGGCAGATTGATTGTACAGCTTTTTTTTCCCTCCCATAATGATAAACAATATAAACAGCATAATCAGTCTATAATGTTCCCCTGCTGGGACACAGGCCTCGTCTCTATGAGAGGAAGTGGGCTGTAACCCACCACGTAAAAGTATTCAGTGAAATATCATTTCAAGGGGTTTTTCAATGCAGATTACGGTTACAAACAGTTGTAGCACACTATTGTGAGACAAACTGTCACGGTGGTTCCGCAGCCGAGGAAATGGATCCCATATCGTTTCACTAAATCCGCCCGTCCGTCTCTTTGCCCGTCCGTAGGTATGTCACAGCTGAAGAGTGTGGTTACATGGAATATGGAACCAGAGAAATCTTCTTCTTATCTTATTAACCGACTTCAAAAAGGAGGAGGTTCTCAATTCGTCGGAAACTTTTTTTTTTTTTTATGTATGTTCTTTTTTTTGTTTGAAAGGGTATACTTCCCAGGTGGTCCCATGATCATCAAGTCAGGATCTGATGATGGGATCCTGGAGAAATACAGAGAACTCTTCCAATTTTATAGGCACACTTGAAGCGATTTGGATAGTTTTTGGAAGAGTACTTTCTCGGAGTGGTCCCATTTCAATTTGGTGAAGATCTGATGAAGAACTTCTGAGATAGGCAACGGAACTCTTCAATAAATGATAGCAAATGGACTGGGATTGCTGATACCTCATGTCTGTCTATTGTTTACACCAGTTCATAACATAACATCACGCCAGTACGCTGTGAAGGGGTAAGCATGTGTGAACCACTAAAAAGTGAAAAATAAAAACTTTTTTACAAAAAAATACAACCGACTTCCAAAAACAACACTACGAAGTGAAAAATAACCTTAATATCGGAAGTCGGTGTCTGGTTAAATGTATTTTTGTGTTTTGCCACCGACTTCCGAAATTAAAGTTATTTTTCACTTTGTAGTGTTGTTTTTGGAAGTCGGTTGTATTTTTTTGTAATAAAGTTTTTATTTTTCACTTTTTAGTTGTGATACCTACCCCACACAAATTCTAATACCACTACCTGCAAAACAAACTAGAACATCATCCATTCAAAAATTACCCAAGCAAAGTTAATCAATTTTATATGGGACCAACTTGGATGTATACCCTCTCGAATAAAACAAAAAAAATCTATATCGGTCCAGCCATCTTCGAGTAATCGGGGAACATACATAATAAAAAAAAAGGTTCCGACGAAATGAGAACCTCCTCCTTTTTGAAGTCGGTTAAAAATGTCAACAAACCTATGACGTCGCATCAAAAAACGGTTTTCAGTTAACCTTTTTATAATAGAGAAACTGTGTAACCACGCCCTTACAATATACTCCAGCCATTGTGAGTGACTCACTAAAAGTATAGTTATTCAAGTCATGATACGGAAATTCTTTCTTTTCCTATGAAATATTTTATGTTTCTTGGTGAAAGCCGCTTAGTCAATTTTAGGGTTCCGTACCTTAAAAGAAAAAATCCACATTGATGTTCTTCCGACCGTCCATCCATCTGTCTGTCAGTCTGTCATGACCTTTTTTCTCAGGAACGCGTGGCAGTATCAAGTTGAAATTAATATCAAGTACATAGATCTACGTTCCGTTGGAGCTCTAAAAAATCAAGCTGCTAAGTCAACACAATAAAAAAATTTGTAGTTTAATCACAAAAAAACTTACATTTGCAGTTAGAGAATTGATCGTGAAGTACGTTTCACAAATTCATCCCAACTACGGAAACATTCATTGTGCGTGGTCCGACACGCACTTGACCGATTTTTTGTTGTGTGAAAATCGGTAGATTTTTGCCATAATACATAGTTAATTTGTTCTATTAATAATAGAAAATCTGTTTCGTAGAACGTAATGTTTCCAGATGGATGAATGAACTAAGTGAAGACAAACTTTTGCCCCTGAGTTCAGTTACTGACTGACTTCAAATCCCATTTTCAGACAGTAAACATGTGTATAAAGTAACTGACATGTTCAGTTTGTTAAGTTTTTTTAACGTGGAGCGACTGCCTATCTTAGCTGCACAACACAAACATATATATATAAAATCAATTGCTGTTTGTTTGTCTTGCTGGGCCGATTTGAATATTTTTTTTTTGTTTTATTCTCCTCTTTACTGATGTTGTTTTTCCTATTTTTTTTTTGTTTTAAATCACCCGGTTTAAAAGAAAAAAAAAAAAGGAAAAACAAAGAAATTGAAATTTTGACAGGACAACGTCGTAGTAAGTAATAATAATATATCTGTAATATATCACACCACATACATATACACTCTACATGCATACTAACTTCTACAGTCGCACTCACTTACCATTTAATAAAATAATGTTTTTATATTTTTAATAATATTTAGTTTTTCCTTAGTTACATTATGTCACCAATAATAATAAAAGACTAGTTAGTGTTAAGCCACATACTGTGTACAATTTAATTATAATACCCAATGGGGACTGGCACTGCACTCCCTTATACTTTTGCTTTGCTTTAAATCTAGTTGGTGAATGGTCTGTCCATTAATGATAAATTGTAGAGTTAGAAACAAAGAAATTTAATAGATTATAGCCTTTCAAAACCAGACATGTACCCCTACAAAAAGGTACCCACGACGAAGTCATTATAAAGATTGTCTGGTCCGATGCATCCGCTGTGAAATTGCTATGGTTATCGCCTGTAGTTCCGTTCATGTGGCACAACCTTTATTGTATACCATTCGAGTGTACCCCGGGACCCATTGTGAGCAATGCTATCGTAGAAATTGATACTTTGTAGGCTGTTGTGGTCAGGACATCAAAATAGATTGCGAACGTAATGTGAACGTGCGTATTTATGTCTGGATTTAGTTTTTTAAATCATTGTGTGAAATGAAGATTTTGCTATTGTCTGTGTAGAAAGATTTTAGCTTTTCTTGATTTGAGTTTTCGTAGCCAACCTTCCAGTGAAAAAATGACAATCATCATATTATTTACTCTAAAAAGATATTCAAAACTTTTTCTTTATTTGAATGTAGATTCTCTAAGAGTCAAGATTTTTTTTTTAATCACACAAATCGGGCAATACAATATAACTTTCCTACTTAGATAACTTAAAGACACACAACACTGCGTGCCCTAAAATAGTGAACACACCATGCACAATGTAGGAACTAGTTAAAATTAATATAAATAATGTGCTGCTATTGGACTAATTATTATTACTATTATTTTATTGATTAAGGGCTGATTTTTCAATAGGTTGATAACTTTTACCTGAAGAATAAATGTGACAGTTAGACATATTTTCCATACAAAAGCTGTCAAACCGCCATATTTATTCCTCTGATAAAAATTATCTGACTATTGAACAATCAGCCCTTAGTAAAAAAAAAATATACATGCATATTACTTATTGAGAGCAGTCACTTGTGAACTCTAAAGGTAAACTCTAGAGAACAGCATTATAGGACCGATGATAAGCCGAGAGTTTGTCATGCTCTTCAAGATGAAGGAACCCCGGTCCCGATATCATACTAATAGGCTTTGCCCTCGATCGAGCTTGTCGCGCTATTGTTGTGCGTAATGCAGCATCCAGTAGATATAGAGAAAAATATTCAATCGATACTTGCAGTATCTTGTGACCCTTGAAAATAATGGTGTAGGTATCGCCAACATTCTATCAATTTACAATTTGAAGGTTAAGAGATTCGCTTCTCGAGCACGAGGTTGTCCATGGTATTATATGTGTATAGTCCATCTATAAATTGCTTTACTTTAAGGTTGAATGTGGCTTACGTGTCATAAGACGTCAAGGTGTATTTCAGCTTTAAAGGATCGTACTCATAGTGTGCAGTGGCGTAATTCTAAGGTGCTAAGTGGTACGGGATACCAGGGGCCCGAGGTGTTTCAGAGCCCCACTTTGTGTCCGAGAGGTCTGCCAAAGCAACAAGGCAACTGCAATAGGGCCTCAGATGGTTTTAAAATATTAAGATACTTAAGAGACTAAGAAGAAACTGCACCAAGATATGCTATAAAAACTTTTTCACAAAAAAATACAACCGACTTCCAAAAACAACACTACAAAGTGAAAAATAACTTTAATTTCGGAAGTCGGTGTCTGATTAAAGGTATTTTCGTTTTTGCCACTGACTTCCGAAAATAAAGTTATTTTTCACTTTGTAGTGTTGTTTTTGGAAGTCGGTTGTATTTTTTTGTGAAAAAGTTTTTATTTTTCACTTTTTAGTGGTTCACATGTGCTTACCTCTTCACAGCGCACCGGCGTGATGTTATGTTATGAACTGGTGTAAACAATAGACAGACATGAGATTTCAGCAATCCCAGTCCATTTGCTATCATTTATTGAGGAGTTCCGTTGCCTATCTAAGAAGTTCTTCATCAGATCTTCACCAAATTGAAATGGGACCACTCCGAGAAAGTACTCTTCCAAAAACTATCCAAATCGCTTTAAGTGTGCCTATAAAATTGGAAGAGTTCTCTCTATTTCTCCAGGATCCCATCATCAGATCCTGACTTGATGATCATGGGACTACCTGGGAAGTATACCCTTTCAAACAAAAAAATAAAATCCAAATCAGTCCAGCCATCTTCGAGTAATCGGGGAACATGCATAAAAAAAAAGGTTCCGACGAATTGAGAACCTCCTCCTTTTTGAAGTCGGTTAAAAATTAAGCTTAGAAGCAAAACATTTAATGAATGAATCGTTAACTCACAATGAGCAACCGTGTTGGCCAATATTCGTTCCCTCTCTATATGAGAAGAGGCTTTTACCCCACAGAACAATTACATGCAAAGACAATAATGTCACACGATAACAAAACAAAACATTGAGCAACGTAGCAATGCCAAAATAAATTACCAATGTAGATCCTGGTCGCGAGTGGTTTGTTTAAACCCGGCTTTTGTTTACGTATGTGCATACGTTATGCCCAATTTACATAGACCATGACTAGTAGACTGACTGTAGGAGAGTCCGTTGTTGGGGTATTTTTAGCCGACTTCAAAAAAGGAGGTTCTGTATTCTACCCGTATGTATGTATGTATGTTTGATGAATGAACCAATTTTGATGATTCTTTCACTATCGTTATCAACATACTGTCAGGAAGGTTTTAATATATAATACATTATGTAATTATTTTTACGTATGAAGTTATATGCATAAATGTACTGTATCTCCGGCATTTCTAAGCCGATTATTGATGATTCTTCTATACGTTCGTCTTGTAATTTTATATTCAACTAAAAATGGAAAAATAAATTAACTTTAAAAAAAAACCGACTTCAAAACCAAAAACGAATAAAATAACTTTCATAAAACTCTTCAATGCACTTTAGAAGCACACCGACACACTGACTTCAGAAGCTGTTAAGTGTTTTATGAAAGTTATTTTATTAGTTTTTGGTTTTGAAGTCGGTTTAATTTTACTTTTTTTAAAGTAAATTTATTTATTCTATGTATTTGGGATGGAATAGTTTTGAGAATATATATTGTCTATTACTTGGTTTATTTTAATGATATGGTGGAAGTTGCAATATTCATCAGTCGGCTGAGAATAACAATACCAATATTGAACTGTATTGTATTAAAGAGAATGTAGAACTTGGCAAAATCTGGTCAATCACATTTTTCGGGTCTGGTAAAGTTTTCATTTTTCCATTGAGTTTTTCTATCAGGATTTCTCAGCAACAGCCCAGAGTCTGGATGGGTGCCCGTTTAATGACCCCATAGAACTTACGAGTAAACATAACTGACGAAATGTGGGTGTCCTATGAGTACACGTCTGCTTAACCGTTCGCGGAATACAGGCGTTATAATATGTTACACATGTTTCTCTAAATTAATCTTGAGTTATTATAGAATGTGGCATTCAACGCGGCAATGCTGTCAATAGCGATGCGGACGAATACTTCGACGCCTAAGACAAGTGTCCTTTTATTTTTGTATTTATTTGTATATTTAGTGTTGGGGATTTTTGTTAAATTCCTCTTGTTTTCACTTTGTAGTTTTATTTCTTATTACTTAGGTTACACACACATATTACATAGGTATCACATAGTACGCGGGTATCACAATGCTACATACTCGTAAGTATACTTACTTGTAGGTACTAGTGCTCTACTAGTGAGCTTTTTTTTTTTTGTGTGTGGATGGGAAATCATCAAATGACTTCTCCCGCTCTGGGCAGAGCGGGAGGGCGTGTCAGACTTTTACTGACTAAAACCCACCCATGTTCCTTCAGTTGCCCGTGCCAGGGCCACGGTATCTCTTTCGAACTACCCGCGAACCCGGCGATATCGGCCCTATTGGACCCCGTCACTGCTGACATCTCTTTGAGGTGGACGTGGAACACAACGCGCCGTCGACCCGGGCCTGGTCCTTACCAGACAGCGAGCTGCCCATTAGTCGTCGTCCGCAAGCCCGCGCCTACGGTGGCCGGGAATCGGCGATCGATTCCCGCCGCCCAGGGCGTCTCCTACGCGACGCGAGGGCGCGGCTGTTGCCTCTCCCTCACGCGTTCCGCTTCCTCCTTCGCGAGCATTACTGCTTCGCAGAAGGAGGTGACGGCCTCCCATGCACTCTCGCTCCGCACCATGGCCTAGACCAGGTTTGGACGCGAGAGATCGCCGCCGCCGATCGCCTCCGTGAGAACACGGCGGTGCTCCACCCAAGCCGGGCAGACCTCCACTGTATGCTCCACCGTGTCTTCCGGGCGATCCACAAAATGGTTACCCGGGCGTTTCCTCCCGCCTTATCCGAAACAGAGACCTCCCTAAACAACCGTGTCCGGTGAGGACCTGCGTCAGGCTGAAGGTGAGGACGCCGTGGCGCCTCTCCAACCACTCCTCAAAGAGGGGACTTATCGCCGCAATTGTGGCGTGCCCAGCGCTGCGACAATCGCACTCTCCATGTCGCCATGAGATCCCGCCGGAGCTCTGTCCGCTGTACCGTGATTTCTCGCGGCAGCGGAGTTACGCCCCGGCGTTTCGCCTCCTCGCGCCACTCCCACACATGCGCGAGGACTTTTGCCTCCAGATCCCATGGCGGTAATCCGGCAAGGAGACAGGAGACCGTGCGGTATCCCCGGACTAGCCGGATGGCCATGACCCTCTGGGACGCGTTCAACCGGCGGGCCAGTCGCAGCCTCAGGGAACGCGCCCACACCGGTGCTCCGTAAAGGGCCATGGACCGCACGACCCCCGCGTAAAGCCTCCGGTAGGAGACGTTTGGGCCCCCCATTTTGGGCATGAGCCGCTTCAAGGCAGCCCCGGCCCGCTGCAGTCTGGGAGCCAAACGTCGGAAATGCTCCACGAAGTTCCACCGGCTGTCGAGGGCGAGTCCCAAGTACTTCATCGTCGACTCGACTCCGATGTGAACCCCTCCTACCGTTATTTGGCAACCCGACGGTGGCGCGTTCCGAGGACCATGAAAACACATGACCTCGGACTTGTGCAGGGCCACCTCGAGTCCCAACTGCCGGATCCTCTCTACTATTGTCGCAACCCCGCGTGTCGCTAGTTCGGCCGCCGCCTGATGCGACCTCCCTTGTGCCAGGACCAGCGTGTCGTCAGCGTAACATACAACGCTGACGCCGCCAGGGAGGTCGGCGCGCAGCACCCAGTCGTACCCGATGTCCAAAGATGTGGCCCCAGGACAGATCCCTGCGGGACACCGCACGACATCTCTCGCCGGTTCCACTCTCCTTGATGACCGGGGTAGATGACGGCCCTGTCCGTCAAATAGGCCTCGACCACTCGACGAAGGTAGGTTGGCACCCGGTGATACCGGAGTGCCTCCCTGATGCAACTCCAGGGCAGGGTACTGAAGGCGTTGGCGATGTCTAGAGACACCGCCAAGACGACCCCACCCCGGACCACAGCATCCCCCGTCGTGATGGCTCGCACGTGTTAGATTTGATATAATATATAACTATAAGCATATATATAGCTACTACGCTAATAGCAAACCTTAAATGTCAGAATGGTTATTGGTTATTTATTGTGTATGAAAGTATTATGAACATGGTGTGTAAGGGAAGGATTTCATAAAGAAAAGCACAGAAAGACAAGGCTAGATATTTATTATTTCAATTAGGCTTGTCAATAATTATTCATCTTTAATGAGAAAGCTATTGTCCGTTCGCAAAACTAGGTCTTCATGGAGAAGAAGGACAAGAAACTCCATGGAAACAGTATTATAGTATTCTATCAACACATTTCTTATATTTCCACAATTTATACTTATCTCAAACAGTTAATTCTATCACTCAGAATAATAGCAACATAATAACAATATTTAAGGTATAATATGAAATTACGTAACTTACATGACACCTGGTAGATATATTTCACATCACAACGGCACTAGCACTAGCCACTTGAACCTCCACAGAGCAACTGCCTCGAGAATGTCATTACAATCCTTTTTATATCCTTTCACCCCTTCCATTTATCCCTTTCCATCAAACATCAACTGACAGTATTGTATCAATCGTTTCAAACAACCTGTTATATTATAAAAATAGCAATATAAATTCCAAGATATACTACAGTTACTATCAAATATTATTTAATTATTTATAGTAATAACATCTGTACGATTTTGACAAGTTAAGAGTGGTATATTTCGTAAACACAATAACTAATCAAATTAACAAACATTCTACATTGGTCTCAAGCTTCGTAAATGTGACAGATGTCAATATCCAACAAACAGTTATTCTAATAATCTAAAGGTTGTTTTACAATGATTCGATGATTTTAATCACAACCGAACTAACTTCCGGAATCAAGGTAATCTCAAGTATTTATTTTTAAATATTAAACACATAATTATTACATTTATCTAACACACGCGCATGATGGCGTCCACCGTACAGCGCCTCTACTAGTGAGCTGTGGACTGAACTGTGTCGTATCTGTATTTTGGTCCTGCTTACAGAGTACATCACCAGAGCGCAAGTCGCAGATGGCCCTCTCAGTCTGAACAATATTTCGACCAATAGTGAAGGTAGAATATGTGGACGAGTCCATTTGGCTCTCGACATTTTGCGACATGTTCTCGGGCTTTGTTCTGTCTTTCTATCGTATGTGTATATGAGTGTTCTACATGTTAAAACTTGTCTAAGAAAGAATTTGCTATGATTAATTATAGGTATATTCTTCAATCAAGTTTATTAAGATATGTAATTTGTTATGTACTAAGGTATGTAAGGTGTATAGGGTAATCAAACTTATCCTATACTTCAGTAGGTACAATTTACTTATAACTATGACTACTTTCATTATTATTTATTTAAGTATTTCAATCAAACCCAATTAAACGTTTACAATCAGTTAGTTAGGTAGTTCTTCGTGTTGTCGTCGCCAACAGTTAGTTAGTAAGTTCTCTTGAGTTAGGTAAAATAGCTACTCTAACGCATGTGTAAATCTAAAGGAGACACGCCTTAATAATGTAAAACTTACTGAAGATGATATCATCATCATGGCCACGAAAAGTGTCTATACATTTCAGAGTAAATCGATATACGAGAGTGAAGGAACCAGTAACCGAAGGTGATATGGTACAAGATAACGCACAATCTCTTAAGGGGTCATTGTACTCATAATTATGAGCAATTTTTACTATAGGAAAAAACCGGCCTAGTGCGTGTCGGACCACGCACAATGAAGGGTTCCGTAGTTGAAAAAAAATTATACCAAAAACAAACTTAAGGGTTTGACTTAATAAACATACTTTTTTACACAAAAGTATGTTTATTAAATAAAATGCTTTACATTCTTAAAATGTTTTTTGGCTAAATTGTTGATAGATGTGCATGGCACGATTCTGAACTATAAATATAATTTTAGATAACAGTTTCTCAATAAATGTACCGGAGTGAAAATTTTTACTTCGGTACATTTATTGAGAAAATTTACCTATTTAAAATTAAATTTTTAGTTCAGAATCGTACCATGCACATCTATCAACAATTTGGCCAAAAAGTATTTTAAGAATGCAAAGCACTTTATCTAATAAACATACTTTTGTGTAAAAAAGTAATGATTTTACTACCCATTTGTAACAGCGTCCTTAACATAGTAAATCCAAAAAAAAAATATGTGATACAATTACAAATTAACGATTTTTGGACTTTTTCCTTTACTTGTGCTGTGAGACCTTGCTTCTTGCCAAATTTCATGATTATAAGGGCTAATTTTTCAATGGGTAGATAACTTTTATCTGAAGAATAAATGTGACAGTTTGACATATTTTCTGTGCAAAAGCTGTCAAACCGCCTTATTTATTCCCCTGATAAAAATTATCTGACTATTGAACAATCAACCCTTAGACAACGAGAAATACCGTATAGGTTTTGATCTTGCGAGTATCAAAATATGAGAAAAAGGTCTTGACTGACTGACAGACAGACGGATAACGAAATGGTCCTATAAGGGTTCCATTTTTCCTTTTGAGGTACGGAACCCTAAAACTCAGCTGTTTCCTACATTTATGTTCGCATAACTCGTCAAAATCTAAGGAACAGCTGACGTATTTTTTCGCAATTTAAGATTTGGTCCCAAAATAAAAGTTGTTCATAATGATGAGTACAATGACCCCTTAAGAGGTAAAATATGAGTATGTTACAAAAATAAAAAGTAGTACAAAAATATCTAGGGGGTACAACAAAGTTTCAAAATGAAAGCCTTAAGTCTTATGGCGGCCTGTTCTTCTGGCTTGCATCGCGTCGGTAACTCACGGCTTACCGAGATATATGGCGGCTTCACGCCGCACACAAATTATTATGGTACACAGGTATTAAGGTACTATTTATTTATTAATCCGATACTGTTGAGTTTATTCCGGGGGCTTATTTAACCTTATTCTTGTATTTTTAAGACTGGGTAAAAGGTGCATAGTATATCGAATAATAATGTAAACAGGTTGACATATGCATAGGAGTCATAAGGGTTCATTTGGTTGCAAATGACCTCTCCTTAGCGGTCAAGGCCACGAGGGAAATATAATAACATAAGTAGGTAAATTCAATGTTGTTTGGCCCTAATAGGGATGATGCCTGTGTAAAAAAAAAAACTATTTAGTCCATCATCTGTCTAGCCTTTTCCCAACTATATTGGGGTCGGCTTCCAGTCTAACCGGATGCAGCTGAATACCAGTATCTTACATAGAGCGACTGCCTATCTGACCTCCATAGCCCAGTTACTGGGTAATACGATATCCCTTGGTAAGCCTGTTGTCTTTCTGGCTTCTGACGACCCATAACGATTGTCAAAGATCTATGTGCTTTCCGAGGCACGGAGTGGTTTTGGTATGTATAGATGGTCACCCATCGACAGACCAACCGCGGCAAGCGTTGCTTAACCTGATCAATAAACACGTGCGGCTGTTATTACTTAGCCACAAGCAAATTCTATTCAGTCCGTCAGCCAGATAGTATGTAAGACACGTATTTTTTGGTTTACTTATCACATTCATAAAAAATTACTTGGATAGCACACAAAAAAGTTGGGGAGTGTGTGTCACTACACTATGCCACTTCTACGAGTACTTCTACGTATGAAATCTAGCTAGGCGTGACGTCATGCTATATTTTAGCTTTACGTAGCGCTGTGATCTTTTGATTATGTAAAAAAATAAAAATACGTCTTCAATATTTTTGAATAACCTACAAAGCAAACAAAAAAAAATTTTGTCGGTCTCGTCATCCTACATATGTATAGTCCTTGAATTGAACTCACAGCAATGATCTGCACGATTCAATCCATTTTCAACCAACAAAAAACACATAATAGAATTGTTTATTTAGACATTACAATGCAATCACCCGCTTTTTTCCTTTTACAAAAACAATACGCTAACCAATATAAATAAAATTTAATGGGTCCATAAAATTTCACGCCATAGATAGCTTATTTCACCCTACATAGAATTGAATTAATTGTTTCCCCTACCAAAGTGTTTCTCGAAATTCCATATAATTGTGTTTTTTTTACCTTTTCAATGGGATTTCCCTATCAGGGACTCACTACACATAATCAGCTCAATTCAGCTTTTGTCCACAGAAAAAAAAAACAGTTCTGCATGGAGATGCGTTCAACTTTCCGCGTCGTTTCATACAAAACTTTTTTTTATGGTTTCGTACCACAAAAGCAGAAAACGGAACCCATATAGGATCGCTTCGTTGTGCGTCTGTCTGTCTATTTGTCAGTCTGTCAATACCCTTTTCTCAGGAACGCGTGGAGGTATCAAGTTGAAATTAATATCAAAGACGTAGGTCCCTTCGAGTACTAAGAAAATCAAGCATCTAAATCAACGCAGTAAAAAATACGGCAAAATACGACATATTTTGATACTCGCAAGTAAATCAAAACCTACAGGGTACTTACCTAGAATCATGTTTAGCAAGAAGAATCACATATTTTTTTTTTTTTTGTCATTACTAACTTAAGTTTTCGGGATAAATTAATTTCAACTACAGAACCCTTCATTGTGCGTGGTCCGACACGCACTTGGCCGATTTTTTTTTTCTATAGATTACAGCTAAATTGAGCTGAACAATAATTGTAGTTAGCCCCTTAAATAAGCTAGCGCCGTCTGCCTATCTATCACTGGGCTATACAAAGAAAGAAAGTAAGCTTTGATAAAATATACCTATACTCGTACTTTTAATCGTAATACCTAATCTTCTTTTTCTCAGTGTGTCGATGGCAGTCTTATTGGAGTCGGTCCAGAAATCGGCGATGAGTTTGACGCCATCAGTTCCAGTAACGTGCAGAAGGCAGGAAAAGATACCGACCCCTAGGTCGGTCAGTCAGAAAAATGAAGCTAATTGACCATTCCAAAGCGTAATAGGTTCCTATGGAGAAGAACTGACAAGAAACTCCACGGTCACTCTTTTAAATCAAAATATTGTTATAAAATATTAGTAACATCATTAATGTTGGAAATATACATGTGAGAACAATGCAGAAAGACGTGCACATTAAAAGCGTCCGTAATAAAAAGATAAAAATGAAAAACAATTGAAAAATTCCTAAATATTATAGAATGAGCCGTGGTAGCTAAGAAATGACCAGTCCCTACTAACGTCACCCGTTCACGAACATAACGCATGGATCAGCACTGTTCAGCTCTACCATTTTAAAGGGAACTTAACGACCGAACACACACGACACCAGCAAGATATTAGAGTGACCATGACATACTCTCAACCGCCAGGACACATTCAAGTCAATAAAAGACGTACTTAGTAAATGGTAGCTTTATAGTAACTACATAGTACTCACACATGTGCTATGCAATTATACAATACTAAGAGATTGAAGTTATACAATGCAAAAATAGTTTTAACAATCTTCAGCAGCTCCAACAATAATTTTGAATGTTAATCACTTAGTTTATGCGCCCTTGTGGAGCAGGACCAGCATTTAACCAAGTATTTTTGTCAGCGATGTAAAACCCCAACTTATATTAATATGCATGGCTGCAGAAGGTATTGGTAATATATGCAATAAAGCACACGTAGAACAAATAGACTCCCACGATTTCCATAAGATTCCAAACTGCCGCGGATGTATTGTCCATCGTCTGCTCAACGCTTAAGTGTGCATGAAAGGAGCCACCCTGAGCGACGTATCTACAAAGCCACTATACGTCCGGTGCACCCAGGACAATCAGTGAATTGTGAGCGGAACGCGTGAGGGAGAGGCAACAGCCGCGCCCTCGCGTCCCTAGCCGCCGTAGGAGACGCCCTGGGCGGCGGGAATCGATCGCCGATTCCCGGCCACCGTAGGCGCGGGCTTGCGGACGACGAGTAATGGGCAGCTCGCCGTCCGGTAAGGAACAGGCCCGGGTCGACGGCGCGTTGTGCTCCACGCGCGCCTCAAAGAGAAGTCAGCAGTGACGGGGTCAATTGGGCCGATGCCGCCGGGGTCGCGGGTAGTTCGAAAGAGATACCGTGGCCCTGGCACGGGCAGTTGAAGGAGCATGGGTGGGTTTTAGTCAGTAAAAGTCTGACACGCCCTCCCGCTCTGCCTAGAGCGGGAGAAGTCATTTGATGATTTTCCACCCACAAAAAAAAAAAAAAAAAAAAAAAAAAGGACAATCAGTGAATTTTTCACGCTGATTGACTATTCGTTTCACCACGACGGCAATCCAAAGTCAATCAATCTGCCTAGCCTTAGCCCAACTATGTTGGGGTTGGCTTCCAGTCTAACCGGATGCAGCTGAATACCAGTATTTTACATGCAGCGACTGCTTATCTGACCTCCACAACCCAGTGACTGGGTAATACGATACCCCTTGGTAAGACTGGTTGTCAGACTCGGGCTTCTGACGACCCGTAACGATTGTCAAAGATCCAAGAATGACAGCCGGTATCGACGGCTTAACGTGCTTTCCGAGGCACGGAGGAGTCTCGATATGTGAAGATGGTCACCCATCCACGGACCAACCCCGGCAAGCGTAGCTTAACCTGATGGATCGACTCGTGCAGCTGTTATTACTTAGCCACAAGCTCCTCGACGGCAATCCAAAGTCGATCATAAATGTAATTATATAGCACCGGCCCCATGACGGGAACCTTGTGAAAGCTGAGACAGATAAACAAATCAAGTATCTTGACTTGGCTCGCGAGGTTGTCGACATGTGGGATGTGGACTCAGCGATCATTGTGCCGATAGTCGTATCAGCCAATGGCTTAATTGCCAAGAACCTCGACTAACACCTAAGGAGGCTCTCGTTGGGCAGCTGGATTATGAACTTGATTCAGAAAGCGGTAGTTCTGGATATGGCTCGCATTGTTAGGAGGTTATTCTTTCTGGAGCCCTGGTAGCTTGGACCCTGTTCCCGGTACCAGCGGGCTACTATTTTTTATTTATACACTTCTGGACACATCTATTGGCCCACCTTAGAGTTTAGGTTTCGATGGCCCCTACCGAAATATGATTGCTAGATTGAACAAAAACTGTTGATGCAGTTTTAAACCTGATACATTTTACCATCTTTTTCGATCGTATTGTTTTAAATTTGAATTCAGAATACCATACGACATGGAGCTACGCCTAACAAGTCGGATATGCGCCTTGTTAAAGGCAATTGATTTTTTAATAAAAAACGTGTTTTATCAAATAAAGGTTTAATTTAATAACGCGTGTTGCCTCCATGGGCATCTACCACAGCTCTCATACGATTAGGCATAGAGTTTATCAACCGCTCTATGAAATTTTGAGGGATCATCTCCCATTCCTCTTCTATGGCAGTTTTCAACTCCTGCATCGTCTGGGCAACTGGCTGACGAGCCCCAACACGTCTTTTTAGCTCGTCCCACATGTGCTCAATGGGGTTCATGTCTGGGCTTCTGGCTGGCCAGTCCATAACTGTGATGTTCACATCCCGAAGATATTCCCTGACGATGCCGGCCGCATGGGCTCTTGCATTATCATGCATAAAAAGGAAATTTGGGCCCACATAGTCCGCGTATGGTATCACGTGAGGTTCTAAGCACTCACGAATGTACCTTTCAGCATTTAATGTTGGCAGCCGTGGTCCTGTAACAACCTCAAGTTGAGTTTTGCCGCTCGCGGATATACCGCCTCAGACAGTCCATGAGCCACCGCCATAAGCAACCCTCTCTTCAAAGCAGCATTGTGCGAAACGCTCTCCCTTACGTCGGTAGACCTTCTTCCTTCCATCATTGCCATGTAACACAATTTTAGACTCATCAGAAAAGAGTACACGGCTCCAATCTTGCTGTGTCCAATTTAAATGACTGCGTGCGAAATGAAGGCGCGCTGTTCGGTGGGCTCGCGTTAGTTTGGGGCCATTAGCTGGCTTGTGTGGTACCATATCGCGTTCTTTTAACGTTCTCCGAACAGTTCGAGCGCTCACAGATACTCCGTGGAAGTCGCGAAGTTGGTTTTGTATCTCAATGGAGGTAAGGTGACGATTTCTCAAGCTGGTCGTCACGATGAATCGATCCTGCCTTTCCGTTGTGACCCGAGATCGTGGCCTTCCTTGGCGACGAACAAAGTCGCCAGTCTCTAGGTACCTCCGATAAACATTTCGGACCGCAGATCGACTTAAATTAAGTTGAGCACTCACGTTTCTTTGGCTGTGTCCGGCCTGAATAAGTGCCACAGCTTGGGCGGCGACTTCAGGAGAAGTATCCATAGATTATTGATATAACCTCACCTTAATGTTAAGAATAAGTAATGTTTGTTGCAAAACCAAAGATATCAATCACTTTTTCAAGAATTAAGTCCAAGTAAACCAATAAAACCAAGTTTTCTTAGTATTCGATTGTTTGATATCAACAAACAGGCTCCAAATTGTCTTTTGTTTCTTTAAATTCTGTGTTCGAAATTCAAAAAAAGACTATTGAATGAAAATGTGAATGTGCCAGGTTCAAAACTGCATAAAAACTTTTTGCTCGACCTAATATAAAATTTTAGCTAGGACCAAACGAAACTGAAAATACAAGGTGGGCCAAAAGATGTGTCCAGAAGTGTATTATTAAATGTTTTTATATTCTAATATTTAAAAATGTAATTTTGAAAGAAAAAGAAAGAAAATACGTTTATTTGCGGTAAATATGACGCAAAGGACAACAAAATAAAATAAACAATGTAAAAAGCAAGATTTTTTTTTTATTTTCATGTAAATATATAATGAAATAAAGGAACTAATAATAGCACCGGCAATTCATATAGCACTTCGAATTTTAGACAGATATGGGTGACAGAATTTAGTTACGACCTTAATATTATTTATTCACATCTTTTTAGACTGGAAGGTGACTTTAAAATTCGGTTATCATCTCTAGATAATGTGATTATGTAAACAAACACCGACAAAGCTTTCCTGAACCTCAAAATTTTCATGCCGCTGTGTGTTTTTGTACCATCAAAACGTAGATGACACAAAAGGTACACGGTGCAATGTCGTTGAATAATCACCGACATAATAACTCAAAGAAGGCTTTTTTCAAATTCATCCCCCTGAATTAGCATAGGAATCTAAATATCGCGGTTACTACGAAGAACGGGGAGGAAAATGTGTTTTTGTTGACATTTTGGCTAGAGTATTTTTATTCATTATGCTATGAAGCTCTTGGCTAAGTAAAAATAGCAGCACGGCTCGATCGATCAAGTTAAGCTTCGCTTGCCGCGGTGGGTACGTGGATGGGTGACCATCTTTATATACCGAGCCCCATGTCTCGGAAAGCACATTAACCTTTAAGTACCGACGTGCGGTCTAAGAGGCCCCGGCAAGCACTTGACTTGAGACCAACACCCCTCCGTGCCTTGGAAAGTACTTAAGCCGTTGGTACCGGCTGTCATGTCGTGGATCTTTGACAGACGTTATGGGTCATCAGAAGCCCGAAAGTCTGACAAGCAGTCTAGCCAAGGAGTATCGTCTTACTTAGTTACTGGGTTGTGGAGGTCAGATAGGCAGTCGCACCATGTAAAATACTGATATTCAGCTGCATCCGGTTCGATTGGAAGCCGACCCCAACATAGTTGGGTAATGGCAAGGCTATACAGCATGTGTATAAAGTTTAAAGAAAAATTTCGACTAAAAATTCACAGTCATGTCCAGAAATTAATTATTTATTTATTTAATACTTCAAGCACAGATGTACAGAGGCGGACTTAATTCCGTACGCATTTTCTACCAGTCAACCTTTGGGTGATGCAGAGACAAATAGTGGCAGGTGCAATTATAAAAAATTAAGGATATAAAAATTCTACTTCCTGAATAGTTTTAAGCAAAGTGGTCAGAAATATTGGACGAATCGTTCAATTTTGAATATATTATTAAATAACTTAATAGAATGAAGTCTAGGGATATAATTAATTTTGATGATGCACTTAGTCTTTAGGGTTCCGACCTCAAAAGGAAAGAACGGAACCCTTATAGGATTACTTCGTTGTCCGTCTGTCCGTCTGTCTGTCTGTTAGTCTATCAAAACCCTTTTCCTCAGGAACGTGTAGAGATATCAAGCTGAAATTAATATACAATTCGTAGGCATATTTAGTCTTGGAGCACTAAAAAATCAAGCTTCTAAGACTTAGAAGCTTGATTTAAGAGCTTAAGAGCTTAAGACTCTTAAGCTCTTAAGCTCTTATTAGTAATAAATATTATGATGCGATGACTTAGAATCCAAGTCATCGCATTTAAAAATACGTCTATTTATGCGACATATTTCAATAAACTTTTCAGATTTGAGAGCTAGCCTCAAAACACGGGTAGCACGTATACCAAAATGGTCAGAAGAAAAGTTGCCCAAATTATTAATATATGTAAGATCCTTTACGGAAAAACAGATACTCCTGAGATGCACGACGAACTATCCCACCTTGTTGCTTCGATAAACTATAGCCCTATCCTAAGGCACAGATTGTTCGCCGTGCCTCGGAGTCGAACCGTCGCTCGAGCCCAGTCTCCTGTCCCTCGCGCACTCACTGCGCTCAACGCTCTCTTGGACGCTAAGCCTGACTGTGATGTGTTCGCGTATGAGTGGAAGAAGATCTTGTCAGTATGTCTGGAGTATTGTGAGAAGAGCTTATGACTGTCGAGTAGTTGTATACTTTTGTTATTGTAATTAAATAATGTGTTTGTGTCTTAAACTAATGTAATTGGCCTTGGCCGTTTTATATTAAAATAAATATATATTAAGATACTTACTCGCAAGTAAATCAAGACGTATAAAGTACTTCCTGTTGACCTAGAATCATGAAATTTGGCAAATAGCAAAGTCTCACAGCACAATAAAGGAAAAAGTCCAAAAATCCTTAATTTGTAATTTTATCACATAAAAATATATTTTTGGGATTACAAACTTATATTTGCAGTTGGAGAATAGATCGTGACATATATCAATGTAAGGGAGAACATGTTTTTCAACTACAATGTTAAGTTTTTGTTTCGAATAAAATCCTCTCTCTCTAAAATCAACTACGGAACCCTTCATTGTCCGTGGTCCGACACGCGCTTGGCCGGTTTTTGAGTGCTAGTCTACCTATATATTAAGATCTTAAGTTCCAAGCATTTTAAGTCCAAAGTAATTTTTATATGTAGTCACAAATATTAAGAACAACAATTGTAAATATCATACTGTTGTGATATTCTTTCAATAATTTATTTTGAAATAAGTATATTGTTGTTTCAGATTTGTTCAGCCTAATATTGCACTCAAATTATCATAAAGAAACCAACCAACCCCAAACAATAATTCTCAAAGTCGAATAGAAACAAAGGATATTATTATATCCCTTGGAAAACATCCTACGCCCTCTTAAATTTGACCCCCCCGCAAGTGACGTCACCGCAAGACGTCATTAGGCATCTACAAAATTAAAACTTCCATCTTCACAACCTTTATGTCTCAACACCCAAAGTTGAAATCACCGTGGACGGTGGAAAATTTAAGTTGGTGCACAGGGTGTCATTGACGAATCTGCCCCATTTCTCATCAAGTGTCATTTCAAAATGTCACCATAGGTTGTCACGAGCTGTCATTTGCGTTGTAATACTCAAAATGACTACCTTTATAGTACGCAGGTAGGGCAATTTCGGGGTTTACGTGATCGTAATGGAAAAGGACTCTCTTTATTGTACCCTTAATGATATTAAGCGGGATTGGTGTTCGCTTGACACCAAAATTAAATAAAGAACAAAATAGCGCTGCCTTGTGCTGTCGATATGCTTTTCTTTTTTATCTGGCGTACTGCATTTCATACCCAAAATGCATATGTCACAAACAACTAGCTTAATTAGCTGTAGCCTTTGCTTCGCTCGCTCGGCTCGCGCACGGTTGGTCATAGTTCTTACCTAAACTATCCCATTAGGTCGGGGTGCCTGGCTTAGGTACTGCGACCAATTTGACTCGCGCGTGGTTGGTCACACTTCCAACCTAACCCACACACCACAGAATACAACAAGAAAAGAAAAGAAACAAGATTTTCTGCACAAGTAGAGAAAATTCACTCCGCAAAATCATTTAAATAAATAGCGACTCTTGCTACGACACAATAAAGTGCGATTCAGGTCGCACAGCGGTAACTACCTACAGTTATATTCACCTAGAAGTTGCCTCTCTTTCTATCGCGTAATTCTACCTTCTGACTCGTTAGGGTTGTCTTCTTTTACGACGGGGTGCGTGAGTGAGTATCGAACTAACGTGCGCCCCGCGGCGCGCGGCAGCCCACACTGTATTAGCTCGACAAGTCGAGCCCGCCGCGTACCTACTTGTAGCTCCATACTTAAAATGCGGAGTACGCCTGGCCTGCCCATAATGAATATCATTCAGGCCGCTAGTTGAACGGCGCCGTTTAGTAAAAAGATTTGAAAGAATTGAAAGGCTAATTAAGCTAGTTGGTTGCGACATATACATCATACATAAACATTCTAAGGTACCTACACTAACAAAAATTTTCCTCACCGTTCTTAGTGGGTCAGGGTCTTATACCTATTACTTAATCCGATAATAATACAGCACCCTGTATCACATAACAAGAAACTGAGTTCCTTTTTCTGCGAGATGTAAACACAGCAGCAGGTCAAGTTACTACAAACTGTAAAATTTTCTCATTCGATTTTGAACTTAACCATCAACATATTAAGGTTTAAAATCATTTGGAGAAATTTGACAGTTTCGTAGTTATAACCTGATGCTGTTGTCTGTTCTTACAATAATTTCAACCTGTAATTACACACCCCTGCAACTAAACTTCATGGAACTTTGGTACAAACTGGGGAATACGACCAACTGTTAGATTAGGGTTTGCTGTTTGTTACAAATTAATTTAATTCTAGCCGCTATAGCCAGTTGCACATTGACATAGTTGAGTAACACACCAGGATAACATTGTATGAAAAAAATTGGGGAGGTTTCGTGGGACACCCGGTAGGAACGAAGTTCTTTTCGCTGTATATTATGTATTAATTATAGTATCTACGTACCTACTACGGACATTTTACATCATATTATACTTACACTTTGCACTCATTAATACATGTATGTATCATACTCTTTTATTGACTTTGCATTAGTATTTTGCGAATTGGTCTAAAAACGATTTGTTTTCTTTAATTTTCATATTTTTCAATGTTATGACACTTACGTCAGGGTTGTCCACAACCCTGACGACCTATCCTATCTGACCTCCAGGTCAGATAGGCAGTCGCTCCATGTAAAATACTGGTATTCAGCTGCATCCGGTTAGACTGGAAGCCGACCCCAACATAGTTGGGAAAAGGCTAGGCAGATGATGATGATGACACTTACGTCAGGCTGTCAAGCTGTCATTACTTTTTCTTCTAATTTTCTCTCATAATGTTTCTTACTGGCTTAGTCTATGAAGCTTCTTTTGATTTATATAATTTAAATTACGAAACTTTATGAGAAAATTAGAATAAAAAGTAATGACAGCTTGACATTCTGACGTAAGGGTCACAACATAATACAGAGCCATCTAGTATAGATCTCAAGTTTCAAGACGCAAAAGAACAAAAGTACCAAACATTCCCTATGATTTTATTGCTATGAGTTTGGGGAATTCCAAGTAAGACGTCATAATATATTACCAACTTCGACTTACGGAGTCTATCTTTTCAAATTCGAGTTAAAGTTTTCTGTCCAGTTACAATGTCTAAGCGCTAATTTTTCAATCGTCACATAACTTTAAAAAATATGTAAACTACCTACTAAACTTTCGTATTTATTCTACAGAGAACAGTTATCTGACTATTGAAAAATCAGCCCTTATTAAATCGAGATACCGCGTATAATTCCGCTCACGCGAGCGCGGTGTGAATCGGGTCCGTGGAGTCATTTTACCTAATATTGTACGTGGTGTGAGTTCTATACCAAGAAAATATTTTTTTTATTATTACTTAATAGTGATGGAACAACGTTAATAATAAAAAAATATTTTCTTGGTATAGAACTCACACCACGTACAATATTAGGTAAAATGACTCCACGGACCCGATTCACACCGCGCTCGCGTGAGCGGATAAGGCAATTTTTTTTCGTCTTGCTGAGGATTACAACTTAACAAGGTACCTACGAGTTATCGAGATAGCAATGAAGTATGAGCGCGCGTGATGATTTCTACCAGTCAACTCTTAACGCAAGCCGCGTTAAAGAACTTCGTTCCAAAAAATCTCGTTTCGTAAGAACATGCGTCGGTGTGCTAACAGTATAAGACCTAGGCTTGTGTTGAAAATGTTACATTAAGAGCCTATTTGACGATGTCCGAATAGCCACTACTTTACCGTTCCATTTTTAACCGACTTCAAAAAGGAGGAGGTTCTCAATTCGTCGGAACCTTTTTTTTTTTAATTTTTTTTTTTATGTATGTTCCCCGATTACTCGAAGATGGCTGGACCAATTTAGATTTTTTTTTATTTATTCGAGAGGGTATACATCAAAGTTGGTTCCATATAAAATTGATTAACTTTGCTTCGGTAATTTTTGAGTTACGAGTAGCTTCAATAATACGTATTTTTTCCTCACTTTTATATGGATGATGTTCTAGTTTGTTTTGCAGGTAGTGGTATTACAATTTGTGTGGGGTAGGTAAACAACTAAAAAGTGAAAAATAAAAACTTTTTTACAAAAAAAATACAACCGACTTCCAAAAACAACACTACAAAGTGAAAAATAACTTTAATTTCGGAAGTCGGTGGCAAAAAACGAAAATACATTTAACTAGACACCGACTTTCGAAATTAAAGTTATTTTTCATTTTGTAATGTTGTTTTTGGAAGTCGGTTGTATTTTTTTGTAAAAAAGTTTTTTTCATTCAAAAATGGAACAGAATTTGTATGAAATTATTTGCCAAGTAATAGGAGCTTAATCTTAGGTGGTGAAACAGGCCCTTAACCTAAGTTCAACCCTGTGCAACTGAACAAATAATTAAGAAACATAAAGTACACAATAATATTTAACTTCAATTAACTGGTAAATAGACATTAAACACATCCGAACGGTAATGATTTCCATATTGTAATTAACTTGCGCCGATGAAACTAGTTTCTGTCCAACAGATAAAGTCGCCATTCCATAGCGGCACTGGCTAAGCTACGCACGTGTGCTTACAGCATCGCTTTGTATAAAAATGTAAGCGGGATCGTCCACTGTGACCCACAGCAACGACATGCACAGATTCCGTTCAGATTGTTCCGCGATTTTTTGAGTTATTTCTGTTTTTTTTTGTGACATGATCGTCTTGAATGTTTCATGTTACAAAAACAAATCGGAAAAATACACACTATAAAAAAATATTTAAATTGTTAAAGCTACACCGGCAGAAAACTCTAAAAAATTACAAAAACAATAATAACTATAGGTAAATTTATTGTTAATCGTTGACTGTTCACACCGCGCCCCGGCGAGTACTCGTTTGTCGTAGCGACAAGAGGTATCAAAGAGAATAATCGCTTAGCAACGTACGCTTGGTAGGCAGAACACTCGCTGAGAGAGTCACGTTCTGTACATACTCATACCAGCGAGTAATCGCTCGTCGCCGCCGCGCACTCGCTGGTCGTTGCTCGCAAACTCGTTTTTAGTTGCTAGCTGTACTCACTTCTCGTTAAAGCTTTAGTTTCCTAGGAAAGCGGTTCCGTCATATTATAACGGCCGTAATGAAAATCTGTCATTTTCACCAGTACCTCAAACCCCCAAAGATTTAAATCGTTAGATTTGCCTTCCCGTACTTAGTCACGTGAAAAGTGTACATACTGAAAAGAGTTAGTTTACAGATTATTAAATAGCGTTTCCACGACAATCAAGTCAAGTCCTCGTCAAGTGCGTCATTGCGTGTCAGAGGTGTCAAAACGAAACAGAAACGCGACTATCTTTTTACGCGGTAAGACGAATCTAACGATTTAAATCTTTACCGCTGTCATCATTTTCATGACAGCTGTCACTACGGCCGTTAAGTGCGGCCACCGCTCTTCTAGGAAACCGTAACATGAAAAGTTTTCCACGTTCGACCGTCGACTGTCCACTGCGACATAAGATGTGTACGGAGAGTTCTCCGGGCACATAGGATGTGCTACGTAGGATGTGCATGGAGAGTTCCGAGTGCAAATCCTACATAACAGTGGATGGTCGACTTTACTGCGTTTTCACTCACGTTTAATTATTTTAATTACCCGTTAAAATTATTCCATTTCATTTGTATATTCATTATTATTATATTCAGAAACGGTTTGTGAGAACATTTTGGGTTAATTTCTAGAATAATTTGGTGATTGCGAATATTGTTATTGCAAAATTAGGTCGTTCGTGTATTTCCTATGTTTATATTAGATGATCGTTGGTCTAGTGGTCGCAACTGCTGAGCGTGAGGTCCTGGGTTCGATTCTCGGATCGGGCAAAGTGTTATCGGGTTTTTCCATCTGGAATTTCTCAGTAGCAGCCTGGAGTCTGGATTTGTGTCCGGTTTTTGGCAATAGGCTCGCTCCCTGTTACCAGATTAATGCGGATGTACTATAGGTACACCTCTACTTAAGCCTTCGGGAAATACAGTCGTGATGTTATGTTTAAAATTAGATGATTCGTTTGGTTTGTGAAAAAATACAATGTTGAACATTTTACACAGCTTAAATGGTTCCGTACCTCAAAAGGAAAAAACGGAACCCTTATAGGATCACTCGTGTGTCTGTCTGTCCGTCTGTCACAGACAATTTTCTCCGAATCCAATGGGCGAATTAAATTGAAATTTGATACACACATGAATCTCTGTGACCCAAACACAGACTGGTAAAGTAAATAAATGAATTTTGTATATGGGGATCACTTTTGGGGGCAACTAAGAAAATTTTTAAAAAAGTTTTGCAATCTTTACCGTGTGATTTTTATAGTATGAATTTTATAGTAAGATTTTTAAAAGTTATTTAAGGAAATAGATGAAAATTTACCATTCCCCCTTATCTCCGAAACTGCTGAGCCTAAAATTTTGAAAAAAATACAGAAAATAATTCTTTACTGTAGATTACAGGAAAACTTATAAGAAGTATGTGGTGTTAGAATAACATGGTAAATCTCTCAATATTGTGAGTACAAACTTACATTATCAGTTGGAATGTATGGGAGCATGTTTTTCAACATGTGTTTTTCATGTTAAGTTTGTTCTTGGGATTAATTCATCCCAACAACGGAACCCTGCATTGTGCGTGTTCCGACACGCACTTGGCCGGTTTTTAATTTTAACTCAGTGATGATTTGGTTCTAAAAAATTGCACAAGCAATAAATATTCGTTAAAAAGAGCATCAAATTAAACTAAGCTAAACTAATATTAGGTCTTTACCTATGAAATTGCCGTACTGGCCATTTCAAATCAAAATAATTTTTGTTTGCCTAAGAATTCTAATTTCAAATTAATTTTATTTTAAAAACATGGATTTTTTTTCCAAAAGTAGTCATTTGTTTATTGATTAGTGTTACATTTTCATCGCATTTCAATATTATTCGTCATCATGGATACGTTCAAAATTCGAGTAATTATGGAATATGAGTACCGTCGTGGCAGCAACGCGGCACAAGCGGCACGCAACATCAACGACGTTTACGGAGCTAACACTACAAACCAACGCACCACTTGTTATTGGTTTGCTCGCTTCCGTTCTGGAAATTTCGACCAGAAAAATGAACCTCGCGGTCGTCCGAAGACTTTGGTCGACAATGACGAATTAAAGGCGATTGTGGAAGCCGATGATACACAATCTACGGCTGAATTAGCAGCAGCTTTCGACGTTAGCGTCAAAATAATATTGGTCCATTTGCGTCAAATTGGCAAGGTAAAAAAGCTTGACAAATGGGTGCCCCACGAACTCAATGATCGCCAGCGCGAAGTACGCGTCGAAACGTGCCTTGCACTGCTCAACCGATACATAAATGAAGGAATTTTGAACCGCATTGTTACCTGCGATGAAAAATGTGTTCTGTTTGATAACCGCAAGCGCTCAGCAAGTTGGTTGGATCCTGGTTCAGCACCTAAACAATGCCCTAAACGAAAACTTACCCCTAGAAAAGTGATGGTTACTGTTTGGTGGTCTAGCGCCGGTGTGATTCATCACAGCTTCTTACCAAACGGGGTGAGCATTACTTCAGATGTGTACTGTGAAGAACTGAACACAATGATGGAGAAGCTGGCACATCTCCAACCAGCATTGGTCAATCGCTCGTCTCCGCTGCTCCTGCACGACAACGCGCGACCTCATACTGTACAGCAGACGGTCTCCAAGTTGCAAGAACTGGGGTTGGAAGCTCTCCGTCATCCACCCTACTCACCAGACCTTGCGCCTACAGACTACTACTTTTTCCAGAATTTGGATAACTTCTTGGCGGGAAAAAAATTCAATACCCGAGAGGCAGTACAAAATGCCTCTGAAGAATTTGTTGCCTCCCGTCCAGCTGATTTCTTTAAGAAGGGCATCAATAAACTGCCACTGCGTTGGCAAAGATGCATTGATTGCATGGGGGATTACTTAGATTAATACAAATAAAAAATGCATGAAAAAAATTCGTTTAAATTTTTTCATACAAAACGGCAATTTCATAGGTAAAGACCTATTATTACAACCAATATTACAACTTCAGCCCGCAACTTTGACCGCGTGAAATTTCTTGTACTCCCGACCTACTCCGTCGCATAGCATCGCGTGCCCATGCTATTACTAACTTCGGTTTAGCGTAGCGTTTTTTTAGACTTTTTATTTTTGTTCAGCTCCTAAATGTCCTAGCGTGATGTTAAATAGCTTATAGCCTTTCTCAAGAATTGTGCTATCAAATTCAAAAAGAATTTTTCAAATCTGATTGCTAGTTCCAGAGATTAGCGCGTTCAAACATACAAACAAACAAAAAAACAACCTCTTCAGCTTTGTTATAGAGTAGCTGCGCCCCGCGGTTTCACCCGCGTAGACCGGGATAAAAAGTAGCCTATGTATTAATCCAAGGTAGTATGCTTATACTACCTTGGATTAATACATAGGCCGACTTGGATACCGATTTGGATGAAATTTGGTATGTAGATAGCTTTATCTACATACCAAATTTCATCCAAATCGGTCCAGCCGTTTGAGCGGGAAGAACTGACAAACATAAAAACACACACACACACACATACTCATAATCTTTCGCAATTATAATATTAGCGTGATTCAATTGAAAATCCCGAATCCTCTTCATGGAACAGAAAATAAATTAGCAAACATTAATCAACAATGCAAAAGAAATAAATATTCACCGACCCCATTCTACTGAACCAAACTACAAATACTAGAAACTGTAATCATCATAAATATCTAGACTACCAATACCTTCAATAATTAGGTCCAATATTTACTCCTAACAACAATGCCAGTCATAAAGTTTCTGACTACCGTCATAAAATATAGATATGTCAATAACTTTACAATGTGTGGTTATAACAATATGGCCAGTTTGTCTTGGCAGCCAGAATTCTATTAATACAGCACCCATAATGCGTGACATACTTACAATCACAATTAAATTTAAAAAAAACTGGTCAAAAGCGAGTCGGACTCGCGCACCGAGAGTTCCGTTCCGATTTCTGAAAAAGTGTGCTATTTAGAGACATCGTTTTATTTTTTCTATAATCTTTACATACATTTCTATCACATAGAATATTTTCATATTTTTCTCTATGCAAACTTCGGAGATAAGGGGCGGAACGGTATTTTTTTACATTTTTCAACAAAAGTCGAAACTAAAAAATTTAAAAAATATTTGAGAATGTCCATACAGTGCTCTTTCAATACCCCACACGTCCTAGTAGCCCCACTTCGAATTTTTAAGAAACTAGTTGGCTGCGAGAAATACACAGAATTTATAAACTAATATTATTTCAATAATAATAACCACCGCCGCCGTATCTCTACGTTGACATCGTGGTAAGGCTTGCGGCCTCCAAATTGTAGGTCTGTGCCGGTAGTTTACTTTGCCGGAACAGGTCTAGGATGAGGAGCCAGAGCCACGGACTCTATCTCCCGGGAGAAGTCTTGATCTTTACTTCTGGTTGCCTTTATTAGCCGGCTAGAGTGAACAATGACGAGGAACACTACTCCCACCTCTTTCTAGCCTTTATCGGCTGGCTTGAGTGGAGATTCGCTAGAGCAAAAGTGCTCGGAGGAAGGAAGTATTCCAGTAAGATGCTGGTAGGGATCTTGACTGTACTTCCGGGATTGTCCTGATAGCCGTGGAATATCTGTCCACTCCTCAAGCACCTCAGGACATGTTACTCCCTTGTCGCTACGTCACTACATGCTAGGGACTGTTTCTGGGAGCCCATTATTGAGAGTGCAAGTCATCCCCTGCACTTTTATCTGTGTATATTAGGTACATAACACTGGTCAGGCAGGGGACATAGTTCTTCCATAGTCAAGATTCCCAATCTACTATAGCCACCAACACCCATAGCCCAATATGTTTTGTTTCCATATTCTGCAAGAGTCCTGCACCAACCGGGGCTTATTCTTGGGTGCAATTACATAGTGCATACAGGGAAAATCGTTGGCTGGTGCCCTCTCTTCATTTAAAATTGTCTAAGGGGCCTCTGCAAGTTGGCTTCGGCTTCTCGTACGTCTTCCAAAGGTCCGGGACCCCAGGGTCCCAAGGTGCATTCAATAAAATAAAAAAATAATAATATATTCTGTATAAGGGAGAAGGAAGGGGGGGGGGAGGGTATAAGGGGGAAGGAATCATAGAAATAAAAGTACAAATTTCAAAATATATTGGTCACTCTTAATACTTTCTAAGTAAAGTGAGGTAAAAATTTTTCGGTCTCCTTGAAAGTAATGGGGTAACTTTGGCAGTAAAATGATTTAATAGCCATTTCCTTTGCCTCGTCTTTATGGGCCACTTAACTTTTTACTTTATGGTCGTAATGCACCTCCGTTGGCATATCTGGTAAGTTATCGCTGAAAAATAATTAAAAATACTAAGAAAGTACCGTGTGAAACTGGCGTGTTCGATTTATGGAAGTTTTCAGTATTTCTAAAGTAGTGCAACGAGGAAATAGTGTAAAAGCTTCTTATATTAGGTAGTAAAACTACTAAGAATGTATTGTAGCTCATTGTGTTCATCTGCAGAGCAAGCTTCCTTTCATTGCTTCATTTTTTTTTTACCTAATTGTGGTGTAGTAATTTTATTCTAGGTGCACTGTTTTCACATATAATGATACTAGCTGGGTATTCAGGGTGTCAGCTATGTCCATACCAAATTGTATCAAAATTAGTCCAGCCGTTTGAGCGTGAAGAAGTAACAAACATACAAACACACACACTCACAAACTTTCGCCTTTAGAATATTAGTTTGATAATTAATGTATACAAAATATTGTAAAATAATTTGGCAAGAGTAACGGTGGAGTATCTTGCTCTTTCTTCTCCATACAAAACTACCATTTTGAAGGGCTGACTAGAATCAATTCAAAGATGTTTTTTTTTTTGTCTTTCAAAAGTGCCTTTCATGTGCCTATTTGAAATAAATTATTTGACTTTGACTTTACCTTTCCTTGTTTTTCGCCTTTCCTTTTTTTCAAACTCATAATTTAAAAAAATTGTGATAATTAAAACTAAGTTAAATCTAAACAAGGTTAATTAAATTAGCTAGCTAAACTCCGCAGATGCGACAGGTATCGATATCTAAACATGATGACACATATGAAAATAGTTTTTCACAACTCATACTTCAAGTAACAATACTAACAGCGGACCTCCCAAAAAACATTAGATCTTTTCCCAACTATGTTGGGGTCGGCATCCAGTCTAACCGGATGCAGCTGAATTCCAGTATTTTACATGGAGCGACTGCCTATCTGACCTCCACAACCCATTAACTGGGTAATACGATACCCCTTGGTAAGAGTGGTTGTCAGACTTTCGGGCTTCTGATGACCCGTAACGACTATCAAAGATCCATGGATGATAGCCGGGACCAACGGCTTAACGTGCTTTCTGAGGCACGGAGGAGTCTCGGTATGTAAAGATGATCACCCATCCACGGACCGACCCCGGCAAGCGTAGCTTAACCTGATGGCTCGACCCGTGCGGCTGTTATTTCTTAGCCACGAGCTCTTTCTAATGTATATATTTACTCTCTTTCTTTTAATTTTTACACGACTGCCCAAAAAGGAGTGTAATGTTTTATTGTGTTAGAAATCGATACCCATGACGTCTGTGAAGTTTACAGAAAAAAAAAATAGATGTTTATACTGATATTTCAAGTGTTTACTATGATACCCATCCCATCTGCTGAGTTCTAGCTAATTTAACCCTAAATATAATAATTATCACCCCAGATTCATACCATTCAGCAAACCCCCTCGTCTTCCAAACAAAAAAGAACACAATCAAATACGAAACAAAAAACCAATCAAGCGCAAGTCGGACTCGCGCACCGAGGGTTCCGTTCCGATTTCTGAAAAAGTGTGCTATTTAGAGACATCATTTTATTTTTCATGTAATCTTTACATAAATTTCTATCACATAGAAAATTTCAGATTTTTCTCTATGCAAACTTCGGAGATAAGGGGACGAGGGGAACGGTATTTTTTTTTTACATTTTTCATCAAAAGTCGAAAACTATACGGCCTAAACAAAAAACCTAAAATGTTAGAGAATGCGCAAACTGCGCTCTTTCATATGATACACCACATGCTTTAGTAGCTCGACTTCGAATTTTTAGGACCCCCTTTCAGTCCCTGTTACAAAAAAACCATACATATTTTTATTTCTTTCTTATTTGCAAAATAGTTGGGCAAACGTCATCTAAAACTGTTCCAAATTTCAAGTTGATAGCATTAGTAGTTCTATTGAGATATGCAGCTGTGACAGACAGACAGACTGAGTCGCATCATAAGGGTTCCTTTTTACCATTTTGGTACGGAACCCTAAAAACTGACCCTCCAACCCGAAGCTAATAATTACTCACAGTATATTCTCGATAGTACCAAAAAAAACTATAAACATAAAATACACTAAAATTACACAAATGGATACAAATTAACGAGCAACGGAACAAAGAAACATATCAAAACAAACACACCGGGAGATTTTTTTTTTTTTTTTTTTTTGACGCTGGGAAAAATGCATTACGCATGCCCACCCGTCGGGGGACGGGTGGGGTATGTGGGACTCCCCGGTAAATCTGGTATACCCACTAAACGACCCAGCGGCGCTCCCGCATCGCCGTGACGGGAGGGTCATGGGAAACTGGCTCAGCCTTTACATCCACAACCCTCCCGGCGCATGCCCGCCTAGCTGGCGGGCCCCGCTTGCCCCCCAGCAGGTTGAGGGGCTACGGGAATGGCCGGGAGCACCTGACCATTCCCGTCCGGCACCGGTGGAGGTCCGTGCGATACAGGCAAGGGTGCCCCCGCACCCGTTGCCTGCTGGCCTCCACCTGGGAGGAGTCGGAGATGAGTATCAAACTCACGTCTTCTTCGACCCCTCCTCCGCCTTCGGAGCGGCGCCGCGTGAGGATCATCCTCCCGCGCCCGCTCCACCGCCTCCTTCTGGGACATGACGTGTTCGCAGAAGGAGGCGACCGCCGCCCAGGACCTCTCATCCACCAGCATGGCGTTAACCACGCCGGGGAGCGAGAGGTCCGGTCCTATCACCGCGACCAGATCGCGGCGCGTCTCGGACCACGACGGGCACGACCCGAGGGTGTGCTGCGCCGTGTCCTCCGCCGCGCCGCAACCGTGGCACGACGGCGTCTCCTCCCGTCCGATTCGGTGCAGGTACGACCCGAAACAGCCGTGTCCGGACAGCACCTGCGTCAGACGGAAGGAGAGGAACCCGTGCGACCGCTCGAGCCAGTCTCGCAGCACTGGCCCGAGCGCATCGAGGGTCCGGCGGCCAAAGACTGCAGTGGCGAGTTCTCCCGTCCAGTGGACGACGATGGCGTCTCGCGACTCCCGTCGGCGGGCCTCGCGCTCTTCCGGGGCCGGGCGTTCTCCTCTCGCCCTCCGCCCCGCCGTCCACTCGTATACTCTGGCGAGCACCCACGCCTCGAGTTCCCAAGGGGGGGCGCCGGCCAGAGCACAGGCCGCCGCAAAACCCACCGTCCGGTAGGCCCGCGCGACCCGCTGGGCTATGGCCCTCTGAGGCGCCCGCAATGCGGCGGCGTTCTCCCTCCTTCGGAGGGAGTCTTCCCAGATGGGGGCACCGTAGAGGGCCATGCTCCTCAAGATGCCGGCGTAGAGCTGCCGGCATCGCGCGCTGGGCCCGCCCGAGTTGGGCAGCAGCCACGAGAGCGCCCCTGCAGTCTTCAGCAGGCGCGACGACAGCCCGCTGAAATGCGGGCCGAAGCGCCACCTGCTGTCGAGTACGAGGCCCAGATATTTCATCTGGGCCTTGACCTCGATCCTGACGCCCTCCACGAAGATGTGGGCGTCAGGTGGGGGGCGCTGCCGAGGTCCGTGGAAAAACACGGCCTCGGTCTTGTGCAGCGCCACCGTCAAACCCAGGCGGCGGATCCTCCCTGCCACCAAGGATCCGCCCGCCGAGGCCAAGTTGGCCGCCTCCCGGAAACTCCCTCCCCGGGCGGTGAGGAGAGTGTCGTCCGCGTAGCAGACGACACTCGTGCCTCGGAGGAGAGTTCCCCTCAAGAGCCAGTCGTAGCCGACGTTCCACAGGAGAGGTCCCACGACCGAGCCCTGCGGAACGCCGGCCCCGACGGCGTATCGCCGGACTTGGCCAGTTCTGTCCACCAGGACGATCGCCCGGTCGTCCAGGTAGCTGGCCAGCAGACGCCGCATGTACCGAGGCACTCCGTGGAATCGGAGCGCCTCCAGGATCGTGGAGTGGGGAACAGAGTTGAACGCGTTGGCTATGTCGAATGATACGGCCAGCAACCCGTCCCCCGCCTCCATCGCCTCCTTCGCCTGGTCCTTCAGGCGGGTCAGCGCGTCCACTGTCGAGCGCTCAGCCCGAAAACCGAACTGAGCGTCCGACAAGTCCGGCCCGATGGTCCGCAGATGGCTCTTGAGGCGGGCAGCGATTATCCCCTCGAACATTTTCCCGACCTCATCGAGCAGAACGATGGGCCGGTATGCCGAGGGGGAGTCCGCTGGGCGGCCCTCCTTGCGGAGGAGGCACAACTGCCCCTCCTTCCACGGTTTCGGGAACCTCCCGCACGCAAGACACGCGCTGAAGAGGTCCCGAAACCGCTCCTCCATTTCAGTGGCGGCAATCGCCACCACTCTGGCTGGAACCCCGTCGGGGCCCGGAGCCGTCTTCTTGGCGCGGATGCGGAGAATTGCCGCGCCAAGCTCCGGCTCCGTGACAGGAGGGGGGGCCTGCTCCTCCTCCTCCTCAGCCAGTAGAGCCGCACTGCCCCGCGGCGGGTCCATCACTGGTGGGGTGAAGCTGTCCCTGCACGGAAACAGGGACCGAACCACCCCATCCAGAAACGAGGGCTCCAGGGTCTCGGCAACCGGGGGGCCAAAGGGGCGCAGCTTGTTGCGCGCCGCCTTATATGGCCTCCCGTAAGGGTCGTTGTCGAGACCCTCCAGCATCTCGGCTCTCGCCGAGTCCTTGGCGGCGGCGATGGCACCGCCGAGGACCGCCTTCGCCTCCGTGTAGACCTCATAGAGGCGGTCCTCGTTGGCGCGGTCTCGTCGACGCCGCCGCCGGCTCCGTGTGTAGGCCCTCCTTGCCTCCACACACGTCGCCCGCAGCCCCGTCAGCTCCACCGACCACCTGTACACGGCGCGCCCGGGTGACGGTCGGCCAGACCGAGGCATGCTAGAGTTGCATACCTCGGTCAGAGACCCCCTCAGGCGCTCCGCCGCGGCGTCCACGTCCAGGCCGACAAACGGTGGCGAAAGCCAGTCCTGGACGAATGCCGCCTCCACCGCAGCCTCCCTGTCCAGGCGGGTGAGAGCCCACCGCGGGAACGATGATCGCCCCGAGGTGGTCCGCGTCTCTCCGGGAGCACCGGTGGAGATGTCGAATCGCACGTAGCGGTGGTCCGACATGGTCTTCACCAGGTCCACCCGCCAGTTCAGCACGCGCGCGGCCAACGCGGGGGTGGCGAATGTGACGTCCACTATTGAGCCACCCCGCCGCCGCACGCATGTCTGGACGCTTCCTCTGTTTAGGAGAGAGAGTCCAGAGTAGGCTGCCCACAACTCCAACGCCCGCCCGCGAGCGTCGGTGGCCGGGTTGCCCCAGGTTACCGACTTGGCGTTCAGGTCTCCCAATACGGAGACCTGACGCGGCGCCACCCTGCCGACCACGGCGGCCAGGACTCCGAGAAAATTCTCAAAGTCCTGAAGAGGGCGGTTTGGGGAGAAATAGACGCCCACCAGGGCTAATTCTCCCCACGCGGCCGCCACGTATCCCGGTCCCCTCTCTAATAGCGAGAGGGGAGGGGAGTCTGTGGAAGACCGCGCCGTTAGGGCCACCAAGCCGTCCTCGTCACCCAGCCAGCTGCCGGGGATCGAGTAGGGCTCGGCGACCACCGCAACGTTCACCAACCACTCGGCCATGACCTGCACCATCAGGTCCTGGGCCGCTCTGCAGTGGTTGGTGTTCGCCTGGAGGATGCGGTAGTCGGAGACCATTACTCCAGCATCGCATCCCCCACCTCTGATACCGCCGCTGGAGCTACAGCGGCGACGTCGGCGCCGGCGGTGGCAGCGATAGGTCGCACCTGCGCCGGCACCACGCCCTTCCTCGCGGGAGCCTTGCAGCCCTTGCCCGCCATCCTGTGGTCTGCGGGGCGACCACTGGCGGCACACGCCGCGCAGCGTAGCGTGGTGGCACCGCAGGCGGCGCTCTTGTGTCCCTCCTGCCCGCATCGCTAACAACAGTTACCCAAGTCGGACTTGGAGGGACACGTGGCCCGGGTGTGGCCGGGCGCGAAGCACTTGAAGCAGCGCTGCGGCTGTTCTTCAAGCGGCCGGACCACAGCCGAGCTGACCCTTTGGTCGCGGCAAGGACGGCCCCAGCCGCGGCCACTGGGCACTCGACGCGGATGGTGCCCATGCCGCGGCGACCGAGCCTGATGGCTCCGCCCTTCACCGCGCCAGCGACGCAGCCTCCAGCCGCCGCAACGGCCGCCACCACATCCTCTTTGGTGACCGAGTCCTCCAAATCGGCCACCTCCAAGGCTGCGGTCTTGATGGGCCTGACGACCGCTGCCGCATCCGCGATGACCTCTTGCAACTTTGTTGCGAAGAGGTCCGCGCTGGTGTTGCGCTGCTCCCCCGAGAACTCGAAGATTCGAGCCCCGGCCAGCGTTCGTCGGCAAGTAATTTTGCCCAGCCCCAGCTGGGTGGGGTCGACGGTGGCACGAGCCCGTCTCAGGACGGACTCGTACGTCTCCCCCCGCTCCACGGCCTCCGCGGTGATGGTCACCACGACGGCCGCGGTTTTGGGAGGAACCAGCTTCCTCCTACCGGCTTGGGGCTTCTTGGCTGCGGGAGCAGCCTCTGCGGCAGCGGGCTTGGGGGTCGCCTTCCTCCCCTTTCCCTTCTTCACCACTTCCGTCCACGCCCGGTTGGACGGGGTGGTGGAGGGAAGAAGGGCGTCTTCCTCCTGCGAGTTCCGGGGGGCCGCTGGAGTGGCAGACGGCCCAGGCACTCCCTCTGCGCTCGTGGAGGGCGTTTGAGAGGCCACCGTGGTCCTCTTGCCCTTGCCTTTGCCCTTGGAGGGCTTCGAGGCCTGGGGCTGCGCACCCGATGCCGGGCCTCCCAGAGGCACAAGTCCCGGCTCCGTCGGCGGCGTACTCTTATCCGCCGCTAGCGGCGGGCGGAGCCGCCTTTCCGGCAAGAGCCGGTCCTCTATGCCCGCGAGGCAGCTCCTGATGAAGGCTCTCTCCTCCATGACCACCCCGCGGATTATTGCCTCGAGGCTGGCAGTGGAGGAGGAGCCTCCCACCATCGGACCTGGGGCAGATTGGGCAGGCCGGGCCGTGGCCTCAGCCAGCTTCTGGTGTAGCTGGCTGACCTCCGCCTGCAGGCGATCCACCTTCGCCTGCAGCTGCCGCGTCTCGTCCGTGGCCGTCCGCTTCACCAGCTCCATGACGATGCCGTGCATGCTGACGGCCCGGCATTTGAGGGCCTTCTGGAAGGTCCCCTTCAAATTGGAGGACTTTGAGGCGACCTCCAGAACCTCCTCCCTGTCCTCCTGCGCCATGCGCTCCAACTCCGCCAGGGAGTGGTCAGCATAGAGAACAGTCGATGCCCCATAGCCAGACCTCGACCGGGCGGCTTGTGCCTGCTGCTCCTTGGCGGCGACCCTCTCCTCCAGGTCCGCCTGGAGCTGCGCCCTCTTTGCCAGGTTTAGCTGGCGCTCGGCGTCCACCAAGCCCACATCGTGAGCAGAAGCCGAGGCAGGAGTCAAAGCCCTTTTTGGCTTCGGTTTCCTCCCCGGCCCCTCCTCGACCGACTCCGAGGAGCCCTCGGACCCACGCCTCATGTCGGCCCTCTTCCTCTTGACGCGACACGACTGGTCGGCCGCCGACGTCTCCATAATGGACTCGTCGGAGTCCGAACAGTCGCTTGGCCTGAGGAAAAGGCTGACCGCAGATGGTGCGCGGTCAGCCTCTGACGCCGAAGCGTCGCCGGCGTGGCCCTGAGAAGGGCCGTTGGATTGGCCCTGAGAAGGGCCTTTTGGTTGGCCCTGAGAAGGGCCTTTTGGTTGGCCCTGAGAAGGGCCTTTTCGAAAACGCCCGGAGGCGTCCCGCAAGGGTTTCGGCATAGCCTCCGCGGGTGCCGTAGGTTCCGACATTAACAATAAAATGGATTAAAATAGATAAAATAGCTACGACAACACAGCGCACTTTAGCCGCCGGTCTGCCACTCCGTTACGGTGGTCAGACACGGCGTTGCCCAGGGGATACTGCGAGGAAGTATGCGCTGTGGGGGATCCCCCGGGAGATACCCCAACTTGTTTCCGTAGAAAAGAAACATAAAATCAGATTAACTCGTATAAACAAAACAAGAATAAACATTATACGTGTAGTTGTTTGTTCGGGAATGTAAGTGGTACTAACCGCTGTACATTTTGATCAACACTGTTCTATCACAGTCTATACATCACATGTATAGACTATGGTTCTGGTTAGGGAGTGTTAAAGTTCAATGCAGAAGGTTGAGTTTAACTGGAAAATTGATATTTTAACCCCTTTAGGTGCTGAATTTTTAAATTCCTTCCTTGGTGCTCACCTTTGTTATTAATAAAGAACTCTTGTGCAAAAATTTTTAAACATTACAAAAAACATAGACCAGCCAAGTGCGCGTTGGACCACGCACAATGAAGTGTTCCAAAGTTGCAAAGAATTTATCCCGAAAGTAATCCCAAAAAAAAAAATTTTTTAGGTGATAAATTTAACAATTTTCGGACTTTTTCCTTTATTTGTTCTGTGAGACCTTGCTTATTGCCAAATTTCATTATTCTAGGTTTTGATTTACTTGCGAATATCAAAATATGTCGCATATATGGCCGTATTATTTTTATTGCGTTGACTTAAAAGCTTGATTTTTTTAGAACTCCAAGGGATCATAGATTTACGTTTTTGATATTAATTTCAACTTGATACCTCCATGCGTTCCCGAGAAAAAGGGTCTTAACAGACGGTCAACGAAGTGCCAAGGGTTCCGTTTTTTCCGTTTGAAGTACGGAACCCTAAAAACAATTTTCCTCGTCGCCAATGTTCAATTATGAGGCAAGCTTCCATTATTTTAGACCGACAGCAATCTATGTACTTATATAATTCTACACTCGTGAGTTTTTGATACAAACGTCATTGTTGCCATATATAATAGAACACTTCTGAACCCAGTAGTGCTATTCTGTAAACATCTCACCGTGATAACTCAGGTGAAGTGAGCGTGAAGTGAGCCGTCATTCCACCTGATGCTACGGGTTGACACTATTGACACCTCACTTTAAGATCACTTCACTCATGTTTTCACGGTGAGATATTTACAGAATAGCACTACAGTGGTTCAGGCACGGACTACGCTCACGTAGTCTGTCAGTGAATTTAAATATCTATTAAGTAGATTAAAGACTTCACAATGAACGCTCATTAATGTAACTGGATTGTCATAAATATCAAGCATAATAACATAATCTGTCTGCAACGTTCCCACTGCTGGGATACAGGCCTTCTTTATGTGAGAGGGAGTGGGCCGTAATTCACCACGTAGGCTCAGTGCGGGTTTGTGGATTTCACATGTCATTGAATTTTTAGACTGTGAGACTGTGTGATGTACTCGTATGTTTTTCTCACGATGTTTTTCGTCACCACTGTTCTCTGCCTGCTTGAGTTCGAACTCACGACCCGTAGCCGTACTACTCGTAAGTAGGGGCTGATACCACTCGGCCACCACACCACTGCCATTAAAAATCTGTTTCTACCTACAGAATTGTGTCTCCTTGTGTCCATCCAAAGTTTGTCTGTAAAAAATCGCTTTTAGCGATAAGACCGCCCGTAAAATTTCAACATTGATATCTGTAATTTTCATGGTGTGCATAATAAAGAGTATTCTATTCTATTCTTTTTACCACAAAGAACAAATAAATTGAAACTAAAATATCCAATATCTATTCAGTTCCAATATTTTAAGCCTTGACCACTTTCCATTCCTATACATTTCGGATACTCGGATAACTTCGTCAGATGGTCCAATTCCGAATTGGCAGCATTGCCAAATTGGATAACAATGCTAATCACCGACTAACCCACTAAAATTATTGCGAAACAAATTGCGTTTTGATGTAGTAACGAATCGATACTTGAGTATGTGCTTTGCTTAAATACACGGCTTCACTGGGTTCCTGGAAAGGAATTCGTACTCTTTTCTAGTATTGGCTGTCATAAAAAGAGAAGGAATTGATTAGTAAATTGACTATCAACTTCGAATATCCGTAAATACAAGTCCCAACTCTTTTTCTTTGTCAGTCGTATGAAATGGCTTTATCACGGCAAATGGGCGCTGTGTGCCAATCGGCTTAGCAGTCAATATAACTGATAGAGCATCAGTTTTAAGAGGGTACATGTGAAACTGATATGAACATTGCTCATACTCGTATCGACTAATGCTGAACATTGGTTTACTTAATACTAGCTGTTGCCCGTGACTTCGTCCGCGAGGATTCCCAACAAAACGATGACGACGATGTAGGCGTGACAGTCTGATAGGGCCCTACTTCACGAAGTATGGAGCCCTATTTCTTTAATTGCGTTAAAAATAGCATTATGTTAAGGTTCATCTGAAGGCACTGGGGTGCTACGATGGGAGAAGCTGCTCTTTGTGAATGTCCATTTAGGGTATAGAATTGTTTGCAGGTATTTTGTTGTTTTGTCAACCATTTGACGTTTTTTGAAGAGTATTTAAATGGCACGAAAGAATGTTTGAATTTGAATTTGTATGTTTAAAGTAAAATTAAGTATCTAGAATATACTCTCTGGGCTTATCATTTTCAGTACGACGTGAATATGATTTACGACAGTAGTTGTTTGTGTATCACGTTTGTGGTGTTACGTTCTGGGGCCAATTTTGCCAGGCTTCTGACAGAGCGAGAGAAACAATTGTCTGTGAAGTCTATACCGGCCGCGTAAATTCAAAGGCGGATTCAACTGTAGTAGCTGTTCTGTAACGCAGTTGCGTCCGTATGGATAAAGTATTACAAACACGATTACACCACAGACATTTGAAAACTGTCTGCAATGTGATCAGCTCTGAAAGACATTGTTTTAAAAGAAACGACTGTAATACAGCTTACAAGTAGGTATTCGCTCTGTCTACACTGCAGTTTGCTAGGTAATTATTGTCTGTACTATGATCACGGAATAGCAAGTGTCGCACGAATGCGGCGGCTTTCTTTCCCAAAACATTACATTCTCTTGTGCCTAAACGGGCTCTGGCACTCGCCGGCCGCTGCCGCGGACCGCTCGCTTCGCTTGTTCGATTCATGCATTGTGTGATCACAGTTCTAACGTAACCTACCTACCTAGGCTGTAGCCTACACCTAAGTTTAACCAACTGCTACCGGCCACACTTAGTTGGCCTGCTAAAACTCGGTGTAGCCGTGCGGCTACACCGAGTTTTAACCCGAAGTGCTTCGGGTTTTGGCCATAACATATTTAGTCAAGGTACAATTTCGAACACGACCGCAGACCGCAAATCGCAGCGTTTTCATACAGGCAGTGTTGCCACGCTCGGAATCAATTTCATAGAGATTCATAGAAACCAGTAGTGTCGCTTGCAGTAAACGGTTGCAGTTTGCAGTCTGCAGCCTAACTTGGACTTGTACACACGGCTACGCATCAAGCTATAATTTCCAGATTACTCTGACCTCTCATAGTAAGGAAATCCTGTACATTGCGAGATCAGCTTATACTGGAAATGTATACTCGTAGTTTGATCTGTAGCCGTGCGTACTTTCATTCTGAGATTTGGAAATTCTGCGATTTGGATGTTCTGCAAATTGGATATTCCGCAATTTGGACATTCTGCGAATTGGATACTTTGCGACCGCTGGACATTATGCGTTTTGAACATTCTGCGCCTAAAAGAAACAGATTTTGTGTAAAACAGGGTCGTAGAGGTATGCTTTCTTAGATAATCACTAAGTAGCCGGTCGACCGAGCTCTGTTCGGGTGAAAATAGAGAAAAAGTTTTTTTTATTTTTCCTAGATATGAGATCTACCCCCCCCCCCCCCCCCAACCCCCTATATTGCAAATTTCATTGAAATCGTTAGATCCGTTTTCGAGAACGTGATTACAAATACAAATATTACTCATTAATTGTATAGGATTTGTAAAATGTCACATCTTGTTGGTTGAGGCAAACCGTAATGCTGAAAAAAATTTTCTCCCAGACATAACACTATGTCTCCCAATGAACTAAAGACTTGTTATATACTTTCTACTTGTCCCGCATCTGCATCGCCACATACGAACTACGCATCACACTGACGTCACGGAAAAACCTATATCGGGCAATCAAAGTTTTATATAAAATTAAAAATTACAAATGAACTTCCCGACATCGATCGTCAGGCAGTTGCCCACCTGACGCTAACCCGTCTGGTCGGAGGATCCTCCCTTTTCTATGGAGGATGAGTGAACTTTACACCCTGTTCCTCATGCCTCTAAATTCTGTACATTTGCCAGGAAGTCTAACTGCACATGTCGACGTATGTCCTCTGGACCGTAGGAGACGCCCTGGGCGGCGGGAATCGATTGCCGATTCCCGGCCACCGCAGGCGCGGGCTTGCGGACGACGAGTAATGGGCAGCTCGCCGTCCGGTAAGGAACAGGCCCGGGTCGACGGCGCGTTGTGCTCCACGCGCGCCTCAAAGAGATGTCAGCAGTGACGGGGTCAATTGGGCCGATGCCGCCGGGGTCGCGGGTAGTTCGAAAGAGATACCGTGGCCCTGGTACGGGCAGTTGAAGGAGCATGAGTGGGTTTTAGTCAGTAAAAGTCTGACACGCCCTCCCGCTCTGCCCAGAGCGGGAGAAGACATTTGATGATTTCCCATCCACAAAAAAAAAAAAAAAAAAAAATTGTAAGTTGACAAAACAGCAGCATGACTGCAATCACGTTCAGAAATGCTTCAAGTCTGGCAAAATTTTCTTTCGTCTGTCAGTTTGTTGCTATTCCTACAACCAATCTAATCTAATCTATTTTTACAACCAATCTGGAAGAAACTGTATAGAAAAGTAGTTAAAAGGTAGTTATTTAAGTTGGTCTCTTAAAAATTTGTTGAAGATCTGATGAATACAATGTAAAAAAAAAAAAATGTTTATTTCAATTACAAAGTGCTTTGTCGTACATGTTTTGGAGATCTCCTTGCAAGAGTTGCTTGTGTTAGGAGACTCCGCTCTTTCATTAGGATTATCTATAATTGCAATTGAAAACAAAATGGTAAACATAAAAAAAGAAAACTCTAAACAAATGAATTAATGAATGAATAAACGTTATACAAAGAAAAGGTAACAATGCGCGTGTATGTGTGCTGTAAATATACCGTTATAAATAACTTTAGTGGTAAGTATATTAATTGTGCATTGAAAATGTTGATAAGTGATTTTAAGTGATTTTATTTGTATTTCTAATTGTTTTTTTTTATTGTATTTTAATTGCATTTGATTGTATTTTGAATTGAATTTAATTGTATTTTTTATTGTTTTTTAATTGCTTTAATTGTATTTTTTGTAGCAACATTGCATTGGCGTTATAGCTGTTAAGGTGTTAGTTACGTAATTTTAAATAAATAAATTATTGCAAAAAAGCTTATGCTTGCAAGGTCTACTGTTTGCAGAACTACTAGTCTATCAGGTTGTTGTCACCCTTGTATTCCAAAGTCATGTTTTTCAAATTTCTGCCCAACTATCGCCAGAGCTACCTCGCTTACTGTTGATGCATTAAAAAAACCTTCGTGAGCATTGGCTGGTTTCTTATCATCACGAATAACCACTTGAAAATTGACACAGTTTTGAGGTACTTTCTTCATTTAAGTTTTTAGGTCCCTTAGATACGGGTTGTTATCATGTAACGTGGGTTGCAGAAACTTTTTTTACACCAGGATCGCTGCATCTTACATGTGCCTCTCTTTCATCTTCACAGACAAAATATATGTATTTGCAAGAGGTCCAGCTCAGGCTACGGTAGAAGACTGCCAATCAAATGATACGCTTGACCTTGCACTTTTTAAATAAGGGATAAAACCTCCCCTACAAATTGAAAGCAGCTGTTTTATTTGCCAATATAGTCCATAAAATACGAGTGCTTAGGCAACCCCATTCAACTACTGCAACTGAAAAGCGGTTCAGGCAAAGGTATTAAAACCGGAAGCTGCACTTTTCCGGAATTACAGCACACACTAGAAGTTTTTTCTTTCCACTTGAAGGCATGTGGCTGCATCTACAACGCCACATGTGAACTACGCATCACGCTGACGGCATGCAAAATCCAGCATCGTGCCCCTCATCCCTTTTCTATGGAGTATCAGGCACTTTATTTTCTATTTTAACTCATTACAATGTAATTTTCTTTTACTCAAATAGCCAATACCTTAATTTTTGTCAGTTTCGTATGCAATCTTTGCCTTGCAACGTATGTTGGCCAACCCTTGCGCCATCCCATCTTCCAAGCTTGGCGGGCTGTGCTGGGGCGGTTGCTGCAGGTGCGCAAAACCTCAAATGGCGCAAATAGGCCTATTTTATTGGGACTTTAAGTTCGAGCCGTTTGGGGTTGAAACACTAGGGTCATGGATCTGAGTGCCCACTTAGTTTTTCGAGACATAGCCAAGTGGTTGGTCGACTCTTTACGTGACCAGAGGGTTGGCCTATTTTTTGGCCAAAGAACCAGCATTGCCATACAACGTGGCAACGCTTCCAGCCTTTTGGGTACTTTTCCTGTTGACAGCGATGTGGATGAATTTTTTGATGCACTATAATTATGTCCCTTCCTTTTTTATAGACTTGTACGTATTTTTATTATTATTTTAAGTTTGTTAGTTTTTAAATGACGTAAATATTATCTTTGCCTTATACATCATTCCAAAGCAAGGCAAGGCTTGACTTTCCAAGGTAAGTTTCCGATCCAATACCTGGATTCGACTGTTCAAGTAATTCTTCTTTGTGTTTAGTGATACGATAAATTTAAATTTCTACGTTGTTTTTTGACCGTGACGTTATTAAATCTGGTACGACGTCACTTGCAAGATAGTTACGAATTAGAAAAACATCATTTTCTTATTGAACTTTCAAAAACCGGTAAATAAACGTCAAAATGGCCTTTAGACAAATCCTGACTAAAACGTAGTCTCACAACAGGATTGCCATCAAATCCAAACTTTGCAAATAATTCGCCATTACGATAAACCTCGAACACGTACGGATAGATTTGCCCCGCTGCGACTAATTCACACGTACTGCCATACGTATCGGCCAGTGACATTTCTGCAAAGTAATCTTCTACACTACCATAATTGTCTCCAAATCTGTCGTACGACTGTATTGCAAATTCGTCCCAGTTGCTCACAACATGATCCACAATTTGCTCTCGTATCTCTTGAGCGAAGCTTTCATCGCCATTCAACAGATAAGAGATAGCCCTGAACAGGCAAGCTCCATCGCCAACTATTGAAACGACGTAATGCGGTGTTTTTATACCATTTACGTTCAAATTTTCAGTCTCCATAACGCAAAAAGTAAACAAAATGTTACCATCAAACAAGCAACTATTTTTCTAACAACAACACATTATCATCAGCAACACCAACAACGACAAACAATAACAGCGACAAACAACCACGACCAACAACAACAACCAAAACTACTTTTTAGTTTTCTATGAGCGCAGCAATTAAGATTTCGTACTAAACTACAACGAGCAGACATAAATGGCCACTGGTCTGTCGTAAGCTTTAAAAGAATGCAGTGAAAGTTTTTTGCTGAGGTTTTTGAGACCGTAATGTCAAATACTGGGGAAAATGACAGATTTTCATGACGGCCGTATAGTTATTTTTATAATATGACGGAGCTGCTTTCCTAGCAAACCAAAGCTTGTAGAATTGTGCGTAATACACAACGCTACAAGGTTCTTTTGGCGCCTGGCCAAAATAGGAACTAACGGCGCCATCTTGTTTTGTCAAGACAATTTCTGTGACAATAACACAAATGTGTACTAACAATGCCCCCCCGTCAATGTCATTCAGGCGCCAAAAGATTCTTATACCACTTTATATCTAAGTGTCAGTGTCAAGGAAAACAAAATCTGCACTATAATTTATGATTCATCATTTATGAAAAGAATGTATGTATTTTTTTAATATCCGGCATTTCTCAACTGAATTCAATGATTCTTTTTGAAGTAAAACTTCTTAAGCGTCGCTCCAATAATTGGACGAGAATTAAGAGTGAAACAAGGACGAGCATGCCCGCTTTTTTGTCAGTGGACTAGATAGTTCAGGAGTGACAAAATGGCAGACGCGACACGCTACAACTGCAAGCGCGCTTTAGGTAGGCGGCGGTCGTCGGCGCGTCGACGACTGCCGTCGACGCGTTCAGTTGCCTCTACCGTTAACGCGTGCCGCTCGTGTGTAAGAACACTGACCCCCATAGTGATAAAAACTAAAACACTCTAAAAAGGCTACTTTAGTTAAAATAGTGTTTTGTCTTCTTCTTTCAAACTCAAATCATAATTCGAAAAAAAATATACTAGGTTTGTAGAGCGTTTTAGTTTTTTATGAATAAGGGGGTTATGGTTTTAGTAAATATATTGACAGCAAGCAGTGGTACACAAATTCGAATTTATGTGGGGTATCTAGAGATCACAACAGTTTTTTTTTTAATAATATTTTTTTTCGCAAAATATTTAACCTCCAAGGCAAATCACTACAAACTGCAAAATAATTTTAGCTTCGGAAGTCGGTGGCAAGAAATAAAACAGAACCAAAAATTGAGATTTGAGATATTTTCAATAACAGCTGTTTTGAGTTTAGCAAGCATAATAAAATTTTACTTAGATACCTATAAAACTACTGCATTACCTGAACAATACTGAAACTGACACGCAGCATTTCGCAGCTAGTGTCAGGATACAAGCTTGTGCCATAAACAACGTTAGCCCCGGTGTTTGAGGAGACACTTCTAGTGCCAAACCGACACCAAGTTCTTGCACTTAAACTAAACAGATTTCCCTCTGGTCGAATTTGTAGAGAATTACGTTCATTAAGTGGAAGATATTTTAAAAGGATTTTAGTGGTTGAATGTAAAACTTCATTACGAAAACGTACTACCGGGATAAAACGTATTCTATGTTCTAATCCAGGTCATGGTCTACATATGTGCTCATCTAAATTCGTTCAGCCGTTTTTGCATGAAAGCGTAACAAACAAACAAACCCACTTTCTCATTCATAATATTATTTAGGATACCACTGCCCAAAGTGCCCAGTAATTAATTCAATTTGAATCCTATGATTTCGGTTTTTCATTTGGATGAAGAATGTACGATCGCCTTTTAGTCCAGTCACTGGGTAGGTTATGATGACTTACAAAAGGTCAAGAAGAGTTCTAATTTGGCAGATTGTTACAATTTAATGTCCTAATTAATATTCCAAAGCGACCTTGAGCGATCGCCACTCGCGCCGCCATATTGGAAAAATGGTACCAAAAACCAGTTTGTCGAAAATATCTTTCCTCCAACGCACTGAGGTTAAAAATAGGTTATATAAAAATTAAAGAGCATAAAATTTACTGTAACTTTTGTGAAAAACATGTTTTAATCAGATAAATAGTTCACGAGTTACAGCGAAGATAAGCTCAGCAATTCGCTAAATCGCTACATTTTTTCTTAGAATTTCAGTAAATATCGATTACTTAATAGGAACTACCGTTCTTTACTCATTTCCGCATAGCAAATTGACGGTATTTATACAACTTTTTTTATTTATATCTGTGTTAATAACAATAACATAAGTAGGTACATAAAGTTTTCCAATCTTTTTGAAGACACATCATATGACCTTTCATTGCTCTGTTTATATCAACTACAAATAATTAGTTTATTGTGTTTATCGGCGAAACTTCTTTTAAGGGTTCTGTACCTCAAAACGAAAAAACGGAAGCCGTAAAGGTTCACTTCGTTGTCCGTCACTCTGTTTGTCAGTATGTCAATACCCTTTTTCTAAGGAACGCGTGGAGGTATAAAACTGAAATTAATAGCAAATACGTAGGTATATAGTCCCTTAGAGTTCTGAAAAAATCAAGCTTCTAAGTCAACGCAATAAAAAAATACGGCCATTTACGCGACATATTTTGATACTCACAAGTAAATCAAAACCTATAGGATAGTGTACTTCCCGTTGACCCAGAATCATTAAATTTGGCAAGAAGCAAGATATCAGAGCACAATTAAAGGAAAAAGTCCGAAAATAGCTAATTTGTAATTAAAAAAAAAAAACTTTTTTTGCGATTACAAACTTAAATTTACAGTTTGTTAAGTTAAGTTTGTTTTTGGGTTAAATTCTTTTCAACTACGGAACCCTTCAATGTGCGCGGTCCCACACGCACTTGGCCGGTTTTTTTCATTAGGTCTATGTTCTAGCGAATTTCTCTTATGTGGTGTAATCATGTACCTAAAGCTCCGCATTATTAAAGTTAACATCAGTAAAGAACTTCTATCACATTGTTTGTTGTTTTTATGACTTGAAATTGTAGATAAAAGAACCATTAATTGTGTTTTGTGTTGGTTTTTAAGGATAAATAATCAAAATTGATAATTATAGAAAGAGATATATATTAATAAGCCACTGCCAAGTAAATCCATGCATTATTATCTCTTGCCTGACGTTATAACTCCGGTTTTCGCCAGGAGCCGACTCAATGCATTCTAGCACTATAGCACTATTCATAGTCATGAATAGAACACACCATACCTGCTAAATAGGTAGGTGGTAGTTGGGGTAAGGGTTTATGCTGGATAAGTATGGTGTCTTCTGTAAAACCGGCCAACAAGTCGTTCTTTCAAACAATATTTTATCGTAGTTATGTTTCCTCGAGATGTCAGATGCTAAAATTGGGTTTTATAACCTGTGAAGGAAAAATCGGTGAGAACAAAAAATACCACGTTATACGAATTAGTCTTTTCAGACGAACTATTAGGGCTCGTTTACACGGACCACAACCACACCTCAACCTCAAGCCCCACAACAACCACACCTCCTCACAGCAACCTCAACACGTGGTTGGGTGCAAATTTTTATGAAAATAAAAAGTAAGTTGAAAAACTAAAACCCGACTACTGAAAAATCAGGCTCGCTGCGGACGGTCTGTAAGTTATTAAATTAATATTATTTACTTTTACTTATTTTTAACAATTTAAACATAATTATTTATGACATATGTACATATTTGTAATGTGCTTGTCAAGACCTTTCTTTTGATACCAAACATGTCATGATTATCTCAATTTATTTTTTTTGAGGTCAGAAATTTACGTGTAAATTCCACCATATTAAATTTAGGGAGAATTTATATAGCCAATGTTACCCGAACTATTATTACGAATCTACTTATACCTCATTCATTAAAATCGGTTCCGTAATTTAGGTGCTATGCCGGAACACACGTAAATACATACTTATATACATACTTACATACATACATCTTCACAATCATAACTCTTCCTTTTGGCTTTGCCGTAGTCGGGTAATGAATAGTTAATTCACACCAAATTTGGGCGTCAAAATCAACAGTGTGGGCGATGTATGCATGATGTGTTCTCCTATAACTGAAGGAGCACAAATCTTCAAAGTAGGTACTTTGTATAATAATGCATATAATGTGTATCCTTTGTTGGAGTTCCTTTCTGAATAAAAATAATAAAATAAAATAAAATACCAACCACATCAAGACATCGTCGCAGCCACAACGTAACCACAAAAGAGACAACGTTGCGTCGACGCGACGACATGAAATTTTGTGGTTACCACAACGCAACTGCAAGAAACTGCAGCCAAACTATTCACACGTAACCACTGCTTACCCTCATTAAGTCGCTGCATCGCGGTGTGGTTATGGTACGTGTGAACGGGCCCTTAAAGCCATACATATCGCACAACACGACGCACTAAGCACCCGCCATCTTGACGTAGATCGAAACAGAAACAAAAGTAACAAAACATAAGATTTATTACCAGAAAAAGAGGCCTTTTGAAATTGTCTGCTTATTTCGTAGTGAGTGCGAAAATACAGGCTGTTGTATACATAGGTTAAATGTGGAACATACTGGAGTGTAGTATCTACTCATGAAAGTTGACAAACCTAGGTCTCAGATTATAGAAGAAACCCCCAGATAGACCGCGCGGAACACTGAGAGTGAGGCCAAAAAAGCGAATAGGTACAAATTCAAAAACGAATTCAATCTCGAGCCAAATGTACTTATGTATAACTGTTCTGAGACAGAAATATTTTTTTTCTGAGACAATAAATTATTTACTTACTTAGAAAAATGCAGAGGACAGTTATACTTATGTTTCTCACGGAGGCGATCGGCGGCGGCGATCTCTCGCGTCCAAACCTGGTCCAGGCCATGGTGCGGAGCGAGAGTGTATGGGAAGCCGTCACCTCCTTCTGCGAAGCAGTAATGCTCGCGAAGGAGGAAGCGGAACGCGTGAGGGAGAGGCAACAGCCGCGCCCTCGCGCCCCTAGCCGCCGTAGGAGACGCCCTGGGCGGCGGGAATCGATTGCCGATTCCCGGCCACCGTAGGCGCGGGCTTGCGGACGACGAGTAATGGGCAGCTCGCCGTCCGGTAAGGAACAGGCCCGGGTCGACGGCGCTTTGTGTTCCACGCGCGCCTCAAAGAGATGTCAGCAGTGACGGGGTCAATTGGGCCGATGCCGCCGGGGTCGCGGGTAGTTCGAAAGAGATACCGTGGCCCTGGCACGGGCAACTGAAGGAACACGGGTGGGTTTTAGTCAGTAAAAGTCTGACACGCCCTCCCGCTCTGCCCGGAGCGGGAGAAGTCATTTGATGATTTCCCATCCACAAAAAAAAAAAAAAAAAGTTACACTTATGTACATTTGACTCGAGATTGAATTCGTTTTTGAATATGTATTCGCTTTTTTGGCCTCACTCTCAGTGTTCCGCGCGGTCTTTCTACCTTTCTTTCTTTCTTATTTTTTATTTATTTTAGTTTTTTGTTTTCAAACTTTTATTATTGTGTTTTAGTTTAGTTGGTGATCTTCCTGTGCGAGTCACAATAAATACTTTTTCTTTTTTCTTTCTTTCTTTCTTCTATAATTTGAGCTTTAAGTACTGTCGAACCAAACCTGAAAAAACCTAGTAAGTATAGCTCGTCAAAACAATCAGCCTATAATGTTCCCACTGCTGGGACACAGGCCTTCTCTCAGTGAGAGGGAGTGGGCCGTAATCTACCGCGCGGACCCAGTGCGAGTTGGTAGATGTCACATGTCTTCGAATTTTTGGTTCTAGGACTTGCCGGTTTCCTCACGATGTTTTCCTTCAACGTTTTGAGAGCAGTGGTGATGAAATAATTTGCCTACCTACCTACCTACCTACCTACGACCCTTGTAAGCCGTGGTCGTTACCACTGGGCCACCACTACTCCTCAAAATGAAATCTTTAACTGTTCTGTTTTCATGAGTACCTACTACATAACACTACCGTTAAGTATGTCCCCACGTTAAACCTAACGCTCTCTATATATAATGGACTTGACGTATGGGTAATGAGTCGGTATTTTAAGGCAGTATAGTTTAGTTAGTTAGCTAAATCAAAATCAAATCAAATCAAAAATCATTTATTTCAATCATTTCCAGATCATACGTTATCATCAATCACAAATATTATATAAAAATAATTAATTAAATAATATAAATAAATGAAATTAAAATTTTAAATTCAAATCAAAATCACAAAACCAAATCAAAATCATAAAATTAAATTAATATAACAAAATTAAAATTAAATTCAAATCACAAAATCAACATTATCAATAATACGCCTGCCCCTGAGTCATAAACTATAGTGCTAAACAATAGATGGATAGATTTATTCATTAAGCCCGGACTCCACCAGAGCGGAGATATGCGGACATGTCCGAAGCGGAGACGAGAAGATGTGTTTTTCGGCTAGGGTGCATCCACCGAAGCTGTGTGGAGATGCGTGGCTAGACTGGAGCGGAGATGTGTGCTAGCTAGGCGTAGCTGGCGGGTTGTGCGACGCGGGGGGAACTAGCGCGAGTGGCGCCGCTCACAGCACATATCTCCGCTTTGTATCGCCGCCCAGCTCAATCTCGGCGAGGCTCAGCTGACATCTCCGCCTTGATCGCACCATACAAATATGATACATCTCCGCTCAGTCGTATCCACTGAAGCTGAGTGGAGACGAGACGTGTGAATAATGAAATTCTATTGGTTGTTTAAAACACATCTCCTCTCCTCTCGTCTCGTCTCCGCTTTGGTGGAGTCCGGGCCTTAATTTGTGCGTGGCGCCAGCGCCATGTTTCATGTTTTGTGTGTGTAGGGTGTAGGAAGACTATAAAATTATGTGCCAGAGTCAAATATTAACACGTAATCCTATTTTGTAGACACCGTTTTGAAACTAAAGGTACAAGTCCGAGATGGGTTGCAGACTGCAGACTGCAACCGCAAAGTCAACGAGAAACGACATTATTTGAACCAAACGTGACGTCTCGGTGACGGCGTGCAGTGGACATGCAGCCATAGTAAATGTATATATCGCTACTTCGGCGCCATCATCTCGTTTTCATCAATCAACTCAGCCTAGCGCAGTCCACTGCTGGACATAGGCCTCTCCTAGGCTGCGCCACGACACCCTGTCCTCCGTTTTCCACATCCAGTCTGTCCCAGCCACTTTAGCCACTTTCTTCAGGTCGTCGCATCGGTCCATCTAGCTGGGGGTGTCCCACACTACGCTTACCGATACGCGATCTCCAAAACTCGGCTGCTCCACCAGCCATCGGTCCTTCGACAAACATTGCCAGCCCACTGCCACTTCAGTTTGCTTACTCTGCGAGCTCTGTTGGTTACTCCGGCTCTTTTCCGGATAACTTCATTCCTGATTTTATCCTTCAAAGAAAAATTCCGAGCATTGACCGCTCCATAGCGCGCTGAGCAACCTTGAATTTGTGGATCAGCCCGACTATCAGTGTGCTCATTGACGTGGCGGTGAACAAATGGCCTTATAATGTCGTAACCAAAGATTTAGAAGGCTAGATACCGCATATTCATTAGATAGTATGAAAACCGAGCGTGTCACCTTTTCTATACCTAACTACGAAAACTTCAACTTCATTCTTTCTTTCTTCTTTCTTTCTTCTTTTCTTCTTTCTTCAACTTCTTTTTATGTCTTTATTGGGAATAAATTTTCTTTAAACCGAACTTCACCCCAGCTATTTAGTGATATGCTCAACGGAAACAGAATCGTTTCAATCGCTAAGCGTCAGTGAGCTAACAGATTTTTTTTTTAATCCTCGACGACACAACTCGCCGCTGGCGCGATCGAACACAAACTAAAGTAGTAGCGCGTCAAGTTTGTGCAGAGCACAAACATGGCGAGTACGCTTGGTCGGGTGACCTGCGGTATCTAGCTTACTCTAAATCTGTGGTCGTAACCATTTCGGACATAAATCTTACGCAAAATATCCTAAGAAAATTGTTGAATACGTACATATTTAGTAGTTAGCCTTTGTTTTAGAATATTATCTAAGAAGGCTTCTGTATAATTTAGGGCTAACAAAAACGCTAATATACAAAGTTCAAGATATTCTAGTGCTAAGTTTATGATGTAGCTTGGTAACAGCGTCGGAATCGTATCTACTGCTTCGACTTTGTAATTAACTGTTTTCATTATAAAGTATACTTGCATAATCTTAGTCAAGTAGCATTGCCGTGTGCCAGTTTGAAGGTTTCAGATGCTAGTGAAGTTCCAGACTCTTCGTTACTAAATTCTATGTTGTTGGCTAGAGTTACAATGATAAAATATAAATATGCTGGTGAAGGTAACCCAAGCCTTCGGGAAGAATGTACAGTGTGAGTCTTTATAATGCACACATATAAACACGAGAACATCATCATCTGCTTAGCCTTTTCCCAACTATGTTGGGGTCGGCTTCCAGTCTAACCGGATGCAGCTGAATACCAGTATTTTACATGGAGCGACTGCCTATCTGACCTCCACAACCCAGTTACTGGGTAATACGATACCCCTTGGTAAGACTGGTTGTCAGACTTTCGGGCTTCTGACGACCCGTAACGACTGTCAAAGATCCACGAATGACAGCCGGGACCAACGGCTTAACGTGCTTTCCGAGGCACGGAGGAGTCTCGGTATGTAAAGAATGGTCACCCATCCACTGACCAACCCCGGCAAGCGTAGCTTAACCTGATGGATCGACCCGTGCGGCTGTTATTACTTAGCCACGAGCTCCACGAGAACACTCAAATAAAATATTACTCACTTTTCATAAAGTTAATTGTGTCTGGGGGATGTTTCACCACTAGATTAATCTGGCTGCTTACAAGTATTAAAATAGTTCCCCGAGTATAATTATATGAAAATTAAGACTCAACTTTATGTAAGATGACGTCATTTTATGCGAGCTTTACAGCGTCTGGCGGAAAAAACCGCCGACGGGAAGTATCTGACAGTATTGATTATTAATTATTTAACAATATTCTGTAAAACGTACCTAAAAATTTGCAGTCAGACTTTAAGAAAAGTGAGTAATATTTTTACGTAACTTTAGTACCTAATACTTGAAAATTGGCCGTCGGCCCAAGCTAGCAGGTATGCGTACGTTCAAAGTACATACTAACACTACTCTATCCCATACATTTTGTTAATCAGAAAATAATATATATTGCTTGGTAATTGTGATAATTATATCAATGTAATGATTTTATTTATATTAGAATTTAAATTAATCTAGTTTTAAGGATATATTTGTAATTATCTATCTGTTCGACACAATTATGTTGTTATGAATAAAGATGCTACTACTACTACTAATAAGTAAGGTCTGGCGGCTCTGGGATCTTGCTCTAATACATCAAAAAGATGAAAAGTAAAAACTTAATCTTCTCTAAACCGAATCAGACGAATTCCAGTAAAGAATTTCTCAAAAATATTACAGCAATATCTCCCCAAATGTATTTTAAATTTAACTGTGACCGGGCGGCGGTATCTATGATTTATTTCAACCGTATTTCATAACTCATAAATTACTTGGAGTGCGATGATAAGTTTTTATTTTTTATTTAGAAGGGTGCTTGGCTTAATCTAAAATTGGAATGCTATGTATATTTTGAATCAACAAGCGCTTTTTTGTTTTCATAGTGCAAAAATTTGTATAATAATAAATAACAATAGTAGCTCATTCATTAGATCAAATTCAAAGATCACCAATTCAAAGTGCATGTGCAAAACACTTACAACAATAGAAGTGTTAGAGAACATAACTTCGTGCGAGCACCAGTCAAAAATTACTATGGCAAAAGAACCAATAAGTATTTGACCCTTACACTTTTTAATAATATCCACTGGTTAAGGGAAAAAAATAGTGTAATTAGCACTCTAAAAAGTAAATTAAGAGCTGAGTTGCTTAGCGCTCGGGCGCGCGGGCGGTGCGCGTCGGAGATGGGGGCGACCGTAGGGCATGGGGCGACCGCGGCCGTCGTTGGCATTCGTCGGCAGCTGCCGTCGGTGCCGTCGGCTGCGCGCCGCTCGTGTATTTGAGTACGGTGCACAAATGCGCGAGCGGAGCGATTTCGGCGGCGCCGGCGTCGACGCTCGCGCGTCGTGTCGGCGAGTATCGGCGGCTGCGGTTGCCTCTGCCGGCTGGTGGCGCGTGCCGCTTGTGTGTGTAGGCGCTGGGTGGTTCAGTTTGGTGGTACAAATACCCATATATCTGTTTTTTTATTTAATGTATTTTTTTTTGTTTCCAAGCAATGACCAAGTTTTGTAAAAAGGACCGCTAATCCTGCGGACAAACTGTCTTGCAGTTTGGCAGGTTTCAAAATGTTTGTAAGTGTTTGGTCCAAATAAATGTTTTTTTTTTTTTTTTTTTTTTAATTTATGATTGAAATGATCTTTCATGTTGTGCATTAAAACTTATAGAAATACAGTATTTTAACTGTAAAATCACTTAAATCAGCAAAATCAGTAAAATTTCGTATACGGCCTCTTAACGTGGTTTCCGAGACACAGATGATAACACCGTGACATTATTATTCTAAAGTAGGTACCGACGACTACAATCATAACTTGAAAACAACAATCATAGCTTGAGTGAACCTTTACTTCGAAGGAAATACGAGTATGTCGGTTTTAACCAATTACACGATGGTCTAAACACCAAATTAAAAATCACCGCCAAATTCCTCGTAAAAAAAATTAAGTAAAATATAATATATCGTAACTTTAGGTACACAAAAAGCTCACACGGTTAAGCGTCCCGCATCCAACAATTCTCTGAAAGCCAACGCAATATTTCTTTCATCCACTTTAGTACAAAAAACCGGTGAAACACGGAGTTCCCCTTATAAGGCACCTTATTCACTTACAATATTTTTACGATGCTTGTAATATTGTGTCCGTTATGGCAGCGTAAACATGATGTAATTCACGGTTTTTGTTATACCCAATAAATTGACCGTAAATAGTGCTTAATTAGTGCAAAAGTAAAAATAGTGCCTTTGTAGTTGAAGAAATAAAGAACATTTTTACTGTGTACGCTGGCATAACGATCAAGCTAGCATACCCATGGCAGTACTTGCAGACGGCTTATTTAAGCAAGTAATTAAAGCAGTTAACATAAAAAAATAGACCGCGAGTTATATAAAATTTCATAATGATTGCTCATATAGGAACGGAAATAATGAACAAGACTTTTGAATAGCATTCCGACAGGCGTTATGGCAGCGTACACCAATAATTTGTGAATTAGAAAGTGGACTTTTCTTTTTACATATGCTTTAAGTTTAAATAGTGCGTGAAATTTGGCCCCTGCTAGTACATATACTTTAAGTGAATTCACAGTGGAACAATATAAATAATGTATGTTAAGTTCTAGTAGCAATTGTATTGTCGAACAGTCGCACACAAAAGACGTTTCACAACGCACCGAAACCGATTTCTGAAATATGTTATGATTTTTTAGTGACTTCTAAATCTGATGTTACGCCTTCAATTAATGCAATATTAAGATAAGCAAAAAAATTATGTTTTAATTCATTTGCGAGTATCAAAATATATCGCTTAGTTCACCGTATTTTTATTGCGTTGACTTAGAAGCTTGATTTTTTTAGATCTACAAGGGACCATAGACGTATTAATATTAATTTCAACTTGATACCTCCACGCGTTCCTAAGAAAAAAGGTCTTAACAGACTGATAGACAGACAGACGGATAACGAAGTAATCCTTCCGGGTTCCGTTTTTTTTCTTTTGAGGTACGGAACCCTAAAAAACTACGTTTAAGTCTGTTTCAATCACAACAGACTTAAACGTTGTGTTTCTAAACAAGCCGCTTGAATTTTGCCTGAAGCAAATCTATAGCGAATATAATATATATAATTGATGGGCTGCATTATTATTCCATAATAATGCAGCCCATCAAATGCACGTGCATATTTACATTCCAAGGAAACCATTTTCTGTAGGTACTAATTCACAGGAGCTGAAAATCACGAAAGAGGAAAAGTATTAAATAATACATTTTTCTTTGTCAACACCAACTGTACGAGCACTTAGCAGGAAAGTGACACCCTACGTCTTATTTACACTCCTTATAGCACTTGAAAGACGTTTCCTGAAAAAGATATAAATAACAGAACATACAAGATCTACCAAGGAATGTTTTTGTCACATCTATTCAAAAAGAGCTGGTTTATTCTTCATAAACAGGGACTGAAATAGCTCTTTAATCCCTAGGGATCCCTAGAGACTAAAAGTGATTTGAATTTGGAATGCGGATATTGTTAGTAAAAAGTTCCAATCACCAAAGAGATCAATCACGAACATTGTATGAACAAGTAACAGGCTGTATGATAATGTAAATCGAGCGTCCGCGCGAGAGCTAAATAAAACAAAAGTTTGTGAGAAAATAAAAACGCGCGAAATGCATTCCGCCTTCGTTCGTAATTGTTTACTCAAATTCGGATTGTACTTAGTTTTATACAAAATGAGTATGTCTTTCTCAAGTAGTGAGAACCAGAGAACATTGTATCGGACGCTAAAAATGTGATGACAAAGTCTTTGACCTAAGAAATCCCGTGAACAATATATGAAACTATTATGACAATCTCATCCTTTGGAAAAATGCAAGTAGAGCGAAGTCTTTTTCGGAAAATATGTTTTTGGCCTATTTTCAAGATTTAGCCAAATCTTAACAACCTACAATTCTTTGGAGTATATATTCTATGCTAAAATCTACAGTTAGTACCAATAACGACATTAAAATCGAAACATACTTAAAATTATCGGTAATTGTCGTATGTCTGAAACGACAAGCCGAAGGCATAAACCAAAGAAATCCAAGGTGTTTTCCTCCCGCTGACGTTTATCTCCTGACAAAAGTAAGTATTATACACAATAATAACTTAGTTGCTAATAGCAGCGTATAGATCTAATTTTGAGAGTCTTACTTTGTATCCTTTTGTAACAGGTTGTGTTGATTTTTGGAGTTCATGAGGCAAAAATTTACCACCAAATTTTCGGAAATATCAATTTAAAAGAGCCGTCTCCGCGCCCATTCATCTATAGAACATCGTGACACATGCCAGAAAATAATCAAGTTTCTCAAAAATACCTCATCCTGAGACACCATTTTCTGAGACTATTTCTAATTCTCAAGTTGTAAATAAATCTAAAACTGTAATGGATGGTAGTAATAAAATTGATACTGTACACTTCCATAATTGTTCAAATATAAACATTAGCCTATAATTATTTATATTTTAAGTCTTTTGTTCCTAATTGTATGTAAATAAATAAACGTTCTGTTCTTATTCATAAGTTGCACTTACTTATTTTCTCATAGAGGGTGATAAAATGCTGAGCCTCGAGAGCAACACTAATTTAAGCTGGAGCGAAAAAAACTCTCGCCTTTAAAATAGTTGTTTGCAGGCAAACAATCTACTATTTAATCACGAAAATGTAGAATATAAAAGTTTATTCTAAAGATTTTCACATCAAACACAAAGCTCACCGGAATGACATAACCAAAGATAGGATAAAACTATGTTAATTAAGAACATATAACTAAGTGTATACCGCACGAACACGGATATCTATGGTATACCGTCATATACATTGACTAATAGTATTGTTTATATTAACGTTGCGACATAAGCAGTGTAGCAGGCACTTATAATATAGTCGAATATCTTATCTTAAGAGGGCCCATCCCGGTCCGTCTGTCGTCAACGCGAGCATGGTCGAAAAGCTTGTTGTTTCATCCCGCGCAAGTGAGAACACGATAACATGGAACGAAAAATAGTGTACCTACGGAAATTTCATAAAACTTGTTCCAGCAAATACGTGTTTTTGATTTACAAGTTGTGACATAAATGTTTGTCATTTAGAATCTACATTACATGTGCAAGATTTCTACGACGATGTTTTCTTTACTTTTACAATTTTTACAATAAAACGGCCAAAGTTCAGGTAAAATATGTGCAAAAAGCAGATTTTTGAATGCTTATACTGAATTTGTTTCTCCAAATGTTTATTTATTGTTTTCGTAGAAACCTAGATATAGTGCACAAGATAGTAGATAGTTCAAAATTTCAAAGATATGTTACAACGTCATAATCACGTACGAGAAAATGTTTGTATGAAAATTATACCGGGTACAGGCCTGCTACGACCGGCGAGCCTCCTTGCCGAATTGCCGTCATGGGATCTGGAAGCAAAAGTCCTCGCAAACGTGTGGGAGTAGCGCGAGGAGGCGAAACACCGAGGCGTAACGCCGCTGCCGCGAGAAATCTCGGTACAGCGGACAGAGCTTCGGTGGGATCTCATGGCGACATGGAGAGTGCGATTGTTGCAACCCAGCACTGGGCACGCCACAATTGCGGCGATAAGTCCCCTCTTTGAGGAGTGGTTGGAGAGGCGCCACGGCGTCCTCACCTTCCGCCTGATGCAGGTTCTTACCGGAAACGGTTGTTTTGGGGGTTTGGCGGGAGAAAACGCCCGGATGTCACCATTGTGTGGATCGCCCGGAGAACACGGTGGAGGATACAGTGGAAGTCTGCCCGGCTTGGGCGGAGCACCGCCGTGTTCTCGCGGAGGCGATCGGCGGTTGCGGTCTCTCGCATCTGAACCTGGTCCAGGCCATGGTATGGAGCGAGACTGCATGGCAGGCCATCACCTCCTGCGAAGCAGTAATGCTCGCGAAGGAGGAGGTGGAACGTTTGAGGGAGAGCCATCTGTCGTGCCCTCACGCCCCAAGTCGCCGCAGGAGACGCCCTGGGCGGCGGGAATCAGTAGCCGATTCCTGGCCCCCGTAGGTGCGGGCTTGCGGACACGCGAGCAATGGGTAGCCCGCCGTACGGTAAGGACCAGGCCCGGGTCGACGGCTCGTTGTGTTCCACGTGCGCCTCAAAGAGATGTCAGCAGTGATGGGATCGGATAGGGCCGATGCCGCCGGTGTCGCGGGTTGTTCGAAAGAGTTACCGTGGCCCGGCCAACTTTCTTGTTTAAGCACAAGAATGGAATTCTTTAAGAAAACTCATCGATAAATTGAGATTTGTATAATTTACATAATTTTTGCACATTTTCTTACGGAGCCGAAACAATGAGTACGAAAAATATTTTTTCCTTCTACCAACACAACAGTAAAAAAAAAAAACAAGCACAGAGACGCAAAACACGCGGGTGATGATTTGCCCAAACAAAATGAGCAGGCGCGAACATAAGCTCCCCCGTTGAAGGACGCAGAGCTTCAACCAGGAAACTCTTCACATGCAGGCAGGGGACACAGGCGAACTAGAGATCGGCGCACGCAGCCTCTTGCTGTATTGATATCTGCGACACGAGATATGCCATCGGGTCCAGGGAAAAGTCTGGCAACACGTCCGAGGCGCCAATTGAGTGGTGGTGTATTGTCTTCTTGTATAATAACAAGATCTCCGATATTCAGCTTCTCAGCGTCAGTCTTCCATTTGGTGCGTTGATTAAGTTCTGAGATGTATTCCTTTTGCCAGCGCTTCCAGAACTCTTGCCTTATTTGCTCAAGGCGAGCGTACCGATTAAGATGGTTTGCCTTGTAATCGTCTTGAATTGGGGATGGCAGCGCAGTGAGTGATCTGCCAATCAGGAAGTGCCCTGGGGATAAGGATAGGAAATTGTCAGGGGAGGAAGACATTGGGCACAAGGGGCGACTATTTAAAACTGCCTCTACTTGTGCGTTTAAGGTACCTATTTCTTCGAAAGAAAGATGGGAATTTCCCATGACTCTTTTGACATGATATTTAGCAGCTTTGATTCCAGCCTCCCAAATTCCACCGAAGTGAGGGCTGTAAGCAGGTATAAATGAAAATTTTATTCCTTCTCCTGCTGCAAACTGAGAGAGAGATTCGTTAGTTAGCTTTAGAAAATCACAAATTTTCTTAGCAGCGGCAACGAAATTTCGTCCGTTGTCAGAGAAAACCTCCGCTGGCTTGCCGCGGCCTGGCACAGGCAACTGAAGGTGTTCCTTCAGTTGCCTATGCCAGGGCCATGGGTGGGTTTTAGTCAATAAAAGTCTGACACGCCTCCCCGCTCCGCCCAGATCGATTTGATCCCATCCACAAAAGAAAAAAAGGCCTGCTACGGCGTAGCTGATGGCGTAGAGGTTACGCCAGCTACGTCGTAGCAATCACGCAGCTCCTTTTCTTAGTTGAACGTGTTACATAAATAGACTCAGCTTGTAAGAGCATTTGATACTTTCGATAACAATATTCTCAAGTTTCAAGTTTCTTTTTATGAATGCGAACATGCTTATAAGCGGATTGAATACTGTGTTTCGAAACAGTTTTGTAAAGAAAATTGAATACTTTTCATGTTGAACAGCAGTAAGTTGATTATATTTTAGGGATTTTTTTTTTTTTAGGGGGTGGTATTTTTCTTTTTTTCCTCAAAAGGAAAAAAGGAACCCTTATTGGATCACTTCGTTGTCCATCTGTCTGTCTGTCTGTCAGTCTGTCAAGACCCTCTTTCTCAGTTCTCTTTGTGCTGTGAGACCTTGCTACTTGCCAAATTTCATGATTCTAGCGGTTTATGTTGCGTTGATTTAGAAGCTTGATTTTTTAGAGCTCCAGGGAGCATAGAACTACGTATTTGATATTCATTTCAACTTGGTACCTCCACGTGATTCTGAGAAAACGTGACGGACAACAAAGTGATCCCATAAAGGTTCCGTTTTTTTCCTTTTAACGTACGGAACCCTAAAAACCGTAACCTAGTAAGCCGAAACTACTCCTATTTAGAGGTCCCCAAGAAGAGTAATATCGACACAAATTGCTCGAGTGAGAGATGTCCTGGGCAATTTCATTAGGGAACTGTTTTATCGCTAGTTTTACTGAGATTCACCGGATCTTTCCAATCACGGTAACTCGGGTAAGGAAACATGTTGCGGGGATAGGAACGGTGATCGAGAATCGAATTATGTTGAATTAGATCGTATTTTTTGGTAGTCCTTTGATGTATTTACGTCTTGACATATTTTCTTTAGGTATTCAAGATATATTATTTTACATTTTAAATATTTCTTAAAACAAAAATCACTTCAAAATCTAATAAAAAGTAAGTTCAAACACTAAAACCCGACTACTGAAAAATCACGCTCGCCGCGGTCGGTCTGTAACCAATTAAATTAATATTATTTATCTCCACTTTTACTTATTTTTATCAATTTAAACATATTTATTTACTTATACAATATGACATATATACATATTTGTAATGTGGTCGTCAAAAATTTTCTTTTGATACCAAACGTCATTATTATCTCAATAAAATTTTTTTCGTGGTCAGAAATTTACGCGTTAAGTCGTGTGTGTGTATTTATGGAGAATTTATATAGCCTATGTCACCCGGACTATTATTACGAATCCATTGATACCTCATTCATAATAGGTTTACCTATGAAATTGCCGTTTTGTATGAAAAAATTTAAACGAATTTTTTTCATGCATTTTTTATTTGTATTAATCGAAGTAATCACCCATGCAATCAATGCATCTTTGCCAACGCAGTGGCAGTTTATTGATGCCCTTCTTAAAGAAATCAGCTGGACGGGAGGCAACAAATTCTTCAAAGGCATTTTGTACTGCCTCTCGGGTATTGAATTTTTTTCCCGCCAAGAAGTTATCCAAATTCTGGAAAAAGTAGTAGTCTGTAGGCGCAAGGTGTGGTGAGTAGGGCGGATGATGGAGAGCTTCCAACCCCAGTTCTTGCAACTTGGAGACCATCTGCTGTGCAGTATGAGGTCGCGCGTTGTCGTGCAGGAGCAGCGGAGACGAGCGATTGAACAATGCTGGTTGGAGATGTGCCAGCTTCTCCATCATTGTGTTCAGTTCTTCATAGTACACATCTGAAGTAATGCTCACCCCGTTTGGTAAGAAGCTGTGATGAATCACACCAGCGCTAGACCACCAAACAGTGACCATCACTTTTCTAGGGGTAAGTTTTCGTTTAGGGCATTGTTTGGGTGCTGAACTAGGATCCAACCAACTTGCTGAGCGCTTGCGGTTATCAAACAGAATCCATTTTTCATCGCAGGTAACAATGCGGTTCAAAATTCCTTCATTTGTGCGTCTGTTGAGCAGTGCAAGGCACGTCTCGACGCGTACTTCGCGCTGGCGATCATTGAGTTCGTGGGGCACCCATTTGTCAAGCTTTTTTACCTTGCCAATTTGACGCAAATGGACCAATATTGTTTTGACGCTAACGTCGAAAGCTGCTGCTAATTCAGCCGTAGATTGTGTATCATCAGCTTCCCCAATCGCCTTTAATTCGTCATTGTCGACCAAAGTCTTCGGACGACCGCGAGGTTCATTTTTCAGGTCGAAATTTCCAGAACGGAAGCGAGCAAACCAATAACAAGTGGTGCGTTGGTTTGTAGTGTTAGCTCCGTAAACGTCGTTGATGTTGCGTGCCGCTTGTGCCGCGTTGCTGCCACGACGGTACTCATATTCCATAATTACTCGAATTTTTAACGTATCCATGATGACGAAAAAGATTGAAATGCGATGAAAATGTAACACTAATCAATAAACAAATGACTACTTTTGGAAAAAAAAATCCATGTTTTTAAAATAAAATTAATTTGAAATTAGAATTCTTAGCCAAACAAAAATTATTTTGATTTGAAATGGCCAGTACTGGAGAACGGCAATTTCATAGGTAAAGACCTAATAAAATAAAAACGGGTCAGTAATTTAGGCGCTACGGTGGAACACATGTAAATACATACTTACTTACATAGACTGATAAAATTATAATCCTTCCTTTTGGCATTGCCTTAGTCGGGTAAAAAATAGGGATTCGCTGATGGCGGTAGCGGGCTCCAGAGACAGCAACCTCTTCACAATGGGAGCAAAAGAGGAGTCAAGCCCTTTCTGAATAATTTTTATTAATACACTTCAATATTTTTTTTATATTTTTTTTTCACAATCCAAAACTAACATGGTTTGGAAGTCATGGACCATATCATCACGTAAGGGATAAAATAAAGAAAAATAATAAATTCTAAGATTTGTTAGAGGTACATTTAGTCAGCCGAGGCGTCTTATCACAATAGTCGATAAACTTGCCTCTTATCTCTTAAGACATCATAATGAAAGTAACTTGCGTGGGAACCGTAATATTAACTCTACATCTTTTTTGATTTTTACCCGACTGCGGCAGAGGATTATGTGTTTGACCTGTAGATGTGTATGTATGTCTGTTCCTATGCCCGCTCGTAATGACTTAACTTTGGTAAGAAAACCTTCCAACAATTTGTTGCAAATTCAACTTGTACATATTTCTTACTGCATACCTTAATTCAATACACAGCAAAAAAAAAAGGTTAATCCTTATTATCTTCATCAGTATTCTACGAAGACATTATAACCCAGCCTAATAAAACGTTATCTTGCACAACGAGACACTCTTAGTTTCATGAACTTCTAAACTTGGTCGGGTTATCTGCAAATTGTCGGTGGAACAGTGCAGTTACAGATGGGGAGCTAGTGATGTTGGCAGAAATTACATCACATTTTTTCTTCTTACGGAAACGACGAAATTTATTTCGATAGGGGTGAAAATTAACGTGATTATGCAAGGCTGGGTAGCATCTGTATTTTGATCGACCTGAACCATTATTATTTGAACACGTTATAGGGCCTAAGAAATTTAACAGACTTTAACTGTAGGTAGACGTAGTTTTTATTGATTTGGCAGGTTAAAAACACTACCTCCTGATAGGACTAAGCCACAATTTGAAAAAAAAAAACAATCATAACCAAATCATTAGTGAGCAGGTATGGAAAAAAAACAAAGCATGCTGAAATGTTTTATTTAACTCGGTATTTTTTTTTTAATATTTCAATTAGGCCTTGAGATACAGATGAAATTTATTTTCCGTACACTAGCTCCGTGACTTCAAGGATTATCTTGTGTTGTGATAGCAGTTCATGTTGAATGTAGCCTGCAATGGATTATGATGGAAATGATACACGGAGTTTGGAGATATGGGCGTTATGTTTTACTTTGTGATTATGAAACTACGTTGCAGTTGAGCTGTAGGTAGATTTATAGAAGGTAGCTACTCAGCAGATTTACAAGAAAATAATGAAATCACGCTTACCTGAAAAACTTAAAACTACAGTCATGAACTCTTGCCTGCTACCATGCCTTACTTACCGCTTGTCAGACGTGGATCTTATCCTAAAAATCAGACTTATGGTGGGTTGCACCATCTATAACAAACGTCGCACCTTCAGGCTTTTTTTATTTTTGAAGTGAAAACTTCTTTAGGCGCATTGAATAATTTTAAGTCAAAACTTTTTAAAACAATACTTAGTAGGGGGAAATCTTACGGATTCGCTTACCGCGACACCGCGACACCACGAATGACGCATAGTTTTATTTACGTAAGCGTGTTGAGCAATTTTTGGTAGGGGGAAATCTTACTGGTTCGCGTCACTGACACCACGATACCGCACATGCTATGCATAGTTTTAAAATTATAAATGCTACTTTTCCGAATGTTCAAAATTAAGTAATTAAATTAACAACTCATGAACGTTGTTATTATTTTACATGTCAAAATCAATAAAGATATTTTTATAAATGGTCGTGCGTTTTTGTGTAGAACAATAGACAGACGATGAACAAAACAAAAGGTGTTGGTCAACGGACTTTTATCAGCTGGTATAGAATAAATAGGTTCATGAATAGAGTGATCCTATTTTTGGTTATTATATAGTTTGTTTTTAAAATTTGCAATTTTTATAAATTGCAAATTTAAAAAATAAATTCAATCAAAAAAAAAAATTCAAAATCAAAATTAAAAAAAAATCAAAATTTCAAAATTCAAAAAAATCAATATCAAAAAAAAAATGTTTCAAAATTTTATAATTTTACTTATTCATATTCAAAACACATTCAAAACTTTTAAGTTTTCCCTTTTGTCGGTAGTCCAGGACTGAGAGCCAAAAATTCGAAGACATGTGACATCTACCAACCCGCAATGGGTCCGCGTGGTGGATTACAGCCTACTCCCTCTCACCGAGAGGAGGCCTGTGTCCCAGCAGTGGGAACATTATTGGCGGATTATGAACCTACTCAGCTAGCGATTATACTTAATCATAATCTGCATTTCTAGATACATTTTGTGTATAGTAAAGATTCCCCTTGCAAATTAGCCTTACATTAGCATTATTAAGACATTGAAAAGGGCCGATACAAATAATTTTAATTTAATTTATTTAATTTTAAAGAAGGCTTACAGACTAACAAACCAATAATACAGAGAATGTAATATTAAAAAAATAGCTAATAACAAGCCTCCACATATAGTCAAAGGAAAAAGTCGATTATAAAGAAAATACATACAAGTTAATATCATTATTTAAGAGAATTATAGATAAGTTAACTATCATTGAAAAAAGACTGTGCCAATAGCCGTCTTAAGGTCGCCACACTGGTGCAGAACAAGTCGACATTAAGGTCCCTAGGAAGCCTATTGAAACTAAGTGCACTTCTAATTGAAAAAATATATAAATATATACACACGAATTCTATTTATTTCGCTACTTTTTCAAGAGGGGATGGTTGTAAAATGGTTGAGAGAATATTGATGAATAGGAAAAATAAAACTTGTATTTCAATAGTCACAAAATTTTTGTGAAGGAACCATTTTCAATTTATTGTTCAACAAACAAAATGGTTGACGGAAAACTTCTACATTCAAAAGTTAGTCGTACTAACTCAAACGAACTTTATATCTAAAATTTTCAGCCAGGGTTTTTTGTTGAAAAACCTTGTGTTTGTAAAACCTGTTTCAGAATTACTGGTGTCCGGAATTTATTACAAACTTAAATTGTAGTATTGTTATGTGCCTGATTTTACTGTCGGAATGAAAGTTTTCCCTTTTATTATGAAAGTAGTTAGAGCTGTCTAATTAGATTTGGTGTTTCCATGCAACCTCCGCGAGTTTTTTATTAGGTAATGGCACAAGTTTAGTTATGACAAACATTATAGATTTATAATTTTTGTTTAAAGAAGACTAGAAAAACAACGAGGGGTCAGCGTAGGAAGCTGACAAGAGTATGTCACGACATAAAATGTAATCCCATTCCCCTTACCTGTCAGACGCACCCTATGTGTGCGTAAGGAAAAATCCTTTATATAATAGGTATATAAGCGGATATCATATAAATATAAACATAAAAAAACATCATCCGATGGCGACCGCGGACTTACAGTAATTGTGAACCTAGGGTTTGCAACTAGTGGGGGTACATATTGACATGAACCTATGGGGTTCATAAATTAGTACATAATTTACAAATAAAGGGTTATTTATTATTTAAATATTATAAATAGTATTTTATTCATGGAAGTACCTCTTCCACGGTAGAGGGCCACACGTAAGCTGGCGTATTATTCTATTGAAACTCCGTACTACGGTTGGCCAACACAAGATCAAAAAGTTACCACCGACGCGACTTGCACTCAATTGTACACTAGTAGCACAAAGTAATCAATTTTAAATAAAGGTAAGGACTGAAAATTAAATAATTGCTTTGCGGACGTACAACAATTATTTATTATTGTTTTTAATTTATTGACTTCTAAAGAGGTTTTTGATTTACTTTCAATGATTATATTCTTCTTTAATTTTTTTATTTGGTAGGTAGGTTTAATAATTACTTTATAAGGCCCAATCATACGTACCACTACCATACCACATCGCTGCGACAAAATGTGGGCAAGCAGTGGTTACGTGTGAATAGTCTCGCTGCAGTTTCTTGCAGTTGCGTAACACAAAATCAAATCAAATGGTCGACGCAACGTTGTGTTTGCGATGTGGCCGGCCGCCGTTAGTGCACGGTCTCGCTGGTGGTTGCGTTGTGGCTGCGATGTGGTCAGTATTGCCTACACGGTTAATTTTCACGGCCAAATGTCGTCCGTTAAACTATTCATTTTTAGAAGATTTTCCTTTTATAAACACGCAAAATATTTAGCCACTGAAACGTCCCTCTCCCCGCGCGACATTGCCAGGATTGTCCTCGAACATTTTTGGCGCCTAGTCACTTAAACACGGCTTGTACACAAAATATTTCTATGAACTGATAGTAATACTAATGACTGTTTCTTAAAGACTAGGCTAGATTATAGACATTTTGTTTTAGAACTCTAAATGACTTAGTTTTCGATAGTTCGAAAACAAAATGTGTAATCTTGTTTTTATTGCGCCGTTAAAAAACAAAAATACAATTATTTCTAAATGTAAAGCCATTTTTTTTACTTAAAATGTAATATTTTGGCATTCAAATTCAAGCTCATCAATGTACTATATTTTTTGAGATAAACATATCTAACTCTAACACGATACACCTTGGTAAGACTAGTTGTCAGAGTTTTGGGCTTCTGACGACTCGTAACGACTGTCATAGATCCACGAATGACAGCCGGGACCAACTGCTTAACGTGCTTTCCGGGGCACGGAGTAGTCTCGGTATGTAAAGATGGTCACCCATCCACGGACCAACCGCGGCAAGCGTAGCTTTACCTGGTCGATTGACCCATGCGGCTGTTATTAATTAGCCACGCTTACATCGTTCATGCTAATTACCAGCTGTTTTCAAACTCCTTAGCTAAGAATCTAATACCGTCAATGTTCCCATATTACCCGAACAGGAAGTAAAAATCACATTATACAGGAAATTTACTATGCACCGTATCTAATAAATCTGGCAAACAACGTAGGGGCCTCCGGTGATCGATAAAGTGATGTTAACAAATTTAGCTTCACCGTCGCCAGCCACAGAACAGATGGGTGGCAGAAGTTTGGCTGTATACAACAAGTGAAAAAAGTGCACGTGCACACAGTCGCGTACGTTCGGCGATCAATAAAACTTTTTTACAAAAAAATACAACCGACTTCCAAAAACAACACTACAAAGTGATAAATAACTTTAATTTCGGAAGTCGGTGTCTGGTTAAATGGATTTTCGTTTTTTACCACAGACTTCCAAAATTAAAGTTATTTTTCACTTTGTAGTGTTGTTTTTGGAAGTCGGTTGTATTTTTTTGTAAAAAAGTTTTTATTTTTCACTTTTTAGTTGTGTACCTACCCCACACAAATTCTAATACCACTATCTGCAAAACAAACTAGAACATCATGCATATAAAAGTGGGGAAAAAATACGTATTATTGAAGCTAACTCAAAAACTACCCAAAGCAAAGTTAATCAATTTTATATGGGACTAACTTTGATGTATACCCTCTCGAATAAAACATAACATTTTCAAATCGGACGACTCTGTAAAAAGTTATGCGTGGCCATACATAAAAAAAAAACATACGTGTCGTATTGAGAACCTCCTCCTTTTTTACGTCGGTTAAAAATTATTATACTTTTATGCAAGTTACAGACTTTGTTTATTTTCGCCCTTATTCTCTGAATTGCCTTCAAATTATTTGTACACGAGACTTGAACTGATTCGCAAAGTCTCGCCTCGAAAACCATACATCTATTTCAAACTAGCTGCCCCGACAGACGTTGTCCAGTCGAAATTTTAATAATTCATACAAAATTCCCATAGAAAATGCACTTTCAGTTTTCCCGAATTTTCCATTTTTCCAGGCGGCAACTTTTCCAATTTTTCTCTTTACAAGAACCTTCCTCAGACTTCTACAAATATTTAAAAAAAATGTTGCTGAATTGGTCCAGCCGTTTTCGAGTTTTAGCAACACATTTAGCCATTCATTTTTATTGATATAGTCAATGAATGTGGTATGTGGTGAATGGCAGTCGCACAAGTGCGCTTGCACTCACTGTACGTAGATCGTGTCTATGTGTGCGTGCATTTTCGCTTGTTGCATTAGCTGACATTCTGTACGTTTCTATTAGAGTTCTATACCTCAAAAGGAAAAAACGTAACCCTTATAGAATCACTTCGTTGTCCATCTGTTTGTCTTTCAGTCTGTCAAAATCCTTTTTCTCAGGAACGCGTGGAGGTATCAAGTTGAAATTATTATCAAATATGTAAGTCCCTTGGAGCTCTAAATAATTAAGCTTCTAAGTCAACGCAATAAAAAAGACGGCCATTTATGAGACATATTTTAATACTCGCAAGTAAATTAAAGCCTATAGAGTACTAACCGTTGTTGACTTAAATCATGAAATTTGTCAAGAAGCAAGGTCTTATTGCACAAGTAAAGAAAAAAGTCCGAAAATTGTTAATTTGTAGATTTATCATTTAGGAAAATATTATTTTGCGATTATAAACTTAAATTTGCAGTTGGAGAATTGATCGTGACGTTTAATCAATGTATGGGATAACATGTTTTTCAACTACAATGTTAAGTTTGTTTTTGGGATAAATTCTTTTCAACTACGGAACCCTTTATTGTGCGTTGGCCGGTTTTTTTTTCTCTTTTTCTTTTCATTAAATTACATTTTCTTTTCATTACTGTACATTTAAGAGAAAGCTATCGATTCCTGATTGAATCAAAGTGGTTCAAAACGTTCAACAAACATTAAATATTAAAGGCTTTATTAATAAACCTGTCGATGTTGAGGTTACTGTCTTAATGATAGCGCTTTTCAATATATTCAAATTAGATCAAGCGATTATCAATATTGAATTTTCCCTCAATTTTGCTATAATGAAATTCTAAGATGTGGTTTTGGTACCAAAACACGTGTAACATTGACGAAATTTTGTTTATTAAAGTTTTATTTTCGACAGGATTTCTACCAAACCAAAATTATTCTCCGGAAATTTTTTTTACGTTAAAAATATATTCTTATATCATCAACCGAACGACAAAACATAAAGAATTAATTGTCAAAATAAAATAAATGTGCGGGGACACATTTTCAAATCCCGGTGTAATCCCGGGGCTCAAATACGAGTAAGTCAGTTTGCTGACGTTAACTCAAAGTAATTACTCAAGTGAGCCCTCGGGAACGGGTGAGTGACGCAAACTTATAAGGTGGCCGAATTAACATCTTGCAGGAGTTATGTCAAATGAATTACTCCCATTTCATGCAGATAATAATATGATGATTAAGTTACGTAGGTATTTATGTCGACATCAAGGACATTAAGTAATTTAAACTTTGTGCAATATTACGTAACGTTTATTTTACTTTACAGAACTTGACAAATTAGATAAATAATATATAGCCACGTTGTATATTAATAATGATAAAAGCTCGTGTTTTTTATGCTTTCTCGGGTTCCGTATGTCCGAATGAAAAACGAAACCCAAGGATCTCGTAACGCATGTTCCTGTTTTATAAACTGAAGCATAAATAAACTTTATTTTATTTTTCTATTATTTTTATAGGATCATGCTCGAGTGTCTTGTCCGTTTGTCCCAGACAATTTGCTCCGAATCTAATGGACCGCTTAAGTTTAAATTTGGTACGAATATCAATTTCTGTGACCCAAACACGAACGTGTTACCTCCGTAAATAGATGAATTTTGAATACTTATTATAAGGGTAATTTTTGAGAAACAAATATTAAGAAAATTAAAAAAAAGTTTTGCACACTGTACCGCGTGACATAGGTATAAAATTAAAGGAATTACTGTGAGTGTCTAAGTATATTTTATATAATTTTAAAAATAAATAGTTTTTAAGTTATTTAAGAAAATAGACGATAATTGACCGAGACTACTGAGCCCACAATTTTGAAAAAAATACGGATAATATTTCTATATTTATAGATTACAGGAAAAACTTAGTCTTAAAATAACTTGGAAAGTCTTCCAATATTGTGCGTACAAACTTACATTTGCAGTTCTACCATACATTCCGTATGGTGGTAGAACATGTTTTTCAACTACAATGTTAAGTTTGTTCTTAGGCCATCCCAAGTACGGGACCCTTCATTGTGCGTGGTCCGACACGCACTTAGCCGGTTTTTTCATCATCTTATTATGAAAAAACCAGCTAAGCGCGTGTTTGGTTTGAGCTCTTAAAAAACCAAGACATAGCGCTACGAATATTACAGTGAAGCATGCGCAAAACCTTGCTCTGTGCATACACGCTCACACGCACACATTTAAACCAAAATACAACAAAACTACACCTCACTAAGTGCACAATATGTTTACGAAACCGGCCTCACGTCACTTTTGACAGCGCTGTGTCTTGGGCTTTTATTTGATCCGAGAATATGAGCTGAAATATTTTACTTTGAACCTAATTTTGTTTGACACGGATTCAAGAGTGTAAATTAAATTCTTTGAATAATGAAAATTTGCTTTGTTCAGAATCATCTCGTTTATTTATTCTGAGTAGCAACACCTGAGACAATAATTATGTTTAGAACTTTAGAATAGCTTTTTCATTTCACTAAAAAGTCAGCCACAGACCGTATTCGTTAGAAATGAGGTTATTAGGTCACGTCTGAGTCTACCTAAAAATAGATAATATTTCACTTTCAGGCTTATATACTCGACCTATCTATAAAATAAAAATAAATAAAATTGAAGTGTCTGTTTGCAATGTCAAAATAACAGCTTCTGCCTAGCCATTTTCCCAACAATTTTTGGGGTCGGCTTCCAGTCTTACCGGATGCAGCTGAATACCGGTATTTTAAAATATTTTATATCAAAGTAGGTATATACGGTACCTACTTGTAACAAAAAAAAAAAAACAGTTATTAAAATTTTTGTCTGTCTGTCTGTTTGTTCCGGCTAATCTCTGAAATGACGAAACCGATTTCGACGGGACTTTCACTAACAGATAGTTTATGTTATGAGGAGTAACTTAGGCTACTTTTATTTTAGCAGAAGAATTAGGGTTCCGCTTAAAAAAATTAAAACTCATGAAATTGTGAACAAAAGGTCGGATTGGCAAAACTCTTTTTGTATTTAAGGAGGATTGCAAGGATACTTATAGGCTATTTAATATTACGCTACGAGCCTTAGGAACTGAGCAAAGAGAAAAAAAGTCTGAAAGAACGCTAAGCGAAAACGAAGTAATAGCGCGGGCTGGCGACGCGACGCGGTGGGTCGGGGGACGAGGGGGAGTTTTATTAAAATGTGGCTGTTATTTTAGTATATTGTGTATCTTATGACTTTGTTACGTTGATTGTTCAAAGCTATTGAAAAAACTACCTGTCTGCATTGTAACATTAAAATACGAGTTTATTTACATCCCCGAGGGATTAAAATATTGTCGAATATGATTATTTACAACTCAATCCACAATACACAAATCCGTATTCCAAATGCTCCAACAATATCACTATATCACACGATTTAATCTGTTGATCCCGCATAATATTTTCCCGGGATCAATCCCGGGCTGCGGGCCACCTTAATTATCAAAGCGAGCAATAAAATAAATCCGATTATTCGATTCCCGGCCGTCGCATGGCACATCACTGAATTTAATCAAATTATATTAATTTTCTTAATTGAAATATTACATTTTCTTATAATTGACAAAGTAAGTTTTAATTGACGAAATTAACAATTTGGCAGCTATTATGAAGATGATGGCGCTAATTTAGGCATAAAATGTATCGTGAATTCGTGACATTGATTTAGTTTAGAAACAAGGTAAACTTAAAACGTTGAAGTTGTAAATATTTATAATAAAATAAGTGGAATAATCGTCTACGAACGCTTTTTGAAAAATATAATAATATTATGTAGAAGAGCTTATATCAATCTGCCTAGCCTTTTCCTAATAATGTTGGGATCGGCTTCCAGGCTAACCAGATGCAGCTGAATACCAGTATTTTACATGGAGCGACTGCCTATCTGACCTCCACAACCCATCAACTGGGCAATACGATACCCCTTGGTAAGGCTGGTTGTCAGACTTTCGAGCTTCTGACGACCCGTAACGACTGTCAAAGATCCACGAATGACAGCCGGGACCAACGGCTTAACGTGCTTTCCGAGGCACGGAGGAGTCTAGGTATGTAAAGATGGTCACTCATGCACGGACCGACGCCGGCAAGCGTAGCTTAACCTGATGGATCGACCCGTGCGGCTGTTATTACTAAGCCACGAGCTCCTCATGTAGAAGAGCTTATGAGAATCCATAATTATATTCATCCACTCTGACAGACGGCGTCTTCAAATGGCTTTTACTTATTGAGCATTGAGGCAAAGAGGCGTAAACTTTGATATGATTTGATGACATACAGTGTCAAATTATATTAGCTAGCGAAACTGCGCAGACGTGATCGGTATGTAAACAAAACAAAATAAAAAGTTGATGATTTTTTTTATTGGGTCAATGTCCGCTGGTCCGCTGTCCTGTCCGCTGGTCCTTGAAGAATGAGTTAAGAAACACATTTTTTTTTGTTTTATCGTATTTAAATATCGATACCCATAACGAAGTTAACACATAGAAAACGGATTTTTTACTACACTACCAGCGGTTGATGATCCCAAAAAAAAACTCATCAAAGTTATATCAGGGTTCCGTACCTCAAAAGGAAGAAGGAACCCTAAAAGGATCACTCGAGTATCTCCGTCTGAGTCTGTCTGTATGTCTGTCACAGCCAATTTGTTCTGAATCTAATAGACCGATTAAGTTGAAATTTGGTACACATGAATATCTGTAACCCAAACACGGACGTGTAAGGTAATTATATGAATTTTAAATATGGGGGTCACTTTTAAATAAATTAAAAATTAAAAAAGTATAGCAAACTGTACCGTGTGACATAACAAATGAAAGGGCTTACTGTGGGATCCCAAATATTTTTTTTTTTAAGTTTTAAATTAAATCGTTTTAAAGTTATTTAAGAAAATAGACGAAAAATGACCTTTCCCCCATATCTCCGAAACTACTGAGCCTAAAATTAAAAAAAAAAGAGAAAATAGTTCTGAACTTATAGATTACAGGAACATTTATAAGAAGTATGTGGTCTTAAAATAACATGGTAAATCTCTCAATATTCACAGATGCCAGGGCTACACAGATGTTTGTGACTTTTGAAGTGTAAATAAAGAATTTATTATTATATTTATTTATTTATTTATTTATTTAATATTGTGCGTACAAACTTACATTTGCAGTTAAAAATGTATGGCTGAACATGTTTTTTTAAGTAATAAAAAATGAATAAAAAAATAATAAAAACTTTACTGTTTAAGAACTATAAAGCATTCAACAACAATGTTAAGTTTGTTCTTGGGATAAATTCATCCCAACTACGGAACCCTTCATTGTGCGTGGTCCGACACGCACTTGTGTTTTTGTTTGATTATATTTAGACATCGTTACATCATCATTAAAAATTGCTTGCAAAAAATCATTAAAATTGCTTCATTAGTCTTGAGAAAATCGCGGACATACATACACATATACGCGGTGCGGTGTATACATACGGGTCGAATACAGAACCTCCTTTTTTGAAGTCGGTCACAAAAGTGTCCATCATTTGAAGAACAACAAATTTAGAGGATCAGTTAAATTTTTCCCCTTCTACTCGTAATAACCTCGACCCGTAATAAAGAGTAGAGAGGTAATTACTCTTTGATACCTCGTCCCTCAAACTTCTGAAGGAGGTCCACAAACAAAATGGTGGCCTGTGACGTAAAACTGAGCTCGTCACTAATTTAATGATACCAACTCAAATCAAGGCTGAGAAGTTTAAGGAACTTTGGTGACTTGATCGTCGTGTTTACTCAACTGTCCCAGAAGAAGTGTAAAGATACTTTGGATAAAATAGTAACTTATTAAGTTTAATAAACTTCAAATCAGTATTTGATACATTGAATCTTTAAATATAAGGCCCCATCTACACGATGCAAGTGTTTTGCCTGAGGCATACAATAAAATTGAAGCAACAAATGAGTTACATCATCTTAACACTGTATGAACGGTGCAATTTTTAACGTTGGTTCAACTTGTGGTATGATTGCACCGTATAATCGCAGACTATAAATCCATTAAGTACCTCATCAATCAGGTCAATCGCCTCGAGGGTAGCCAGTATTCGCCAAACTAGTGAAAATCAGCGATCATAGAGATGTACCTATATATAGTGTGCGCGCAAGTGCTAGTCACCACCTGAGGTATGTGAGCGTGTACGAGGAGGGTAACCTGGAAGGGCGGTAAATAATTTATGTGATAGACACAATTTAATAGACAGATAAATCAACTTTCAAACATAATGTAACATCAAATAATAGGTCTTTACCTATGAAATTGCCGTTTTGTATGAAAAAATTGAAACGAATTTTTTTCATGCATTTTTTATTTGTATTAATCGAAGTAATCACCCATGCAATCAATGCATCTTTGCCAACGCAGTGGCAGTTTATTGATGCCCTTCTTAAAGAAATCAGCTGGACGGGAGGCAACAAATTCTTCAAAGGCATTTTGTACTGCCTCTCGGGTATTGAATTTTTTTCCCGCCAAGAAGTTATCCAAATTCTGGATAAAGTAGTAGTCTGTAGGCGCAAGGTCTGGTGAGTAGAGCGGATGACGGAGAGCTTCCAACCCCAGTTCTTGCAACTTGGAGACCGTCTGGTGTGCAGTATGAGGTCGCGCGTTGTCGTGCAGGAGCAGCGGAGACGAGCGATTGACCAATGCTGGTTGGAGATGTGCCAGCTTCTCCATCATTGTGTTCAGTTCTTCACAGTACACATCTGAAGTAATGCTCACCCCGTTTGGTAAGAAGCTGTGATGAATCACACCGGCGCTAGACCACCAAACAGTAACCATCACTTTTCTAGGGGTAAGTTTTCGTTTAGGGCATTATTTAGGTGCTGAACCAGGATCCAACCAACTTGCTGAGCGCTTGCGGTTATCAAACGGAATCCATTTTTCATCGCAGGTAACAATGCGGTTCAAAATTCCTTCATTTGTGTGTCTCTTGAGCAGTGCAAGGCACGTCTCGACGCGTACTTCGCGCTAGCGATCATTGAGTTCGTGGGGCACCCATTTGTCAAGCTTTTTTACCTTGCCAATTTGACGCAAATGGACCAATATTGTTTTGACGCTAACGTCGAAGGCTGTTGCTAATTCAGCCGTAGATTGTGTATCATCAGCTTCCACAATCGCCTTTAATTCGTCATTGTCGACCAAAGTCTTCGGACGACCGCGAGGTTCATTTTTCAGGTCGAAATTTCCAGAACGGAAGCGAGCAAACCAATAACAAGTGGTGCGTTGGCTTGTAGTGTTAGCTCCGTAAACGTCGTTGATGTTGCGTGCCGCTTGTGCCGCGTTGGTGCCACGACGGTACTCATATTCCATAATTACTCGAATTTTTAACGTATCCATGATGACGAAAAAGATTGAAATGCGATGAAAATGTAACACTAATCAATAAACAAATGACTACTTTTGGAAAAAAAAATCCATGTTTTTAAAATAAAATTAATTTGAAATTAGAATTCTTAGCCAAACAAAAATTATTTTGATTTGAAATGGCCAGTACTGCAGAACGGCAATTTCATAGGTAAAGACCTAATATATGACAAAATTACGAAACAAGAATATGACAAAAAAACGTCATTACTTTTAATTACTTAAACCAATATAAAATTGCAAAAAAAAAAAACAATGCCACTTATCACAATACCATCAGCAAAAAACTTCAATTTAAAATGCCACGTTCGAATCGCCCGTAACATTTCCATACACATTTAAAATTGTATCGATAAAGCTGTTCGATTTAAATCGATTCCCGTCCCGATATCGATACCTACTATCTTCATCGAACTTTATTAATACCGAAATTCAATCATTTCGTTAGTCACTCGGCCTGATTCGAATCGGCCTAGTTGTAACTTTACCGATTCATCCGATATGCGATAGTTTATGTTCTGATTTCGTGATCCGTTCAATTGTAAGCTATTGTACTGTGTAATATATTTCTATACAATAACATACGAGTATCGACGCAAGAAAGCAGTCTTGTTGTATCTCGAAAAGTTGAACTTTATACCAGAGCCAAAAAACTGTTTCATAAATTCATAACTCGTAAAGTAGCTAAATCAGAGAGGTCATTTTTGGTACACGTATTTTTTATAATGAAAATCAGATACCATAGATAGGCATGTTAAGCTAACTTTAGAATACTATCTAAAGCGTTAGCGTTAGCTTACATGCCTTTTATAGTAGTTACAGCAATTGGTATTTAAATTTCGAGCACCAATATTGCTGTATCTTGGTAATTGTACGGTTATACGTATATACGGCACAACGAAATACATCAAAATCGTTATAATGAATGCTGTATCTCTAAAACATTTAAATATAGGTGAGTTTATGGTATTTACAACATCTTGAAGTATGTTTTGTTCAAAAATTTTAGGAAATGTCAACGTCGTATCATAAAAAAAAAAATCGTAGGAAAACGTTGCTCAGACCATCCGAGGCAGTATTTTTTCCTATTTTCAATGATGCAAAAAAAAACTTTACATTTTACACACAACATTTGACACGATAAAATTGCTTTTTAGCGTCGATATTACAATGACAATGACGTAATAATGGTGTGTTAATGTATCTATTGAGCACCGGAATCGTAGCCATTATGCCTAATTGGTCAGGTTGTGATCGGGTCATCGTAGGTGTTCGTGAGTTATGATGTGCTAAACCAAACTATTGGACACATTATCGAGTACCAAGTAGGGTCTTAAACTAGGATTTTGGCAAGCCATAAACAATTTAATTTGTCGTAGAATATGCCACACACGGCTTCAAATATAGTTTAGCCGCTTATTGATCCTTTGAATCAAATTTTACGAGACCCCACATGCTATCAAGTTTTCTATCATACTTCTGTTGCATTGTTCTTTAATCATATGTGTAACTGCTATTAGCACTAATACATTTAAAATACATTTCAACTCCTGGCAGCTCAGCTCAAAATACCCATTAAAACCTCTCAAAGGCTTTCTGCACCCCATGTGTGCATAAGAAAAAACCCCTTTACATAATAAGTAAAAGTAAGCAAGCAAAGCAAAGTAAATAGCTTATATTATATATATAAAAGTAAAAAAACACCATCCGATGAAAAAAAAATCATCCTACGTAGTTGTGAACCTATGGGGTTCGCAACTAAGCCACCTCCCCCCTCCCCCTGGGGGTTGTGGGTTTATAAATTAGTCGTCTATTTAATAAAATTACTCCGGGGCAAGGAGCACAACCCAGGAGTACTTCAGTGCTTGCGGTTCTCTGTTCCAGACCGCTACGTGTGGAGACGGCGGCGCCCGCCACTGCTGGCTGTGCCAACTGCCAGAACTAACCTGCTGGCTAAAGCACCTCTCACGCGAGCAATTCGTACTGTTAACGAAGTTCAGAATAGGTTGGACATTTTTTCGTGTTACTTTAGTGAACTTGCAAAGGTAACTTTAAATATGATATGTTACGAAAGCATTAATTAGTGTAATTTTAGGTTTATTGTTCATTTTATGTTTATTGTTTACTTTTTAATTTTTGACTGTAAAACATATTTAAGTTAATTTTGTATAAGGTTAAGTTGTATCGTTTTAGTTATCAGTAATTTTGTATTAATGTACTAGTGTGTAATTGTTAGTAATGTAAGGTTATTTTAAATAGTTAATAATTATTACAAGTAGTCTTAGCTATCGCATTAGGTTTGTAACCTGTAATGATAGTATAAGAGTTTTAAATAAATAAATAAATAAATATAACTGCAATTGAAGAGTTAAAAATAAAAATAAATAAAACTCTTTAATTATCCAAAAACTTTTGACATTTCTTAAGACTAATACATAACTTGGTTATAACTAAAGGTCATACGGATAAAGTAAACCCTGACTCCTAAACTAGGTGATCCTGTGACTTACGAGTCAGTGTTCTGCTGTCACTGTGATACCCAAAAACCTTATGTTGTGTTCTATCACTACAAAAATACTCCTTGACATGGCAGGTTAAAAAATATGTACAGTGGGCTGCATCAATTGGTACCCCAGTTGTATTATAATTTTTAACCAACTTCAAAAAGGAGGAGGTTCTCAATTCGTCGGAACCTTTTTTTTTTTTATTTTTTTTTTATGTATGTTTCCCGATTACTCGAAGATGGCTGAACCGATTTGAATTTTTTTTTGTTTTATTCGAGAGGGTATACATCAAAGTTGGTCCCATATAAAATTGATTAACTTTGCTTTGGTAGTTTTTGAGTTAGCTTCAATAATACGTATTTTTTCCACACTTTTATATGGATGATGTTCTAGTTTGTTTTGCAGGTAGTGGTACACAACTAAAAAGTGAAAAATAAAAACTTTTTTACAAAAAAAATACAACCGACTTCCAAATACAACACTACAAAGTGAAAAATAACTTTAATTTCGGAAGTCGGTGGCAGAAAACGAAAATACATTTAACTAGACACCGACTTCCGAAATTAAAGTTATTTTTCACTTTGTAGTGTTGTTTTTGGAAGTCGGTTGTATTTTTTTGTAAAAAAGTTTTTTAATACAACTGGGGTACCCAATTGATGCAGCCCCACTGTACAACAAAAAGTTGTAGTAGTAACAAAGTATGTTTATGTGTATCATTGCAACGTGTTTCAAACTTAAAAAGTCTTCTGAGCGTCTTTCATGAGCACATAGGCTCACAGCAATGCGGAATAAGCACGGTAAGTGGTACCATTCTTCGGCTCACTATTACTCATGTATGTGTCGCTGTGGAACACTTTTAAATTTAAGAGGTCCCCCCGACTGCAATGACAATTCTATTTATCTGTTTAGTCAGGGAATACTTTTTAGTTCGATTTTTGGCATGGCAGTCGTGTTTTTTAATTTTTTAAATTATTTATTTTAATTTTATACATTTTAGTGGCAATTCATACATTCGCAGTCTTACTAAAGTCTGATTAAATCGTTTGCACCAACCAAAGATAAAATGTTTGTTTTGCAGGAACAAAAAACAACAGAAACAAACAAAAAAAACAAAAAAACAAACAAATTATACAGCTTTTTTTGAAATGTGCTCATCAAGGCCTTCCATTTGATACCCATGTTGTAACAATTGAAGATTTTTTTTTCACATTTGAAAATGGAGTCATACTGCCGCAATATTAACTTTAAAAAAAAAAATATAGCCAGTGTAACTTGGGATGATGTAAGGATTCTAACGATACCCCATACATCGAAATCTGTAAAGGCATTCAAATGTTATGGTGGAATAAAGAAACTCACAAACATACATGAACCCTGAAAACATTACACTCCTTTTTGGGGCTGTCGCGTAAAAAAAGGTAAATTAATAAAAGCTTGTAAAAAAGATCTAAAGGTTCATGCCAGGTTCCCCGTATCTTCAATAGATTCGGATTTTCCCGTACTGATTTAGTTTTAAAAAAAACCGGCCAAGTGGGTGTCGGGCCACGCACAATGAAGGGTTCCGTAGTTGGTTGACTTACTCGTAAACTTGAAAAGCCTGCTTAGCTGTGATAGTTTTCCTTTTACCTTCGTTATACATACTACTACCGTGAATTTTTCACACATCCAAAACTAACCGTTTAGCTGGCAGGGGGAGACACTTGACTCTAACAAAAATTTGCATTTTAAAACTTAATACTTCAGAAACGGATCCCTAAATCGAAAAATTGTTTTCACAAACCCGCAATATTTTTAAAAGATTCATTCAACAACACCCCACACTATGGAGTAGACGAGAAAAAAAAAACATCCCCATTTTACGTGTAAAGAAAGTAGGTAACCCAATAAAATTTTTTTTTCATGATTTTATTTTACCACTTTGTCGGCGTGATAAACATGTATATCCATGCCAAATTATAGTTTTCTAGTACTAAGAGTCTCTGAGCTAAGCTGCGGAAAGACAGACAGACAGACGGACGGACATAGCGAAACTAAAAGGGTTCCTTGTTGACTACGGAACCCTAAAAAAAGCACTTCTGTAGGTACTTCTGCAGGCGTTTTTTTCCCTGTCCATCTGTACCTACTTGAAAATTCTGGTTGAGTTCTCTTTCGCGTCGGGTAAATATTGTATTCGCCTAGATTGTTTCATTTTAGGTACGAGTATGTATTCGCATTTGCATTGCATTCAACTTGCGAATAATATACCTTTTCAACATTAACTTAGCCAAACCATATAACGTAAATACAGTGTAAACTGCAAACAATAGGTAGGTACCCTACTTACATACGTGAAATTTCGGAGAAAATCCCGGGACTTTGAATTGCACTTTGCACTATAAAATATTTTATTTGCTCTGCAGAACACAGACAGTAAAGAAGATCAATTCAATACAGCGGTTGAAAACGGGCGCACGCGCTAATAGACGCGATGGACTTTCCTAAAATACCAACAACAGACATCACGTATGTCAATTTGTAGTGCCAGTTAAAAATTGGTGCTTCGATTTGATTATTGGTATACTTAAACCTTTGAAATTGTAACTTTAAACACGTTTTTTTTATTTAACAATTGAGGTTATAATTTTATAACCTCAATTTTTGTCAATGATTTTTGTAATTACAATTTAATAATGTTGATCAAATAATAATTGTTGAAAAAGTATTGAGATATAAAGTTGAAGTCTTCGAAATACAGATGATTGATTTCTAATTCCTTTTAGTTAGTGCACTAAGGGCTAATTTGCCCAAAGTCGGATTGAGTAAGAATTCACATACGTTTTGTAGTGTAACCTGAACAGTAATGCTATTCTGTAAACATCTCACCGTGATAACATAGGTGAAGTGAGCGTGAAGTGTGTTGTCATTCCACCTGATGCTAGGGATTGACACTATTGACAGCTCATTTTAAGCTCACTTCACCTAAGTTTTCACGGTGATATATTCACAGAATAGCATTACAGGGTTTGTTTACACCTTTATTAGATAATTTTGAACCAGACTATACTTAGGTAAGGTTGGTTGGTTGGTTAGTTGGGTTGGTTGGCTGGTTGGTTGTGGTTGGTTGGTTGGTTGGTTGGTTGGTTGGTTGGTTGGGTGGGTTGTAAGGGTTTTTACAGAAGACATTTTCTTGTTTAAAAATATGTTTTAACTAAATAAAATTTATTTTCGATTTTAACGATAGTTTTTAGATGTTAAACGTTATCATTTATTCTTAAACCACTCTTCGTAGATATATGTAGCTGTTTGAGCACAATTTTATGGTTAGTTTGTAATATTAATATAATATTTTGTAATTTGTCTGTAAAGAGCCCAACAAAAGTGACAGTTATAATTACGTTTATTAGTTAACCAGACGCCTTTGAGAGCTCTGTCGTCATGTGTTTTTTTTTTTTGTTTACCTTTAGTTAACCACCTAAACCAACGAAGTGTAGGTATAAGCACAGTGTAATAATGATCCAGTAGTTTATCTTCATAGAAAATGGCCGAAACGACGCGCTTCGAAATTTCAGTCAGTCTCAGGACGGACACGTATTTATCTACCGAGCGGTCGTAGGTAATTAATTCAAGGTCACTGCTTTATCACTCTGTGGTATAAGTACCTACAGGGCGCGACGATCTGAAACAAATGCCAGTTGCGAGTGTGTGTGCTTGCACTCACTCTGCGCGGAGCGTGCATAATATGTGCGCGTGCGTTTTCGCTCGTTGCGTTGTAAGCAGCCAACCTTCTGTCCCTATCTATTTGTTATGCACAACTTTGTGTGGAACTCGTGGAACTAGCGCTTGTCATGCAGATGGTGTAAATAATGTATGTCTTACTCATCAACAGTTCTTTGTTGAAGGACTTCAGTTTTTATGTGATGCAAGCATTTTATAATGTTTTTGAATTAATTCCAAATTAGCAAAGGAAAGTCGTAGCTTAGAGTAGCAGCTATTTCAATTCCAAAGAAGATTTTGTTAACAGTATTTTCAAAAGATAGTTAGACTCTACCAAAAAAAACCGGCCAAGTGCGTGATGGGCCACGCACAATGAAGGGTTCGGTAGATGGGATGAATTTATCCTAAGAACTAATTTAAGATTGCAGTTGAAAAACATATTCTCGCATTCATTTCAACAGCAAATGTAAGTTTGTACACAGACTATTGAGAGATTCACCATGTTATTTTAAGGCCATAGATTTCATATAGGTTTTTCTGTAATCTATAATGTATAGAACTGTGTTTATGACATTTACCAAAAAGAAAAATATTACTGAGTTCGAATACCTTCTTGCCAATACGCCAATTAGTAAAGTTAGTTTTGTCCGGGATCTTGGTGTTCTGCTAGATTCGAAGCTCCATCTGGATGCTCATTTAGAAAAAATTGTTAACAAAGCCTACCAGATGTTTGGTTTTGTCATGAGATCTTCCAGGGAGTTTCGTCGACCTTCTACCTTTGTGCACTTATACAAATCAATAATTAGGCCACAGTTAGAGTTTGCTGTACCCATTTGGAATCCTTTTTACGTAAAATATAGTGAACAATTGGAACTAGTACAACGTAAGTACCTTCGTGCTATGAATTTTAGATGTTTTCGGAGTAAAATGTCTTACCATTTACTTCTTAAAAAGTATGATCTTCTGACCTTAAAGTCGAGACGGAAACTTCTGGATGTTATGACTCTGTTCAATGTGTGCCGCAATCATTTTGATTGTCCAGATTTAGTTAGGAGTCTGAGTTACCTGATTCCTCGAACAGCTCATGTACGTGAGGTACGTACTCGACGTCTATTTGCTACTAGTCTCTGTAAATCCAACGCTGGCTCGCGTTCACCACTTCATCGTTTGGTTAAGACTTATAACAATGAGTTTAGTTCAATTGATATTCTTTTTCTCAATAAAAATGCATTTAGGCAACAAATCCAAGCAACCTTAAAGGATCAGCAAGGTAATGTTTAATGTTTAATAATAGTATTTAACGTAATGTTTAATATTTAATAATTAATAATGATGTACGCACACAAATTTACTTTTTCTTTTTTTTAAATGTAAAAATCCATTTTGAGTTCTAGGACAATATATAACTGTGTTACTAGCTAGTTTTAAAACCTACTATAAATTGTAATCTGTGGAGAACGTAGTGGGTAGCATAATTGTTAAATGTAATATTTAAGTTATTTTGTCTATTTGTTATTGTGCTACTGTTTGTTTTCCCTAAATAAATAAATAAATAAATAAATAAATAAACTAATTTCTGTATTTTTTTTTCAAAATTTTAGGCTTAGTAGTTTCGGAGAAAAAGGGGAGAATGGTATTTTTTTTTATCTATTTTCTTAAATAACTTTAAAACTATTTATTTTATAAGTATAAAAATATTTATTTGAAACCCTCACAGTAGGTAAGCCCTTTCATTGGATACATAATATATATCACAGGGTACAGTTTGCAAAACTTTTTATTTACATTTTGCCTCCCAAAAGTGACCCCTATATTCAAAATTCATTTATTTACGTTACTCGCCCTTGTTTGGGTCACATAAAGTCTTATATGTGTCAAATTTAAATTTAATTGGCCCAATAAATTCGGAGCCAAATTAGCTGTGACAGACGGACAGTCAGACAGACACACGAGTGATCCTATAAGGGTTTCGTGTTTTCATTCGGACGTATGGAACAATTTTTTTTTCGTGGATGGGAAATCGTCAAATGACTTCCCGCTTTGGGCGAAGCGGGAGGGCGTGTCAGACTTTTACTGACTAAAACCCACCCGTGTTCCTTCAGTTGCCGGTGCCAGGGCCACGGTATGGAACCCTAATGAAGCGTTTTTTGAGTCAAGAAGCTACAAAGTACATAGGTACTTAATAAATTATCTTATTTGACACCACTGCGACTGGAGGTTTGGTTTGCCAAAACAATTGTTATTTTATTGGGTGTTTCGAATTAATCTTTCAATGGCACATTAAGACTCATAGTGGTAATTAGCCCGGAATATCTGCGTCACATCTGCGTGTAATTTTATACCTAAAGTCAATATTAACACAGTTACTTATTCAGTGAAATTTAGTAAGTCCTCGAATAACAGCGAGGATTTTTCCGCTTAGTGGACTGACTGACTTTGTATGCTTGTAAATCCAGGGTATGGTTTTAAAACTCTTCCTCAAATGTCAAATGTTGGAGTGTCTTACTAAGATTAAACTCACTGCGCTTTTATTTTATTCACTGTTCTACTAAGTACGGAGTTGCTTTTGAGACGCAACTGCTGTAGAATCAATGTTTTATTTTGTGCTTGCGCTAAATAAAGTTGTTCTCCATAAAGAAACTTTCAACCGACATCCTAAAAAACACTACAAAGTGAAAAATAACTTTAATTTTGGAAGTCGGTGTCTTTGGTTTTGTATTTTATTTTTTTGTCCATTACTGGGACACAGGCATCATCTCTTCGAGAAGGAGCGCGGGCCCAGTTCGGTTGATAGATGTCACATGTCTTCGAATTTTTAGTTCTAGGAAATGCCGGTTTCCTCACGATGTTTTCCTTTACCGTTTTGAGAGCTGTCGTGATGAAATTATTTACACAAAGAAAAGCGCCTGGCTGGGTTCGAACCCATGACCTACAACTCGTAAGTTTTCTCTTTTAATAATGTCTATTTTTTTTTTAAATAACGTAGTGTACAACAAACATTCAATAACACAAATATTAGAAGGTTCTATGGCAGGTATATTTTACTATATGACGCCGCTTGCTGCCTATTCATTTGACACAGAGCTAACAATTGTACTGCATATTTTACTATGTAACAGAGATCAAAGAGCTTGGAGTCTAAAAAGTCGGGAGGTGTTGTGGAACACCCGGTTGGAACTGTATTCCTTTCGCTGTATACTGCTGCTACTTTTGCGGTTTTACTTTGCTGTGCCCGACAGGGTCCAATTGATTCGATGTTTAACATACCAACTATTTTATGTACACATTATGGAATGCAATAAAATATTGAGTATTGAGTAATGTATATTAATATAGAGCCATTTGCCAAGCCAAGTGTGGTCTCAAGTTTCAAGTGTCAAAAGTTGTTGTTTTTAGGGTTCCGTACCTCAAAAGGAAGAAACGGAACCCTTATATGATCACTTCGTTGTCCATCTGTCTGTCTGTCTGTCTGTCAGTCTGTCAAGACCCTTTTTCTCAGGTACGCGTGAAGGTACAAGTTGAAATTAATATCAAAGGTCCCTTAGAGTTCTAAAGAAATCAAGCTTCTAAGTCAATGCATTAAAAAAATTCCATTTATGCGACATATTTTGATACTCGCAAGTAAATCAAAACCTATAGGGTCTTTCTAGTTGACCAATCATGAAATTTGGCAAGGTCTCACAGCACAAGTAAAGGAAAAAGTGCAAAAATTGTTAATTTGTAATGAAACACATTAAAAAAAATTTTTTTGGGATTACAACCTACCTATATATCTTTTCTACTACGGAACCCTTCATTGTGCGTGGTCTGACACGTTACTTGGCCGGTTTTTTTAATACAAAAACAATGCAAAACTTATGACACTTGAAACTGACGGCACAACGCTTTTTCATTACGTCACAATTTCTGCCAATTTACCACAAGTCGCGTTAAAGAACTTCGTTCCAAAAATATTTTAAAGTAAAACATCATAATTACAGGGAAAATTCATGTTCTCATACAACGTAGGTAACTTATCTCCTTTAAAACATGGTTCTTATTAAAATTTACAAAACACGAGGGTGATGTAGCGTTTAATTAAAAACGTGAAGTTTCATAGGATGACTTAAGGTAGGTACATTAATTTGAACTTAATTATGAATGTGATAAAATATATTTTCCAAAAATAATGCGTGTCTCCTGTGAAATATTTTGGGAAAAACATGTTTTGTAGTCAGTAAATTATTTTTATGAATGATGCTTTGTTGCTTGTATTGAATAGGTAGATGAACTCAAAGCTATATATAATAGACGTAGTAAGTGGGTACGGCGAATTCTTTTCTACTAGGTACCTACTTTTTTAAGTGCGTGTCGGGCTACGCGCAGTAATAGGGTTCCGTAGTGCACGCCGCCGCCCGTCGTTATTCGAGCGTAAATATTATATGGTTTAAAAACTTTATTATTCCTCATTAAGAATTAACAATAATTCACTTACTGAGAAACTATTTTTACATAAAATATTAACGAGCGTACAAAAATGACGTTAAAAGTAAATTTATAATAATAGATAGGAAGGTAGAAAAGTACTAAACAATCAACTAATCACCAACCGAGCAAACACGGATCTAAAGTAAAAGTAAATGTATTACTAGATGTGGCATACATGGCAGCGTAGATACTAGCAATTTTTTTTTTTTTAATTTTTTTATTTTTGTTGCTAAAGTTAGTATTTTTATATTATTATTGTTATTGACACATTATATACGATTTAAGTTGGTTTTTAAAACAAGACTTTTCGCTAATTATTAATTTAGAAATCATTATTATTAAGAATGGGTTGTTTTTTTTTTTTTTTTGTATATTTTTACATGGTTCATAAACTTAAATTTACTACCTGTTTTACACAACTAACAACGTTAAATAAGTATTTTTTTTATGGAATTTGTACGAAATTTTTACTGTTTTTAATGTACTTGGGTACATTTTACAAATTGGTTGAAAGCCTACTTAGCTGTGATAGTTTTCCTTTTAATTTCGTTATATAAACTACTACCGTGAATTTTTTCACACATCCAAAACTAGCCGTTTAACTGGCAGGGGGGGGGGGACACTTGACTCTCACAAAAATTAGCACTTTAAAGATTAATATTTCAGAAACGGATCCCTAAATCGAAATATTGTTCCCACAAACCCGCAATAGTTTTAAAAGATCTATCCAACAACACCCCACACCATGGGGTAGACGAGAAAAAAAAACATGCCAACTTTACGTGTAAAGAAGGTACCCTAAAAACATTTTTTTTTCATGATTATTTTACCACTTGTCGGCGTGATGAACATGTATATTCGTGCCAAATTATAGCTTTCTAGTACTAAGTTTTTCTGAGCTAAGCTGCGGACAGACGGACATAGCGAAACTATAAGGGTTCCTTGTTGACTACGAAACCCTAAGAAGTACATAATAATATACTCGTATTCCAGTCTTCAACATAGAGTAATCTTTATCCAAATTCACGTTGGTACTTTTCACATCAAATCAAACCAAGTGTAGGTACTTCAACACACTGAGTAACATAAATCAGCATTAATTCGCGAACATTCGCTGTAGATGCCTCGGGGATTCAAAACGCAAAGGCGCCATTATATACGTACTTCACGAGGTAATAAATCGCTTAGGGAGATTTAGTATAGGTGAAAATTCTGTATTCTATAACTGGGAAAATCGTTATTTTATCGGCATAAGTTTTTTAAGGTTCTCGTTGATCAAATAAGAACTGCACTTGCAATGGTCATATCGATCTTACAGTACGAAAACGTTCAAAGGTCTATCGTTTAACATCGGAAAAAAATTAAATAAAGAGTGTCCCGTAAATAATGGATCAAACGGAAAGTGGTAACGGGTAGTAGCTCAACTGATTTCCAACAATTAATTTGAATCCCGTCGAATTAAATGTGACTGGTCCACTATGGGAGTTATTGGACCAATCGCATTTAATTCGGCAAAGTTCGGTTTTTCTAAAAAATTAACGATGGGACCTTTGAACGTTGTCGTATTGTACCAGTCTATGGTTGAGGGACTGTCATCATCATCTTCCACCCCTCTTATAGTCCAATGGGACGGCAATCCGACACGCACCTGCGTCGCGCACACTTACTTATGCACTATGATATCTTCCTCGCCGATTTCTCCGCTGAGATTGGTCGTCATGGCTGTAATTCGATCGGGAGGACTTTTATCACCATCATCAATCAAAGCAAAACATAGCCATGTGGCAGAATATACATCGCCACATACGAACTACGCGTCACACTAACGTCACGCAAATCCTGCATCGCGTAATTAGAGTTTACCGCGCGACTAGCATATACAACGTCCCGACACCAACCGTCGGGCAGTTGCCCACCAGACACAACACCCGTCTGTTCGGAGGATCCTCCCTTTTCTATGGAGGATGAATGAACTTTACATCCTGTTCCTCATACCTCTATAGCTTCACCTATATTTGTTTGAAAAAAAAAGGAAAAGAAAGAGAAAATCATTTATTAGGTAACAGGAAAGTTTTGATTATTCATGTGACATAGGTAAGAGGAGGGGAAGACCAAAGAAACGATGGATGGACTGTGTGAAAGATATTAAGGCTAGAAAGAACGACGATGACGACTAATAGAGAGAAGTAGGTATGGAAGAAAGAAAGATATGTTGCGCCGACCCCAAATAAATTGGGATAAGGGCTCCTGCGAATGATGCTCAGTAGTAACAGCCGCGACTTACGAGTTGTAGGTCGTAGGTTCGAACCCTGACAGGCACTTTACTTTATGTAAATTATTTCATCACCACTGCTCTCAAAACCAAAACAAGTCCTAGAATTAAAAATTAGAAGACATGTGACATCCACCAACCCGCATTGGGCCTGCGTGGTGGATTACGGCTCACTCCCTCTCACAGAGAGGAGGTATGTGTCCCAGCAATGGGAACATTATAGGCTGATTATGTTTATGCTACTACAAATGTAGTCCTTATCCCAACTAGGCCTACAAATAAATCATGAACTTGTTCAGTTTGATATATAACTGCTCGTTAATGCGAAAAGGTTTCGAATAATAGCCAACCCTACAAATGGTTTTGTAATCCTTACCACGAAATAGATAAGTGCAGAAGGTCGGCTCCTTACTCCGAGCGAAAACAAGCGCACGCGAATACGTACGGCGATCTCAAATAAATGCCAGTCGCGATGCGCTTGCACTCGTTGTACGAGAAGCGTGTAGTGGCTAAGTAATAACAGCCGCACGGGTCGATCCATCAGGTTAAGCTACGCTTGCCGGGGTTGGTTATAGGTGACCATCTTACATACAGACTAATCCGTGCCTCGGAAAGCACGTTAAGCCGTTGGTCCCGGCTGTCATTCACCTTTGACAGTCGTTACGGGTCGTCAGAAGCCCGAAAGTCTGACAACCAGTCTTACCAAGGGGGTATAGTATTACCCAGATAATGGGTTGTGAAAGTTAGATAGGCAGCCGCTCCATGTAAAATACTGGTATTCAGATGCATTCGGTTAAACTGGAAGCTGACCCCAATGAAGTTGGGAAAAGGCTAGGCAGATTGATTGACTTTGTTGGAGTCGGCTTCCAGTCCAACCGGATGCAGCTGAATACCAGTATTTTATATGAAACGACTGCCTGTCTTACCTCCACAACCCAGTAACTGGGTAACAAGATATCCTTTGGTACGAGTAATAGACTGGTTGTCAGACTTTTTAGCTTCTGATTACTAGCTACTAGTAACGACCTTCGATATTCGAATGACAGCCGAGACCAACGGCTCAACGTGCTTTCTAAGGCACGAAGAGTCTCGATATGTAATGGAGTCACCCATCCACCATCAAACCGCGGAAAGTATAGCTTAACTTTCAATCGACTCGTGCGGCTGTTATTATTGAGCCACGAGCAAGAAAAGTGTTTGTATATACAGACAACAACACATCAGGATAATAACAAACCGTCTTTCTCCAAATGATTTTAAACCTTATAATGTTGATGGTTAAGATCAAAATTGAATGAGAAAATTTGACAGTTTGTGGTAACTTGACCTGCTGCTGTGTGTACATGCGTTTTCAGCCGTTGTACGGAGTCCACCTTCTGTATCTATCTATTCTGTGTCCTTACGGTTAGGGACATAATATGTTGCTTATGTCTTCTTGTTTGTAATTACCCAACCATAAGCTAGGATTGCAAGCAAGGTCATTTGGAAATGGGTGTTTAATGACCATAACTTGTGATAATATTGCTGTAAATTATCTTAAGTATCGTAATATACCTATTAGTTAGGAGTTATTGTTCATTCTACTCTAGGAGGTGTATTGTGAAGGTTTGTAAATAAATTTTTAAAACGAATATTGAAATAAAATGATATAATGGTTTTTATTTCTGTAAGTAGATCTTTTAAATTAAAATACTTTTATACGTCAATTTTTTGGTCATAATTTAACTCAAACTCAAAGGTACTTTTCAATTGTCAAGGAGCCGTTCATTTAGATATATGAAGCTAGTAGGTTTCTATGAAGAAGAATGTGCTAAAAACTCCATGGACACTTTTTTTTGTATCAAAATATGGTTGCAAAATATTACTATCAGTGTAAAGTCATAATATATATATATATATACAACGATAAACAGCTTGTGCATAATATCTGTCGTCAATATGATGGCAAACATAATATATGTGATCATTGTAGAAGGCATATATAAGTGGCAGTACAAATATCTGACATCGAAGGAACTCCAAAACTATCCAACGAGACAAGCGACGCCAAAAAAGATGTTGCATCGGCTTAAAAAATATATGTCACCTGTCATCACTCAGTTAAATTCCGAAGAATGTAAATATTTGTGCCGACACTCGTAGGTATAATATGCCTTTCACAAATGATCACATAAATTCGCCGTCGTCTTGACGAAATATATTAACTGCGGATAAATCATGAAATCAGATATTATTGCCGAGCTGTTCGTAGTAATATATTTATCTGTCCTTGTTTATACCTCTGCTCAAACCTTTGTCAACTTCAGTTTTGGTACTTCCTACTCAATACTTCTGTGCGCCAAGATAAGACACAGAGAACACACAAGGCGTTTACACAATGGGCCATTAGATACTCCTTCCCATTAATTAATAACATCGTACTACATCCAGTAATCCCCCTGTCAGGTTCGCCATGACTAGGCGAAATATTAATCTAGATACTGTAGATGTAGGTATACCTGCTCATGTTAATAATTGATGATCATCATCGAAGGACGTAAAAGCCATCTTACGTCCGTTCCAGTCCTACTCCTTGAAGACATACAAAGTAAAATTTAAATATCTGAACATGTATAACATACATACACACACATACAGATCTACATCGAGTTCAACTGTATCAATCGAAGATTTTTTATCTATGCCTACACTTCTTTTTTAGGGTACCATGTCACAAGACCAAACCCACCTTAACTCATTCATTCATCACACACCGACACCACACATGTATAAATATTACAATACATTAAAAAGTACTAATCATAATTTAAATTATCTACACAAAGTACCGGCCTTACTATCCTTTAAAACTTTTCAACACGTTCAGTCTAAGTAAGTTCAAGAACTCATAATGCAATTCTACTCTAAAATGTGCATGAAAAAAGCATTAATATTTTTATTAAGACAACAACCTAAGTTGCAAGACAAGAGCATAAAATTGTACTAAAACTTAGGTCTTGTTCTACTTTATTTTACAGATTTAATTGAAGTTTTATTTTACCATAACCATAATCAGCCTTTATTGTTCCCACTGCTGGGGCACAGGCCTTTCGGTGAGAGAAAGTGAGCTGTAATCCACCACACGGGCCCAGTGCGGGTTGGTAGATGTCACATGTCTTCGACTTTTTGGTTTGGAGACCTGTAATTGGCTTTCTGATTAATGTACTGTCCTTGATCTGTTTGTTTTAGCTGTAAGTCTCCCATATTATTTAAATAAATAAATAAGGCATTGCGGATTCCTCACGATGTTTTCCTTCACCGTTTTGAGAGCAGTGGTGATAAAATAATTTACACAAATTCAATTTTATCAATTTCAATTTCTTTATTCAGTAACAATTCACATTGAGTTCGAATATAATCCAGCATGAAACCTAAGTAATAAATGTACAAATATAAAAATACATACAAATCAGTATAAATTAGATTTCATTATAACATATTATACAATCACATGTCAATTAAATTAGCAATATAAAAGAAAAACAATAATCAAAAAAAAATATTATAGCGCCTGTCTGGGTTCAAACCTACGACCTACTACTCGTAAGTCGCGGCTGTTACCACTGGGCTCAAGTTTTATTTTATCACATTTATTTACGGACTAAAAGATAAGATAACAATGTGGTGTGTTGTTCTCAAAGAAAAATGTATTCTTGAAAGGATGGACGCAATAATTTAGGACGGGGAAGGATAAATACCATTGAAAATATCAATGGTAGTTCAGAAATGCTGGAAGCAGATGGCATTTTTCAAGAGAGTTCTTTACCCAGCAGTGCGGCTTTGGTAACTTAGTAGCACCAGCATAATCTCTGAAAACTACTTTAGTACCACAACGGTTCCACAGCACAACTAACCTCATAGACCTAAGCAGACATATCTTAGTACCCTACTTCCTACTGATATTTCAGATGTGAATGTTTAGATGTTTATATTATGTTTGTTGTTGAGTGTTTGACTCACAATCACACAAAAACGGCTTAACGGAAATGGATAAATTTCGGTACACAGATAGTTTATAATCTGTAGTAACACGCATAATACATTTTATCCCGATATTCCCACGAGATCGAGACCAATGCGGATGAAACCGCGGGGTGTTGCTAGTATTGGGGTATGAGGAACAGGGTCTAAAGTTCACTCATCCTCCATAGAAAAGGGAGGATCCTCCGACCAGACGGATGTTGTATCTGGTGAGCTACTGTCAGACGGTTGATGTCTGGACGTTGTATATATGCTAGCCGCGGGGTAAACTCATAATTGCGCGATGCAGGATTTGCGTGACGTCATGTCATTGTGATGCGTATTTCTTATGTGGCGATGTAGATGCCGCCACACTATTACCTTATAATAACCAAACATAATGATTTATTAAATAACTAGCTTTTGCCAGCGGCTTTGCTCGCGTGGATTTTGGAAATTAATCCACAGAAACATACTACCGAGATAAAAAGTAGCGTATGTGCTATTTTCCAGAATATAATCTATCTCTGTTCCATCCAGATCCGTTCAGCCGTTCTAGCGTGATTGAGTTACAAACATCTATCCATCGAAACTTTCGCATCTATTTATAACTAGTGACCCGGCCCTGCTTCGCACGGTTTTTACGACTTCACAAAACATGAAGGTTTCTAATATTATATATAAGTTCAATATTAATGTTTTACACTCAAACCTACCGGAAAAAAACTTTTTTACAAAAAAATACAATCGACTTCCAAAAACAACACTACAAAGTGAAAAATAACTTTAATTTCGAAAGTTGGTGTCTAGTTAAATGTATTTTCGTTTTTTGCCACCGACTTCCGAAATTAAAGTTATTTTTCACTTTGTAGTGTTGTTTTTGGAAGTCGGTTATATTTTTTTGTAAAAAAGTTTTTATTTTTCACTTTTTAGTTGTGTACCTACCCCACACAAATTATAATACCACTACCTGCAAAACAAACTAGAACATCATCCATATAAAAGTGAAGAAAAAATACGTATTATTGAAGCTAACTCAAAAACTACCGAAGCAAAGTTAATCAATTTTATATGGGACCAACTGTGATGTATATATATATACCCTTTCGAATAAAACAAAAAAAAATCCAAATCGGTCCAGCCATCTTCGAGTAATCGGGGAACATACATAAAAAAAAGGTTCCGACGAATTGAGAACCTCCTCCTTTTTGAAGTCGGTTAATAAATTCTCTAAATGACAGTGAAAACCGCATCAAAATCCGTTGCGCAGTTTAGAAGAACAACGCGGCCACGCAGACAGACAAAAAAGCGACTTTATTTAATAATAAGTATAGATATTAGTATAAGACCCAGGCCAAAAAAAAAAACACTAAACATTGAAAATACTAGACTTGCGAAACGCGGTCGTAAAAATCGAATTCATGTAGAAACGAAAAACATTTTGAAAGTAGATCTACTTACTTTGCAAGCTAAAGACCTTAAACTGTAGGCATTAGGAATACATTAAATAAATATTTATCTTAAAAAGTTTTGAGAAGCTTTTTTGTCTCTTGGGACTCGATTTTGTGAGGGCCAGGGACTTCGTGTATGACGTACCTAATCGGTGTTCTTCTTGAACTAACCCAATTTTTTTACTTCCAGGAAAATAATGATCAAATCTTTTCCCAACAATGTTGGAGTCGACTTTCAGTCTAACAGGATGCAGCTGAATACCAGTATTTTGTAATGGAGTGACTGCCTATCTGACCTCCACAACCCAGTTACTACGTAATACGACACTCCTTGGTTAGACTGGTTGTCAGACTTTCGGCCTTCTGACGACCCGTAACCGACTATCAAAAATCCACGAATGACAGCCGGGACCAACGGCTTAACGTGCTTTCCGAGGCACGGAGGGGTCTTGGTATGTAAAGATGGTCTCTCATTCACGGACCGACCGCGGCAAGCGTAGCTTAACCTGATTGATCGACTCGTGCGGCTGTTTTTACTTAGGCACTAGGAAATAATATGGTTTCTATCATAAATTTTTTCAAAGAAGAATGACGAAAATTTACTAAGTATAGTAATTTTCTCAGTTATTCTTGTAGAAGTTAATCTCTAATAAAAGATTTCAGGGCTCATTACAATAATGAGTTTTATGCATATTAATATCATAATTGTTTTTTTTTTTCAAAGAAGTAAGTTCAAAAAGTAAAACCCGACTACTGAAAAATCACGCTCGCCGCGGTCGGTCTGTAACCAATTAAATTAATATTATTTACCTCCACTTTTTCTTAGTTTTAACAATTTAAACATATTTATTTACTTAAACAATATGATATATATACATATTTGTAATGTGCTTGTCAAGACCTTTCTTTTGACACCAAACATGTCATTATTATCTCAATTTAATTTTTTTCGTGGTCAGAAATTTACATGTAAAGTCCACCATATTAAATTTAAGGAGAATTTATATAGCCTATGTCACCCAGACAATTATTACGAATTTATTGCTACCTCATTCATTAAAATCGGTTCAGTAATGTAGGCGCTACGGTGGAACACACGTAAATACATACTTATATACATACATACATGCATACATAGACTGCTAAAATCATAACCCTTCCTTTTGGCTTTGCCGTAGTCGGGTAAAAACATGGTGCATGGTGCATGGTGTGCATAATAAAGAGTATTCTATTCTATTCTAATAACGGTTACTTTTGTGGACAATCACAACAATAACTTTCTAGTTTTAATTGCAACCTCTTTTCTTTCAGTAAGAAGAAAGATCTTACAACTGCTTCACTTTTGCATGTAGTAAACTAATTAAAATGTATGAAGTTATTTCAGTACTGAAAGCCTGGCAAACTAGCTACATGTGCAATGGTGTATTTATTGAGTGCGAGGCGACTTTGGCATAAACAATGCATGCGTCGTCGCCGCACGCCGTCATTGGCAAAGAAATTCAGGAGTTTTCAGGATCTTCATTTTTACTAAGAGAATCTTTGCGCTCCCATTCAAAGGATAAAAACAGGTTAGACAATCACTAGATTCTTTAACCTGTGGTTCACAGAGGATTGGTTTTAAAACAGCTACTATATTATCTTGTAAAAATTAAAAGCAAAAAAACCTTTTAAAAAAAAAGCTTTTATTTAAATGCTCTAAAAAGAAGAACATAATTTTTTTTTTTAAATTTTAACTATCAACTTATAACCTCATTATACACAATTTATGTGATCATAAAAACTTGTCGCGCGATTTACTTGTGTAAATAAACTAGTACCTATTTAATTGAGTAACTTAATCTTCTGAGATATTTTTTTTTAAATTTCAGTTTAATTAAATACTTATAGGTACTTACGCAAACCTCGCGACAAGCTTTTATGATCATATAAATAGTGTATAATGAGGTTATAATTTGATAGTTAAAATTTTAAAAGAAAATTTTATTTTCTTCTTTTTAGAGCATTTAAATAAAAGCTTTTTTTAAAAGGTTTTTTGCTTTCAATTTATTTTTTACTTTTTAGCTATCGCTGGCTAGGTTTCTGAGTCTGTTCATCTCATTCAACGCATCATTGTTGTAAGGTCGTTTGCCGGTTACTATATGAAAGCATAAAAAACTTCAAAAGTACGCCATATTGGATTAAGAGTGATGTCAGAATATTTTTCTAATTTTTTCGGCAAGCCCTTTCATTTGATACCCATATTGCAGAAGTGCATAAAAAATAACTTTTCCGCCATCTTGTATGGTCCGCCATATTGGATTTAGAATGACGTCACACAGCTTATCGTGTATTGTCATCCAAACTAAACGTATATACAAAATTTTAGCGCAATTGGTTGAAGATATCTGCTTCAAAATTGAGTAGCAAGATTCCACGCGAACATACATACATACATACATTACAAGTTAAATAAAAGCTTTTAAAAAATTGTAGACACTAAAGATGAAGACATGAGACAGTTAATTTTTAGGGTTTCGTACCTCAAAAGGAAAAAACGAAACCCTTATAGCATCATTTCGTTGTCCGTCCGTCTGTCAAGACCGTTTTTCTCTGGAACACGTGGAGGTATCAAGTTGAAAATTAATATCAAATACGTAGGTTTATTGTCCCTTGAAGCTCTAAAAAAATGAAGCTTCTAAGTCCACGTAATACAAAAAAATACCGCAATTTGTGCGACATATAGGTTACTTCTCGTAGCATGAAATTTGGCAAGCAAGGACTCACAGCACTCATAAAGGAAAAAGTCCGAAAATTGTTAATTTGTAGTTTTATCACATAAAAAATAGTTTTTTTGCGATTACAAACTTAAATTTTCATTTGGAGAATTGACCGTGACGTATATCAATGTATGGAAGAGCATATGTTAAGTTAGTTTTTGAGATAAATTCTTTTCAACTACAGAACCCTTCATTGTGCGTTTGGCCATGTGCGTGTGTTTGACACGCACATGGCCGGTTTTTCTGTACTTTTCTTGTCACATTCCATGGATATAATTTTCTTAAAATAAAATAATTACATATCTTCGTTTTGTGTATAAAATCTAATGCATCTGAGCACTCCATTCTCAATACTCGCAAGTCCACGCCATACATTATTAACATTACCCAAACTTACCCTTACTGTTGTATGCAGCCGGACTTACGAACAGGTCCAGTTTACTACTAAACTAACGTGGGTAACTTTAGTTATATTGTGCCCTTTGTGAAGTGCTTTGTGTGGAACACAATTGCTACAAATTGTTGCAAGTTGTCGTCGTCCTCTACAGTTTACACTGAAGAGTAACAGCAATAATGCAGTGTACGGTGGTGAATGTACTCAACTGTAATATACAGGTGTAGTAGAATAGATGAAATTACTCGTAAATTATGATTGTAACAGAGTAGAGGAGCTCGTGGCTAAGTAATAACAGCCGCACGGGTGGATCCATCAGGTTAAGCTACGCTTGCCGGGGTTAGTCTGTGGATGTGTGACCATCTTTACATACCGAGATTCCTCCGTGCCTCGGAAAGAACGTTAAGCCATTAGTCCTGGCTGGCTGTCATTCGTGGATCTTTGACAGTCGTTGCGGGTCGTCAGAAGCCCGAAAGTCTGACAGCCAGTCTTACCAAGGGGTATCGTATTACCCAGTGATTGGGTTGTGGAAGTCAGATAGGCAGTAGCTCCATATAAAATATTATTCAGCTGCATCTGGTTAGACTGGATGTCGACCCCAACACATGGACTAGAAAAAAAAGAAGGTCTCCGCGCCACGCGTATCGAAAGTGAAGCACCGTACCGATCTGTGTGTGCGTGATTTGACAAAGACGCCGCGCCGTCATGTCACGAAATGGTGGCCAGTCGGCATACTATGATGTAAATGTGTGCGTGAGGCGTGTTTGTACAAACGGTCCGGTTGCGGTCGGCATACTTACTGTGCTTCACTTTCGATATGCGTGGCGCGGAGTCCTTCTTTTTTTTCTAGTCCGTGCCCCAACATAGTTGGAAAAGGTTAGGTAGATTGATTGTTTGTGATTGTAACGGCATGCGACTCCATGAAAGAATTGTTTAACGTTATCTATGAGGCTGGAACATTTTTAATTCAAATGAAATTATTTGAATTAAAATAGTGTAGATTATTAGATTTATCTCTCTTTATTATTCACCACAAATAATAAAAAGTAAATTCAACCAGCTTTTTAACTATTCCGCATAACAAGAATACGGTAAGTACATACGTGTAACAAGTGAGCATGCCAGCAGATGCAAGTCTAATCTCGTGCCGGCTAAGGACCACCGCATTCATGCCGTCTTCAACAAGTCAAAGGCACATGCAATCTTGGATTCACAACGTCATTTAACTAGTTAAGTCATTTGTGATGCTTATTTAGTCCTGAACTCACTTTACGTGATTCGATTTAAGGAAAGAACTTTCAGTTTTTTATTTGGTTGCATTATTTGTTAAATGCACTTTTTGACCGGTCATGGGGACATAGCCTGGACAAAAAGAGGAGGATGCGTTTCTTACTTTGTTTGACCAGGCATGGGGTCATAATCTGGTCAAAAGGGTGAGAACATATACGTCTGCAAATAATGTCATAGGTTGCACAGTTGCATTAGGTAGGTCGTTGATGTAGGTAATAAATAGCGTAGGTCCCACTACGCTGCCCTGGGGAACACCACATCTGACATATCTTACTTTGGATTGATATTGTTCTTCTTTTTTAGTTTTTATGTTAAATTTTGTAATCTGCGTGATTGGTTTTCGATCAGTTAAGTAAGATCTAAATAGTTCTAAAACGTTTCCTCTTATACCGTATGTCTCCAATTTACTAGTCAATATTTTGTGATCCACATAATAGAAGGCTTGTGTCATATCGCAGAAGATTGAGCACACAGGGGTAGTTTTATCAACCGCAGTCATTATATTTTTTTAAAAACTCAAAGATGGCCATATTTATATTTTTATGTTTTCGAAAGCCTTTTTGTTCGCTGCATAAGATATTGTTGTTTTCTAAGTAATTATTTAATTCTATATTGTAATAAGTTTCAAAAATTTTAGAAAATACAGAAAGGAGAGCAACGGGTCGATAATTTTCAACTAATTCTTTATCATCTTTTTTCAACAAAGGTTTAACAATTACTAGTTTAAGATCCTTTGGAAATGTGCCATTTGTTATAGACAAGTTAATGATATGACTTAAGTGATGACATATCAGACTATTTACTTCTTTTACAATTTTTGTAGAAATTTCGTCATATCCGACACTTTTTGTATTTTTTAGGCCATTTATTATCTTAAATACATGAAGAGGTGTGCTTGGAGTTAAAAACATTGAATTAGGTTCGTGATTAATTCGGGATGTTACTTTTTTACCAGCACCCAAGATTGGCTTAACTTTATCAACGAAGTAAGTATGAAATGTGCTAGCTATTTCAGTAGGATTTGTGATACTTTTATTTAGGATTTTAATTTTTTCTATGGGTTCTCTTGGTAAATTTGGCCGTACTTTATTATTAATTTGCCACGTAGTCTTTGATTTATTATTTGACATTTTAATTCTGTAATTATTTTGCGCACGCTTTGTTAGTGCTATAATTTTTTTTAGTAATTTGGAATAATTAATATAGTTTTGTTTATTCGTCTTTGTTGCTTTTTGTCTATGTTGCCAGAGCAATAATCTTTTTCTTTTGCTACAAATTTTTATTCCGCGTGATATCCACTTTGATTTATAATTAACTTTCATCATTACGCTTTTTTGCGGGAAGCACAGATTGTAAAATAATTTTAAATTATCTATGAAATATGTATAGGCAATATCTACGTCCTTGGTGGTGTAGATTTCTGAGAAAGAAAAATTATTCAGGCACATTTTGAATTTATCAATGTTTTCTTTACAGTAGTCTCGTTCCGTTTTATACCAGTATTTAAATTTGAAAAGCTTTTTTATTGGATGTTTTATTGATTGGGCTGTGTGGTCTGATGAACCCAATTCTAACAGTTCAGTCTTACACTGTTTTTTGAAATCATGGGCAAAGTTATCTAAACAAGACATGCTAATCAGTCTAGTAGGTGGTTTTAAAGCAAGCTTTAAGTTGAAATTCAATAATAAACATTCGAAATCTAGATACATAAACACAATACACACACACACACACACACACACACACACACACACACACACACACACAACACAAATCACACATACACACACACACACATACACACACAAGTTGAAAGAAGAAAAGTTGAGAGTTGTTGGAAGTTGTTGTTTTTTTTTTTGTAAAAAAGTTTTTTTTTGTGTTTGTAATTCTCAGGACATGGTTTGTATTGTATTTGACAGACTTTTTTGGAAAATTCACCGGAAATGTCGGAAATTTGGATGGTATTTTTGTATGAAAACAGACAATGCACAGGCTAAACCACTGGAGATAGTGACATGAAATTCATCCGGGCGACACCAAGCACAAACAGAGTTTATAAATTTGGCACACAGATAGTTTGTAACCTGGACATAGGGTATTTTTAATCCCGGTGGGATAGCATCCGAAATCGCGCGGGCAAAACTTAGTTACTTCTATAGCAATTACTTCTTCTAATTATCGATTAGGTCCTGCCATTCTAATATTTTAGACATGAGTAGTTCTAAGTACACGGTGTCAACATCGACACGCAAACGGGTAACTGCTAGCTATTCAGCACATGATTCTATACCCCCCAGCATATATAATTTTTATGCGGGGTCTAGATTATAACAGTTTGCGCTTGTTGCGATGTTCCCTCACACCCTGTATAAAAGGCAAACCTTGTCAAAACATTAAGATCGCTACCAAGTCATCATCTGTCTAGCCTTTTCCCAACTATGTTGGGGTCGGCTTCCAGTCTAAACGGATGCAGCTAAATAAATATTTATCATTTTGGTGACTGCCTATTTGACCTCTACAACCCAGTGACTGGGTAATACGATACCCCTTGGTAAGACTGGTAGTCAGACTTTCGGGCTTCTGACGATCCGTAACGACAGTCAAAGATCCACGAATGACAGCCGGAACTAACGGCTTAACGTGCTTTCCGATGTAAGGACTGGTCTCGGTTTGTAAAGATGGTCACCCATCCACGGATCAACAGCAGCAAGCGTAGCTTAACCTTATCGATCGACCCGTGCGGCTGTTATTCGGTACTTAGCCACGAGCCCCTCGCCACCAAGTAACGTGTAACCGCAGTGATAAAAGTATCACAAACGATGCCCAATTTATCGTCTAACTAAACAATCAATCAATCTGCCTAGCCTTTTCCCAACTATGTTGGGGTCGGCTTCCAGTCTAACTGGATGCAGCTGAATACCATTATTTTACATGGAGCGACTGCCTATCTCACCTCCACAACCCAGTAACTGGGTAATACGATACCCCTTGATAAGACTGGTTGTCAGACTTTCGGGCTTCTGACGACCCGTAACGACTGTCAAAGATCCACGAATGACAGCCGGGACCAACGGCTTAACGTGCTTTCCGAGGCACGGAGGAGTCTCGGTATGTAAAGATGGTAACCCATCCACTGACCAACCCCGGCAAGCGTAGCTTAACCTGATGGATCGACCCGTGCGGCTGTTATTTTTTAGCCACGAGCTCGTTCGATTTATCGTCTAAACAGATTCACAGAAATAATAATCCCATTTCATCGTACATGTCGCATCCCTACTCGCTCGACAGACGCCGTGTGCAGCGGTGACCCCGCGAGATACCCGGAATTAGATTTGTAAGCTATCACAACCCTACCGGGTCAGCCCCGGATATTATACTTGCTTTAAAACAATGCCTCTAGATAACACCCGCGGCTATACAAATGTCTTTCAACACAGTGTGCCTTTGTAAATAATCGTATGGAGCGTTTGGGAATGTTGAAGAGAATTTTGTTGTGTTGTTTTCGTGTAAAAAATTCTTAGTGAAATATATACCAGCACCCTAATTGCGTAACACAATCACAATCTGAATGATTTTGAAGGATATTGCTAATCCATTGCTTCATATGTTCGAAAAATTTGTCTGCTTAACAACGTAAATAACGCTATTAATGTTGTTGAACTGTCAAAATGAAAGCCATTGCTACTGTTATGTGTTACGCAATACCCCGCAGCCTGTATCTTCCGTTGGGTGTTGCAATAGGCTAACGGATAGGTGTCAGAATAGGCAGCAGTGTCGTATTCAGTGCTAATATTAAGGCGCTGTCTTGTATGGATCAGAATGTTCGGCCACAAAAGGGATGAATGAAAAGCAATTGCGTGCAGCTGAGATGAGAATGCTAAGAGGGATGTGTGGTGTTACACGAATTGATAGAATAAGAAATTAGTATATAAGAGGAAGTTTGAAAGTGGCAAAAGTTGTGTGGAAATCGGTTGACATGGTATGGGCATGTGATGCGGAGGAATGAGGAAAATGTCGTAAGGAAAGTTTTGAGTATCAATGTCGATGGCTATAAGAGTAGGGGAAGACCAAAGAAACGATGGATGAACTGTGTAAAAGATGACATGGGTAGAAAGGGGGTGACTACCGACATGACGACTAATAGAGAAGTATGGGAAAAGGGACACGTTACGCCGACCCCAAATAGATTGGTATAAGGGCAGTAGAATGATTATTAAGGCGCTGTGATCCGACAGAGACCACGGTTACAGTTTTTTGAATCCATGGGAAACATAAGAAAACTGTGTTATAGAATTCTGAAAAAAGATATACTATCTTATTTAAGTATCTGGCGGTACTTCTGAGTTTGTCGTGATAAAATCATTAAAATAATTACTATGTTTAAATATCTACCAAATGCGCGAGGCAACCACTCGCGAGCCTACTTCAGTTCAGTACGCGGCTGGGGATCATGGGGTCTTAAGAGACTGCGTTATCCATTTTGCTTACTAAACGTGGTTATTATGGGGTTACTTCAAATCTAAGCCTTTTTTGCCAAGATTTCAAGATTTCAAGATTTTTTTTTTTTTTTTTTTTTTTTTTCTATCTATAATATGTATGTATTTACAAAAAAAAATGTATATAAGTAGTTTATCAGCCATCTCGTTACCATAACACAAGCATTAGGTTGCTTAGCTTGGGGCTAGATGGCGTTGTGTGATATGTCCAAACATATTTATTTATTTATTTATTTATTTAAAAGGAAGTCAGCAAATAGTTTCAGGTACTTTTCCATCATCATCTGCCTAATAGCCTTTTCCCAACTAGGTTGGAGTTGGCTTCCAGTCTAACCGGATGCAGCTGAATACCAGTATTTTACATGGAGCGACTGACTATCTGACCTCCACAACCCAGTTACTAGGTAATTCTATACTCCTTGGTTAGACTGGTTGTCAGACTTTCGGGCTTCTGACGATTCTTAACGACTGTCAAAGATCCACGAATGACAGCGGGGATCAACGGCTTAACGTGCTTTCCGAACCACGGAGGGGTCTTTTTTTTTTGTGGATGGGAAATCATCAAATGACTTCTCCCGCTCTGGGCAGAGCGGGAGGGCGTGTCAGACTTTTACTGACTAAAACCCACCCATGTTCCTTCAGTTGCCCGTGCCAGGGCCACGGTATCTCTTTCGAACTACCTGCGACCCCGACGGCATCGGCCCTATTGGACCCCGATACTGCTGACATCTCTTTGAGGCGCGCGTGGAACACAACACGCCGTCGACCCGGGCCTGGTCCTTACCGGACGGCGAGCTGCCCAGTACTCATCATCCGCAAGCCCGCGCCTACGGTGGCCGAAAATCGGCGATCGATTCCCGCCGCCCAGGGCGTCTCCTACGGCGGCTAGGGGCGCGAGGGCGTGGCTGTTGCCTCTCCCCCACGCGTTCCGCTTCCTCCTTCGCGAGCATTACTGCTTCGCAGAAGGAGGTGACGGCCTTCCGTGCACTCTCGCTCCGCACCATGGCCTGGACCAGGTTTAGACGCGAGAGATCGCCGCCGCCGATCGCCTCCGTGAGAACACGGCGGTGCTCCGCCCAAGCCGGGCAGACCTCCACTGTATGCTCCACCGTGTCCTCCGGGCGATCCAAACAATGGTGACACCCGGACGTTTCCTTCCGCCTTATCCGAAACAGGAACCTCCCGAAACAACCGTGTCCGGTGAGAACCTACGTCAGGTGGAAGGTGAGGACGCCGTTGCGCCTCTCCAACTACTCCTCAAAGAGGGGACTTATCGCCGCAATTGTATGTGAAAATGGTCACGCAGCGTACTTAACCTGATCCATCGATCCATGCAGCTACTTATCCCTTCGCGTAAAATTATTTCTATAATACCTGTTACCTAATAAGTACTGGCAGTCTCTAGTTATAATACAACAACATGGTGCCTCTGCCAATGTCATAAAATATAAAATTTGAAATGAAAGATTACGTTTCCCGATCCAGAATCCGTTGGTAATATTTCTCAAAGCGATTAGGCAAAATCTTTTATATTAGAACAAGAATTATCTTCTTCTTAAAGTATAACAACTTGTAAACATACGGAAACTTCTCCCTGTGAACTTTCTCGAACTTTGATGAAAAACCTTGGCCATATCTAATGTAGGTACGAATTTTACGTCTTAAGGGCCTTTCCAATAAAACTTTTTTAATAACGTTTTCTCATTTTATCTCATTTATCCATCGATAAGATGAGATTAGTCATGACCTTTGTTTAAAACTCAAGGTCATATCAACGAGGTGTCTATACAGGGTGTAGGTAAGGGATAGCCCTCGGCAGACTGATGCGGTGAATACAGTATATCATACCAAGATGACCGGTATATGAAATTATTTCAGGAACGTTATGGGAATCCAATAAACCTGATTTGTTTGTGTTTTTGTGCACATATTGGAGCGTCTGTTACTGGTTGGGAGGGGTAGGTAAAGGTATGCAGTAAGTTTGACGATTTCTGTAGCTAGGCAGAAAGTGAACAGCTGATTTCACGCGTCGTTTGTAAGAGTATTTCAACGTCCATTGCTGGTTTGTTTTTCTTTAGCTGTTTTATTCACATAAATAAAGTGTTGCGTACAGAGAATGTAACGTTACATTGCAATATATGAACAGTAACCAAAAAAAAACAAAAAAAAAATCCTGAGATATCCGGTGGAATATAAAATTATGATTCAAAATAAGGAGCTGAATGCACACTGTTAATTTGCGGAGGGCTGTCCCTTACACCCTAATATAATAAGCTAAATAATGATACTAGATTCATTTTACATTATTCATTCATATTCATGTCCGACGAGAGCCCGAGCTGCTTACGTAGTTCGCCGAACTTCGTATGCAGCTCGGGCTTCGTCGGACGACTGTATGATGTACAGACTGTGCTAATAGTTTCGTAAGTATTAAGATAAGACGAAATAGATCTTTTCGTTACGGTCCACTTCTCTGGTGTGATTTTAAATAAGTTTCACGTGAAAATGTGGGGCTTGTGACAAATTTTGTTACTTGTGACAGTGATTAGGATCGTCAGTGATTTATTGGCTACGTGTTTGAACTGTGTGATGTCACTTTACCCCTTTTGCGTCTGTAGTGTAAAAGGGTGGAAGAACAGAATAAATTGAATGAAAAAGATGAAAGTGGAATTCTTTAGATTATTACTTATATAACAAAGTGACATATCAACTAGTAGTTCTGCGAACAATAGAGCTCGCGAGCATAAAATTTTGCAACAATTAATATACCACTAAAGTTATTCCGTTGTTGTTCCGTTGTTATTAGTTCATTTCCGTGTACGTTTTTTAATATGCAATAAACTTTTTTTTTCTTTTTTTTTTTTTTTTTTAAACCGGATATTTACCATGTTTCTTGTTACTATGATGACAAGATGGTCCCAGCTGCTCCATCAATTCCTACTTAGTAGTTAAAGGGCCCATTCCACTGGTGGAAATCTAAAAGTGAGCAATTTACTGCATTTTGAGGAGCTATTCTGCTAATCACGTCGAAGATCCTCATCAGATCTTCATCAAATTTTTATGAGACCAACTTAATCGGATAGATCTTATAAGTAGCCCCCTTTTTGCCCCTTAATGGAGGAAGTACGCCTCCAATCAAAATACCCGACGACAAAAAATCTATAAAGTCGTAAAACCTGTATACCAAGTTTCGTCTAGATTGGTTGTAAAATACCTGTAGAGGAGTAGCAACAAACTGACAGACGAAAGCTAATTTTGCCAGACCTGACGCAGAGACGCTTCACTCGCTTCATTCGCTCGGTCAACCACAATCTAAAGTTTTTATATAGAATAAAAAAAAATCAAGTGTTTTTAACCAACGAAAAAAAAGGAGGAGGTTCTCAATTCCACACGTATGTTTTTTTTTTATGTATGACCACGCATAACTTTTTGCAGTCGTCCGATTTGAAAAATATTTGTTTTATATTTACACTGTTTACAAGCTCTTACAATGATTCAATTTTATTTATCGGATTTTAAGATGTCAGTTGAATGGAAACGAACCTACAAAAAATCTTTTTACAAAAAAAAAACAACCGACTGCCAAAAAAAAAACACTACAAAGTGAAAATAATTCCGGAAGTCGGTGTATTTGGTTTTTTTTAGTTCCATTTTTTGCCACCGACTTCTGAAATTAAAATTATTTTTCACTTTGTAGTCTTTTTTTTTTGGAAGTCGGTTGTTTCTTTTAAAAAAAAAAAGATTTTATTTTTCACTTTTTAGTGGTGCCTACCCCACACAAATTCGAATACCATTCTGCAAAATAAATTAGAGCATCATTCACATACATTATGTGGGAAAAAGACGTATTAAATTATTGAAGCTAACTCAAAAGTCACTCATCAGAACTTGAAGATATTTATATGCGACCATCTCAAATAAAAACTTTGCAAATATACGTCGCGCTAAGTCGTGTCAGAAGTTTGGAAGGCGTAGTTTTATGTCGACGGAGATAAGGAGGCTACGAAATCTGACTTCTGACAATCAAGGCCAAACATAACACACAACTCAAGTAGCGTAATTTGAAGCGGCATAAAATTACCATTAAAATCATCTATAGCCAGAGTACACCTGATGACAATGCCAATAAGCCCAAACACGGCTAGAATACATTGTTTTATTACTGAGTTCCGGTGCCTACCTTCCGGCTTCTTCATCAGATCGGTTCGATGGTACCATTTTCATTAGAACCATTTATTTAAGCTTAGCTTAGCTTCGTCATAGTCGCTTAACTATCTTATCGCCACCCGTGAAATACTTATTATCGTTGAGAAGTTCCCGTGGCCATCTGTGGTCTTCTTCATGAGTTCCACTTCACCAAATGCTACTTTTGGAATGCAAATACTTGATTTGTTGATGAAAATACCAAAACCGCTGTATGTATGCCTATAATTTTTGAGGAGTACCCTCAATTCCTCATGCAACCCATCATCAGTTCTGGATTTTGATAAAAATGGGACCAATCTGAAAGTATATCCTTCCAAATGAAAAAAGAATTTTCCAAATCGGTTTATAAATGACGGAGTTCTGAGGTAACAAACATTTAAAAAAAAAAAACACCACCGAATTGAGAACCTCCTCCTTTTTTTTGAAGTCGGTTAAAAACTGCATTATGTACACAAATAGACAAGGACAACTTCTTACAGTTAAAATCGATTTTAACAAGGAAAGGTCAGAAAATTAGGCCTGACATCAACCAGGCCCTGTGGCGCAATGGATAACGCGTCTGACTACGGATCAGAAGATTCCAGGTTCGAATCCTGGCAGGGTCGCTAAACATTTTGGTTTTCTTAGAATTTTATTATAAAAAATATTATTTCGTTTTGAAAATATCGAAGTGAAAATTGTTTCTGTAGCCTTGAAAACAATGCGAAGTTCAAAATGTAAATTTAAAAAAAATAAGTAGTAGGTAGGTAAAGTAATGTACTAACTAATATTTCAACTGTATAATCAGCTTATAAAGTTCCCACTACTGGGACACAGGCCTCCTCTCTGTGAGAGGGAGCGGCCTGTAATCCATCACACGGGCCCAGTGCGGGTTGGTAGATGTCACATGTCTTCGAATTTTTGGTTCTAGGACATGCCGGTTTCTTCACGATGTTTTCCTTCACCGTTTTGAGAGCAGTCGTGATGAAATAATTTACACAAACTAAAGCGCCTGCCGGGGTTCGAACCTACGACTACTCGAAAGTCGCGGCCGTTACCTCTGGGCCACCACTGCTCTCAACATTTCGACTGTGCCAGTTGCCAAATACTTTAGCGTGCTACTAAACGCATACCAGACGATCCAGAACGTGTTGGTATGGAGGATACCATGCAATACTATGGCTCGCACTTACAATAATTTATGATAGTCGTAAAGGAGAAGCTGCAAGTGCTATGAGAAAAAAAAACATAATGATGTATATATAACTTAGGAGGAGGATCCCGTGGCTTAGTAATAATAGCCGTACGAGTCGATCCACCAGGTTAAGCTACGCTTGCCGGGGTTGGTCCGTGGTTGGGTGACCATTTTTACATACCGAGACTCCTTGTGCCTCGGAAAGCACGTTAAGCCGTTGGTCCCGCCTGTCATTCGTGGATCTTTGACAGTCGTTACGGTCGTCAAAAGCCCGAAAGTCTGACAACCAGTCTCTTACCCAGTTACTGGGTTGTGGAGGTCAGATAGGCAGTCGCTCTATGTAAAATACTGGTATCCAGCTGCACCCGGTTAGACTGGAAGCCGACCCCAACATAGTTGGGAAAAGGCTAGGCAGTTTGATTGATTGATTTGTATGTGTAACTTTGCGACATTTGTTTTTGCATGGAAAAAGTCCCCGAAGGGTTGGGCCTATGTGTACAGAAGCCAGCACATCAAGCTACCCGAATCTGTCAAATTTTCCCAATTGAATATGAACGTTATTCGTTTGTGGTAAAGTTGAAAATCTATCAAATAAATTTGGCAGATTGGGGTTGCTTGATTTGCTGGCCTCTGCACATACCTATAGTACAACCACATTTCGTCAGTTATGTCGTCAAATCTAAGTTTCATTCAAAATTCCCAATGTATTCGTAATCTATTTTATAAATACAGACATGTGTCGTAGTCGTTTAGATGTATATTAATGACCCCATATCTCATGATAAGTTTTTTTAATATGCAATAGTTTGATCAACCATTCTTTGATTATTTTATCCATACAAAGTATCCACATTCCATAGATTTCCATAACCAGCAAGATTGGTATAACTATCAGCTGTTATACCAATCTTTTCAGTATCAGTCTTTTCTAGAAAAAGCGTACCCAATATACACAAAAAAATAACAACTACTTACTACTTTTCATAATTTTATTAGAGCTTTTATTTAACTGCAATGTTCGTATGTATGTTGTCATCAAAATTTGTAAGTTAAATTAGACCCACTTCCCGGTGTTTGATTGAGCTGAAATTTGGCACACGTATGTAAAATCGGTGACAATGCAATATTTTGGTATTATTGACCTGATCTTGTGATGGAGCCAGAAGGTCGCCACAGGAACTCAGTAATAAAACGAGTCAAAGAGTTAGGGCTCGTTTGATTCGTCTTGACAAGGCTTGTCTTAGATATCCAGAATAATAAAAGATTGTTTAAAAAAAAAAAACATTTTTTAATAAATCACTTGTCATCAAAATCTTCTTATCTCCCTCCAAAACAAAACACAACATAAAATTCACACACTAGAAGAATATTTTTGTCATAAAACCTCATCATACAACGATATCTTTTGATACGTGAACTTTGCATCAAACCGGGGTTAGCATCGACAATAAAACCGTAACGACGGAGAACATGGTTCCGTATCGCAATAAACAATTCTTTATACGGCTCACATATTATATTATTTGAGAAATGTAAACAGGGCGGGAGATAGGGGTTGGGAAAATGGCATCTGCGGAAAATTCCTTTGTTTTTATGGGAGGAAAACGCATGGAGATTTTTGTTTAAATGTACCTAGGAGAGGTGTAGCCAATTTAAAGCGTCTCGCCTGCGGTTACAAAAAACTTTCTAACCGACGAAAAAAAGGAGGAGTTTCTCAAGTCTATATTCTTTTTTTAATTATATATTTTTTTTATGTATGGTACGCTTATCTTTTTACAGAATTGTCCGATTTGAAAGATTCTTGTTTTACTCGGGAGGGTATACCTCGAAGTTGATCTCATATAATTTATTAACATTGCTTGGGTAATTTTTGAGTTAGCTTCAATAATACGTATTTTTTTTTCCTACTTTTTATGTGGATGATGTTAATTTCTTTTGCAGGTAGTGGTATTCGCATTTGTTTGGGGTGGTACCACAACTAAAAAGTGAAAATTAAAAACGTTTTTACAAAAAAAGCTAACTCAAAACTATATGTACATAGTCATTCAATAGGATTACTTGGTCTTGGAGAGTTGTATTGATGACTTTAATAATTATAAATCTGTAAATACATACTTGTTTCGGTCACAAATCGTATTTCGATCAACATACAATTTAATACTGACTTGCAAATTGCAAAAAACATAAGAAAAATTGATTTTCGCGGGCTGGCACTTTCCCCTTAAAAAAAATTCTGAGAACCTACATCTCCGGAAAATCGGTCTAAATCAAACGAAAACACAAAAAAGCAATCGAAGATTTCAATATATTTTTATTCGTTTCTCGAAAGATAAGAAAAGTGATTACGCTAAGGCCACATTACTGACAGGCCACTGTACAAGGTCATTGCCTGGCCACAAAAAGAGGGATGCGTTATAAGGAAGAGGATGGCCATCGGGCCATAAATCAGCGTCTTTTAGTACAAAGAAATTGAACTAGGGCCTTTGTTTTTTCTACTCGTATGGATATGTAAATGCTAAGTAAGCTTCACTAATGTTTCACAAAACCTCATTTGACAAATTTTTCGTTTCATATTTTTATACTATTCATTTCACAAACAACTTATTCCGCAAATGTTTCATTTTACAAACACTAGCATTACAAACATTTTGGCAATTCATATTTAGATTCGTTTGGAAAAATGTCGTTTATACTAAATATCTTTTGTAATATCTTTTTCTAACCCAGTCTCAAAGTGATAATGACAGTAGTTTTGCATAATTTTATTTTTCTATACAAGGTAAACTTGAATTCATGGGCAATATTTTAAGGGGTCATTGTACTCATCATGATGAACAACTTTTACTATGGGAACAAACCTGAAATCTCGAAAAAAACCATCTGTTCCCTGCATTTTGACGAGTTATGCGAGCATAATGTATGCAATAGCAGATTGTTTTTCGCAATTTCAGATTTGTTCCCACAGTAAAAGTGGTTCATAATGATGAGTACCCCTTAAAATATTGCCCATGAATTCAATTTCACCCTGTATATTCTAGAGTCGTTTTTGGCGCAAGCACAAGAGGGTCGAAGTTCTAACCTTTTTTTTTACGTGGAGAAATGCTCGTGCATTCTGCACTACCACGAGGAGAAAGGGAGAACTGAGACCTCTTGTTTTACGATAGAGTAACTCAATAGAAAACCGATAGGGCTTCTGAGAAAATTACTTGTGCTTGGTCTAGTCAAAGATACTTTCATTTAGAATTAGATGATTAAAAAATGTGGCAACGTGATAAGCCAATTCTTATCCATAACATAACATACATGTTATTGAACACACATGTTACGTTCAAAGTTCAAAACCGACGTTTAAAATCTGGTCGTTACACAGTGCAGACTAAAATCAAAACGTCCCAATGAGGACGTTTTCAAGTCCTCAAAACGCGGGCGCTAGTAACATACCTGCCTCTTTTTAGGGTTCTGTACCAAAAGCAACCCTTATGGTGCGACTCAGACTGTCTGTTTGTCTGTCACATCAGAGCTGGATATCTCAAGAATGACTAATTGGGAAGAGTTTTAGATGACGTTTGGCCAACTATTTTGCAAATAACAAAGAAATCAAAATATGTAGTTTTTTGCAATAGGGACTGAATTTTGAAGACCAAATTTGAAGCGGGGCTACTAGGTCATGTGGGGCATTATATGAAAGAGCGCTGTTTGCACATTCTCAAACATTTTTTTAATTTTTTTAGGCCGCGTTGTTTTGGACTTTTGATGAAAAATGTAACAAAAATACCGTCCCCCCCCCCATCTCCGAAGTTTGCACTGAGAAAAATCTGAAATTATTCGATAGAAATTTATATAAAAATTACAGGAAAAATAAAACGATGTCTCTAAATAGCATACCTTTTCAGAAATCGGAACGGAACCCTCGGTGCGCGAGTCCAACTTGCTCATGACCGGTTTTTTTATATTACATATATTATCATTGCATAACATCTTATTACACGAATCAAATAACCAATCTGCAAAATAAGTCAAATCCAAAAGCCAATATCCCAACATCGGTTATCACAATTCATTAATAGTAACTTGCGGTCTACCTCACTATCGGAATCTTATATCAGTTCCCATAAATAATGAAGCGTAGTCTTTTCTTTTCTTTTTTCTTTTCTTATTGCTTCCATTGTCTCGGAAATTATTGGATTGTATCGTCGCCAGGTGTTTGTAAGGGTTGTTAATGGTTTCCAGTGGATAAGTTGCTGTTTTCTTTTTCAGAAAATAATTTTGTTTTTATACAATTTCATTAAATTTCGCTAGGATCTCTTTCACATTTCTACTGGTTTTCAACTTTTCATCATTTATTTTGTTTTATTATTTTATTTTTAGCCTGTGTTGTCGCATTGCAGGGCAAAGGCCTCCCTTTCTCCTTTCCACTCCTCTGTCTTGAGCTAGTAAGGACCAATCCTGTCTGTAGGCGTCAAACTCGTCTCGCCATCTTTTCCTGGGTCTGCCTTGATGTCGACGGACGTGTTCTAGGACCCACATGGTGGTAGATTTGGCCCAAGACTAGTTCGACATACAGTAAACGTATCCGGCCTAGTCCCACTACAGCTTGGCTGCTTTGTGGGTAACGTCAGCGATTTGTGTTTTGGAGCACAGCACTGTGTTCCTAACACGGTTCGTTAATCTGACTCTAAGAATGCTGCGCTCCATTGCTCGCTGGCAAACATCAAGCTTGAACCTCTGCTGAACCGTCAAAGACCTGGTTTGAGCGCCATATGATGGATTTGGACGCAAGTTGGTAGGTAGGAGACCAAAGGTTTTTCTTAAGGTTATTTTTATCAGTGAAGATCAATCAATCTGCCGAGCCTTTTTCCAACTATGTTGGGGTCGGCTTCCAGTCTAACCGGATGCAGCTGAATATCAGTATTTTACATGGATCGACTGCCTATCTGACCTCCACAACCCATTAACTAGGTAATACGATACTCCTTGGTAAGACTGGTTGTCAGACTTTCGGGCTTCTAACGACCGGTAACGTCTGTCAAAGATCCACGAATGACAGCCGGGACCAACGGTTTAACGTGCTTTTCGAGGCACGGAGGAGTCTTGGTATGTTAAGATGGTCACCCATCCACGGACCGACCCCAGCAAGCGTAGCTTAACCTGATGGATCAACCCGTGCGGCTGTTATTACTTAGCCACGAGCTCTTTTTATCAATGAAGATGAAATTCATTTTATTTCTCTAACATTCGGGAGCGCAAAAGTAACATAGTCGTAAGAAATTAATCACAAAAACTGATGTTTGAAAAGTCCATGACAAGTGGCAGGACTATAAGAAAATAAAAACATTAAAATCAAAACAAAAAGGCAATAATTTGGTTGCATTCGGATGAAAATTATTTTATTTTGTATGATATTTTATTAATAAATCAATCGAAAACTTTCCATCCCACTCATTTGGAAAAGTCGAACACTTTCAGCATATTATTATTTACAAGATCAAGTGTCATAATAACACCCTGTACCTATGTGTTTTCAATATACCATATAACATTAATCATAGCAATATGCTTTCTTCCTCAAGACAATGTTGAGTAGTCATCATAGTTAATGACGAGGGAAGATGTGACGTATTTGGACCTAACGACTTTAAATAATAATTAGAAATTAGATATAAATATTTTTTGAGTGAAACTTCGCCGGCGGCGATTCCATATTCGATAATTGGACGAGAATTGAGAATGAAATTTTAAGAACGCATCATGTTTATGCACATGTCGTTACACGAGAGAGAAGAAAGTTAAAGCACTCTCTGTCTCTCACACTAAAGTTCTTTTTATTTTTTTTTAGATTTTCACTTCTAGACATATACGTACGGTGCCGCATGTGCAATTTTTTTTTACCGGCCTGCGATGTCCCTCTCCTCAGAAGAGCTCGTGACTAAGTAATAACAGATATCAGAAAGGCAGTCGCTCCATGTAAAATACTGGTATTCAGCTGCATCCGGTTAGACTGGAAGCCGACCCCAACATAGTTGGGAAAAGGCTAGGCAGATTGATTGACATTATTTCAAATGTTTTTTTTAAGAAGCACCAAAATTACCTTGAAAAGCCTTGAGCTTAAACATATGCGTAGGAAATTAGGAACAAATACAAAAATATAAAATATAGGTATATATTTTATCTAAATATATAATAATAATATATACTAAAGCGGAAGTTTGTTTTTTTTTGTTTCTTTGTTTGAACGCACTAATCTCTGGAATTACGAATCTGATTTAAAAATTTGCATTTGATTGCCCAATTCTTGAGGAAGGCTACATGCTATAACGCTAGGACCCGTAGGAGCCGAGCAAAGAGAAAAAGAAAGAACGGTAAGCGAAAACGAAATAACTGCCCGGGCAGGCGATACGGTGCGACGGGGTACCCCGGAGGGACAAGAAATTTCACGCGGACGAAGTCGCGGATAGAAGCTAGTTTAGTTAGTAAAATTACATTTACCTTGCCACTCAATTGAAAGACACGCAACGTATTTTAATACCTCGTTACAAAATACAACCAATAATTAACAGCTAATTTAACACGACCACAGTCGGTAACTAGCCATTCAATTTAAACCACATAATACTATGAAACACGATTATTTCATTATTTTGCATTGTTCAATTATTTGAACTAGCAAACATTACTACTTTTCCTAACAAAATGTTTCAAATTCTGCATTAACTCTACTATTTTTTGTAAGTCATTAAACAAAACACAAATTATAATAATATAATAACAACTAGCGACTTCGTCCCCATGAAATTTATTGTTCCCCCGACCCACCCCGTCGCGTCGCATCGCAACGCCTGCCTGCGCTATTACTTCGTTATCGCTAAGCATTCTTTCTGGCTTTATTTATGTTTTCTCGTCTGCTAATGAACTTAGAGGGTTGTTAAATAGCCTATAGCCTTCCTCAAGTATTAGGTTATCAAATGCAAAAATGTTTTTTCAATACACTTACTCGAAAACTAGCTCTTATCGCACTACGATTAGGTTCACAATGCAATGTATTTCACACGCGTGCGATTTTTCTTTTTCCAACACGTGTGCGAATAAAAATTGCCACAGATCACTTAGACCTAAACTTAGTCTAAATTGGTTCAATGCCTCTATTCACACCGTCTCGCGCCAGTTTCATTTTGGCACTTGCCGGTGCCAAGTGCCAAAATGAAACTGGCGCGAGACAATCCTCTCTATTCGGAGGTGAATGTTTTTTTTTAATCTCGGCAAAGAGATATGCGTCTTTACACGCTAATATTTTTTGAATATTTAAATAATGTTTGTTAATAGAATATCATCAAAAACTATGATAATTACAACTGATTAAAAATGATAATTAAAAAAAAACGTTTATGAACAAATTAACATTTATCCACTAGTACGAAAGCGGCTCTACACAAAAAAACAGTCCATCGTACAGTCATTCGTTCGCGCACCGTGATGTCAGCCGGCACTTCGCACGTGTTTACAAACAATGCCGAAGCGACGAAGATTCTTGGAATCTTGTAACGCTCGAATGTTTTTATGGAAGCCAGAGAACTGGACTCTATCGTAGTGTATGTTTCCTTTGAATGTATGATCCTATAAAATTCACAAAAGTAGGTAGGTATGTAAAGAGCAAACACAGTTATTTTCAGGTTTCTAGATTCTAGATTTATAGATTTTCTACACAGAAAAAACAAGCGATGAACTATATTTTTTATGGTTTAAAATGCATGCTGTGTTATTTGTGTTCTAAACTCGAAAATACTGTAATTTTCTATTTTTCATATTAGGCTGTTTATCGACTTTATACCTTTGCTTCTTCTTCAACTTGGCGAAAGCAAAGCGCGGAAAAAAAAAGAAAATTTAAATCATAGTCTCCTAATAATTCATGACAAAACTAGTTTTCGTCATTTTATTTTATTTCTTCAAAAGTTTATTGAAAACCGTCGTTTGATATACGTGGACATTTATTATTGCAGTTCTCGGCTCAAAAACAACCTCGCCTACGGCTCGGGTGTTAATTGCGCCTCGAATGCAATAACAAACATTCTCCACTTGTATCAAAATGTACTATTTCAAATCCGACTTCTAGAGCCAGAGATTAGTTCGTTCAAACATACAAACAAACAAACTCTTCTGCTTTATTATTAGTTTAGGTGGATATAGATAATGCTGGAGAGTTACTTTGTTTGTTTGTTTGAACTCGCTAATCTCTAACTACAATTCAGATTTGAAAAGTTATGTTTGTATTTGATTTTAGCCCAATTCTTGACGAAGGCTACCATAACGCTACGACCACCGAAAACGCTGTCGTGGAAACAAAAATTTCACGCGGGCCAAGCTAGCGCATTTTTAACAGAAATGGCCAAACCATAATGGCCGAAAGATATTATCGTTTTAATAACGTTTCAATGTCGTTAGTGGTTCGGTAATCGTAATTACTGCCCCAGTGAACGAAATGTATGGTCTCTTCGCACGGCTACTGGGCTTTTGTTCGAGTTACTTGCCTTTCATTTGTTTGTTCCAATGACTTATTATTATTTATGTTGATTTCGAAGAATAATGACTGTCGTGCCAGCTGACCATTAATCAAGCAAGTGACTAAAATAGGATGTTGTTTATTATGGGTAATTTAGAAGAACTATTATACAGTGACGTAATTTATTTTCTTCGCCATCTATAATATAAAACAAGGTAACGCCCTGTTCAACATAAGTAGGTTATTAGCTGTAAATATTGTAACAGCTAATTTAGCAATAGACAGTGTTTACCTTCATACATTTTTTAAATAAGAAATCAACATAGGAACATATTCAAGTGTTTTAAAATGAATTTAAGTGGTTTTTGTACCGTAAAATTATTATTTGTACTAGGCAATCTATCTAGCTAGTAGCACAACAGGCGTAATAATAATAAAAGAAAAGAAAGAAAGAAAAATTGTTTACTCTGCACATGTAAAACGCAATTTACAAAAAAAAAAAATGTCAAAGTACACACATGCAATGTAGGCAAAAGCCTCGTATCCAAGTTGTCAATTTTTGATCATTGCTTGATGTCAGACCAAAGACAATTTACAAGTACATTGCCTCTGCTCTGTGTTGTGACACTTATAAGAAACTAGCTTTTGCTAGCGGTTTCGCCCGCGTGGATGTCGGGAATTACCTGTGTGTCAAATTTAATCCAAATCCATTCAGCCGTTTTTGCGTGATTGAGCAACAAACATCCAAACATAATATAAACATACTGATTTTCACATTTATAATATTAGCAGGAAGTAGGATAAACGATAACCTCGCGTTTGTACTGGCGAAACATCGCATAAAAGCATATTGATATCTCTATTTCTGTCAATGCATCTGACAGAGATATCAATATGTTTTTAACCGACTTCAAAAAGGAGGAGGTTCTCAATTCGTCGGAACCTTGTTCCCCGATTACTCAAAGATGGCTGGACCGATTTCGATATTTTTTGGTTTATTTGAGAGGGTCATCACAGTTGGTCCCGTATAAAATTGATTAACTTTGCTTGGGTAGTTTTTGAGTTAGCTTCAATAATACGTATTTTTTCCCCACTTTTATATGGATGATGTTCTAGTTTGTTTTGCAGATAGTGGTATTAGAATTTGTGTGGGGTAGGTACACAACTAAAAAGTGAAAAATAAAAACTTTTTTTACAAAAAAAAAACAACCGACTTCCAAAAACAACACTACAAAGTGAAAAATAACTTTAATTTCGGAAGTCGGTGGCAAAAAACGAAAATACATTTAACTAGACACCGACTTCCGGAATAAAAGTTATTTTTCACTTTGTAGTGTTGTTTTTGAAAGTCGGTTGTTTTTTTTTGTAAAAAAAGTTTTTTTAACTGAATGTTTCGCCATACCATATCATCACGCTTTTAAACTACGTTTCGCCAGTTATGTTGAAGTCCATGTCAATCAATCAATCAATCTGCCCAGCCTTTTCCCTACTATGTTGGGGTCGGCTTCCAGTCTAACCGGATGCAGCTGAATACCAGTATTTTACATGGAGTGACTGCCTATCTGACCTCCACAAGCCATTAACTGGGTAATACGATACCCCTTGATAAAACTGGTTGTCAGACTTTCGGGCTTCTGACGACCCGTAACAACTGTCAAAGAGCCACGAATGATAGCCGGGACCAACGGCTTAACATGCTTTTCGAGGCATGGAGGAGTCTCGGTATGTAAAGATGGTCACCCATCCACGGAGCGACCCCGGCAAGCGTAGCTTAACCTGATGGATCGACCCGTGCGGCTGTTATTACATAGCCACGAGCTCCTCACGAGCTCCTCCTTGAAGTCCATGTCAAATCCTAATAATAAATTAATTTATAAACTATTAAGGTATGTTTTCTCCTCCTACGAGTCCCTCGATTCTTCTGCCCTAATCCCAATCTATTTGGGGTCGGCGCAACATGTGCCTTTTTTCCATACTTCTATATTAGTCGTCATCTCGGCAGTCGCCCCCTTTCTAGCCATGTCATCTTTCACACAGTCAATCCATCGTTTCTTTGGTTTTCCCCTTCTCTTACTTAGCCATCGACATTCATACTCACAACTTTCCTCATGACATTTTCTTCATGCCTCCGAATCACAAGCCCATACCATGACAACCGATGTCCACACAACTTTTCAGTCACTGGTGCCACTTTCAAACTTCCTCATTATGTACTCATTTCTTATTCTATCCATTCGTATAACACCACATATATCCCTCTTAGCATTCTCACCTCAGCTGCAAGCAATTGCCTTTTATTCATACCTTTTGTGGCCCAACATTCTGATCCATACAAGACAGCAGGTCTAACCATTGTTTTATATATCTTCTCCTTAAGTTTAAGGGGAATGCGGGAGTCGCAGATTGTTCCCATGACCTGCCGCCATTTTATCCATCCAGTTCGCTTTGCACGAGTGAACCGAACCGTAGTCTAGGCAATATAACTAGCTAGTAACAAACTAGAGGCGTACTGAACACAGCATAGCTCGAAATCAGGCCATTCATGTCACATAATGTGGTTAGCTTGGAAAATGCACAGTTACGGTCAAAAATAACACAGTTTATTTAATATAGAGCTCAAATATACTCACTTTATTTGATAGTCTTGCATAACATGGGGTAAACCGAGTTATAACTGGCCGCTTTAAATAATTGACCACTATCCACTATTATATTTTGACGACACGGTTGGCGCAGTGGTTGAGCGATTGACTGCTGCGCAGCATGTCGCGGGTTCGATTCCCGCACGGAACAAATATTTGTACGACCTACAAGTATTTGTTCCGAGTCTGGGTGTTTTTCTATCTATAATATGTATGTATTTACAAAAAAAAAAAAAAAATGTATATAAGTAGTTTATCAGCCATCTCGTTACCATAACACAAGCATTAGGTTGCTTAGCTTGGGGCTAGATGGCGTTGTGTGATATGTCCAAACATATTTATTTATTTATTATATTTATTATCCACTTCAGCTGCATGAATTAAGAGTTATCCTTGCGGTACTCCATCTATTATTTGTTTTCGCTATTACGTGCTCAAGTACCTTTCATTAGAGTAACATTTTTTTCCACTGTCGACACTAGCGCCAAAAATATATCGACTACTTTGTCTTTGTTAAACGATATACAAAGTACACACCTACTTCCGGAAAATTAAAAATGACGGGAGTGCGTGTCCACAATGGTGTAGCGATTGCCTTTTGCGCTACGAGTTATGGTGTCGATTCCCTGGAAGAATTATGTATTTACTAGCAGTTCCCCGCGGTTTCACCCGCGTAAGTCTCGAACCCGTAAGAATATGGAGATAAATAGTATTCTATGTGTTAATCCAGGTTATAATCTATCTGTGTGCTAAATTTCATCAAAATTCATTCAGTAGTTTTTGCGTGAAAGAGTAACAAACAAACATCCATCCTCACTACTTTCGCATTTATAATATTAGTAGGAAGTAGTATAGGATAGAAAATGTTTCAAACTGTTTCTTACACTTTCTTCTCTTGTCCATAATTGGTTCATTAGAAAACAAGCGTCAGATAGCATCTGTCTGTCATTATTCTATAAACTGACCTTTTTGGCGCAGCCTGAGGCACACAAAGCATTTCACTTCATTCTGTATTTCATGGTTCATGAACTGTTGCTAAATAAATAATAAAAAAATAAAAGAAATCCGTGCCTCGGAAAGCACGTTAAGCCGTTGGTCCCGGCTGTCATTCGTGGATCTTTGACAGTCGTTACGGGTCTTCAGAAGCCCGAAAGTCTGACAAACAGTCTTACCAAGGGGTATCGTATTACCCAGTTACTGGTTTGTGGAGGTCTAATAGGCAGTCGCTCCATGTAAAATACTGGTATTCAGCTGCATCCGGTTAGACTGGAAGCCGACCCCAACATAGTTGGGAAAAGGCTAAGCGGATGATGATGAATAAAAAAAATAAAAATATTTATTTGATACTAAGAAAGAAATTCATGTTACAAGCCATAAAAAAAATAATAAAGCCAGCCAGAATAAATATTATTCTAGTAAGACAAAAAAATGCCATCATTAAAAAAGAAAGAGGTTTACCTCAACCAGGATCAATACGATGTAATATAGAAATATTACATGGTATTGATCCTGGTTGAGGTATATTTAATGCACCCTTTTTTTTTTTTTTTTTTTTTTTGTGGATGGGAAATCATCAAATGACTTCTCCCGCTCTGGGCAGAGCGGGAGGGCGTGTCAGACTTTTACTGACTAAAACCCACCCATGTTCCTTCAGTTGCCCGTGCCAGGGCCACGGTATCTCTTTCGAACTACCCGCGACCCCGGCGGCATCGGCCCAATTGACCCCGTCACTGCTGACATCTCTTTGAGGCGCGCGTGGAACACAACGCGCCGTCGACCCGGGCCTGGTCCTTACCGAACGGCGAGCTGCCCATTACTCGTCGTCCGCAAGCCCGCGCCTACGGTGGCCGGGAATCGGCTATCGATTCCCGCCGCCCAGGGCGTCTCCTACGGCGGCTAGGGGCGCGAGGGCGCGGCTGTCCCCTGACAGTTAAATCAAATCACGGAGTCAGAATCCAATTTTTTAAGATAAATGTTAACAACAACTTAATTAAGTTAATAAACTTAGAAATTAATTAAAATTAACTTTAGAATCAATATCCAAATCAAACTTACACAATTTATCAAAACAGTCTTCCGGTTCAACACCCGTTTCTCCGATCCTTCCCTAAAAATCAGATAAGAACCAACTTTCTTCACCAGTCTTTGGACAACATTGCTTCCTTAAACTTACCTTTGGATTTTCGGATAATTAACAGAAAGTTCTACAAACATTTCAGCTACAGGGCACCTATAAGGGTGCCCATAAACAGCCCATCGCATAGTAAAAAAAAACCGGATAAGTGCGAGTCAGACTCGATCACGAAGGATTCCGTACCATATATGTTTAACAATCGCAAAGATAACTTCGTATTTCATAATGATACTGTGGGTTACAAGGTTATTTTAATCAGTTGCAGAAAATCACCTTTATTTAAACAAGACACCTTATGAATCGACGTTTTTAGTATTTGTTGATTAAATACAGTATATTATGGTTCATAATGTACAAAAATTTCAAATTCCTAACTTGTTCAACCTTGTACCTAGCGAAAGAAAAAATCAATCTGCCTAGCCTTTTCTCAACTATGTTGGGGTCGGCTTCCAGTCTAACCAGATGCAGCTGAATACCAGTATTTTACATGGAGCGACTGCCTATCTGACCTCCACAACCCAGTAACTGGGTAACACGATACCCCTTGGTAAGACTGGTTGTCAGACTCGGGCTTCTGACGACCCGTAACGACCGTCAAAGATCCACGAATGACAGCCGGGACCAACGGCTTAACGTGCTTTCCGAGGCACGGAGGAGTCTCGTTATGTAAAGATGGTCACCCATCCATAGACCGACCCCGGCAAGCGTAGCTTAACCTGCTGGATCGTTCCGTGCGGCTGTTATTACTTAGCCATGAGCTCCTCCTGTACCTCCTGTACCTAGCGAAAGAGCTCGTACAAAAATTGATAACTTTTACTACCTAGGCCGTAAAAGTTATGAATTTTAGACCATTTTCTTAATTATTGAAGATAAAAAAAAAAAAATATATATTTGTACTCTACTCGATGAGTTCTAGACAGTAACAACACCCCACATGCTACGTTAAGAATTTTTAAATCATTTGGATTTTCCATGTGTTATTTGATTATATTGTGTACTTCTGTACTAAAACCGAAACATGATTAGGTACTTGACATTTTTTCGATAGATAAAAATTCCAAAGTAGCACCGTCTATTTTCTGTGTTATACGATTAAACCAGTTCGTTACTGTGCAGTAAAATTTGCTTTAAATCGAAGGTATTTAAATATGTTAAGAATTTACTAAGCTGAAAATTTATTTAAATAAGTATAGCCACCACAACTCACAAACGCCAACGTCACCAAAGCTCTTTAACCTTTACATCAACGACCTGATCGTTGAGCTTAGCGGTATGAAAATCGGATGTCGCATTGATGACGTCAGTGTCAATAATATTAGTTACGCTGACGATATGGTGCTGCTGAGCCCAACGGTCAGGGCGCTAAGAGAACTCACGTGTTGTGAGTCCTATGCTCAGGCGCATGGCCTATTGTACAATGTCGCAAAAAGCGAGTTCCTGGTCTTCAAGGCTGACGGTGGCAAATGCCCAGAATCCGTGCCCACAATAAGTTTGAACGGTACCGAACTTAAGCGGGTCCATCAATTTAAGTACCTGGGGCATTACGTAACTGACGGCCTTGATGACCAGGTGGATATTGAGCGCGAGCGTAGGGCGCTGGCGGTCCGATGTAATATGTTGGCACGCAGGTTTGCACGGTGTAGTGAACAAGTTAAAGTAACTCTTTTTAAAGCTTACTGCCAGGTATACTACACGTGCAGCCTGTGGACTAATTATACCCAGCGGGCCATCAGCGCCCTGCGAGTGCAATATAATAATGGTTTCAGGATGCTGTTGGGGCTGCTCCGTTTCTGCAGTGCATCTGCTATGTTCACGCAGAGTCACGTTGATGGCTTCCATGCCATCATTAGACAGAAATCTGCCTCATTGCTCTGCAGAGTGCGAGCTAGCCCCAACTCCATCCTGAAAATCATAGCTGGGAGATATGACTCTTCGATAATGCATAGCATTATTAAGAGATGTATCTCTCAGAATAATATTGTTGCTAAATAGATATTTAATATTAAGCTTTACTAACATAGTCATAAGATTTCTGTGTACTAACCCACTATGGATGTTACTTGTCCGAAATAAAGGTTATTTTATTTATTTTATAGCATTTTGTCATAAATCTACATTTCAACGAAGCGCGTTTAAATTCCGATGCGCGTGCGGTGTTTTATCTCGCGCGTCTAACTAGACAGCCATAACGCCATTTCACTGCAACACAGTACTGTATGGGGCGCCAGTAAAAGCTCGGTAAATAATTTAATAGATCCCCCAATACGGAATTATTAAAACATACAAGGTGTAATTTAAAATACTAACAACCTCAGAAGGGGTTATTGTACCTACTCATCATTACGAACCACTTTTACTATGAGACCAAACCTGAAATCGCGAAAACAATCAACTGTTCCCTACATTTATGTTCGCATAACTCGTCAAAATGTAGGGAACAGCAGATTTTTTTTGCCCGTAGTAAAAGTGAGTACAATGATCCTTAAGAGGTTTTTAGTATTTTACCAATAACTCTGTATGTATGTCACAGCCAACTAGCTTTTTTTATTTTTTTTTGGAACGAAGTTCCTTATCGCGCGTTGTGAAAGGGGGCTAGACGGAAAAAATTCTCACGAAAAGTTGTAACGACACTTTTTGCTATAGTAAGCTATTGTAAGCTGTGCGACGTGCGCATGTTTCTCTGTCTGTCTCTCTCTCTCTCTCTCTCTTATAGAAAGATTAAGTTTATATTACATTATATTTGTTAATAATAAAAAAAATATTATTATAACTTAAAAAAAAAAAAAATATTACAATTCCTTCACTAATTAATCGAAAGGAACTTCGTTCCATCCGGGTGTCCCTTGACACCTCTCAACTTTTTTTATTATTATTTCTCCAACATACATTATTTTTAATTTAAAACAACTTTAGTCACCAAACTTTTAAATTTGATGGCGAGAAGCTTAATTAGCCGTTTAGTTAACAGCCTAGCCTTTGGAAATAGTGCTCGCCGGCTGCTGCCGCGGCACCACTCGCTTCGCTCGTTCGGCTCAAGAGCGGTTGGTCACAGTTATAACCTAACCCATTTCGTCGGGGTTCCCTGAATATTAATAATAATTTATTTGCAGAAAATACAGGTTTTACCAGATGTAAAAATTGGTGGTTTATACACAGTCCATATTTTGCCTGTTTAGGGCATGCCAATTAGTTTAACATTAGTAATAGGTACCTACCTACGTACTTATTTATTTTCAATAAGATTTACTACTATTTATTTCCTAATATAAACCCTTACCTACCAAGACACACAACTAAACTATAAAAATATGATCTAATATAAATTACAAAACAACCTTAACATAACAATTTTTATTTACTTAATAATATTTACCTTGAAATAATGTTTGTAGAATTCCGTAATTCCATAGGAAGAAATGGAACCCTTAGAGGATCACTTGTGTGTCTGTCCGTCTGTCACAGCCTATTTGCTCCGTTTGTAATGGACCCATTAAGTTAAAATTTGGTATACATATGAATTTCTGTGACCCAAACATGGACGTGTAACGTAAATAAATGAATTTTGAATATGGGGGTCATTTTTTAATAATAATAATAATAATTTTTTTTTTTGGGGGGCAAATAAGAAAATTAAAATAAAAAAGTTTTACGAACTGTACCATGTTACAAACAAATAAAAGAACTTACTGTGAGGGTCTCAAATATATTTTTTTTTAATAATTTTACAAATTATTTTTAAAGTTATATAAGAAAATAGACCATTCCCACTCTTATCTCCGAAACTACCGAGCCTAAATTTAAAAAGAAAATACAGAAAATAGTTCTATACCTATAGATTACAGGGAAACCTATAAGAAGTAATAAGGTCTTAAAATAAAATGGTAAATCTCTCAATATTGTGCATACAACTTTACATTTGCAGTTGGAAGGTATGGGAGAACATGTTTTTCAACTACAATGTTAAGTTTGTTCTTGAGATAAATTCTTTTAAACTACGGAACCCTTCATTGTGCGTGGTCCGACACGCACTTGGCCGGTTTTTTCTCTATGTTGCAGAAATTCTTGGAGAGTAGGTATAAAAACAATTTTTAACAACCATCTGCGCAATTTTACTCTAAAATATTTAAATCGGCTTAGTTTCTGCGACCAATTCGGGTAGCATGTGGTTGGTCACAGTTCCAACCTAATCTATAATTGAATATCATTCAGGCCGCTGTTGAACGGCGCCGTTTAGTTAAAAGGCTAGGCTGTTAACTGTGCTAGTTGGCTGCGACATATATAAGGTGTAAGTGTAAACAGTGGCAATATTTTAAGAGGTCATTGTACTGATCATTATAATTTTGACGAATTATGCGAACATAAATGTACTGAACAGCTGATTTTTTGTTTCGAAAAAGTCGCCTTATAATTTGATGTCACTAATTTTGTAATGTTATTTTGGCTTAATATTGTACTTTATTTTTTCGGTTGACCGCAACCTTTACCATTTGAAAATTGAGTTGATGTGGCACCTTCTCATAAAGATGACAACTTGTGTCGGTGAACAGTCGGCTGTGTGCGGGCGCCCTAATTCGCCAGAAGCTCAGGAGCTAATAAATTACTGCTTATCTTGTATACCATTCAAAAGAGATTTTGGGGGTTTGGCCTCCTAATCCCAAATAATGGAGGCCAACGATTTTTAGACATGGCTTAAAGCTGTTTTCATATAAAAAAGGTTTTTGTACGTTTTACTTTTATAAAACCAGTTTTAACTTTAAAAGGGTACGTATTTTTGGGTAAGTGGCTATTTTGAAGGGAGTTTGAAGAATTGCTATTTTTTTTAGGGTTCCGTACCTCAAAAGGAAAAAAACGGAACCCTTTTAGGATGACTTCGTTTTCCATCTGTCTGTCTATCTATCTGTCAGTCTGTCAAGACCCTTTTTCTCAGGAACGCGTTTAGTTTTCATGTTGAAATTAATATCCTTTGAAGCTCTAAAAAAAATAAAGCTTCTATGTCAACACAATAAAAAAAATACGGCCATTATATGCGACATATTTTGATACTCGCAAATAAATCAAAACCTATGGGGTACTTGCCGTTTGTAGGGTATGGTATTAAGTTACTATGTGTGCATGTGTGTAGGGGTGGCTGCGCCCGCCGTATAAGAATTTAGCTCAGTCGCAAATAAACGTAGACTACCATAACACGTATGTTCTTTCTCAGTATTTATTACCTTCCCTCATAGTATATCTCTTAACCCACAAATACCTAAACCGTTGACCAAGAATCATGAAATTTGGCAAGAAGCGAGGTCTTACAGCACAAATACTTTTTTTTTGCGATTACAAATTTAAATTTGCAGTTTTTTTACAATTGACCGTGATGTAAATATGATGAAAATGAAAAAAAAAAAAATGAAAAAAAAAAATGTGTATATGATGGTGTGTGGTGATGTAAGTGTACGTATGGGAACATGTTTTTCAACTACACATTCTTTTCAACTATGGAACTCTTCAATTGTGCGTGGTCCGGATACGCACTTGACCGGTTTTTTCTTTCTTATATCAATTGTTAATTCTCTTCAGTCTCTTAGAAGCACCCAATGTAAGCTTGTACATAATGAAACGACGTCGGGCTCTGGTGACTCCCCTATTATGATCCAGCCTGCACCGTCTGTCTGTTCTCCCCCTAGCGACGCACAGTCGCCTATACCGTAGCTTGTAAGCCCTGGCCGGAGGCCTTAAGTTCGCTTAAGGCACCCACAGGAAATGTTTGGTTAAGCAGTCTCGACCTCCAATGGTCAACTGCGAGATGTCAGTCCAAAAAAAAAAGCTCTGGTGACTGTACCATAGGCGTTGCTTGCAATGCCTATTTCAAGCACCAGTCTCTCACAAATGTAAACTTATCCTTAAGCTAGTTTTAAGCACTATTACTGAACATTTGTGAAGAGAAAATAAATATACTTGTTATACTTATTATTAACTAGCCGTTGCCCGCGACTTCGCCCGCGTGGATGTCGGATATTATCCCACGGGAACCTACTATCGGGATAAAAAGTATCCTGTGTTAATCCAGGTTATAAACTATCTGTATGCCAAATTTCATCCAAATCCGTTCAGCCGTTTTTGCGTGATTGAGTAACAAACATCCAAACATCTTCACAAACTTTCACATTTATATTTTTTTTAATTTCTTTTAAATCTCTAACAATCAAGAGTGGATGACGTGTTGCTCTTCTATAGTAGGCTATGAAATACCCTGTATTAAGGAATAACAGTGATATTAGTAGGATTATACTTTAAACTCAATCGATTAATTAATTAAATGCCATCTAGGCGTAGTTGTGTACAGAATACAGACAGTTACTTAGAATTAAATAAATAAATAAAATAAATAAACCATTTATTTCAGGCGACACTGACCCATAGATAAATACCTTAACCTAAACATACATATTTGAATATAAACAAAATTTGTGTTAATAAAATAGGCTTAAGACTATGTTAGTAGCACTCCTCTTTGCACTAGCTTGACTTTAAGTGCTGCCCTGTGGAACTTGTCCGTGGAAGCGACGGAACACCACGTCCTGCGGCCAAAAGTCTTCCTCCATGACGAGGGGCGGGTAACAGTTCGGTACACGCACCACAAACGCCTTGAAGTTGACGTTGCGGCGCGACTCCAGTAACTGCACCCTCGGCGTGTACCTCGTCTTCTGGCGCACGTACTAAGCTTATATAACTTAGGCTTAAGATCTTAGAATATATTTCTAACGCCTAGATCTACGATTAGATCTCTACACACGATCTTCCATTTCATATCCAGGCAAATCACTGTCCATTCTAAGGTTGCCTGGAAGAGATAGCGATAAGGCCGCCCATTGTATATTTTGTAGTGTTTGATTAAAAAGGAGGAGGATGTATGTTCCCCGATTACTCGAAGATGGCTGGACCGATTTGGATTTTTTTTGTTTTATTCAGGAGGGTATACATCACAGTTGGTCCCATATAAAATTGATTAACTTTGCTTTGGTAGTTTTTGAGTTAGCTTCAATAATACGTATTTTTTCCCCACTTTTATATGGACGATGTTCTAGTTCGCTTTGCAGGTAGTGGTATTAGAATTTGTGTGGGGTAGATACACAACTAAAAAGTGAAAAATAAAAACTTTTTTACAAAAAAATACAACCGACTTCCAAAAACAACACTACAAAGTGAAAAATAACTTTAATTTCGGAAGTCGGTGGCAAAAAACGAAAATACATTTAACTAGACACCGACTTCCGAAATTAATGTTATTTTTCACTTTGTAGTGTTGTTTTTGGAAGTCGGTTGTATTTTTTTGTAAAAAAGTTTTTTTGTTATGTATTTTTGTGGTGTACAATAAAGTATATATAAATAAATAATTAGCAACTGTTAGTCTTTTCTTATCGCGATGTTAATTTGGGACTGTTTTAATATTAGGTATTGTAGTTTTTAGTTCGATGTTTTTAATGTTATGGTTGGACTATTAAAATTATTTTACTGCTATTATTTTTTAAACTTTGGATTTATAAAAAAAAAATACATCTACTGCCCTTCTGAACCAAATAATTCCAATTAGAGAAAAATAAGGAAAAGAGTTTTCGACTCCTTTATAAAATATTTTGTTTCATACCAAAATATCAACATAGTAATATTTTCCATTCGTTACAAAGATTTATCGTCATCCGGTTCCCCAAACCCGACATGGAACATTTGCATCAAAACTCGGCAACCATCGGTAATGTTCGGAAATTTACAGCGCTACTTTTTTTTTATCTTCCAGTCAAGGCGCAATTATCCATCAGTCTGCCACATCCGTTTCTGAACATAAATTCATTGCTATTTATGTTCCCATTTGCATCCCAGTTTCATCTCAGCATTCTCAGTTTAACGAGATTTGGCTGTTTTGTTTTTCAAACGAAAAACCAAATTGCAGATTTCAAAGGAAAACATCCTTTGAAATTTGCAATTTGGTTTTTTGAATTTGAACTCCGAATATTTTCAGTTCGGTGTTTGTGTAGTTGTTTTTGTGACTGGGTTATTCCAGCTAGTTACCCGAAAAGCAATCATACTTGTGTTGAGATTTTAATGAAATAGTTTAATGAATTTAAATTGCTATGTCGACAGTCAATGAGTTCGTTGAGCTATACTCAACGAATTATGTAGGTTGTTGTAGTAAGTTGCCAAAGAAGATCGACTAAGTATTGAAATTGCTTTGTCGCCAGTCGACAGTCAATTCAATTTAAATAGTCGGTTTTTAAGTAGTCGGTCTTCTTTTACAGGTTTAAATTATTAATTACTATATTTTCATGAAATAATAAAATCTAATCCAATCTAATCTCTCTCTCAGCGGAGGAGGCCTGTGTCCCAGCAATGGGAATATTATAGGCTGACTATGCTGATGCCTAAGCATACAATAATAAAATAACTACCCAAAAATAAACATAGCAACTTTATCTCTATGGTCACGAATAAAAAAAAAAACAAATATAGTGAATATTTTATAAAGCTATGAACAGTAAAATTAATAAATTATCTTTATACAGGGTTAGTTTTTAATGACCAGCCAAATTTTCACAGGGCGTTCTACCCGTGAGTATGAACAACTTTTACTATGGGACCAACTTTAAAATCACGAAAAAAAAAACAACTGTTTCATACAAAAGTTCAATACCTACTCGACCAAAATGTATGAAACAGCTGATTTTTTTTTCGTGATTTCAAAGTTGGTCCCATAGTGAAAGTTGTTCGTAATCATGGGTAGAACACCCTGTGAAAATTTGGCTGGTCATTGAAAACTAACCCTGTATATAAAAATGAATCCCTATTTCCCTTGGTCATCGCATCACGCGTGAACGGATGGAACAATTTCGCTAATTCTTTTTTTGTTCTGTGTATGATTGTCAGGAGAAGGTTCTTATGAAAAAAAGTTAAGAAAATTTCGCAGAAAATTGGAAAATTTCAGAAAAAACATTTTAACTTCACGCGTTTACATTAGAATACTCATAGCCAAGATAGGACAACGTCTGTCGGGTCAGCTAGTCTGTTATATGTTACCTATCCGGGCACTTTAAAACAAAACCTTAAAGCCGTACATGAATTATCTTTTCTGCCTACCCCTGACCTTAACACACAAATATTCAACTGTTCTTTATCCACATCCACGCTTCTACCCTTATCACTCATTCTCTCACAAACGGCCTCTCCGTCATCGGACCGTATCGTGGAAACGCACTGATAAGTCCTACTAACTCGTCTCCTAGGGCTGTCGCGTCATAAAATCAAAGTGGACCATACGAGTAGTTTGTGTTAAAATGCTTGTGTCAAATAACACTACAGCAGAATGGTCAAAATCGGCTCTGCTTGCCATTTAATCCTAATAATAATAAATTTGGTATAATATAATGAATTCATACTTTTATTAATATTTTATTTAGATAATTTAAAATCTAACAGTCTTAAAATAATAATAATATGTACAAATTTAAAAAAAAAGAGGGCAAGTAATCATAGCGCGTCAAAAAATTCTTCCGCATCGCTGTCAATAGGAAAAGTGCCCAAAAGGCTGGCGGTATTGCCACGTTATATGGCAATGCTAATTCTTTGGCCTAAAAATAGGCCAGCCCTCTGGTCACGTGTAGAGTCGACAAACCACTTGGCGATGTCTCGAAAAACTAAGAGGGCACTCAGACCCCGTGGTCCTAGTGTTTCAACCCCAAATGGCTCGAACATATATAGTCCCAATGAGATTGGACTATTTGCGGCATTGGAGATTTTCCGCACCCGCAGCAGCCGACCCAGCACAGCCCGCCGTGCTAGGAAGATGGGATGGCGCAAAAGCATCACACACCAAAGGCCTACCTACCTTCAAAGGCATTATGGTCATTCCGTCTGGTCTTTTTGCATCGTCTCGGCGGTGGCAAGAGCACGACGGATGATGTCATTGATGCTGGCATGCCGTGCTATCCGGCCTGCGCTCTTACTGCAGGATAGGCCAGGGTGTCCGAGGCAGTTATTAATATGCCATTACCATACCTTGTCTGTAACGCACACACACACGCAATGCTAGACTTTTGTGACATAATGTAGCATTACTCCTTGTTCCCCCGAAGGGTTAAGCACAGGGGTACCCATATTATGTAGGTACACCCACATTATGCCAGTTATCTTTAAGTCCCATGTAATAGGGGGCGAGCCTATTGCCATCAACCGGGAAAAAATCCAGACTCCGGGCTGCTACTGAAAAATTGAAAAACCCAATAAGACTTTGCCGGACCTGCTAATCGAACCCAGGGTCTCTTGCTCAGCAGTAGCGCTTGTGACCACTAGACCAACGAGGCAGTGCTAGAACAACAATGCTATTCTGAAAAAAACCGGCCAAGTGCGTGTCGGACCACGCACAATGTAAGGTTCCGTAGTTAACTTAACATTGTAGTTGAAAAACATGTTCTCCCATATATTCCAATTGTAAATGTAAGTTTGCACTCACAATATTGATAGGTTTACCATGTTATTTTAAGACCACAGACTTCTTATAGGTTTTCCTGTAATCTACAGGTAAATATCTATTTTCAGTATTTTTTCAAAATTTTATACTCAGTAGTTTCGGAGATAAGGAGGGGGAATGGTAAATTTTCGTATATTTTCTTAAATAACTTTAAAACAATTCATTTTAAAATTATAAAAATAATATATTTAAGACCCTCATAGTAAGCCCTTTCATTTGACATGTCAGACGGTGTAGTTTGCAAAACTTTTATTTTTTATTTTCTTATTTGCCCCCCAAAAGTGACCTCTATATTCAAAATTAATTTATTTACTTTACTCGTCTATGTTTGGGTCACAGAAATTCATATGTGTACCAAATTTCAACTTAATCCGTCCATTAGATTCGGAGCAATTTGGCTGTGACAGACGGACAGACAGACAGACAGACACATGAGTGATCCCATAAGGGTTCCGTTTTTTTTCCTTTTGAGGTACGGAACCCTAAAAACTTACGAAATCTCAAAATGTATTTTAAAATGTTTGTCTAAAGACATGCTGTGACAGCCCTGCGTATATTGCCTAAGGGACAGGACACAAAAGCTGTAGGGGTGGCGGTGAGTGAAATACATGGCCACTGGTATTAAAATATATTGTGAAACTAGACATTTGGTCCCTTCACAAGATTGTGTTATTGGTTTTTGTTGTTCTTTATATTTTGTATACTGTTTCATCCAGGATTACTTTTATACTTTTGTTCGTGACCCAAGGGCTGGCTTTTGCCTTGCCCAGAGGCTTAGCATTGCCATAAAACGTGGCAATGCCGCCAGTCTATTCTACCAGTCGACAGCGATGCGGAGGAGTTTTTGACGCCGAGGACGTTTATTTAAATAGTTTTAGTTTGGATAAGATATTACATTTAAAAAAAAAATAGATATATATATATATATATAATTCTTTTATTTGTTTTGTTTTCTAGGCTTCTTAGGGTTCCGTCGTCAACAAAGAACCCTTATAGTTTCACCATGTCCGTCTGTCTGTCCGCGTCTAAGCTCAGAGATTCTTAGTACTAGAAAACTATAATTTGGTGTGGTATTACGTATTAATCACACCGACAAAGTGGTAAAATAAAAACTTGAAAAAAAAATATCACCTTCACTTTACTTGCAAGGGAGGTGGGAATGATATATTTTTTATCAAATTGACACACCACGTCAATTCGCCGTCTATACAACTGTCAAACAATGATAGTTATTATTTAATTATACGAAAATTCTTCTAAATTGGCAATCAATATGACAATCAATTAAATGCCCTGACTTAATTTTTTTTTTATTATGCAGTAAATTCCGTTTACCACACACAAAGAATCGTGGCAATCGCCTTTACACATAGTCAAAGAGAATGTTGAAAGCACGCGTCGGATCAAAAGGCTGAGTTGCAGTACAAAGCATTTACAGGTCACTGGCTCCCTAACTACATTAGAAGGTAATTAGACAACCTCCCGGTTCCTCTCTAATTAGCTTTAAAACGTATTAAGATGAACAATTATTGTGTTAGGGCATGAATATTTTTGCTCAGTATGAATATTTAAATGTAGTTGCGATGAATTTATCCCAAAAACAAATAATTTAATTTTGTAGTTGTAAAAATGTTCTCCCATATAAAATATCGATCAATCACGGTCAATTTTGCAACTGCAAATTTATGTTTGTAATCCCAAAAAAAAAATTATATGGTAAAATTACAAATTATTGATTTCCGGACTTTTTCCTTTATTTGTGCTGTGAGACTTTGCTTCTTGCTAAATTTCATGATTCTAGATCAACGGGATAGGTTTTGATTTACTTGCTAGTCAAAATATGTCGCATAAATGGCCGTATTTGTTTACTGCGTTGACGTAGAAGCTTATTTTTTTTTTTAGCTCCGTGGGACAGTAGAACTACTAATCGTATGTATTTGATATTAATTTCAACTTGATACCTCCTCGCGATCTTGAGAAAAAGGGTATAAACAGACTGACAGACAGACTGACAACGAAGTGATCCTATAAGGGTTCCGTTTTTTCCTTTTGAGGTACGGAACCCTAAAACATCATCTTTTCCAGTTCAAGTTCTAACTCAAACCTTCTCAAACATTTTATGTTTGTAGGTATAATTTTCACAAAATTTAAACTATAACTAAAAACAGACAAGACCATGTATTTTGCAACAGGCGTGACATCGCATAATGATAGAAGATCCGTCTTCAGTACGTAACGTGTGATAAAATGGATTAATAAAAGCAAGATGGCTGACAAAGTTTACTTCGTTTGTCAACCGTTGTAGATAATAATGTGTATCTTACTAGTAGGTACCTATCCAAGATCAGATAGGCACACGCTCTATGTAAAATACTGGTACTCAGCTGCATTTGGTTAGCCTGGAACTCGACCCCAACATAGTTGGGAAAAAGGCAGATACTAAGACTTACAATAAAGCATTTTTTCCTAGAACTGGGGTACAATTACGAACCCAACAGTACCTCCTTTAATAGAAAGATTTTAGGATGTACACACTCACTACAAAGAAACAGAGATTTGAGCCGTATGCCAGTAAGTTGTACAAAAGTATGCAAGGAGATTGTTGATGTTGATGTTATCATCACCAATCAGAATTTGTTACAGCACAACAACATGCATGCTGCATGCTAATACATATGAGCAGTTTACTGGCATGTATATTCCTGGCTTTATTACCCAAAAATTATTAAAAAGCTTTTGGAGATCTTGCTACGAGTGCTACGATTAGCTACGCCGTAGCTCGTAGCAGCGTAGCAGCGTAGCGGGATGAGAGGGTACAGACAGTTAATTTTATTGTTGGCATGTTTACACTACAGCTTAATCACTACCTCAAATTCGTTTGAAAATAGAAGATATAACCTGTAATAAAGGTTTAAGGAAAAGTAGTTTTCACCTTGGTTTGTAGGTTGGGTGGAGTATAAAAAATGTCTCTCTTTGTGACCGCGTTGTTCCTCTAAACCAGCCATACTCAAACTTTTGTTGGGCCACTTTCAGATTTTATCTGTGTCCCGTGGGCCGCTACATAAATCACAACATCTGTTATTTAGGTGTTAATGAAAAAACCTATTAAGTACGTTTAGTTGTTTATTTAAATTTCAGTGAGAACGATGATATTGTTAACATTTTTTAACTATTTCATCCAGATCTGGCTTATCTTAATACGTCATCGAGATGAGAATCTGTAAGCCGATTTCTGTGTACGTTCTTTGCATAATTATTTCATTTTGGAATAGGATGATTCACAAAGATATGTCGATGTAACGCTCAACGGATTTTGATGTCGTTTTCACCATCATTTAGAGAATTTATTCCGGAAGGTTTATGTGTATTAAACTTACATAAAAAACCAGCCAAGTGCGTGTCTTACCACGCACAGTGAAGGGTTCCGTAGTTGGGATGAATTTATCCTGAGAACATACTTAAGAGCGCTATCACAATTTCTCTTGTATTTGAGCGTTTGACTCGAGTTTTGATATATGATTGTGGTTTTGTTAGAGCCACAAAATTAAAAAAAAAACATATGCCCAAGAAAGCTTAATTATTTCTCTTGGGAGTGTTCTAAATAAATATTTCAATTTATTTACAAAAATCAGTAAAAACCTTGTCTCTGCAAAGGATGTTTCATAAAATTTTACTTTTGGACATGTTTTGATGCTTTATTACATCGAAGATATAATAATTTAATCATTTAAAAAAATGTCCTTGGAACAACTGTATCTTCAACTTTGGAGTGCTCAATTCAGTTTTTTATGTTTCATACAGTAATACACCAAAAATAATTCCGTAAACCAGAGAGTTACTGACAATTTTTCGTCCGAAATTATATTTTTTATCCAAATTCATACAAAATGTATTTAATAAATAAGGTTACTATATTACCTTGCTTGATAAAAAAAATTAGTCTGTTTAAAAGTAAAATAATATGTTTAATTAATTATTGTATGCAGTGCTAAAAATCAATGTAAATCTCGGGACACGCGGTCTTTAGCTTTAGACGCCGACGCATCGCATTATGTAGCAATTTAGCAGTTGTGATTACGTTTATTTTGAGTCATATAATAATTATTTTTTTGTTTATAGTGTGCAATTTCAATTTATGAAAAAATCACGGTCAAAATGTAATAGCGCCCTTAACAATGTATTTGAAAGACATGTTCTCCCATACATTCCAAAAATGTAAGTTTGTACGCACAATATTAAGAGATTTACCATGTTATGTTAAGACCATAAACTTCTTATAGGTTTTTCTGTAATCTATAAGTAGTAACTATTTTCTCTATTGTTTTCAAAATGTTAGGCTCAGTAGTTTCGGAAGTAAGGGAGAGGGAATAGTAAATTTTCGTCCATTTTCTAAAATAACTTTGAAAAAAAAAATTTAAATAAAGAGTCCATTTGAGCCCTTTCATTTGATATGACACACGGTACAGTTTGCAAAACTTTTGTTTAATTTTCTTAACGTGACCCCATATTTATAATTAATTTATTTACGTTACACGACCGTGTTTGGGTCACAGAAATTCATATGTGTACCAAATTTCAACTTAATCGGTCCATTAGATTCGGAGCAAATTGGCTGTGACAGGCAGACACGCGAGTGATGAAGTCCTAAAAACCGTGCTAGGCAGGAACGGGTCGCAGTTAGTAATCACAAAATTAATATCTTCAAGATAAAAAAAAATAGAAGCTCTTTTCCGCTAAGCTGATAATATAATATATTATCAGGGTTAGCGTATTGAAGATGATACCAACATTTATGACAGCCACTTTACGACAGATACCATAAACTGCGGAATTGCTATTTACGATTAGTAAAATATTTAGTTTATGGCATATTTTATGATTAAGGTTGGTATCTTGTTGTTGAGTTAGCGTGCTCTTTTTACGGATATAAATTATTATAGGTTCGAAACGAATTAAATAATTTTATTAGTTCACCGCTTAAAAAAAATAAGTGGATAAAAATAGTAAGTACAGTCATGGACATAAATTGTTAAGCAAATTGATACCCTTCGTCAATATGTCGTGTAATAGCCATCACATACAACTGCCAGATAATGACAGTTGTGATATGAATGTACCAGTTGTGATATGAATGTACTACTTGTGATATGAATGTACTACTTGTGATATGAATGTACTAGTTGTGATATGTATGTGTTGGTAGGTATTCAATTCTTTATTTCCCTGACGCTTATGTGTGAAAAACACGTTATAAAGTACAAAATATCCTCCAAAATGTAAACCTTTTTACAGATCCAGAGTCCACATTTCATTCACAATTTTACAATTATTAAGAACGAAGCGAATAAAATAAAAATCAATTTTTCAATTGATTCCATAAATTGGTGTCCGTTAATTCAATTATAAAAGTACCGTGAATAAAAATGTATCGCTAAACGAAATGGAACTAATCTCGAAATAATGAACTACAAAGTCCGTTTGCGTTAAAAATAACTTTTATAAAAGGTTCGCTCAAATCCGTTAGAATAATTCCGAATGGTCGATCCAGGCTGAATAACTTCGTCGAGGATTGTTTGAAAATCGTCTGTTATTAACTTGTTCCAATCGTTTCCGATTGAATGAATCTGAAGTGAACATAAATAGTGAACGTAGTAGAAAGCAGTGGTGGCTCATTGGAAGTTGTAGGTCGTAGGTTCGAACCCAAGTAGGCGCTTTACTTTATGTAAATAATTTCATCACCACTGCTCTCAATACGGTGAAGGAAAACATCGTGTGGAAACCGGCATGTCCTAGAACCAAAAATTCGAAGACATGTGACATCTACCAACCCGGACTAGGCCCGCGTAGTGGATTACAGCCTACTCCCTCTCAGTGAGAGGAGGCCTGTGTCCCAGCAGTGGGAACATTTTAGGCTGATTATGTGAAGATAGATAAAAGAATGTGCAAATATCTGTAAGTCCATTTTTATCATAATGCTGGACAAAGGGAAACTAGGTGCTTGGATAATCATATAGCATAACATAACGCCTGCAATACGCGAAGGGGTGTGTAGAAGTGTACCTTTACTACCAACACCCACTTTTCACTACTTCTGTTTAAAAGGCCGATGCCATAGGGGCGAGCCTATTGCCACCAACCGGACACGTATCCAGATTCCGCGCTGCTACTTAGAAATTTCAGATAGAAAAATCCAATAACACTTTGTCTGAGCTGGGAATCGAACCCAGCACCTCATGCTCAGCAGTAGCGCTAGCGACCACTGGACCAACGAGGCAGTTACCTAATCAACCAAGTTTGCTTATAAAAGTTCCAAAATATTCAAAATAGTTGAAGAAAAACTGTTTTAACTAACAAAATTATTCAGTTAACGTTAAATAGGCCTTCGTGCTAATAATCACCAAATTGTTAATGTACAATTTTAGTAGTTCAATAAAATCCTTTTGGCTTCGAAATTTTGCGTAAAACCCACTCAATCACTAGTGCTATAATTCCCAGAGTTTTAGATTTAGTCCCAGTGCTAATTCCTATATCCATTTATCACAAATTGTCACAAAAAAGTAATCCATGCGTCAGGTTCGTGAACGGGCGCCGTCAGTAGAGACTGGTCTTCTCTTAGCAGCCACGGCTTATTAGAATTTAATTTTTGAAATTTTCTTTGGTTTTTTTCAATATTTTTTTTTTCAAAATTACGGACGCTTTTAACGTTCTGCATCCTTCTCACATGTATATTTTCAACATTAATAATGTAACCAATATTTTGATTTAAAAGTGTCTGTGGAGTTTCTTATCCGTTCTCCTCCACAGGTACCTACTACGCTTTAGAGTGGCCAACAAGCTTCATGTTTCCGACTGACCGACCACTTGACAATTCAAAAGTGCTTGTAATTGGTTATTTGAAATAAATGCTTTGTGTTTGAAAAGGGGCATTCCTGATTAATAAAATTAAAATTAAATCAGGCAACATTGTATAGCAAAAACGTTCGGAATCCGCAGTCCATTCCACCATCCCAAATAAAGCCGGGTTTTTTTTTTAACGAAACTAACTTCATTTTTCGAGTACTCAACCGTGAAAAGGGCGTCCAACCTTCGGGAAAAGGGAAACACCCCGTGTCGTTATTAGAATTTTGACAGTTTCCCTTAGCACCACCGTCTTCTAGTTTATTGGAAAAAAAACTGGTCATGTGCTAGTCGGACTCGCACACTTAAGGTTCCGTACTACCCTAATTATTATGTTTATCCTTCTTTTTATTATATTTCGTTAAACTCGATCACACTAGCACCTTTACCACTAGTATCATTTTCTAATTAGAGCAAGAAAGAGAAAACGTAGGAATAATGCATTTTTATGGGTCCAAAGTCCATAAAAGTTTGGTTTATTTTTTTGAAGTGAAAACTTCTTAAGGCAATTGAGCGATTTTTGGTAGGGGAAAATCTTATGAGTTCGCCACACTTATCAATCATCACGCAACACGCATCACGCGACATGCTAATGTGACGTGTTTCGCTGTCATGTTTTCACTTCTGTCCGCAGTCCCCATGTCTGCCTATTTTTTTTTTTATTTAATTGGCCATAATAACGGCCATTATTACAAGTCTTTTTTTTTTATTTAAAAAGATAAAGAGAATGGATAAAGTGAGAAATGAGTATATAAGAGGAAGTTTGAAAGTGGCGCCAGTGACAGAAAAGTTGAAAGGAAATCGTTTGTCTTGGTATGGGCATGTAATGAGGAGAGACGAAACGCATGTGACTAAAAGAGTGATGAATATACATGTTGATGGATGGAGAGGCAGAGGAAGGCCAAAGAAAAGGTGGATGGATTGTGGTAGGAATGATATGAAAGAGAAGGGAGTGAATGATAGCGTGACGGTTGACAGGGGAGAATGGAAGAAGAAAATGTGTTGCGCCGACCCCAAGTAATATGGCATAAGGGCAGGAAGATGATGCTAGCTTAAAAAGATAAAGTCCTGTGTCAGATAGACATACAGGCAGTGAGACAGCGCATGCTTAATAATTGGGTCCCGATGCCTTGGCTACAGAACCCTAAAAATAAAGTTACGTCTCTATGGACCCTTAGATTGTTCTGAAAACAATTTCTTTGAGGCTTTGTCAGACGCTCGATTTCTGCTCAAGTACATATTGTAATAGAAAAGTCTGAACGTCTTGTTTGATCTGTGAAGAGCGATTGATTTTTATTTGCGAGATTTCTATTAGGGTTTAATTTAGCTGTTGTATTTTTTTTTTCAATTTCAATTTCATTTATTTGCATACCATAATGTAAATACAGGTATTACAAATAGGCTTAAAGCTAAGTTACAAATATGGACCCTGGCACAGCAACATTACAAAAAGGATAATTAATTAAATTAAAATTAAACATTAAAATTAAATAATAGCATTTAGGACATGGATAATTCTTATTTATATTAAATATATTTAGATTTTATAATAAATACAACATTTAAAAAAATTATTGCAAGTCCAGTCACAGTTTATCATTCATGTATTCATTTATATTATAGTAGCTTTTGTTTATTAGAAATAGCTTTAATTTATTACTGAACATATTATTACATACATTTATATTATTATTATTATTTTTTTTTTCTTTTTTAATACATTTTATTTATTTATATTCTTAAGATATTCCGGTAGTTTATTATAAATTTTTATTGACATTACATATATTAGGTCTTTACCTATGAAATTGCCGTTATGCAGTACTGGCCATTTCAAATCAAAATAATTTTTGTTTGGCTAAGAATTCTAATTTCAAATTAATTTTATTTTAAAAACATGGATTTTTTTTTCCAAAAGTAGTCATTTGTTTATTGATTAGTGTTACATTTTCATCGCATTTCAATCTTTTTCGTCATCATGGATACGTTAAAAATTCGAGTAATTATGGAATATGAATACCGTCGTGGCAGCAACGCGGCACAAGCGGCACGCAACATCAACGACGTTTACGGAGCTAACACTACAAACCAACGCACCACTTGTTATTGGTTTGCTCGCTTCCGTTCTGGAAATTTCGACCTGAAAAATGAACCTCGCGGTCGTCCGAAGACTTTGGTCGACAATGACGAATTAAAGGCGATTGTGGAAGCTGGTGATACACAATCTACGACTGAATTAGCAGCAGCTTTCGACGTTAGCGTCAAAACAATATTGGTCCATTTGCGTCAAATTGGCAAGGTAAAAAAGCTTGACAAATGGGTGCCCCACGAACTCAATGATCGCCAGCGCGAAGTACGCGTCGAGACGTGCCTTGCACTGCTCAACAGACACACAAATGAAGGAATTTTGAACCGCATTGTTACCTGCGATGAAAAATGGATTCTGTTTGATAACCACAAGCGCTCAGCAAGTTGGTTGTATCCTGGTTCAGCACCTAAACAATGCCCTAAACGAAAACTTACCCCCTAGAAAAGTGATGGTCACTGTTTGGTGGTCTAGCGCCGGTGTGATTCATCACAGCTTCTTACCAAACAGGGTGAGCATTACTTCAGATGTGTACTGTGAAGAACTGAACACAATGATGGAGAAGCTGGCACATCTCCAACCAGCATTGGTCAATCGCTCGTCTCCGCTGCTCCTGCACGACAATGCGCGACCTCATACTGCACAGCAGACGGTCTCCAAGTTGCAAGAACTGGGGTTGGAAGCTCTCCGTCATCCGCCCTACTCACCAGACCTTGCCCCTACAGACTACTACTTTTTCCAGAATTTGGATAACTTCTTTGCGGGAAAAAAATTCAATACCCGAGAGGCAGTACAAAATGCCTTTGAAGAATTTGTTGCCTCCCGTCCAACTGATTTCTTTAAGAAGGGCATCAATAAACTGCCACTGCGTTGGCAAAGATGCATTGATTGCATGGGTGATTACTTCGATTAATACAAATAAAAAATGCATGAAAAAAAATCGTTTAAATTTTTTCATACAAAACGGCAATTTCATAGGTAAAGACCTATTATTATGTACTTGATGAATGCATTTTCAGTCGTGATGTTGGAATGTTTAGTCTGTTTTGTAATTGGTACTAAAATATTTATGAAAAAAAACCTCTTCACCTTTTTTAAAGCTTTTATTTAAGTTCACTTATAATGTAGGTATGTCCTGGAATTTTGCAAGTTAAATTTGACCCATTTCCAGGTGTTAGATTGAGCTGAAATTTGGCATGCGCATGTAAAATTGGTGACAATGCAATATTTTGGTAGCATCAAGCTGGTCTGATGATGGAGCCGGAAGGTGGCCACAGGAACTCAGTAATAAAACGACGCAACCCTATCGAGTTTGGGCTCGTTTGATTCGTCTTGGCAAGGACTCTGGTTCTAGATGATATCCAGATTACTAAAAGCTTGTTTTAATTTTTTTTATTTGTATTAGATTGTGTTAGATTCGACTTTTCATCTGACTAGAACGTTGCATATTCCATAAATAAAAATACTGATGCCACAGAATACAATACAGAAGATTCTTGCTACGACAACATAAAGTGCAATTCAGGTCGCACAGCGTTAATTACCTACAGGTTATATTCACCTAGAAGTTGCCTCCCTTTCTATCGCGAAACTCTTAAACGACAACGACGACGAGTCAGAACTCGTTAGGGTTGGTTTCTTTTACGACGCGGCGCGTGAATGAGTATCGAACTAACGTGGGAGCCGGCCGCTGCGCGGCAGCCCACACTGAATTAGCCCGACAAGTCGAGCGGATACTAAACTAGCTACTACTACTACTATGTTATGATATAGTAAACAAAAATGCGTCAATAATAACAAAAAGACCAGAAGGTCAATGCTCGTACCTATAAACGTTAAAATTTAAGTCGCAATCTCATGCTAGCGACAATCAAATGTCAAATATGTGGGTAAACGCTATACACACAGACATATATATATGTATTGACAGATTTAGACTGAGACGAGATTCCGAACGTCGATAAAAATACGGGAATTGCCCCTCTCTAATGTGATTTTCAAAACACTGATCACTGATATAATTAATTAGCAAATAGTACCGAGCTCTTAGTTAAATAACAAACTCATCAACATTACAAGGTACCTTTTCCTAAACTTCGAGAACATTTTCTAAAATATACGCAAATAAGGTGCAAAATATTTTATATTACGTTGGTTTAAAGCCCGCAAAATTTTCATTTTGATCTCTTCAGGCGGTAAATTAAGTGCTAGATGAAAGGCGGGAATTTTAGATCTGAACCCGTCGAGGACCGTTGTTTGGACTTTAGGTGTTGCAAAATGATGTGCCGTGTAATATTGTTTGGGGAACTTTGTCTGATAAAGTTGGAGGCGCCCGAAAATTTTCAATTTGATTTAGAATGCTGAAAACATTTTTGGAAGAAATAAATGAGCTGCGCATAATAAATTATTATTGTGAAATACCTATATAATGAAAAAGGGAGATCTTTGCATTTGGACTTGGGAGACTACAGAGGCTTAGGATTTTTGTATGGGACCAAACCTGAAAACACGAAAAAAAAATCAAATCAGCTATTCCCTACATTTTAACGAGATATGCGAACATAAATATGTAGTAAAAAAGAAAGAAAAGTAAGAAAAATATTTTATTTTGGACACGCACAGGAAATACAGTTAAGAAGCAGCATAAATAAAAGTAACAAAATAAACATTAAAAACAAAAAAAACTAAACTAATAATTTTTTTATCTGTGCGAGGCCAAAAAGGCTCCTATCTCAGCATAAAGCTGCGATATTTAAAAAAAAAAATACTGCAACGCTGGTATTCTGATAGGGCCTGTGTGATGCCACGGACACATCCACGCATAACTATAAATCCCTAGGAGAATAAAATAAAATACAAATACTGGAATACGTAATAAAAGAAAACAAAAAACCGCAAATAAGTGCAATGATCGACTCACACCTGACGCCCGACGCTCCAACCTCACTTGTCTATGCATAAACTATTGTCTATGTAGTCTAGTATGTAGTCTATGTAGGGTACAGCAGATTTTTTTTTCGCGATTTCAAATTTGTTCCCATAGCAAAAGTTGTTCATAATGATGAGTACAATGACCCGTTTAAATGATGCCCAATGCCCATGAATTCAATTTCATCCTGTATAATGCTCACAAAATTGTAAAGCTCAGTTGTAAACAAATTGCTTCAGGAATCAAGCAAAGTAATAATATCAAAGAAAAACATCGTTTCTTTGTAATCTTCTGTAGTTGCTTCCAAGAACGCAGCTAGCGCGAGATTGTAATAACCATTATAACATCCCTAGCTTATGCTCCAGCTGGCTTTTTCTTTGAAAAGTAAATAACTTTTATCTTTTTAGTGTTCCGTACCTCAAAAGGAAAAAACGCACCCCTTATACGATTACTTCGTTGTCCGTCTGTCTGTCGGTCTGTCAACACCCTTTTTCTCAGGAATGCGAGAAGGTATCAAGTTAAAAATAATATCAAATACGTAGGTAAGTCAACGCAATAAAAAAATACTGCCATTTATACGACATATTTTAATAGTCGCAAGTAAATCAAAACTTATATGGATCCCGTTGATCTAGAAACATGAAATTTGGCAAGAAGTAAGGTCTCACGGCACAAGTAAAAGGAAACATTCCGAAAATGGATTATTTGTAATTTTACCACCTAAAAAAATTTTTTTTTGGGATTACATACCTACTTAAATTTGCAGTTGGATAATAGACCGTGACGTATATCAATGTATGGGAGAACTTATTTTTCAACTACAATGTTAAGTTTGTTTTTGGGATAAATTCGTTTCAACTACGGAACGCTTCATTGTGCGCGATCCGACACGCACTTGGCCGGTTTTTAACTTCACATTAGTTAAGCTTAATAGAAAAAAATATGATTTAATAAATAAGAAGTTGGGAAAAAATTTCACTATAACAGCTTTTATGTTTGTTGATGGTTCGAACTTTGTAGTGAATAGGAATTCTTCATATTGAAATAACTCCTAAAGAAAATAGTAAAATTACTGTCGTCAAAAAAGTTTTACAACATTGCCTAGAAATGTATTACCAACAATTTCATGCCCCAATAAAAACAAACTATAACTATTGCTTCCTTCCAAAAATACGGATGAAATAAATCCGTTTTCGCACAGAAATAGCACCACAAAATAAAATATTGAACAAAAAAACTGCGTGGTTTACAAAATTCCTCTAGGAGGACATTTATTTTCATTCGTTCATAGGTTCGACCGAAACCATTACGTTAAAGCCGAAAATTCCCTATTCGGCACTCGGCCCAAATAAATGGCAGTGCAAATAATTTTGGGGACAAACAACGCCGGGCTAAATTCTTATAGATGTCTCTAAAGGTAGTAGCGTCAGCAAAATAATATCTTCGATCAAAATTAAATGAAAAGTTAGAAAACCTTGCAGTTTTGCATCCTCGTCAAATTTCAGGGTGTGGTACAGAACATCAAACCGAATAACTTTCTCCATGGGACCAACATCGTGTTCGCGAAAATTATTATCAGCTGTCCCATAGAAAACTTCAATACTTACTCGATGGAAATGTATGGGACGGCTGATTATTGTTTTCGCGATTACGATGTTGATGCCATGGAGAAAGTTGTTCGGTTTGATGGCCTACACCACACCCTTAAATTTGTTGCTGAGATGATATTGCGATCATTTTTAGGGTTCCGTACCTCAAAAGGAAAAAACCGAACCCTTATAGGATCACTTTGCTGTCCGTCTGTCTGTCTGTCTGTCAGACTGTCAAGACCCTTTTTCTCAGGAACGCGTGGAGGTATCAACTTGAAATTAATCTCAAATATTTAAGCCTATGGTCTCTTGGAGTCCTAAAAAACTCAAGCTTCTAAGTCAACGCAATTAAAATATACGGCCATCTATGTGACATATTTTGATACTCGCAAGTAAATAAAAACCTATAGGGTACTTCCCGTTGTCCTAGAATCATGAAATTTGGCAAGAAGCAAGCTCTCACAGCACAAATAAAGGAAAAAGTCCGAAAATTGTTAATTTGTAATTCTATCTTAAAAAAAAAGTCAAGGTCCGTGGATTGGTGACCATCTTTACATACCGAGACTCCTCCGGACCTCGGAAAGCACGTTAAGCCGTTGGTTCCGGCTGTCATTCGTGGATCTTTGATAGTCGTTACGGGTTGTCAGAAGCCCGAAAGTCTGACAACCAGTCTTACCAAGGAGTATCATATTACCCAGTACCTAACTGAGTTGTGGAGGTCAGTTAGGCAGTCGCTCCATGTAAAATACTGGTACTTATTCAGCTGCGTCTGGATAGACTGGAAGCTGACCCCAACATAGTTGGGAAAAGGCTAGGCTAGACTTGGTACTGGACTTTTCTGTCTGCATCGAACACCGCTGTATCGAATTTATTACAAAAAATATACCTATTTTTCTCTACATTTTTGCCTCGCGTTTTTCCTACCATTACAGAAGAGATATCAGCACTACTACATTATTCAAGTTGTACTGGCCATACCTTATATTGGGCTGGTGCGCTCATAGTTGGCCATCCTGAATATTTTACCTGCCGCCCGCGTTGTCAATTTTGTAGTAGCCGGCGACTAAATAAATTACGTTCCGCTGACAACATGGCTCGAATTTAGTTTACGGTGAATGTTGTTTAGTGTTGGTCTATTTTTTTGTGGAAATGTAAATTATGTAGATGTAGTTCTAGTCCGGTATACGTAGTAGCCTTTAGGATTAAAATCATATTTGGAAAAAAACTAAGTAGGTAGTCGTTACGGGTATAGTTAGAAGACCAAGTCTGACAGCCAGTCTTACCAAGGGGTGTCGTGTTACCCAGTAACTGAGTTGTGGAGGTCAGATAGCCTCTTGCGCGTCGCCTTGTACCACATGGTTCATTTCAATGAGTGCTCGAATGTCAACCGAACCCTATAGGTTCATAACTACTGTAAGCCCGCGGTCACCAAGAATGACATCATTTTACTTATAATTTGAGTCTTAATTTTTATAATAATGGTACTCGGGGAACTATAAAAATACTAGTTGTAAGCAGCCAGACCAATCGTAGCGGTCAAACATCAATCCCTCCAGACACAAACCATCTAACTATCACGCTCACGCTCATACTAACACGCTCATTCGTCTGGGGGATAGCCAGCTAGGATTGGTCTGGCTGCTTACAAGTATTGAAATAGTTCCCCGAGTATCATTATTTAAAAATTAAGACTGTAAAATGACGTCATTTATCGCCAGCTTTAAATCATCTGGCGAAAAAAACCGCCGACGGGAAGTGTCTGACGGTATTGATTATTAATTATTAACAATATTCTGTAAAACATACATAAAAAATAGCAGTCAGACTTTTAGAAAAGTGAGTAATAATTTACGTAACTTTATTACCTAATATATGCAAGTTGACCGTCGGCCCAAGCTAGCAGGTATGCGTACGTTCAAAGTACATACTAACACTACTCTATCCCATACATTTTGTTAATCAGAAAATAAGTAAGATCTGGCGGCTCTGGGATCTTGGACTAGAAGAAGATAGGCCGTAATAATAATAGAACAGAAATTAGAACACCATCCGCATAGACTAAGTGGAGAAAATACGTATTATTGAAGCTTAGTCAAAAACTACTCAAGCAAATTTAATAAATTTTACATTGGATCAACTTCGAGGTATACCCTCTCGAATAAAATAAGAATCTTTCAAATTAGACTTCTCTGTAAAAAGGTATGCGTGGTTATACGATCAAAAATAAAATAAATATATATACGTGTCGACTTGAGAACCTCCTCCTTTTTTTTCGTCGGTTAAAAAATTCAATCATTGAATCACAAGAATAATCTATCTATCAAATCAAATACTTGAATAATTCATCCCTTATTACTTTGAAGTTATTCTTACGAACGGGAGGATACAAATGTCAGGAGTTATTTCCAAAACGCCCAATTATTCATGAAGGTGGATTAATTCGACTGAAGTCACAATCAAACAATCAACTAAGATTAATTGTCGTTCATCATAAGGCTTTAACATTATTTATTTTATTGTAGGTAATATCGTTACTAACCGACTTTAAAAAAAAGAGGTTATGCAATCGGCGAGTTTTTTTGTTCATTTGTGTAAACTGATTTCTCAGTGATTATAGGCCCATTTATGTGCTTCTGTTATTGTTTGATAGAATTATTAGTTTTATAGACTTTGTTTGATTAGTTCTTTAGTTAGTGTCAACTTAGATTGAGACGCGATGCGATATTTGCTACACAAAAAGGTACACATTTCGGTCAGAGAATTCGAATACGTCACGCGGTGTTGCGCTCCGCCTCGAGCCGTCTCGAGGCGCAGCGAGACGCAGTGGTGCTTCGCCGGTAGACGGCGGCATGCAAAAGCCAACTAAGCACATGCTGCGTTGAGCTGCGCAGCGCGAAATAACTGACCTCTTCAAATATCGTCACGTTGCGTCGTGTCTCGGTGTGAACTGACCCTTAGCTTCAATAATAGGTATTAAATCCAGGTCCATGTATCTTCACATAGTAAATTTGTTAGGGTCCTACAACTGAAACGTGGATAAAAAAAATTTACTAAAGAAAAAAAAAAGAAAAAAAATTGTTTCGGAAGTCGGTGGCAATTTGGCAATAAACATAAACAAATAAAACCAAAGCAAACAAGTCACAATCAATTTAGATTGATTGCTGTTCATCGTAAGGCTTTAATATTATTTATTTTATTGTAATGTCGTCATTTGTTTTCGCGATTCGTCTGTTTTATTTAATGGAAGGACTATAAGATGGTTGCCGTTTGTTTGATCTGCTTCGTTTATATTAAATCGCAAGGCCGTTGTGTTCTTGCTGGGAGCTAAAAATAGAACAACAATATTTCTGTTGGGATTTTAGAATCATAAATAACTTTGTCTTTGGGTTTAGGAATGATTAAACACATATACATATATGCCTTCATCCCATGGGGGTAGACAGAAACTACAGACCGCCACCTGCTATTCTACCTTTTTTTTTTGTTCATGCATACTGTACTACCACGGGAGATTGTGATGTGGGACTCTAACCCACTAAAACTCCACGATGTCCTCCTCTGTCGCTTACGGCGGGAACACGGGCACGCTTTAACACTCCCCATCACCGGCACACCAGAACACATTGCACGCCGTGACCACCCCAGGGACCAAACCAATACATGGGCGCCAGACGACCCCGTGTCTGGGCACCCTTGGTCCCCCTGCGACGGGTCAGGTTATTGGCCCCGCTGCCTGCCAATTTTCGGCCGCAGAGCGGCCAACGTCAAACCGACACTCTCCTGCGGCCCCACCGCGTCCGCCATCAGACGGTGATGACCCCGTCAAGGCCGCGGAAGGTAGGGAGAGCGGCGCACCGCAATACCGGCACTCCTTTCCCGCCGCGGCATCCGACCCTCAGCCGCAATGCCTCCCGTAAGACATCGCAGCCCGCCTCAGTTGCGATGTCGCCCAAACGGCACCGCAACCGACTTATAGGCCGCTATGTCGTTGGCTTACCGGGAAAAGCCCTGACGAGCGGCCCCTTGTCAACCGGACAAGGGGCCCTCTTCGTTTCACCGTAGGTGACCAAGCCACGGCTACTGTATCTGTCTGTATGTCCATCTGTCACAGCCAATTTGCTCCGAATCTAATGGACCGATTAAGTTGAAATTTGGTACACATATGAGTTTCTATAACCCAAACACGGACGTGTAACGTAAATAAATGAATTTCGAATATGGGGTCACTTTTGGGAGGCAAATACTTCTGGACACATCTTTTGGCCCACCTTGTATTTTCAGTTTCGTTTGGTCCTAGCTAAAATTTTATATTAGGTCGAGCAAAAAGTTTTTATGCAGTTTTGAACCTGGCACATTCACAATTTCATTCAATAGTCTTTTTTTGAATTTCGAACACAGAATTTAAAGAAACAAAAGACAATTTGGAGCCTGTTTGTTGATATCAAACAATCGAATACTAAGGAAACTTGGTTTTATTGGTTTACTTGGATTTAATTCTTGAAAAAGTGATTGATATCTTTGGTTTTGCAACAAACATTACTTATTCTTAACATTAAGGTGAGGTTCTATGAATAATCTATGGATACTTCACCTGAAGTCGCCGCCCAAGCTGTGGCACTTATTCAGGCCGGACACAGCCAAAGAAACGTGAGTGCTCAACTTAATTTAAGTCGATCTGCGGTCCGAAATGTTTATCGGAGGTACCTAGAGACTGGCGGCTTTGTTCGTCGCCAAGGAAGGCCACGATCTCGGGTCACAACTGAAAGGCAGGATCGATTCATAGTGACGACCAGCTTGAGAAATCGTCACCTTACCTCCATTGAGATACAAAACCAACTTCGCGACTTCCACGGAGTATCTGTGAGCGCTCGAACTGTTCGGAGAAGGTTAAAAGAACGCGATATGGTATCACACAAGCCAGCTAATGGCCCCAAACTAACGCGAGCCCACCGAACAGCGCGCCTTCATTTCGCACGCAGTCATTTAAATTGGACACAGCAAGATTGGAGCCGTGTACTCTTTTCTGATGAGTCTAAAATTGTGTTACATGGCAATGATGGAAGGAAGAAGGTCTACCGGCGTAAGGGAGAGCGTTTCGCACAATGCTGCTTTGAAGAGAGGGTTGCTTATGGCGGTGGCTCATGGACTGTCTGGGGCGGTATATCCGCGAGCGGCAAAACTCAACTTGAGGTTGTTACAGGACTACGGCTGCCAACATTAAATGCTGAAAGGTACATTCGTGAGTGCTTAGAACCTCACGTGATACCTTATATTTTTATGCATGATAATGCAAGAGCCCATGCGGCCGGCATCGTCAGGGAATATCTTCGGGATGTGAACATCACAGTTATGGACTGGCCAGCCAGAAGCCCAGACATGAACCCCATTGAGCACATGTGGGACGAGCTAAAAAGACGTGTTAGGGCTCGTCAGCCAGTTGCCCAGACGATGCAGGAGTTGAAAACTGCCATAGAAGAGGAATGGGAGATGATCCCTCAAAATTTCATAGAGCGGTTGATAAACTCTATGCCTAATCGTATGAGAGCTGTGGTAGATGCCCATGGAGGCAACACGCGTTATTAAATTAAACCTTTATTTGATAAAACATGTTTTTTATTCAAAAATCAATTGCCTTTAACAAGGCGCATATCCGACTTGTTAGGCGTAGCTCCATGTCGTATGGTATTCTGAATTCAAATTTAAAACAATACGATCGAAAAAGATGGTAAAATGTATCAGGTTTAAAACTGCATCAACAGTTTTTGTTCAATCTAGCAATCATATTTCGGTAGGGGCCATCGAAACCTAAACTCTAAGGTGGGCCAATAGATGTGTCCAGAAGTGTAATAAAAACCGGTCAAGTGCGTGTCGTACCACGCACAGTGAAGGGTTCCGTAGTTGAAAATAATTTATCCCAAAAACAAACTTAAAGTTGTGATCCCAAAATAAAAATTTTATGTGATAAAATTACAAATTGAAAGAAAGAAAGAAAAATATAATAAATGGCCGTATGTTTTTATTGCGTTGACTTAGAAGCTTTATTTTTATAGAACTCAAAAGGGACCATAGACTTAGGTATTTTATATTAATTTCAACTTGCTACCTCTACGCGTTCCTGAGAAAAAGGGTTTTAACAGACAGACAGACTAACAACGAAGTGTTCCGTTAGGTTCCATTTTTCCATACTTATGAGGTACGAAACCCTAATAACAAAATTATATCCTATGATAAACAAAGTTCTGTTTGCAAGGCTTTAATCATCTAAATATATGGAAATATTACCAATCGAAAGAAGGATAGATAATTTTAAATATTCCATTTATTTATATGGTTGGCATAAGTTTCGATTTTTTTATGGAAATTTTGTTGAAATAAATAAATTCTGTTTGATAAATTGAGAATTCTATTATTTTATTTCAATCATCTCACAAGCTATTCTAAAGACTGAGTACATAATTAGTAGTTATAAGCAGTTCGTATTTGAGGAGCTCGTGGCTAAGTAATAACAGCCGCACGGGTCGATCCATCAGGTTAAGCTACGCTTGCCGGGGTTGGTCAGTGGATGGGTGACCATTCTTTACATACCGAGACTCCTCCGTGCCTCGGAAAGCACGTTAAGCCGTTGGTCCCGGCTGTCATTCGTGGATCTTTGACAGTCGTTACGGGTCGTCAGAAGGCCGAAAGTCTGACAACCAGTCTTACCAAGGGGTATCGTATTACCCAGTTACTGGGTTGTGGAGGTCAGATAGGCAGTCGCTCTATGTAAAATACTGGTATTCAGCTGCATCCGGTTAGACTGGAAGCCGACCCCAACATAGTTGGGAAAAGGCTAGGCAGATTGAGATTGAAGCAGTTCGTATTTTAATTCCACATTACTTGAAGAAAACGATATACCTACTTACCTATTTTTAGCTACTTGGATTATTATAGAAACTGGCCAAGTGAACTCGCACACGAAGGATTCCGTATCATCGTACAAAAGTTAACACTACATATTTTTAGGGTTCCGTACCTGAAAAGGAAAAAACGGAACCCAAGGATCACTCGTGTGTCTGTCTGTCTGTCTGTCCGTCTGTCACAGCCAATTTGATCCGAATCTAATGGACCGATTAAGTTGAAATTTGGCACACATATGAATTTCTGTGACCCAAACACGGACGGGTAAAGTAAATAAATGAATTTTGAATATAGAGGTCACTTTTGGGGGCCAAATAAGAAAATTAAAAAAAAAAAGTTTTGCAAACTACACCATGTGGCATGTCAAATGAAAGGGCTTACTATGAGGGTCTCAAAAAATTTTTTTTTATAATTTTAAAATAAATTGTTTTATAGTTATTTAAGAACATAGACGAAAATTGACCATTCCTCCCCCCTTATCTCCAAAACTACTGATCCTAAAATTTTGAAAAAAATCTTTACCTGTAGATTACAGGAAAACCTATAAGAAGTCTGTGGTCTTAAAATAACATAGTAAATCAATCAATATTGTGAGTACAAACTTACATTTACAGTTGGAATGTATGGGAGAACATGTTTTTCAACTACAATGTTAAGTTTGTTCTTAACATAAATTTCATCCCAACTACGGAACCCTTCATTGTGCGTGGTCCGACACGCACTTGGCCGGTTTTTTTAAATACTTCAGTTTTAAAAAAAAATGGTTTCTTGTATGGGGATCCTCTTTAATTTTTAACTTAATATTTTTTTTTAGCCTACGTTGTGTCCCACTGCTGGGCAAAGTCCTCCCCTTTTTCCTTCCAAACCTCCCTGTCTTGTGCGATCTTTTATTATTTGTTGTTACAGCGGCAATAGAAATACGCAATCTATGAAAAATTTCAACTGTCTACCTGTTACGGTTCATGAGATATAGCCCGCTGACAGATAGACAGATGGACTTACGGGCAGCGGAGGCTTAGAAAATTCCGATTGGTACACTTCGGGTACGGAACCCTAAAAACCTACGTTCAACAATTTTTTTTAACGAAACTCTTAACTTAAACTAATAATATTAATTCCTAGACATTGGTGCCGATTCTGTTGTACACCGAACTAAACTAACAAAACTATCACTAAAATTCTTTACTTTTTGCTATGAGAATCTTATAGCTATTCTGCAAAAAAAAACCTCTAAATTGAATAACAATTTTGACACAACTAAAATCGAGTTTGACAATTGTGACTCCACGTGGTATAGTGCCTGTAGTATATTTGACCCAGTGGCTTTAATTGGAACTAATGTTTACGAACGTGAACGTATTTCGTTAGTTCGATGTCGGTGAACAAAATATGACAAGTCATATTTAGTTCACCGACGTCGCCGTCGTTACCGGGTCAAATATCTTTTAGAGCTGGAGGGGCGCAGGGAGGGGGCAGTTTCAACGTATTTTATATGGAATGTAGGTACCTTTTTTTTTTGGTACCTACATGTTGAGTCATAGGGATTTATGAGTTTTATAAAGGGGGGACAAAGGAGAATGGGCATTTTGGTACTCGCTCCAATAGCAATCATTGTGGTGTCATTGGATAGGTCTTTTAATCAGAAAAAATATTTACTATGGCGACATGTCCCAAATCCTTGTCTGAAAACCACGGCAAGCCCCCAAAGTTCCAGTTTTAGTTAATATCATAATTGCAAGTACGATAATATTACATACCTATCATGGTTGAAATACGAAAAAAACAATGTAAAACAACATTATTTAAAACGAGAAATGTATTGTGTTACTCATAGACTCATAAAAAAAGGCGGACTCCGCGCCACGCATATCGAAAGTGAAGCACAGTAAGTATGCCAGGACCGTTTGTACAAACACGCCTCACGCACACATTTACATCATAGTATGCCAACCGGACGCCATTACGTGACACAAGCGACGGCGTCTTTGCAGGTACTCATATCACGCACACATAGATCGGTACGGTGCTTCACTTTCGATATGCGTGGCGCGGAGTCCTTCTTTTTTTTATACGTCTATTGTGTTACTATTCATGCATTATATCGTGATATGATATGATAATGAAGGTGAAGACTTTTGAAAATATGTTTTTTTACATAAAAAAGTAGTATTATCTTTAACATTTCTGTTTTTTGTTACAACGGTGACTATAGACCTCGGGGATAGGGAACCAGCCGCGGGGTGGGGTAGGTGGTGCGCTGTGCCAGTGGACAGCCTTTTGTGCCGCGACATTCACTAGTCGTTGTATCGTTCTGTGCGTGAAACGACGTTCCGCAGCTGTTTATTCTACCTAGTACTTTGTTATACCGTTTTCATTACTGACCCCGGCGCCCCTTTTGGACATTGTTACCCGCTACAAACGTTTATCTTGGCTAGTGTTGTGGACTATTGTAGTGCTTATTGATTTGGAACATCGTTATGGAAGAAAATCGCAACTGTGTGATGTGTCGGCGAGGCCTACATCATGCTAGATACCAACAGCATGTTTTAACTGATGATCTTCCAAGAATGCACCCCGAGTTTGTAGCTTACATACGAGAACATGCCATTTTGGAGGTTAGTACATACTTCATTAAACTATTTCGAACTTCACCAGCTTCAGTTTTTCTTTTTAGAAGCGGTTTGTTTATATTATTATTGTCTGTTATATTTTTATACCTGAGCTATTACAAACGTGCGAATTGAGCCCTAAATCATTTTAATCGGACCTCTTGCTCGCACTTACAGGTCTTATTGAAATACTCTAGTGTTGTGTGTAAAAGTGCGTTTCCGAACCGAGCTACAAACTACCAACTGCACATGTTTATTTTCTATGTAGCGCGGCTGTATGGTCCGTAGCTAAGGGTGTTCGCTTCATAGAAAAAAAAAACACGTGCAGTACTAGCTACCTGCTTCCGAGCGGCATCCCTTTATATCAGTAATGACTTGTGCAGCTTTCTCACAATCCTTTAATCCTTTTATGACTCAGTTCGCACGTTTATAGTTCTTCTTATTAAAACACTTCTCTGACCACCTATTGTGTGTTTGCTATTGTTATCTATTCACTAAGCCGTCACATCGGCTATACATAAGATATATTTTTACTTGCATTACTTAAAATATGAAAACAATACAAGTATGCCATGACTTTAGACCTGAACACCTACATACCGCATTGTTTTAAATGTTTTCATAAAAATACAACATAACATCAGCAAGATCGTATTCTACCATTTTCAGGTAGAGTTCGACAACACACGACGTGTGTGTCACCGATGTTGGCAGAGAATTGACAACGTTGTAGGAAGACCACCTGTCATACCAGAAGTAGAACAGAATGTACGAGAGCTTCAGGTTCCAGACTACACTCGAGCTCCAAACACTCCAGGGCATTGTATCTTTAACACTTGCCAAAACGCAACCCGCCATCGAATACCAGAGACGATCAAGATTCACATTTTCTGTGAATATAAGTTATATATTCCTGACGGTGCTAGAGTATGTGGACAACACCTTGAGAGCAATGCTTGGGAAGAGCTGCCTCAATTCTGCAATGTCACACATAACTTCAATGCGCAACAGTTTAGCGACGTTTGTGACATGTTGAGAATGGCTTTAAATCGTGGACCTAGGCTAGATTTCAACACAAGAGGTGCTTTAAGCAACGAGGATATGTATTTTTGGACAGGACGCAAATGCGAACAGTTTGATTCCATATTAGAACAAACACCCTCACTAAGTGGGAGGTGCAAGGAGCCTCGAACTGCGTTAGGCATATATCTGACGAAACTACGTACCGGAGACTCAGATGAAAGACTAGCGACGTTATTTAATATGTCACGAAGAAAGCTGGAACGTTTACTAACTATTGTGCGCGAATGCCTCATGAATGAATATGTAATATTACACTTGGGAGTGGACCATATGAATAGAAACGACGTTTTAGAAAAGAACCTCACTATACCAAGAGGGTTATTTGGCAATGAAGAAAACAATAAAGCTATCGTTATATGCGATGGGACTTATATATATATATCAATAAAAGCTCGAACTTTTTGTTCCAGCGTCTATCTTATAGCCTGCATAAGTTCCAGAACTTGCTGAAGCCGTTTTTAATTGTGTGTTCCAATGGCTATATAATCGATGTTTTGGGACCATACGCTGCCACTAAGACTGATGCGAACATCATGAGCGATATAATGAATGATGGAGAAAACCCATTGCATTGCTTTCTTCAACCGAACGATGTCTTCATATTAGATCGCGGCTTCCGGGACAGCTTAGATGCTATCGAAGCATGGGGATATGAATCCTACGTTCCACCATCTAAAGACAGATGGGAGACACAGCTAACTACTGAGCAAGGTAATGAAGCTCGATCAGTTACACTATGCCGGTGGGTAGTGGAAGTGGTGAACGGGAGGTTCAAACGAGATTTCAAGCTTTTGCGGCAAAAATATTTTAATAAAACACTACCAAAAATGTTCATTGATTTTAAAATCGCCGCAGCTATGTTTAATAACTTCCACATACCCATCGATGACAACATTCACGCAGAGGCCTTCCTAAACATAATCAGGGAGAAAATAGATTCCCCGAATCTACTTTATGATTATGTTGAAAGAAAACATTTGAATAACCGAAGAGCGGATTTTCAAAGAATAGAAAGTCACGAAATACAGAACTTCCCACTACTGACGGAAGAACAGATTATTTTACTTTCATTGGGCACCTATCAACTGAAGCTAGCCCGATCCTACTGCAGCGAGCATTTATCAAATGGACTATACATTCTACAAGTATATAGAGAAAGCGCACTCCAAGATTTAAATGAATATGGTATAAACGAAGATGCCTGGCTTTTACGCGGACGCATACAGTCGCGTCACGTACGGTCAAGAACTTATTATTGTTATGTATTAGTAAAAAACAATGTTAATGAAAACGAAACCAATATCCATAACATTTTATGCAATTATTACTGCACGTGTTTGACCGGATGACGAACAATCGGCACTTGTGCTCATATAGTTTCAATCGTTTGGTATCTAGGATATGCCAGACATGTAGGCTTCACTGCTCCTGCAGCGTTCCTCAACGATGTCATTATTGTTGATAATAATGTTTAAAAAATAAATAACGTTTCTTACTTTTTCAATTTTTTTTTTATGCCTGAGTGTTTATTCATTTTAGTATCTATTAATCAACAAACACAGGATTCTATAGAAGAAAATTATATAATATCACCATTATCTTAACAAAATGAAACAAAAACAAAAAAAAAATACTTAACACAAAATAACTCCGTTCCGACAGCAAATGGAGACAAGCGACTCGGTTATCATTAATCCTTGTAAAAAGACCTTTCCAATGATATATATATTATGGCTATTGGACCGAGTACCAGGCTTCATATATTTTTGCCCATGATCCTTTTCATTATTTTTACGATAGGATTCACCGTTTTCGAGATATGTGCAAAAGAAAAGAAAAAAATACACTACTGTCAAGGTCTCGGTGTGAATTTTAGTTCATGTCAACTAATTTTGTTCCACACCTTTTTAATCGTGATTAAACATAGTCTGATTTAGTTTGACAATTAAAATTTTAGGTGAAAACAGTCAAATTCAGAATAGCAAAATTGCCATTTTCACTAAACTAATAACTCCGTACAATCTTAGTCCTGTCAAACTAAAATATAGTTATGTTGTGTCACTTTAGTCAATTTCAGAATGGGAAATCATCGTCTGTCAAGAATAAACTAAATTTTAGTGATTTTTAGTCTAGTTTAGAGGTATTTGTGACAAGAGAATCGGCACCATTGAATAACGATCACATGCCCCCGCAATATCAATCTTTAAATCTAAGTTAGTTTCACTAAAGCCATTCACTGTACTTTCTCCTTGTTTGATAGCTAATGGGAGTTTTTCTTCGACCTATTTCTCTATAAAATGGTTTCAACTATAATCTATCTTGATAAAGACGACTGTCCATAATGGGGTCAGCAAAGTCCCATAAATCTTTATTTGTAGTTCTTGTCTTACTCGTAGCGAATTTTCAGGTTCACCCTTCTAATGTAGGTAAAAATGGCAAAAAAATGTACGTGTACACATTGACAACCGCCATTATGGCGACGATAACTGACTTTTAATGATTTTTAACCGACTTCAAAAACGATGAGGTTCTCAATTCGTCGGAACCTTTTTTTTTTATGTATGTTCCCCGTTTACTCGAAGATGGCTAGATCGATTTAGATTTTTTTTTTGTTTTATTCGAGAGGGTCATCACAGTTGGTCCCATATAAAATTGATTAACTTTGCTTCGGTAGTTTTTGAGTTAGCTTCATTAATACGTATTTTTTCCTCACTTGTATATGGATGATGTTCTAGTTTGTTTTGCGGGTATTAAAATTTGTGTGGGGTAGGTACCACAACTAAAAAGTAAAAAATAAAAACTTTTTTACAAAAAAAAATACAACCGACTTCCAAAAACAACACTACAAAGTGAAAAATAACTTTAATTTCGGAAGTCGGTGGCAAAAAACGAAAATACATTTAACTAGACACCGACTTCCGAAATTAAAGTTATTTTTCACTTTGTAGTGTTGTTTTTGGAAGTCGGTTGTATTTTTTTGTAAAAAAGTTTTAAACTGAAGATCATGTCTAAACGAGTACTATTAATGATTTAGAAAAAAATATATGTTAAATTAGAGCATTTTTAACCGGCGAAAAAAAAGGAGGAGGTTCTCAATTCGACACGTTTTTTTTTTTTTAAAATAAAAACGTGTTGTACGGTCCCTGAATAAAAGTCGTTTCCCAGCAATTATTTTTACACAAGGTTTATTAGTTTGATGAACTTTTCGATTCTTTTTACACCTTGTGTTCGTCCCAGAGTGATGATAATAGGGATGATGAGTAAAATTTGAATCCAAAGGTTACGGTGATACATTGACATCAAATGTGGCATGACGTCACTCCTTGCTAGATTTTATATGTAGTTTGTTTTAGTTGTGACGAAGTGAGCCCCTACTCCCAAAATTACAATTCATTTTATCTTAGTCATATTTTATTAATACTCGTATGATAAAGCAAAAAATACATGTTTAATATTGACTGACGGACAAAATTTTTTTACCCAGGCATCATCCCCCCCCCATTGCAATTTTTCATCAGTCAATCTGCCTAGCCTTTTCCCAACTATGTTAGGGTCGGCTTCCAGTCTAACCGGATGCAGCTGAATACCATTATTTTACATGGAGCGACTGCCTATCTGACCTCCACAACCCATTAACTGGGTAATACGATACCCCTTGGTAAGACTGGTTGTCAGACTTTCGGGCTTCTGACGACCCGTAACGACTGTCAAAGATCCACGAATGACAAGCAAATTGCAATTTTTCTTCAGTATTAAAAAAAATATTTACACAAGAATCCAATTTAATTATTTCCAAGCCCATAAAAATAATTTCATCAGTAAAGTGGCTCAAAAACAAATTGAATACGAAATTGAAAACAAGAATCTAATTGAAATACAAAACAGAACGACCGAATGTTGCTCCAAATGAAATAAAATGACATCGAACTATTTACATGCAAGCTTCTGCCATAGTACTGAATAATGAATTGGGGACCGAATTTATGAAAATCAGAGGAAGTAAGGTTGGTAAAAAGGGCGAGGGGTTTTCGTAAAATTCAGGTTTCTGCAAAAGCAATAATACCTACGAGAAAAAAATATCAGCTTTCCCATACAAAACTACAATACCTACTCGACCCAAATGTATGGGACGGCTGTCAAATTTTTTTCGATTACGATGTTGGTCCCATGGAGAAAGTTGTTCAATTTGGTGGTCCACACCACCCCACACCACACCTACCACACCTTTCTGGTACATCCTGTATAAAATGAGTAGGAGTCTTTCAATAAACATGACGAAGTTAGGGTGAAGAAATAGTAAAAGAAGAAAGTCATGGCGACATCTGTAAATAATGGATCAAACGTAACGGGTAGGTAGCTTACCTAATTTCCAACAACTAATTTGAATATTAAAAAAAAAAAACCGTTACAGTAACCAGGATATTAATTTTTTTTCGAATTTTACGATTTTGTCTTCCAGAATTAAGCTTTTTTAATGCTGTCGCTGCAAATGATGACATTTTTAGGTATGATTTTTATTTAACATTTCTGAATAGCTTACTAATGTTATAAGATACCATTTTTTTTGAATACCGTTTTATTTGCCTTAGAAAAAAAATCTTGAGTTGAAAAGTTTTTTCTTTACGATGTTAGGACCAAAATTGAAAAAATTCTCCTGTAAAAAAAATGTATGACACCGAAGACCACCATTATTTTAAAAACTTGTACATTTAATAAGGTTTGCAAATTGGTATAAAACTTACGTCTAGTCCTTATCGTTACAAAGATATTGCTATGAATGTGATGAAGAAGACAGAAAATAAATTAAATTGGTACTATTCCATTTTTTCCTTTTCGTAATGGCTTATACTTGAATGCTTGTAATCGAAGCAGGTAGTTAAGCGGATAGCATAATTCCGACCCGATGACGTCATCTGTCCGGAATTTGGGACCGCTACCTGTGGCGGAGTTGCACCTCAGTCAGTGTGCAAGGGATAGATAGCGCCGCTTTTTGGTAAATCGGTTAAATCGGTATGAAGTTGCGCAGGTTCTTTTGTTCTTTCCTGCGCCCTCCACTCGTACAGGCTTCATTGTTGCTTGATTTTATTAGTTTAGTTGTAACTAGTCTCTCTTCGAGTTGCTACGTCAGACAACTTTCGCTCCCGGTCAGTGGCTCGGTGTTTTCTTCTGTAAAATTTGACTTGTGCTGTGTTTTTGGACTTTGCTTTGCCTATCGATTTGGAACTCTTTGCGTATTGGACAAACGACTTGGCGATCCTACGGACTCCGAAAACATTCGTTTGTGTGTGCTTGTACGTGTGTGCAGTAGCGCTGAAACCTTATTCAGCCCAATGCCTCGTTATGAGTACACGCCACGGCAGTACGCCGAAATGCATTTTATCTACGGAGAAGCAAGAGGTAATGCCAGGGCGGCTGCAAGATTGTACCGTGAAAGATACCCGAACCTGGTTCGTTATCCCGATTATCGCGTCTTTATTAGAGTGCATAACGCGCTTCTTGAGGGAAGAATTCTTGGCACCGAAGTTGGTGGTACCCGTGAAGGACGACCGCGACAAGTTAATGACGAAGTCATTCTTCGAGAAATCGAGGAAGATCCGTCAGTCTCCGTTCGCGTCATAGCGCGACGCGTAGGAATTTCTAGATCGACGGTGCATCGAGTGCTACAACGGTGCCGATTGCACCCATATCACGTGCAACGTGTTCAAACGCTGACGTCGCGTGATTACCAGCCAAGAATAGAATTTTGCCAAAGGATGCTTAGAATGATTCGGGCGGACCCGCAGTTTTTTAACAAGATTTTATGGAGTGACGAGTCTTCATGCCGCCGAGATGGATATTTAAATTTGCATAATTTGCATAGTTGGCAGCTGATAAACCCATATTTGATGCGAGAGGACAGGAGCCAACATCAATTTAAAATAAATTTATGGGCGGGAATAATCAATGGGCAAATAATAGGGCCCTTTGAACTACCAGCTACTCTAAACGCCGAATATTATCTCCATTTTTTAAGGAATGAGTTGCCAAGGTTATTAGAAAACGTTCCAGAAGACGTACGGCAAGCAATGTGGTTGCAAAATGATGGGTGCCCCGCTCACTATGCGACGGCAGTAAGGGCGCACCTTGATGAAAGTTATCCGGACAGATGGATCGGCCGATTAGGACCAATTTTGTGGCCTCCGCGATCTCCGGATTTAAATCCCCTAGATTTTTTTTACTGGGGATGTTTAAAAGACAGGGTCTACAAGAATCCAATAACGTCGGAAGAAGAATTACGACAGCGCATCCAATCTGCTGTATCAGAAATAAACCAAAGCCGTTTTGTCCGTCGGATAAGAGCTTCCTTTATTAGGAGATGCAGACTTTGCATTCTTGTAGAGGGAAGGCAATTCGAACATTTATTGTAAAAACCAAATAAAACGATTTATTTGAACTAACTGTTTTTTTTAGTACGGCCTACTAATTCTTTTCATACGCCTCAATAATTCAATGAACATTGCCTCTGAAATACTACAGTTACACATTTTAAAGAAAAAGTTTAAATGTACACACTTTTTTATTTTTTTTATTAACGTTGATTTGGAGCACCTCTCAGATTCATAGCAATTATCTTTGTAACGACAAGGACTAGAATGTACAACTTCATACCAATTTACCAAAAATACAAAAGCGGCGCTATCTATCCCCTTCACGCTGACTGAGGTGCAACTCCGCCACAGGTAGCGGTCCCAAATTCCGGACAGATGACGTCATCGGGTCGGAATATGCTAGCCGCTTAACTACCTGCTTCGATTACAAGCATTCAAGCATAAGCCATTACGAAAATGAAAAAATGGAATAGTACCAATTTAATTTATTTTCTGTCTTCATCACATTCATAGCAATATCTTTGTAACGATAAAGACTAGACGTAAGTTTTACACCAATTTGCAAACCTTATTAAATGTACAAGTTTTTAAAATAATGGTGGTTTTCGGTGTCATACATTTTTTTTACAGGAGAATTTTTTCAATTTTGGTCCTAACATCGTAAAGAAAAAACTTTTTAACTCAAGATTTTTTTTCTAAGGCAAATAAAACGGTATTCAAAAAAATGGTATCTTATAACATTAGTAAGCTATTCAGAAATGTTAAATAAAAATCATACCTAAAAATGTCATCATTTGCAGCGACAGCATTAAAAAAGCTTAATTCTGGAAGACAAAATCGTAAAATTCGAAAAAAAATTAATATCCTGGTTACTGTAACGGTTTTTTTTTAATATTCAAATTAGTTGTTGGAAATTAGGTAAGCTACCTACCCGTTACGTTTGATCCATTATTTACGGGACACCCTGTATAAATAAATGGCAGTTGGTTACCTCTCTGGTCAGCAAATAGTTTATATCAACTTTTAACAATCAACAACAACATCTTTTATCAATTGTTGGCTAGCCTAAATAAATAAATAAACTCAATAAAAACCACACCTTTCTGATACATCTTGTAGAACCAATCTATTGGGAACCAAATTAGTTAAAGCTGATCAAAAATATCTTAATGACACGTATCGCCTTAAAAAACATGATTTTTAATTTTTCACCTTGTTCACTGACCATTCCATACAGCTAAAACGCCGAACCTAACCACACAGTATGGCGTAATATACAAATGTTCAATTTCGTACAACACGCAGCCAAATTGAATTCTTTGTCGTTTACTATGTTCTGCGTATTGCCGTGTTCGCACACAACATTGAACGATCTCAGTTATATTGTACTTACTGTTCACAGGAAAATATAGGTGCTTCGAATTAAAATAAGCCTATTTGGATACCTACTAACATACATACATAAACTCACTCCTTCTTCCCGTGGGGGTAGGCAGAAACTACAGAACTCCACCTGCTACGATCCTTACGTACCGATCTCCATGTTCTTCAGAAAGGTCAGTTGCGTAGTACTCGCAACCGGGGTCCGTGTATGACCAGATGAATAACAACCAATGTTGACATATCTGTAATATTTTAATGAATAATAGCATATTTCTTTTATTAATGGTATTTTTGAAAATGACAAATGTAATACAATACACGAGTTTTTAAATGATAAGCATTTAATAATAACAATTTAAAAAAAAATAAAAAAGTTGACATCTGTAATTTTTTGACTTTTTCCTTTTTTATTTGAAGCATATTTACTTTGCATGTTACCATATTTGTACGTCTTAAGACAAAACATAGCGTACTATTTTATATGTAAGACCAATTGTATACTTACCTATGTTCACAAATAAATTTTATGATTATGATTAATAAATGCTACTTATTTTAAAATTGTATTTTCCTGCAGGTTATTTGTTTATTTATTTATTTGGTACATACAGGGAATCAATGTAAAACAGAACAAAATAAAAGTGCTGATATGTATGCCTATTACAGGTATACGCAGCGTTCACAATTAGGACAACAACGTACAAATATCTAAGAAAACCAAACAATAACAATACAAAAAAAAAAAACAAAATAAAGTAGATATTTGCGATAAACTTAATCCTTTTTTTTTGTGAATGGGAAATCATCAAATGACTTCTCCCGCTCTGGGCAGAGCGGGAGGGCGTGTCAGACTTTTACTGACTAAAACCCACCCATGATCCTTCAGTTGCCCGTGCCAGGGCCACGGTATCTCTTTCGAACTACCCGCGACCCCGGCGGCGCTTCGTTATAAGAGATCGACACGCGCCCCGCCCGCCCCCGCACACCGACGGTGAAGTCGACGACGGCGAAGCGAAGCGCGCGTAGAATCCTCATTCCCGAGCGTTCGCGATCGTAAAGACGCAAACGCACAAAGTCGGCTTTCGCACGGTCGTAAAAATATCGTGGCGATTTTATTTCGCGCACTGGATTCTCAACGCTCGGCTCAACAACGAGAGTTGAAAATCCAGTGCGCCATAAAATCTCGCCGCGATATTTTTACGTCTGTGCGAACGTCGGCTAACTAATATTATAAATGCGAAAGTCAGTTTGTTTGTTTCACGCTAAAACAGCTGAACAGATTTGGATGAAATGACAATCCATGACCTGGATTAGGACATAGGACACTTTTTATCCAGATATTCCGACGGGATCGAGACTTATGCGGGTAAAACCGCGGGGCGCAGCTAATAAAAATATAATTATGACGATAAGTGGGTTATTATTTTGTTTACCACAAGAGTCAAGAGCATAATTATATCAGCCATTATTTTAAAATGCCTGAGCTATAAAATTGCTGTCAGACATAACACCAAAAATGATGGTTTAAAGCATGGGACCTTTAGCATGTTTGTCAACATAATCCTGTCACATAAAAAGCAATCAAGTAATAATATTCCTACAAAACAAGTAATTTAGCAATTAATCTCAGCCTTTGGATATAATCAAGTAAAAGAGCATGAGAATAGACAATAAAGATATGCCCAATAGACGAAAATCTCATTATTATCCGAACAAGCAATATCCGCCTATCGACATATTAACTGCTAGCGTTTGCCCCCGGCGTCGCCCGCATGGAGTTCGGAATAATCTCACGGAAACGTACTAACGTAACGCGCTCGCAGTCACAGTCAGCATGATTTTTTCCGACATATTCAACAGTCATCGTCATATTTCAGCAAATTTACAAAAAAAAACTTTAATGTATTATACACTTAAACCTTCGTCATGAATCACTCCGTCCATTGCTGAAAACCGTATGAAAATCCATTCAGTAGTTTTTGAGATAATCGCGAATACAGACAGATAGACGCGGCGGGGGACATTGTTTTATAATTATGTAGTGACTGGCTTCAGCCCGCGACTTCGTCCGTGTGAAATTTCCTGTTTTAACATATAATATAGCATCGCATCGCCCGCCCACGCTATGACTTCGTTTTCGCTTATCATCCTTTCTGACTTTGTTCTTTTTGCTCGGCTCCTAAGGGTCATAGCGTGATGTTAAATAGCCTATTACTTTTTCAAGAATTGGGCTGTCAAATGCAAAAAAACAAATCTAATACGACTGGTAGTCTCAGAGATTAGAGCGTTCAAACAAAAAAACAAACAACCACTTCAGCTTTATTATATTAGTACTAGCTGCGCCCTGCGGTTTCACCTACGTAGGCCGGGATAAAAAGTAGCCTATGTGTTAATCCAGGGTATAAGCTATCTACATACCTAATTTCATCCAAATCGGTCCAGCCGTTTGAGCGTGAAGAAGTAACAAACATACAAACACACACACAAACTTTCGCCTTTATAATTTTTGTGATGTGATAGATTTAATAATATGGTTCACGTGTTATTGAGGCTATAAGTTGTTTTGTGTCCACGGATGTGTCTACTTATTACATCTCTCTGCTATTTTCTTAGATGAAATTATTTCTCTGTTGGATTTGGGCGGGTGAATGAACTCTGTAGTACTACGTCGTGTTTTGTTTCTTTGAATAATTATTACTAGCTTCCGCCAGCGGTTCGCCCGCTTAGTATGTCGATAAAAAGTAACCTATGTCCTTTCCCAGGGTTCAACGTATCCCCATACCTTTCATCAAAATAAGTCCAGCTGTTTAGCTGTGAAAGCGTAACAAACAAACAAACTCACATTCGCATTTATAATATGTATTAGTTAGGATAGTAGATTTAGGATGGAAGCTCTTTTTACCCAACTACGGCGAAGCAAAAAGGAGGATTATTAGTATTATTACAAAATAAAGTCTTTATCATCACGAGCCGCGAATTAGCTTGTCTATAAACCACCGGTCCTACCGGCCTATCGGTACTTTCCTAGGTCTTAAAAAAATATTGGGAAAATCTGTGTGTATTTTTAAGCAACAGCGAAACAGAGACGGTGATTTGATGGTGATTGAATATGGTGATAGCTATTTAGCATAACCATACACAAACTCACGCCTTCTTCCCATGGAGGTAGGCAGAAACTACAGAACGCCACCTGCTACGATCCTTACATACTCCTTTTGCCTCGTTTACGTTCATAGATCTAGTCATACACGCACGCCGGTTGCGAGTAAGGTCAGGTATGTCTTCCTAGGGCGTCCCCTCTCAACGTTTTCACTCACATCTGCCTTGTCTGTGTTGCCTTTTGCTAGTCGCCATTCATTCATCCTCTCAACATGACTAAACGATCTAAGCATAGCCTATCATTCATAGTCGCACCACACAAGCATAACTATTTTCGTATGTTTCCACTACTGGGACGCAGAGCTCCTCTCAATGAGAGGGAGTGGGCCGTAATCCATCACGCGGGCCAAGTGCGAGTTGGTAGATGTCACATGTCTTTAAATTTTTGGTTCTAGGACATACCGGTTTCCTCGTAGAACATAAAAATACAAAGACTGGCGTATTCGCGGGGTAAACTCTGCTTGCGCGATGCAGAATTTGTGTGACGTCAGGTTTTTAATGCGAAGTGCGCATGTGGCGTTGTAGATGATATTTTTATCAAATTACTAGCTTTTGCCCGCGGCTTCGCCCGCGTGGATGTCGGGTAATATCCCACGGGAACGTACTACCGGGAATTCCTTCCTTATTCCTTGTCTACTTGTTAAAATTTCAGCTTTCTAGGTCAAAGGGTTAGGGCTGGGCGTTGATGAGTCAGTCAATCAGTCAGTCAGTCAGGACTTCTCTTTTTATTTATATAGCTTAGCTTCTACCAAAATTCTGAAATTCTTTGCTGCTGATGCATTGCCTGTCCACGCTATTATTTCGTTTTTACTTAGCGGTCTTTCTGACTTTTTTTCTTCTTGCTCGGAACCTAAGAGTCCTAGAGTGATGTTAAATGTGCCTATAGCCTTCTTTAAGAATTGGACTATCAAATGCAAAAATAATTATTAAAGTCCGCCTGGTATTTCCAGAGATTAGCGTGTTCAAATAAACAAAAAAGTGGGTGTGTCAGCTCCGACGCAGACTGGAGTTTACTCCTGTTTTTGTGCCGACTTTCTATTTTTCGGTCATTTCTGTCGGGCAGGGTTTCTTCAATGCATTAATGCTATACAAAAACCAACTTTAAGGTATAAAGGCACTCGTCATCCCTCGATGACGAGTGCCTTTATACCTTAAAGTTAAGAGAGGGAGAGGGCCCGTCTCCCTCTAAGCTCTCTCTCATCCCTCCTCCTCTCGCTCTAATCCTCCTCTCACCCCCTTCCCTTTCCTCCCCTTACCTCTCTCCTCTATCATCCCCCTCACCGTCCCCTCTCACCCCCTCACCCATCCCATCCCCTCTGCCTCTCACACCCTCACCCCATCCCCTTTTCGCTAACCTCTCCCTCCCCTTATTACCCCCTATTACACCCCCTTCATCGCTTTCCCCTCCCCCTCTTGCCTCCCCCTTTTCCCTCGCCAACTCCTCCCCTTCACCCCCTCTCCATACCATCCCTTCTCACCTTCTATCCCTCTCTACCTCTTCCCACTCTCCAATCAATCAAGGTCTCAACTCAATCTTTCTTCAATGAATCAGTGCTATACAAAAAGCAACTTTAAGGTGTAAAGGCCCTCGTCACCCCCCCCCCGCATCCTTTCCCCTCTCCCTTTAAACCCCCTCTCACCCTTCCTCCTCTCCCTCTAACCCCCTCTCACCCATCTCTCCTTCACCACCCCCACTCAACCCTTTCAACCCCCTCACCGCTCCCTCTCACCCCCTCACCCTCCCCATCCCCCTCTCCCTCTTACCCCCTTCACCACATCCCCTTCCCACTAACCTCCCCCTTCACTAGTTTCCCCTCTCCCTCTACCCTCAACAACTCCACTTCTCCCCCTCTTACCCTTCTCCACCTTCCTATCCCTCTCCCCCTCCCTTGATCATCCTCCCCTTCACCCTCTTCACCACGGGTGTGTAACAGTTGATATAATAACAAAAAATCTAACGTTCACTTGACCTAATTTCAGTTAATATACTTTTGTTTAATATAACGATCAGTTGAGATAATGAATTGTTGATATAATTTCATTTTATCTAATTTCTTATGATATAATAAACATTTCCTATAATGCACATTTGACATAATATTCATGTAGTATATTATTCATTTACTATAATATTCATAATCTATAATAACTTTTAATATAATTTAGAAAATCTGATACGATTTTAAACGCCTGCTAGTATGGTGCTAGCAAAAATGCATCGCATAAGCATTAATTGCTACAAAAGTTTGCTTTTATGCGTGAGGTGGGTAGACTATACACGAATTTATTATTTTTCTTACTGTCATACAGTTACAGCGAAATTATTCATTGTGTGGCTATTGCAATCTCGACATTTGTTTTAGATTTTAAAATGACTACTATTAATTATAGTACATTCAAAAGTTCTAAAGGTGGACTAAAACTTGCTGTAAATGGATACATTTATAACAAAAACAGGGAAGTGAAGAATAAAGTTTATTGGATTTGTGAACGACAACGTGAAAAAAAATGTATGTGTCGTGCCATAACAACAGTGAACATGGAGACGCAGTTACATACAGTGGTTAAATATGATGAGAACCACAACCATGATCCTCAACCAGCACGGCAAGCGGTGGCATCTATAATTGATAAAATCAAAACAGATTCCTGTCAGAATACCGGTAAGAAGACGTGTCAGATTTTACAAACAGCAAAATGTGGTAGTGATGAATTGATTTTGAGCGAGTTACCTTCCACGTCTGCGTTAAGACAGATAGTTTATCGTGAAAAGAAAAAAGGAAAACCTAATGTTATAGAACCAACAGATATGTACTTCCAAATTCATCATGATGAATTGAAAATCTACAATAACAATTTTGTAATATGTGATGAGATATTTGATGATAACAAAAGGATAATCATTTTTTCTTGTCAAAAAATGATGGAGTTTCTTGGAAGATCAAAACTGTTAATAATGGATGGGACATTTTATATTGCAGCCATGAATTTTTTACAACTTTATGTTATACACGGAAATATTTTTGAGGAAAATACACACACATATCCTCTTTTGTTTGCTCTTTGTACACATAAAGATAAAAAAAAGGAATACACTGAAATTGAATTCCTTCGGGCTTTGGCCTCTAACTTAAAACTGAAATAAGATGTAATATTTATGTGATGCTATGTTATGATTAAAAAAATATTGTACTGTTTTTTTTTCTTCGCTTTATACCCTATACACCTACCACCCTCAACTATTGTAACCAGTAGAAATTGTATGCAATCTGGACTTTAGGGCACCCCGACTCGGACAGGTTAGGTTAGAAGGGGATGGCGAGGTCGTGTGAGCGAGCGAAGCGAATCATTTGTGGTGAATCATTTGGTTTAGGTTAGGTTAGGTTAGAACAGTGACCATTAACGCGCGATGGCGAGCGAGCGAAGCGAGCGTGCCGCGGCAGCGGCCGCCGAGCGCCAGATCCCCTCTATTGTTGGTGAATCATTTGGGTTAGATGAGGCGGTGAATGTCTCGTACATTAGACGATGAAAGCTTGACCATTGACTTTTCGAGGTCAATGGTACTGGTACTTTAAAAAAGCGATTCTTTTTTCCATTAGTTTAAATAAAATAGTAATAGTAGATAGTGAAACATTAGTTTAAATAAAATTAGCTCCGTCGACCAAGCTCACCCTCAACCATGCATTGAATATTTTAAGATTTGGTTAGGTGCCATTTGAGTTAGGTAAGAACTGTGACCATTAAACATGAAAATTAGGTCAAAATAACATTAGGTCAAATGAATGTTATATAAAAAGAATATTATACATATTGAAAATTATATAAAATGAACGTTATACTAAATGTTTTATATTAAATGAAAATTATATCATATAAAACATTAGGTCATATGAAATTAGGTTATATGATTTTATAGCATATGAAAATTATATTATATGAACGTTATTTCAAGTGAAATTAGAGCATTTGTTATTATATCATACATTACACACCCCTTCACCACACCCTCCCCTTCCTCCTTGCCCTCCTCAGTACTCCCCTGCTCTCCTTTTTTTTATAGTTTATGCCAAGTTTCAAGTTAATTAACTAAATGAATAAGATATTTCATATGAACCATATTCCCTGTTTTCCCAAGCGGTTTTTTAAAATTCCACCCTTGTGGGGGACAAGGGTGGAATTTTAAAAAACCGCTTGGGATTTTTCCGTAACTTGGCTGAAAGATTATTACCACCAATTTTCGAGTTAATCAAGCCCCACGGTAAAACTTGCCCTGTAAAATTGACTACCCCTCTTCACCCCCTTAGGGGTAGATTTTCGAAAAACCCTGATACACGTTATTCTTCATTTTTGATCTCAAGATAAATACTGAATTTCGAGTTAATCGGACCGCGCGTTTAAATTACTCCATACAAACTTTGACACTCCCTATATCCCTTTTTTGGGAGTAGTTTAGGAAAACTAAAAATGACAAAGTTTATAATTTATTTAGATAAATATCCATGCTAAGTTTCAAGTGTATTAATTCAAGGAATAAGATTTTTCATACAAACTTTGGACCCCCGTTTCATCCCCTTAGAGGGTGAATTTTGAAAATTCCTTTCTTAGTGCACCCTTAGACCTCATAAGGAACCTACGTGGCAAATTTGGAATCTTTAGACCTGCGGTTTGGGCTGTGCGTTGATATGTCAGTCAGTCAGTCAGTTAGTTTGTTCTTTGATATATTTAGATTATTATTTTATTACCTTTTCTTTTGCCCAATACCATATCTCCTCATCTATTTTTATTTTACAAAAGAACTATGTACTAATAAACACAAAAGGGTTGTCCATCCGAACGATCAGTAGTCTAGGGTCAACCCTCGACCCTCAATTTCTGAAGCGGCCGCAAACCGGACAGAATACAAATAGGCTACTCAAAAAAGCCAATACTTTTGTGCGAAAAATATGGCCACCGGATTATGGCGGATAGAGGACAGAGTAATGATTCATTGACGCCGTATTTGTGGCCGTGGGACGTGGAACTGTGTTGTACAGTCACGAGAAAGAAAGAAAAATATTTTATTTGGGACACGCACAGGAAATACAGTTAAAAAGGAGCATGTGAAAATAACAAAATAAATATTAAAAAACAAAAAAAAAATACGACGAGCACTAATATGTATACACTAAGCAACATTTAAAAGTGATTTTCTCCTTCTGTGTTAATTGTAATTTTATGTTGTGAACATAGTATTTTGGAACCTATAGTAATATGAAATAGGTCCTATCTCAAAGTTGCAGTCGTTATTAGGTACACGAGAAAATCAATTTTGAATTTTGCTAAGTGTAAAGTTTTACATTTGGAAATTAACATTTTCTTGTGTTCATATTACTAGCTTTTGCCAGCAGCTTCGCCCGCATGGATATCGGAAAGTATCCCAAGGAAATCGTATATTTTACCGCGATAAAAGTAGCCTATGTGCTACTCCAGACTTTAATCTATCTCTGTGCCAAAATTCATCCAGATCTGTTCAGGGTTCCTGGCGTGATTGAGCAACAAACATCCATCCATCCAAACTTTCGCAATTATAATAATAGTAAGTAAGATTAATTTCAGTGTTATTCTTATTAATTAATACTACGGTTCTAAAATACATTAAAATAATATGCTTTGAATTTATCAAAGCAAAAAAGCATCGAACTATCAAACACCGTAGAGTGAAAATTGCAAACTCTCATTAAAACATATTAAAACACGCAATAAATAACAATAGCACTCAAAAACATAGCGACCACGCTCGCTCAGTAGCATCTTCACTTTGACAACCAAATAAATAGGTACAGAAGGTCGACTCCTTAAGGGTCCCCGAAACGATCAATTGCAAATATTAATTGTTTGAGAGTAACTAAAATGAAAATAAAAAATAAATTTTAAATCGAAATGTATTGGGATTATACAACCGACCGCGCATGATACTCGCCTGCTCGAATCTAGATACCACACACACACACTTGTATATAATAGAAAGAGAGAGAGAGAGAGAGTGAAAGTCGCATAACGCTTTTTTTTTACGTGACGATTTCAACCAGTCAACTTCATTTTACACTTAATTCATATCTGTAGGTGATACTTGTCTCAAACATTTAAACCAAAATGGTATAGGTTAGGTTAGGTTATTTTCGATTCAAGAATCGTTCGAATTTACGTTGCGCTTACGTCACGTGTTCGTGCTAGGGCTCCATATCGCCGCCGCTCCATATTATCGGAGAAACGAACATCCATACACCGCCGCCGCCGTAAGGACTCACCCGCACGCTCACGCTTGCTAATAGATGTGGTTATCATACATGGGATTTTGTTTTCAAATTGGTCAGATGTAAGTTTTCTCGATAGTACGTACGTGGCTTTGTGAGCATGCGCTTGTTTTCGCTCGGTGTATAGAGCCGACCATGAACGAACGAAAAAGTCGTACAGATTCTCGCTAACAAAAAACTGTGTCACTCGTCAGCCAGCTCGCTGTACGTACAGGCACACACTAGTCGGTTGCCGTTACACGCGCATACGTCAACACACACATAAATATTCACAGGTGATTGCGCTGTTGTAGCCCGCGAAATTCAAATTTTCTTGTGTTTTTTGCAAAAGTGTCAGGTTGTATCTTGATCAAAATATGATTCGCGACAGTAAGAAATATGTATTTACATAATTTTAACAATAAAAAAATCATCGGAAATCAGAAGGCCAATTCTCGTAACGAAAAACGTTTAAATTCAAGTCGCAATCTCATGTCAGCGACAATCAAATGTCAAAACTGTAGGTAAACGCTATACAATTTTTGACAGATTGAGACTGAGATGAGATTGCGAACGTTGTTAAAAATACGGGAATTACCCCTCTGATGAGTCCGGAGGAAATCTAACTTAAACAAATGTATTTTTACAATTAAAATTATATAAATACATATTTCTTATTGTCATTCGTGGATCTTTGACAGTCGTTATGGGTCGTCAGAAGCTCGAAAGTCTGACAACCAGTCTTACCAAGGGGTATCGTATTACCCAGTAATTGGGTTGTGGAGGTCAGGTAGGCAGTCGCTCCATATAAAATACTGGTATTCAGCTGCACCCAGTTAGACTGGAAGCCGACCCCAACATAGTTGGGTAAAAAGCTAGGCAGATTGATTGGAGCCGACCTTCTGTACCTTTTCTACCTTTCTATTTTATGGAAGTGTCTTCACTTTGACCGCTGACGCGCATCTAATACAATTTGCTCTCACAATGAGATGCAACGTTGAGCAGGCTCGGTTTTTACATTATTTATTGTACGAAATAAGAAGCAATATAGACGGTGAACATTATGGAAATATTGTGGAGTTATGATTGTTTGACGAGTAATTGAGGAGGGATAGGAATCAAAGCGGCTTTCTTTTGTGAATGTTTTATGTGTGTTTCTGTTGTGGCTGTCTTCACCCCAATCGCGTAACACTTTCACAATCTGAAGGAAATACTAATGTTAGAAAAATTCATCTGCTCGACATCGTAAATAACAATAAATGTTGTCGAATTATCAAAATGAATGGCATTGCAATAGTTAGTGTATTACGCAATAACCCCGCAGGATATAAAATAACTACGGTCGGTTTTGGTGTTTTTCCTTGCCAACCAATCAATCTGCCTAGCCTTTTCCCAACTATGTTGGGGTCGGCTTCCAGTCTAACCGGATGCAGCTGAATACCAGTATTTTACATGGAGCGACTGCCTATCTGATCTCCACAACCCAGTTACTGGGTAATACGATACCCCTTGGTAAGACTGGTTGTCAGACTTTCGGGCTTCTGACGACCCGTAACGACTGTCAAAGATCCACGAATGACGGCCGGGACCAACGGCTTAACGTGCTTACCGAGGCACGGAGGAGTCTCGTTATGTAAAGATGGTCACCCATCCGCTGACCAACCCCGGCAAGCGTAGTTTAACCTAATGGATCGACCCGTGCGACTGTTATTACTTAGCTACGAGCCCCTTCCCCCCCCCCCCCCCCTTTCCTTGCCAACCATAGAGGCGAAATTGAAATGACTCATTCTTTTTCATAGCGTGTCGATGGCTAAAATAACACGAAAAAATATCTACTTACAGTTTTTAGGGTTCCGTGCCAAAATGGTAAAAAGGAACCCTTATGGTGCGACTCAGTCTGTCTGTATGTCAATCCGTCTGTCACAAGCTGGATATCTCAAGAACTATTCATCCGAACTTGAAATTTGGAACAGTTTTAGATGACGTTTGCCCAATTATATTGCAACTAAGAAAGAAATTTAAAAAAATGTTTTTTGTTTTTGCAACAGGGACTGACTGGGTCTTAAAAAATCAAAGTGGGACTACTAGGGCATGTGGGGTATCATATGAAAGAACGCTGTTTGCACATTCTCAAATATTTTTTTCTTTTTTTAGGCCGCACAGTTTTAGACTTTTGATGAAAAAAATAATACTGTTCCCCCCCTCTTATCTCCGAAGTTTGCGTAGAGAAAAATCTGAAATTATTCTGCGTTATAGAAGTTTATGTAAAGATTACAAGAAAAATAAAACGATGTCTCTAAATTGCACCCTTTATATCAAAAATCAGAACTGAACCCTTGGTGCACGAGTCCGTTCCCTGACGCAGCTATCACGACGAAAATAAATGTGCCTGTAGCTGACACAACACTAAGCAAATAGCTGGCATGCCATTGTGACATTGACCAATCAGAAGTTGTTATGGCACACGGTATGCCAGCTACTTGCATAGTTTTATACCAGCTATAGGTATGTTTATTTTTCCCCTAGGTTCTCACGTGTACAGGTAACAGGGCATGCAGTGCAAGATGGGAGGTGCCATTCTCTGTTCTCAACGTCTCATGTGGACCATCGTTTAACCCCGTGTTTACACCAAGGTATAAAACATGTATCCTACATGTTCTGTTTAAAAGAAGGAAAGAAAGAAAAATTGGTATATTTGTCATAATTAAAATTAAACTAGTTTGTAAGACAATAGAAGGTACCACTAACAGTATAGTTACACTTAATAACAAAAAGGTATTTTCTAGCACTAAAATTGTTAACTGCAGAAAAGGGGCTAAGCAGAAATCCTTGAAATTATTTCATCAAAATATTCAAGGTTTTTCATCTAAACAATTGGAAATTGAATTGTTTTTAGAAAAAACAATGTTTGACATTATTTGTTTAACTGAGCATTGGTTAAAAGATTACGAAATGTTAATTAATTATGAGAATTATAGTGTGGCCAGTTGTTTTAATCGAACATCAATGATGCGAGGTGGTTCACTAATCTTAATTAAAAATTGTATTAAATCAAAAACTCGTACAGACATAGTTGAACTATCGGTTGAACATAGCATTGAACTTTCCTGTGTTGAGCTGGATAAGCATGTCATAGTGTGCGTTTACAGACCTCCAAATTATCAAAACTACTCCATATTCGAGTCAGTAATGGAAGAAGTTTTGGCAAAACTTGCAGCTGGTAATAAGTCAGTAATTATCTGTGGTGACTTTAATATTAATATTTTAGAAAACAATTCAAATACCAGTAGATTGTTAAATTTGTTTAAATCATTCAATTTGTCGCAAGCGCGATTCTCTAAGGGAACTGTTTAAGGAAATTAACATCATGACGGTACCTTGTCAATATATCTACGAAAATATCATGTACGTAAGGAAAAATTTACATCTTTTTAGTAAAAGAGGTGAAAGGCATAATTATAGTACTAGAAAAAGGGACCTATTAGCTCAACCAGGTTTCAGACTAGCTAAAGTAGACTCGTCGTTCATGGAGTACTGTTTAAAATGTTACAATAAAATACCTCCACACATACTTCAACTCAATGAGACTAAATTCAAAACTTGTATAAAACGCACACTATGCAGGCAGGCATATTATAAGTTTGGGGATTACATAACCGATAAAAATGCTTGGCTCAATGCTGGTCCTGCTCCACAACCACAACTAATTAATTAACATTTGAAGATACTGTTGGAGATGCTGAAGATTGTAAGACTATCATTGCATTGTATAGACTCAATCTCCTTTGTATTATATAATTGCATAGCACATGTGTGAGTACTATGTACATACTCTAAAGCTACCATTTACTGGGTACGTCTTTGTTTGACTTGAATGTGTCCTGGCGACTGAGAGTATGTGACGCTCACACTAATGTCTCGCTGATGGTGGCGCGTGTTGGATCATTTAGCCAATCCATGCGTCAGGTTCGTGAATAAGCGCTGTCAGTGAAGGCTGGGCATACCTTAGCGGTCAGGGCTTATTTTAATTTAATTTAAATATTTGAATTGTTTTTTTTTAAGGACGCTGTTAACGTTCTGCATCGTTCTCACATATGAAATTTCAACATGAATGATGTAACCATTATTTTGTAACCATATCTTGATTTAAAAGAGTGTCCGTGGAGTTTCTTGCCCGTTCTTCTCCATAGGTATCTACTATGCTTTGGAATGGGCGCCTAGCTTCATCTTTCTGACTGACCGACCCCTTGACAATTCAAAAGTGCCTGTAATTGGTTTAATTGAAATAAATGCTTTGAGTTTGAGTTTGAGTTTGAGTTTGATAGAAACACGTGCATATAAAAAAGATAAGTTAACTAAACCGAGTTAACTTATCTACGAACTTATAAATGAAAACAGTAGACAAACCGTAGTCTACCGTTTTCGTTTATCGTTTACACCTAAATAATAATTAAGATTAATTAATTAAGATATATTTTTAGTGTTCTTTTTATAACTATTCCTCTCAAACTGAGCACCGAGCTAATTCAGTGTGGACTGCGAACGTTTATTCGATACTCACTCACGCGTCGCGTCGTAATAGAACACAACCCTAGAGTTACGCGCACAGAACAGATAAAGAGATATCTTTTCTGTGGTTACGCGATAGTAAGAGAGGCAACTTCTAGGTGAATATAACTGTATACCTGAATTTCACATAACACCTGCGGCGCCATGTGTATCTTTTTGTCACACATTGTCCGGACATTGTGTATCAAAAGTATACACATTTTTCTACTTGGTAATAAAAGCGCTGTGTATCTTTTAGGCACATGTTTTCTATACAGTTTTTCGACGGAATCGGTTAGTTTTCAAAAAAAGTATAGACTTTTGTATTTTTGATTATGGCGCTGAGGATGTTAATTGTGTCGTAGTAAGAGTCGCTAATTATTTTAATGATTTTGTGAAGTGAATCTTTTGTACTTTTACTATTATATATTCTGTGGTTCAACTATAAGCTTAGTTTCCGCCATCTTTGTCTCATTCATAAATAGTCAGCCATTTCGATCTAAAACATGAAAAGGATATCCTATAGAAATACATACAACCAAATAAGGAAAAGCCTCGGGTATTTCATTCGGTATCTTTGTATGAAGATAAATATCATGTGAGCTAAAATGAACCTTATAATATAACAAATAGAGGTTTTTCATTCTCCTAAGCTTAATACAAAGGCGTAATTTAGATAGGTTTGTACAAGTCTGACGTTTGATCGAGATATGAAATAAAATTAAGGTAAGTAGGTACTCTGAAATACTCACCTTAAATTATCACCCTTAAAGCTTTTATTGGATGAAGAAGAAAATTAATATTTAATGTCAGGGAAAGAGAAATCTTTCCATTTATATTTGGCCGTTTTCACATTAGACGTTAACGATAACGACACGATAACTACACGATATTGTCGGACTGCTAGTTTTATGCAATTACTACTAAATAATATATATACTAAATAATAATACTAATAAATGCTTTCACACTTATCTAGTCAAAGATATCGTCGCCGACATTGATTGTCGTGCCGATTGAAAAACACCAGAAATATTGTGGCTTGTCGACGCCATATTGACAGTGTGGATTTCAACGCCAGGTGGCAGAAAATGTAACTTTAAATTGAAATGTCTGGGCTAGGCAAGTAGCTAAACGCTGTTGATCCAAGTAATTTGCCTAACCGTTTGATTGAATGGCTCAATATCATTCAGGCCGTTGATTGAATTGCGGCGTTTAGTGAAATGGCTAGGCAGTTGACCAAACGGCTAATTAAACCAGTTGGCTGCGACACCGATATCGGCGGACGACACAGTGCGGGGTGAAGTAGATTCGCGGGGGCCCCACGAAGCGGGGCTCCCTCGACTGAGGCTCCGTCGACTACGACCTTTAAATTAAAACAAAACTAACAACTACTTAATTAAGCTGCTACTTTCTACTTAAAATTAATTATCCTTCGCTGTAGCTGCCAACATACTATTTTTGCTACTAGCTTTAATTATTTTAGAATCCCAAATTGAGATTAATTTGTCGCCGCGTTAAATACATGCCCATTTTTAAAGGCTCCGCCACACATTTAGGCCTCACAAAACCCATCTTACAGGCCCACATTACAATGACATACAGTTCTCATTCCGAAACTGCTCACGCCTGCAATCAGGGACACCATTCAATCCTCAAAATCTTGTGACTCGGAATATCCACGACGTATTCTAAATTAGAGATAGTAGGTACTTAAAGGTATTTACCGATGTTTTATACGACTTTAAAACTGTGAGCAATTTTAACACTACTTTACGAAATTATATTATTGACTAGCTTTTCTCCGCGGCTTCGCCCACGTGAATGTCGGAAAATAATCCCACGGAAACCTGCTACCGGAACTAAAAGTACCCAAAGTGATAATCTAGATATTCTAGATTATAACTAACATCGAAATTCGTTCAGCCGTTTTTGCCCAATCCGGAGCATATATGAAGATAAACAGACAAACTCATTATAAACAAAACTAAGAACGGGTCTTCTCGCGATATTCCTTTTTACGAGGTAAACAGGTACCTCCTTGTTTCCCGACGTTTCGACCGCCTTGCAGCGATCGTGGTCACGGGAGAACTGATGACAGCTCAAAAAGGAAAAAGCGCAAAAAGCGGCGGCGTAAAAAGGAATATCGCGAGAATACCCGTTCTTAGTTTTGTTTATAATGTTTGCAAATCGCGAAAGTTTAAAAAGTTAAACAGACAAACTGACAAAAAATCGAATAAAAACAATATTGTCGGCATCACTCGTTTCCACAGCTCGTAGCAATTACTGTTTTTTTTTTCAAAAATACTCAATTTACAGACCTTATGACTTTTTGACTTCGTCACTATTTTATTAATATATATATATTAGATGATGACACAACTTCCTTATTTAGTGACTAGCTTTTGCCAGCGGCTTCGCCCGCGTGGATGTCGGAAATTATCCCACGGGAACCGTACATTTTTCAGGGGTAAAAAGGAGCCTACATGCTATTTCAGACTACACTCTATGCCAAATTTCATCCAGATCCGTTCAGCCGTTCTGGCGTGATTGAGTAACAAACATCCATCCATCCATCCAAACTTTCGCATTTATAATAGTAAGTAAGATTTCTTTGTACCACGGATAGCTTTGAACACAGTGTGACGCAAATAAGTTCTCCAGTCTATCGACACAGGTGTGTTTCAGAGATTTTCAATTCTTTCTCCTACTTATAAGATTGTTTCATTCCAATATAAATCACACCTGCTATCCGACGTATTGGAAGAATAAGAATAGACTTTAGAATCTTTGCGGCGAGCCTACTGTGCAGGGGTAGACGGTGTGTGTAGTTCAGTTTAGTTTATTTTTAATTTATTACTAACATTAGTTATAAGCGAAATTCTTGATACTAACAACCTTGCCTTGCCTATGGACTTTTTTTGTCTGAAATAAATGATTTTTATTTTATTATTTATCGTACAAAGCTTTATTATACAAGGTGTCCCGTAAAGGGGTCATTGTACTCATCATTATAATCAACATTAAGTATGGGATCAAACCTAAAATCGCGAAAAAAAATCATCTGTTCCCCACATTTAAGTATGTTCGCATAACTCGTCAAAATTTAGGGAACAGTAAATTTTTTTTCTTAAGAAGAACATAAAGATCTTGCTTCAAAAGATCATAGTATCAAAAGATTCGACTTCTCATTATACTATTTTTAAACTTCTTGGAAAATGCTTTGAGAGTCGTTATTTTCGTCTTAAATATCTTAAGGCTTAGCTTGTCAATCAACCTCTTTAAACTACGCGAGACTGACAAAGTCTATGACCTTAAAGATTTAACTGGCACGAACATTCTCTTATAAACAGTAATTTCCAAAGTTTCTTTGAAATTAATATTTTAATTAGCCATCAATAGATTTAAATACATACTGGTTATGCTTCAGTGAAACCATAATGGATCCCCATCCATACTCATTCGTGAAAAAATATTTTTTCACGAATGAGTATGGATGGATGAAATGGCGACAGGTTACAGGAACAACTTGCGACCCACGGATGCCCCTCAAGTTGAAGGGGAAAATTTACAAGTCCGTGATAAGGCCTGTCGTACTATATGGATCGGAATGCTGGGCAGTGAAGAAGACGGATGAAAAAAAATTACATGCAGCGGAGATGAGAATGTTGAGATGGATGTGTGGAGTGACGAGAATGGATAAAGTGAGAAATGAGTATATAAGAGGAAGTTTGAAAGTGGCGTCAGTGACAGAAAAGTTGAAAGGAAATCGTTTGTCTTGGTATAGGCATGTCATGAGGAGAGACGAAACGCATGTGACTAAAAGAGTGTTGAATATACATGTTGATGGATGAAGAGGCAGAGGAAGGCCAAAGAAAAGGTGGATGGATTGTGTGAGGAATGATATGAAAGAGAAGGGAGTGAATGATAGCGTGACGGTTGACAGGGGAGAATGGAAGAAGAAAACATGTTGCGCCGACCCCAAGTAATATGGGATAAGGGCAGGAAGATGAGATAATATTTACTCAGAATTATACAACCCACTTATATAATAAGTACAGAGCAAATATCTTTATCCCTTTAAAATTTCACTTGACTGAGCATAACCTTCGCATATCAATTCCCAGTTGAGCTGAAGAGGTCAGGAACTTAGGTATCACTTGGTAGGCTTAAGGCGAGTAGTGCTGCCAACTAGCGCTACCATTGAGAAAAAAATCATAAGTCTGGAGATATAAAATAAAATAAAAATATTAATTTTATACAAAAACCTTAAAGCTTAAAAACTAGGTCGCATGAATTTCAATGAAATAAAGGTAAACAATAGAGTAAACCTTGACTCCCAGACTAGGAGATCCTGTGACTTAGGAGTCAGTGTTCTGCTGTTATTATGATGCCAAAAACCTACACCCACCTATATGGAACTGTTAAGTATCAAGCTCCAGATGTGCTGCTGGTGGTCTTGACCATTTAATAAAACTACTTGATTCACATGATAACTGTATTTCTTAGATAGATAGATACTGATTTCAATAGGAGACGACCTATATGTGTGCGCACGCTCAAGGTGTCAGCGAGTGAGTGGAGGTGGAGGAAGTCCGCGATCGCGGTGTGATGTGAAATTTCCTAGGGTCACATTTTTAGTCAGATGAGGTAGACTTTTTTGTATCAAAAAAATCAACACTACCTCCTAGGTTCGAAGCCTTACAACGGCCATTTTCCATATCTCCAGACTTATGATTTTTTCTCAATGGTGGCGCTAGTTGGCAGCACTACTCATCTTAACAAACGCATTCTTCAAATAAACATCCTAATGTATATTGTGAATCTCCAGAAACTGTTTGCCTTCACAATTTGTATCTTATACTAAGGCGACTGCCTTGTTGGTTTGGTGTAGTGGTCGCAAGCGCTACAGCTGCGCATGAGTTCCTGGGGTCGATTCCGGGGTCGGGCAAAGTGAAATTCTCAGTAGCAGCCCGGAGTCTGGATTTGTTCCCGGTAGATGGCAATAGGCTCGCCCTCAATAAATGGGACTTGAACATAACTGGCGAAATAGGGGTGTACTATAAGTATATCCTCTGCCTAACCCTTTGGGGAATGCAGGCGTGATGTTATGTTATGTTATTAAGGCGAATACACACCATGCGTTGGTCATCTTGGTTCACTGCTTTTCTCTACAGCATTGCAGCAGTAGAAGTCTGCCCGGCTTGGGCGGAGCACCGCCGTGTTCTCACAGAGGCGATCGGTGGCGGCGATCTCTCGCGTTCAAACCTGGTCCAGGCCATGGTGCGGAGCGAGAGTGCATGGGAGGCCGTCACCGAAGGAGGAGGTGGAACGCGTGAGGGAGAGGCAACAGCCGCGCCCTCGCGCCCCTAGCCGCCGCAGGAGACGCCCTGGGCAGCGGGAATCTATCGCCGATTCCCAGCGACGACGAGTAATGGGCAGCTCGCCGTCCGGTAAGGACCAGGCCCGAGTCGACGGCGCGTTGTGTTCCACGCGCGCCTGAAAGAGATGTCAGCAGTGACGGGGTCCAATAGGGTCGATGCCACCGGGTCGCGGGTAGTTCGAAAGAGATACCGTGGCCCTGGCACGGGCAACTGAAGGACACGGACAGGGCACGGGTGGGTTTTAGTCAGTAAAAGTCTGACACGCCCTCCTGCTCTGCCCAGAGCGGGAGAAGTCATTTGTAGATTTCTCATCAACAAAATAAAAAAATGCATTGCAGCTGTGGTATGGTTCTAGCCGTAACGTTTTAAATGCATGACTGAACTTGCACTATCTACCTTTGCGTAACGTTGCTGACTGTACTGTACCGCTGCGTTTACACACACAGTCCAACATCTTAGGTCGCCTAAAAAACCCGGCCAAGTGCATGTCGGACCACTCACAATGAAGGGTTCCGAAAAGAATTTATCCCAAAAACAAACTCAACATTGTGGTTGAAAAACATGTTCTCACATACATTGATATACGGTACGGTCAATTCGCCAACTGCAAATTTAAGTTTGCCATCCCAAAAAAAAAATTTTGTATGTGATAAAATTACAAATTAACGATTTTCAGACTTTTTACTTTTGACTTTTAAGAATGATAAATGAAAAGATGCTTTTTTGAAAAATGTAATCAATTAGCGAACTAGTAAATAATATTAATTTAATATTTAATTATTAAAAACAAATTTTTATTGTGGCATTTATTTAACTCGTCTCAAAAACAGATAATAATAGGTTGGGGAAAAAGTTTCTTCGCATTTTTTAAGAACATTCAAAACATTTTTTAATATACATTATTTACATTTATCGAAAGTATGTAGGTACCATTTTGTTCGATAACTTTTTGCCATCTTGTAGGTAGGGACATGATCCCATTGCTATAGAAATTTTGGGACTTCTGATCAAAATACCGCGACAAGTGGTTTTGGCAGTCCTCTCGTGATGTTAACCTGACACTGCCTTAAGAATTCTGAAGAGACCGAAACAGGTGGAAATCTGAAGGTGCAAGGTCAGGACTATACGGCGGATGCAGTCAAACCTCCTAGCCAAACTCTCTTAATTTTTGCTGAGTGGCTAAAAATGTGTGAGGTCTAGCGTTATCATGATGAAAAACCACACCCCTTCTGTTGATTAATTCCGGCCGCTTTCTCTCAACTTCTTGCTTTAATCTCATCAGTTGTTCGTACTAGAGTTCAGAATCGATGGTCCTGCCTGGTGGTTACAGCTTATAATGAATAATGCCCTTCCAATCCCACCACACACACAGCATCACCTTGTTGCGAGCTAACCCGGGTATCGCCACAGTCTGTGAAGCCTGACCGGCCTTTGATCACGACCTTTTTCGCACGTTCTTGTCGTACGTGATCCACTTTTCATCACCAGTTAGTAGCTTCTTCAAAAATGGTTCGGTTTCATTACGTCGTAATAAAGAATCACAAATGAGTACACGGTTCATTAGGTTTCTTTCAGTGAGCTCGTGAGGTACCCAAATATCGAGCTTTTTTGTGTACCCAGTTTTTTTCAAATGCGCCAAAACTGTTTTGTGGTCAATTCCCAGTTCATCAGCTACGTCGTAACTACTGATATGCCGATCTTGCTCCACTTTTTCAAAAATGGCATCCATTTTATCCGTAATAGGCCGACCAGAGCGACGTGCATCTTTGACATCAAAATTTCCGGATTGAAAACGCTTAAACCAAATTTGTGCTACTCTCACAGACACTGCACTGGGTCCATAAACATCGCAAATTTTTTTCGCGGCTTGCGTTGCATTTATACCTTTTTTGTAGTAAAATTTTAAAATGTATCGAATTTCTTCATTAGATTCACTCATCTTGACAGTACGAAAAACAAATGAAAATCACACATTTTCCTAATTTGAATTTGGAATTATGTTCTTTAAAATTTAAACTTTCAATGATACCAAAACCAGCCAGATACAAATAGTATAGCCAAAGAGATTTTATTTTAAGTTCATACATACTATAATGCGAAAAGACTTTTTCCCCAACCTAATACTTTTCGAGCTGAGTTTATTAGATAACACAATAGAAATGTATTTTAAATAACTAGGTAGGTACTTAGTAAGTTAATATTATTTACTAGTTTTCTAATTGATTACATTTTTCAAAAAAGCATCTTTTCATTGAACAATTTTAAAAATTTTGGTCCCGTGTGATCGAGAGGGATGACAAAATGCGACAAACCTTCTTAAGAAGGTTTGAGGTTAAACGTCATTAATGACGTCTTACTTGGAATTCCTCAAACACTTATATACGAGTATAATACAGAGCCATCTAGTATCTAGTATCAAAAAATTTGTTTTTTAAAACAAAGCCATCTAGAAGCCTTTGTTTTAAAAAACAAATTTTTTACTCTTGAAACTCGAGACCATACTAGATGGCCCTGTATTAATACATAATATAACCAACCAGGTGTCCCACGACACCTCCCGTATTTTTTACTCACTAATCTTCTTTAAAAATTCTTGTCTTAAAAACTGTCTGTACCATTAATGTTGGTCGTAGTTATAGTAGCTAAAGAATAACCGCCAAAATCGGAACTAACGCCGCCGCCGCCATCTTGTTTTTGAATACATTTTTCAAGTGACATTTCACAAAATAATCGTACAAATGTTTGCCGATAGCGCCCCCCTGTCAACGTCATTCGAGCGCAAGTATACAAACACGCTCTCTCAGGGAATACATGCCCATAATTTATATTTTAGTACCTATTATTTAAATTTTATTGAAATATCAAGTCTGTGAGTCTTGCAGAGGAAATATTAACTGGAAATATGTAAAGCCCGCCACCAACGGTATTTGAATTAAAATCAAACCAAATAGATGAATTACTCGACTCAATTTGCATTTGTTACATCAAATGTTTCGGTTAAAATTTAATTTCCAAAATGGAGATTATTTCGCGCCAGACGGAGATTAAAGATTCAGGTGCCTTTGGAATTCGAGAACTGGGTTGTTTCATTGAACTGGGTAGAATTGGGTTGAGTGGTCTACATTGGTTTGATATCAAAGCGTAAACGCGATTTCGTGTACATCGAGCTTCAGTAAAAATCCTTACATTTGTTGATTCTTGTTTTAATTCCATTACGTAAAATATATAATAAATATTGATTGATCATCATTCTCCTGCCTTTATCCCAATCTATTTGGGGTCGGCGCAACATGTCCTTTTTTTCCATACTTCTCTATTATTCGTCATCGCGGTAGTCACCCCCTTTCTAGCCATGTCATCTTTCACACAATCCATCCATCGTTCCTTTGGTCTTCCTCTAGTCTTATAGCTATCGACATTCATACTCAAAACTTTCCTCACGATATTTTCCTCACTTCTCCGCATCACATGCCCATACCATGACAACCGATTTCCGCACAACTTTTCAGTCACCGGTGACACTTTCAGACTTCCTCTTATGTACTCATATCTTATTCTATCCATTCGTGTAACACCACACATCCCTTAGCATTCTCATCTCAGCTGCATGCAATTGCTTTTCATTCATCTCTTTTGTAGCCCAACATTCTGATCCATACAAGACAGCAGGTCTAACCATTGTTTTATATATCTTCCCCTTAAGTTTAAGGGGAATGCGGGAGTCGCAGATTGTTCCCATGACCTGCCGCCATTTCATCCATCCAGTGTTAATCCTATGCTTAACGTCCGATCTACTTCGCCATCGCTTTGCACGAGTGAACCAAGATACCGAAATTGATATCATCAAAATTATTTTTAAACAAAACTCAACAACACCAACCTTAGCAATAGCTATCAATGTTATTACTCTTTGAAAATACAATTTTCGCATAAAACTTACTCTGCCATTAATAATTAATAAACTAATTAACTAATATTTTCACACAATTTTACAAAATTCGCGCGTTATCTCACGGAAACAGATTTATAAAATTAAAGCATAATATTTCAACAAATTAATTAAAAGCGGTACGTATTACGTAGTGTTAACGTGGCACCGCATATTAGGCCTATCAGGTTGGACCAAATGTTTGTATTAAGCCGTGTCTCCTGCGCGCCTTTTTGCGAAACATTACTCAAAAAACCTTATACATATGCATTTATTTTCATACACAAGCCGTCTCCTGCGTATTCAAATATTTTTACGTGTCAATATATGACATTTTATGTAGATGTCTTGATGAGTTTCAACAAGGAAGACGTGCTATATCAGTTTCACAACACATGTGCGCAGTGCGCGCAGCAGATGAAAATGAAACAATCCCGTCCCCTCTTCCCCCGCGCGGGGAATGTTTTTTATGCAGCTCGAAAAACAAAAACATCTTGTTTGCATACACAAACGTGTATGGCTACGCCTCTTTGTTTCAACGTTTTTGTGAAATGTTTCGAAGAAAACATGCGCAGGGGACACGGCTTTAACAGAACAATCTGTTCAACGTTTGAGCCAGATTCACCCCATAATCAGTGTAGGGATTTTCCAAGGACAGGTTAGATTTAAAAAAACCGGCCAAGTGCGTGTCGGACTACATACAATGAAGGGTTCCGTAGTTGGGATGAATTATTCCAAGAACAAACTTAACATTGTAGTTGAAAAACATGTTCTTCCGTACATTCCAACTGTAAATGTAAGTTTATACTCACAATATTGAGAGATTTACCATGTTATTTTAAGACCACAGACTTCTTATAGGTTTTCCTGTAATCTACAGATAAAGATCCATTTTCTGTATTTTTTTCCAAAGTTTTAGGCTCAGTAGTTTCGGAGATAAGGGGGGGGGGGAATGGTCAATTTTCGTCTATTTTCTTAAATAATTTTAAAACAATTTATTTTAAAATTATAAAAAAATACATTTGAGACCCTCATAGTAAGTCCTTTCATTTGATGACACGGTATATATAGTTTGCAAATTTTTATTTTTTTATTTTCTTATTTGCCCCCCAAAAGTGACCCCCATATTCAAAATTCATTTATTTACTTTACCTATCCGTGTTTGGGTCACAGAAATTCATATGTGTACCAAATTTCAACTTAATCTGTCCATTAGATTCGGAGCAAATTGGCTGTGACAGACGGACAGACAGACAGACACACGAGTCATCCTATAAGTGAAAAATCACGGTCTTAAAAGTATGAAACAAGAAAATATTCTCATCTGAAATTAGAAAAAGACAGACAAATAAAAAAATCCGGAGTCACACGTCATGTTAAGGCATAAATCGAACCGATTATATGTGACTCCGGATTTTTTATAAGTCTGTCTTTTTCTAATTTCAGATGAGAATATTTTCTTCTTTCATACTTTTTAGTGCGTGATTTTTCAGTAGTCGGGTTTTAGTTTTTAAACTTATTTTTTTACTATGTATGGTAAAGGTGTGATCAAACTTAAGGGTATGGTACAGATCATCAAACTGAACAACTTTCTCCGTGGGACCAACATCGTAATCGTGAAAAAATAATCAGCCGTCCCATACAGTTGCGTCGAGTAGCTATTGAAGTTTTCTATGGGACGGCTGATATTTTTTTCGTGATTACGATGTTGTTCCCATGGAGAAAGTTGTTCAGTTTGATGGTCTGTAACACACCCTGACCACACCATTCTGTCACACCCTGTAGGTATGTAGATAGTAGCAAAACTTGAAACATCGTCATCGTGAGCGTTTCCATTTTTCATTTTATACATAGATTTTGTAGTATTTATCAAACAGTAGACAATATACTACAATATTCTCACTATTTGTACTGTTCACATTGAATAGTTTATTCATGAACATGTGTGTGGGATCTTCTAATGTCAGAGGAACGTCCATAAGCTTCTTACGTCTGTAACATGCATTGTTCGCCGGACTTTATCTACGGACAGGAGTGCAGACTTTCATGCATAGTACGGAAATATAATGTACTAGCTTTTGCCCGCGGCTTCGCTCACGAGGAGGTCGGTAATAATCCCACGGGAACGTACAACCGAGATAAAAAGTATCCTATGTTCTATTTAAAGTCATGGTCTGCCCATTTGCTAAATTTAATCCAAATCTGTTCAGCCGTTTCGCATTTATAATAGTTGGGATAGGATTTAGTTTCGTCAACAACACAGCAGCTTTAATAGATGTAACAGCACCTTTGGAGGATGGAGGTATCCATACCAAGTTTTATCAAAATTGGTCCAGCCGTTTGAGCGTGAAGGCGTAACAAACACACACACTCACAAACATTCGCCTTACAATATTAGTGTGATCAACAAATTACAGGCACTTTTGAAGTGTCAAGGGACCGGTCAGTCAGAAAGATAAAGCTACCTAGGGGCAAGAAACTCCACAGACATTCTTTTAAATCAAAATATGGTTACAAAATGTTGAAGTTAGACATGTGAAAACGATGCAGAATGTTAAAAGCGTCCGTAATAAAAAGATTAAAAAAAAGCATTTTATTCAAAAATTAAATTAAATTAAAATAAGCCGTGGCAGCTAAGAGGTACCTGCGTTAAATCTCCCCATCCTTGCGTCATACCCTTATCAAGTGCAACGCGTTTTGACAGGCCAGTAGGTACAGTCAGCGTCAAAAATATCGGAACGAACAGACTGTTCAAAATGATGAAAATTTAACTTTATCTCAATTGGGTGGGTTAGGGGTCATTCGGCCCACTATGGAAGTGGGCCCGCGGACCAGTTACCCCTTTTAAAATTTGATAGTGGTAAACTGGGCCCACATCTGTTTTGCTTTCAATCAAGCGAAGGGTGGCTTAAAATGGCTTATATAATCTAGTCGTTTCTGGCACTCGCCGGCCGCTGCCGCGGCACCTCTCGCTTCGCTCGCTCGGCTCGTGCGTAGAAGGTCACAGTTTTAACCTAACCTAACCTATATATTTTTTGTCATATTTTGGTATTTTAACGCACAACCTCATATGGGGTTATTGTACTCATCATTATGAACAACTTTTACTGCCTATACTCGTATGACCAAACCAGAAATCTAAAAAAAAATATATTATATTATATAGGTAAATGCTTGTACCTGTATATAATATTGTATACTTAATAATTATATAAGCCATTTTAAGCCACCTTTCGCTTGATTGAAAGCAAAACAGATGTGGGCCCAGTTTACCACTATCAAATTTTAAAAGGGGTAACTGGTCCGCGGACCCAGTTCCATAGTGGGCCGAATGACCCCTAACCTATTTGGGTAAGTTCTTGTCAGAATGATAGTTGTCGTGTATTGTCTTCATTCTGAAACATTCCTTGTGTCATTGAGTTAATATTTCATTTTCATAGTTGTTTATCATTTTTAACCGACTTCAAAAAGGAGGAGGTTATCAATTCGTCGGAACCTTTTTTTTTTTTTTTTTATTTTTTTTTTATGTATGTTCCCCGATTACTCGAAGATGGCTGGACCGATTTGGATTATTTTTTTTTTGTTTGAAAGGGTATACTTCCCAGGTGGTCCCATGATCATCAAGTCAGGATCTGATGATGGGATCCTGGAGAAATAGAGAGAACTCTTCCAATTTTATAGGCACACTTGAAGCGATTTGGATAGTTTTTGGAAGAGTACTTTCTTGGAGTGGTCCCATTTCAATTTGGTGAAGACCTGATGAAGAACTTCTGAGATAGGCAACGGAACTCCTCAATAAATGATAGCAAATGGACTGGGATTGCTGAAATCTCATGTCTGTTTGTTGTTCACACCAGTTCATAATATAACATCACGCCAGTACGCTGTGAAGGGGTAAGCACATGTGAACCACTAAAAATTGAAAAATAAAAACTTTTTTACAAAAAAATACAACCGACTTCCAAAAACAACACTACAAAGTGAAAAATAACTTTAATTTCGGAAGTCGGTGGCAAAAACGAAAATACATTTAATCAGACACCGACTTCCAAAATTAAAGTTATTTTTCACTTTGTAGTGTTGTTTTTGGAAGTCGGTTGTATTTTTTTGTAAAAAAGTTTTTTGAACGGTCTGTTCGTCCCGATATTATTGACGCTGACTGTACCTCATGTCCCTCATGTGAGGATGAAACACTTTGAATCTTTACAATACAATTTGCACTGTCACTGTTGCTTATGTGTAGGCCTTTTGTAGGCCTTTTCCTAGATTGTCAGGCAATTTGTGCTTGGCTTATTTTGGGTAGGGGTTTGGTGAAACTAAATATTAATAAGGTATTGAAATAAATGTTCAGAGAGTTAATACAATCAGGGAAATTTATTGTTAAGCAAATTGACACGCTGCCGTGTTATATAGCCATTTCAAACAACTGTAAAAGAATTACAGTTGTGACTAGAATAAAAGGACAAATTGAGCCACCAAATGATGTACCGAAATTCAATAGTTTTTGAGTTAGCTATATTTTTTTTTTTATAATAAATACAATTCAAAATTGATTTACGGCGCGACTTTACTGGAATTTAAGTTATTATCATAGCTGATGCCGTAGCAGATCTTTGTTAAAAATTAAAAGTTGAAAAATGCCTAAAACTTTGGCAAAGATCGCTTAATGTAAACATTTTAGTTTTCGTAATTTATATTTTTCTTCGACAAAACTTACAAAAAAAATGCTGAACTTCGATAGAACATTTAGTGGCTTAATTTGTTATATTTTAACCCTACTATGACGTCTTGCAAGGAGCTCGTGGCTAAGTAATAACAGCCGCACGGGTCGATCCATCAGGTTAAGCTACGCTTGCCGGGGTAGGTCCGTGGATGGGTGACCATCTTTACATACCGAGACTCCTCCGTGCCTCGAAAAGCACGTTAAGCCGTTGGTCCCGGCTGTCATTCGTGGATCTTTGTTAGTCGTTACGGGTCGTCAGAAGCCCAAAAGTCTGACAACCATTCTTCCCCCCCTCCCCCCAGTCTTCCCTTGGTAAGACTGGTTGTCAATTGGGTTGTGGAGATAGGCAGTCTGGTATTCAGCTGCATCCGGTTAGACTGGAAGCCGACCCCAACATAGTTTGGAAAAGGCTAGGCAGATCTCGCCCAGGGTGTCTAGTATGCAGCTATTCAGCACGATATACAACGGAAACCTTGGTTTTTTAAATATCCAAGGTTGTTTAAAAGAAGTGTTTCAACTCTTTGCAAACTAAGACTTGGACATCATTATACCCCAGTGTTTCTGAAAAAGATCCATGTTAGGGACAGCTCCCTGTGTGAATGCGGCATAGATATAAGAAAGATTTCTATGGAATGCGGTCATGCGGAGGGTACTTTGGATCATATATTTTTCTCTTGCTCCTTGAACACCAAATCCTTCGACCTCTATCGAACAATTTTCAAATGCAATTAATGTTTTCCAATTACCAATTCCTCTCCCAACTTCCATTCCCTTTTATCCCACTTCTACCAAAATTATTCAAATTTTAACAACTTTAAAAAAAATTAAAATGACATTAAATTGTAACTGGTATATTGTAATAATAATGATGTTGTATTTTTGTGCTGTTTGTGTCCCCATTTCATATAAGATAGTAGATTTAGATTATGTATGTATGTATGTAATGCCTACTTAATCACCCAATACATCCTCTGTTACATAATTTCATCAAAATCAAAACATTAATTGCATAATGCTACGCCATGTTTAAAATACGAGTATTATGTAATATGTCTAATGTTTCCGCTGACAGCTGCGCGCACAGATAACGCATTCTGCGGCGTGGGAGTCGGTGCTGTCGCGGAGCGGATTGCGGGAATATTGTAATTTTCTATATATTTTATCTATACCTTTAGAATTAACTTTATATTTTATTTATTTTTTAATTACATATTATTTGTTACATGCTGCACCGGTCGACGTCATCGCGTCAACGCCGGCTTTCGCTGAAAACCAGCGCTGGGGCTCCGTTTTGCATGGGGTCGCGGCATTATGCTGAGCGGTAGCCGTTTTGCGTACCTAGATGTGACGCATATTTTCCCCAAAACTTGTTTTATAAATTGTTATTTTATTTTGTTGTCCTTTGCGTCATGTTTACCGGAAATAAATGTATTTTCTTTCTTTCTTTTTATGTTATACTAATCCTTATCATCGTCTTTTTAGCGACTAACGTCTGTAGATCTATCATAAAGTGTAAAGTCGACGGTCCGTCTCTCTTCGCTGCCGTTTAAACGTGACGCTGGCAGAAAAGTCGACATCGTGGCAATTGCCAAAAAAAAAAAAACTTGGTAGTCAATTTGCTTACCAATTAATTTCCCTGACTTAACATAGGTACGTGAGAATAAGTATATGTACTACGAAGCCTACAAAAAGTACAAATTATACTTTTGGCGATGTTTACCTTTTAACTCCATTTGTAATACAATGACTACAATATTCAATAAGTTCGTTATATCCGAACTGTTTAACATACAAATAGGTAATGGACCATTTGAAACATGTAGGTATATGTATAAAAAACATAACGAAAATCATTATACTTACTCGACTTATTACTAATCACAGAAATGAGTGTCTAAAAGGACACATCATAGCATGTATCGTACTAAACACTGGTCACGTAAATGAAGCTCCATACGGGTAAGGTAAGGTTACCATAATATGGTAACCTTACCCGTATGGAGCTTCATTCATATTATGACATATTATATTTATATTAGACTGTCATATTATGACAGGCGTTTGCCGCATTTGACAGGCATTTTAAGGTTTAGACAGGCGTGCGGCCGGCATTGGTCTGAGAAAGGCATTTTTAAATTCGCATCAAATAATAATAATTCGCATTCGCGCGAAATTTGAATGACACCGGCGGGTGGCAACTTAACTACACAGTGGTGCAATTTTCTCAAAAGTAGGGAAGTGAATGGTGACATTACAGAATTCATGAAAATCTGCCAGTTTGTGTTCTCTATTTTGGCACACAATGCGAACGTAGAACGTACGTTTTCTCTCGTCAACGCCCAGTGGAGTAAAGAAAGAAATCGGCTGACAATTGAATCAGTAAAAGCAATATTGATTACTCAGGAAAATTACAAAACTGTATCTTGTGAAGATTTTTACGTTTATGTTTTAGAAAAGATAGAACTATTAAAAAAAATAATGTCCTCTCTCAAAAAATAATGAAGAGGGATATTTATTACTGATATTTAATATCAGTAATAAATATCCCTCTTCATTATTATCTGTTGGCTTTTACTTATTACCTACAGCGTTTTGCTTTAGACAGGCATTTTTCTGAAAACTCAGGCATTTTAGGTACCATAGACAGGCATCCCTCTATTTACATATGGTAACCCTACATACGGGTGATGTGATACCTACCCTATCTCCCCCAAGTTCCAAATTCTCCAAAAATATTTTTCATACATTTATTCCCAACGTCGCCAAAATATAAAATTAAATTATTTGTAAAGTCCACACTTGACCAATCCTCGTACTGACGTGTCCAAAAGTGTAAAAATAAAATAAAATCTTCCCTCTCATTCGCACAAGTGCAAAAACTAGTTTTGATATTTTCCTCTCATTCGTACTCATTCACACCTCTATGATGAGCGCCTATTTGGTTATTAAGTACAGAACAACGTCGTTTGTTATCTAACACTTATCAATATTCCATAATGTTACAGTATTTAATGAATTGTAATGAAAATATTACGTTTTTTACCCCATTGGTTCTCTCAAGTAGATAATAACAAATAATATTAAATAATACGTACATCTTTTAGTGTCTTGTAGTCATCATTTTCGATTCAGGTAGTGTACCATTGAAGATTTCGTTCAAGACAGAGTCGTACATCTTTTAGTTATTATTAAAAGATTTGGGGAACTTAGAACTTAGGGAGACCGGGCATCACCCCTCCAAACCACTTAAAGAACACAGCAAATGACAATGACTCAGCACAAAGTCCAATATCTCTTTAGCCCCGTCCTTATTTACCCTCCATCCCTGCATATTTTGTTTTCGCCCCATCAATAATATTTCACCATAACATGGGGTTTGTTGGCATCAAACTTGCTTTCATAGTCATCAATCATCGACTCTCAAAACAGGCTTTCGACTAAACTTATTATCATAACTTTCCTAATTCGAATCTCAATCTTATCGTCATGGTTTTAAGGGGCATTTTTGTGAACCATGACGCAATATTTATCGTATTACAATTTTATTACAAGGTAGTTTGTAAAGTGATTACAGCACATATTTTGGTTGTAAAACAGTTTGTTTATATGGTAGACTGAATTTAGGACAGAATAATAGTAGTAAATAAGGTAAAAGCGCTGAATAGAGGAAAACTGCAAAGGAACATAAATTCAAAAGATATCTTTGTATTTTTGTTCTAATAATAGGTCTTTACCTATGAAATTGCCGTTTTGTATGAAAAAATTTAAACGAATTTTTTTCATGCATTTTTTATTTGTGTTAATCGAAGTAATCACCCATGCAATCAATGCATCTTTGCCAACGCAGTGGCAGTTTATTGAAAGAAAGAAAGAAAGAAAACACATTTATTTAGCACATACTAAATTAGAGGCAAAACAAAAAAGTAAAAATAACAATAAAATTTTTAAAATCTACATTTGCGATGCAACAACAACAAAAAATAAAAAATACAATGCAGGAAAGTGTGCCTCATGGCTGTGCCAAAAAGGCCCAGTTCAGCAAAAAAATGCCAGACAACTAGTGCCTGACGCTGGTTTTCAACTGGACCGAAGTGTGAGGTGACGGACGTAAATCAGTTTTATACTGCAACGTGTGATGTATACTTACTTAAAATAAAATAAAAAAATAAAAAATAAGTTTGTGTCAAATAAACGTACATAAATAATGTGATATTGTGTCAGAACAAAAAACCTGTTTAAACGATGCCAGACTTCCACGCGCTAACACATCGTGGTTAGCAATGCAGTAAGTTGGAGATTGAGATAAACGTTCATTATAATGTGTTGTATTGTAATCATTATGTATAGGTCTCACATACGCCAATGGGACGAAGCGATTCCGCGGATACCGCAACAACAATCTCCGAGCCGAAGCGTATGGGACAATGAGCCAGCAAGCCGAGTCGAGCGTTAGGATGAGCGAGAACAATCCCCAGCAACTGTATAGTATAACAGCAGCTATTTAAATTCAATTTTCGTGCAACATTCACTGACAAAAAAAACTCTGATACATACATAAGTGGATGGGTATGTACATACATTATATAATTGAGACATTTAGTGTGACCAAATCCAACTTCTGTTGCTCTTCTATGAGGTACTGCCGTAAGCGTCGTCTAAAAGCGCCTATCGTGTTAATAACTCTAATCGGTGGTGGCAGGTTATTCCATATTTTGGAAGCCGCATAACGAAAACTGCCTCTAAAAGCGGCTGTACCCTGAGACCGAGTCGTGAGTTGCTGCGAGCATTGCCTTCTCCCGCATTCCCGTCTACTCGCCACCCAACTTAACTTGTTGTATAGATAGTCCGGTTTTTGATATTTAACCACACCAAACAGAAGGCAAGCCAAGTGCAGTTTGCGTCTGGACTTCATTTTAAGAGTAAAGTGCCTGTTCAGAAATGGTGTTACATGGCTTCTGCGAGGAATATTGTAACAAAACCGAGCACAAGCGTTTTGTACCCTTTGGATGAGGCGTTCTGTACGAGCTAGTAGGCGCGGGCCGTAAACCGTGTCAGCGTAATTCAACCTAGACAGCACCAGGGTTTCTACTAGTTGTTCCCGTAGCCTTTCAGATAAATAAGGCCTCATATTGTACAGAACCTTTAGGCGATAAAAACAGTTCCTAACCGAGTCAGCTACGTGTTTCTCAAAACGAAGGTCTTTGTCCATAGTAACACCCAGATTCCGCGCTTCATACACTCGCTCAATAGGTTCGCCCATAAGTTCCAAGTCAAAAAACACAGGTAGTCGAGCCAGCTGTTGTCTAGTGCCGACTACCATATATTTAGTTTTTGTTGGATTTAATGACAGGCAGTTCTCCTCCGACCAGGCAGCGATTCTCCTAAGATCGTCGTTTAGATCCTTAATGGCTACATCGTACTCGTCTGGTCCAAATGATATATAAAGTTGGACATCGTCGGCGTAAATATGGAACTTGCATCTTTGGAGACATTTTATAATATCCGCACAGTACAGGATAAAGAGAATCGGTCCCAATATAGAGCCCTGCGGGACTCCTCTTTCTACAGAAATAAGTGTCGATCTAAGGGTAGTGCCGTCACCCAAACGCAAGTCAACAAGTTGCTCTCTGTTACTAAGATAGCTGCGGAACCATTGCGTAGCGCTGGGGTCGAAACCGTAATACTTTAACTTAGATAGTAATAGCGGTATGTTTATTGCATCAAATGCACGCGAAAAATCAAGTAAAACCAGTATTGTGCACATTCCCCCATCTTGGGCAGATAATATATTGTCAGTAACATCCAGTAAAGCAGTAGATGTACTGCGCTGTTTTCTGAAACCTGACTGTAAGTCAGGTAGAATGTTATTTTGTTCCAAAAAAGATGTTAGCTGGCGGCCAACGATCTTTTCTAATACTTTGGATAGACATGGTAATATACTTATAGGGCGTAGGTCTTTAAAAGTAGATGGATTAGAATTTTTTGGCAAGGGCCTAACGGAGGCAATTTTCCATATGTCAGGAAACGTAGACGATTCTATGGAGCGGTTTATTATGTCTGTTACATTTAATGTGTGTGGCAGAGTCTAGTTAATCATATCTAGTGTAATGTTGTCGTAACCTTCTGCGTTACTTTTAAGGTTCGAGATAACGCGAGAGACGTCGTTCTCTTCCACTGGAGTGATTGCGAAAATTTCTTCACCATGTCTATGATTTTCATAATAGCTCATAAGCGATGTGCTTGCCACGGGGTTACCGGGGACAATTAAAAAGTTGTTATTAATTAGGTCAGGATCTGTGAAGTGCGACGGAAGGTCTTGTCTAGGCTTATAGGGTGATAAGGTGGATTTTAGATTTTTCCATAATAATTTAGGGTTGTTTATTCTATTGTTTATGTTGTGCTTAAAATACGCTACTTTTTCATTGTACAACGAAGTAATCACCAAATGTTTGAAATCTTTGTAATATATTTTTTTTGAATCGGCTTTCGTTTTCCTATAACTACTAAGTGCGTCATCACGTAAACGCATCATAACTTTAATTGTATCTGTAATCCACGGATATGACTTTTCTCTTACAGTACACGTCTTTATCGGCGCGTGAACATCAAACAGGGAAATTATATGGGTGTTAAAGACATGCACCATATCATTAACGTTGTCAAGCGTCGAAATAATTCCAAAATTTAAAAACGATAAGTCCAAATTAAAACTTTCAGTACACACATTTTTAAGAGGCCGAAATTTTACAAAGTATGGTTTAAACTTATCACGCTTAATCTGAAATTCACCAACTACAATAGAATGACTGTTGATTGCACCAAAAGGTTCTACCGATGTATTTCTTGCTCTCAGGTCAGTACATAGGAGATCGATGAGAGTTTCACTGGATGTTGTAAAGTGGGTAGGAGTTGTGACCAATTGTGAAAGACTGAGGCAATTCAAAAACTCATTAATATTTTTAGTTTTTATACCGTTCGTGTCTAGCAAATTGACATTGAAATCGCCAAGTAATATGTAGTTGTCGCAACTTCCCAGTGAACTAATAGAATCCGTTAGAGCATCTAGGAAAAGAACAAGATCATGCCATGGTGGGCGATAGGCTGTACCTATAGCAATTTTTTTCCCGTTTAATGAGATCGTCAACCACATTTGTTCGACCGATTCGAACCTTGGATCTACTGCACCGGTCCATGTACGCGCGCTCAGACCCCGCCGCAGATAAAAACCGACGCCCCCACCACGTCCCGAGCGCACACTCGGCGGCCGCGGCGTGTGGCGCAGACGGTAGCCCGGCACCACCGGAGCGCGCCCCTCCTCGCCCGGACGCAACCAGGTCTCGTTAATGGCCATAACGTCAAAACAATGCCTATCGATTGCACCTATCAAGTTATCATGACCTGTACCCAATGAACCAGCATTAAGAAAACCTACTTTAAGAAACTGATCTCCCTTAGTCATCATTATAATAACATGAAACAATTCCGAAACCTAGCAATATCAATACTATCAATATATCTATACAATTCAATTCTAACTTCATATAATATTATTAGTATTAGTCCAATTGTAAATATATAAACAATGAATATAAGAAAATGAAAATGGAACAAAGGTTTTATGCTAGGGTATATAAATAATAGTTTTGTAAATAATTGTATTGCCAAAGTATATAGTAATTTTAAAATAAATAGGTGTAGATAAATATGTGTGGTGTTATAAAACTGGTTTACGTATATTCGACTGAGGTGCGCCCCGAGAAACACACATAACAATATAGTAGACAGCAGATGGTCGTAACATAAACTTGATATTTTTAAAATGCTGACACTTATTACAAAAAAACTTAATTTAAAAATGAGCGTATAAGTATAAACAAGTATGTCCTCGACTAGACAAATAAAAGATACAACAAAACAATAAAAAACAAATGAAACGGTTATTTTAAAGTGCGCTATTTCCGCCGCCACCCAGTGCCGGCCCGAAAGTACGCTGTAAGTCAGCCTCACAGCGAATGCGGCAAGTGACGTCTCCAGGTTTGTACCGGGCGAGAATACGGCCTCGCTTTGCCCATACAAACTGCCAACCGAGGCGACTGCCGGCCTCACGAGCGCTCCGAAACAACTCTCGATTCACCTTCGTAAGGCGCTCGTTCACATAGAAGCGCGTCGCAGGGCCCGGCAAATCCAGGTCCGCAGTAGTTATGCCGCGTCGCACTCGTGCACCCTCTAGCAGCTCGTCACGTAGGTCGCGGCGCGCGAAGCGCACGACGAGGAAGCGCGGGCGGGTCTCCACCGGCGCCGAAGCTTGCGTCGCGTTAATGCGCCTACCTCCGACACGCTCGGCGCTCACTATGTCGCGCGCCTCGACTCTCACGCCAATCTTCGACGCAACCAACATTGCCGTATGGATAGAATTCTCACCACTGGTCTCGGGTATGTTTGAGATCTGTACGTCATTAGCGAGCAGCTCCTGATCGCGGTCATTTATATCGCTCCGCAGTTGTGCTATTAAATTATTTACCTCCGACGATATGGGCTGGGTGTGTTGATTCTCTAACACAGCCACTCTCTCCTCCAGATGACTCATCCTATCGTTAGCTGTGTTTAGAGAGGATCTAAGTTCGGACAGATCATCACGTAGTTGCTGAAATTCGCTCCGCACCGTCTTCAAAAGTTCCTCCTTAAAAAGACCTAACTCCGTCCTGAGGATGTCCAAGTTAAGCCCCTGTGTGGCATCTGTAGCTGTGCTGACTATGGTGCCGGTGCCCATCAGGTTTGCGAGGCCGTCCTCATGTGCAGCTGGCGCTGTTGTACGCGCCCTTACCGGCGTTTCAGCCCGGTTGTCCCTCACCAGGTTCTTAGTACATTCAGGACAGTGCCAGGGGGTCGATAAAGGGCCAGTATTCTGTACGCCCACGCATGCACGATGGTACCAAGACCTACATTTATTGCAATTGGCGCCCTCTGTCGACGACAGAAATTTGCCACAGACACCGCACTTAGCCATGGTGAACTTTTTTATGTTTAGTATTGTTAATCGATCAGTCCCAGTGGTACACTGATAAGGCAACAGATGGCGCTATTCTGAAAAAACCGATTATGGCAGTTTTCACGGTGCGTATGGGTACGGTAGAACACCATAAGCTGAGCACAGTATGGGAGTAAAGGTGCGCACACACTAAAGTTTGGTCACAGTTTGTTCCTCGTTCACGAATAAAACACTGTTAATTTTCCTTCTTGTGTCAGGTAGTTACATATTTCTGAGGATCGATAAAACGTTTTAAGAGTTTATTAAATTTAACACAGCACATAAACACTGGAAAATAATGTTACTAGTAAGTTTCACTTATACATGTATTTCCACAATAAAATATTTCAAAACAAACTTGTATTTTTATTTATTTCGCGAGAAGTAAAACAGAGAGCTTATGACTGATTGACATCCGTGACGTCACCAAATTATATTATATATTGATGCCCTTCTTAAAGAAATCAGCTGGACGGGAGGCAACAAATTCTTCAAAGGCATTTTGTACTGCCTCTCGGGTATTGAATTTTTTTCCCGCCAAGAAGTTATCCAAATTCTGGAAAAAGTAGTAGTCTGTAGGCGCAAGGTCTAGTGAGTAGGGCGGATGACGGAGAGCTTCCATGTCCAGTTCTTGCAATTTGGAGACCGTCTGCTGTGCAGTATGAGGTCGCGCGTTGTCGTGCAGGAGCAGCGGAGACGAGTGATTGACCAATGCTGGTTGGAGATGTGCCAGCTTCTCCATCATTGTGTTCAGTTCTTCACAGTACACATCTGAAGTAATGCTCACCCCATTTGGTAAGAAGCTGTGATGAATCACACCGGCGCTAGACCACCAAACAGTGACCATCACTTTTCTAGGGGTAAGTTTTCGTTTAGGGCATTGTTTAGGTGCTGAACCAGGATCAGGATCCATCCAACTTGCTGAGCGCTTGCGGTTATCAAACAGAATCCATTTTTCATCGCAGGTAACAATGCGGTTCAAAATTCCTTCATTTGTGTGTCTGTTGAGCAGTGCAAGGCACGTCTCGACGCGTACTTCGCGCTGGCGATCATTGAGTTCGTGGGGCACCCATTTGTCAAGCTTTTTTACCTTGCCAATTTGACGCAAATGGACCAATATTGTTTTGACGCTAACGTCGAAAGCTGCTGCTACTTCAGCCGTAGATTGTGTATCATCAGCTTCCACAATCGCCTTTAATTCGTCATTGTCGACCAAAGTCTTCGGACGACCGCGAGGTTCATTTTTCAGGTCGAAATTTCCAGAACGGAAGCGAGCAAACCAATAACAAGTGGTGCGTTGGTTTGTAGTGTTAGCTCCGTAAACTTCGTTGATGTTGCGTGCCGCTTGTGCCACGTTGCTGCCACGACGGTACTCATATTCCATAATTACTCGAATTTTTAACGTATCCATGATGACGAAAAAGATTGAAATGCGATGAAAATGTAACACTAATCAATAAACAAATGACTACTTTTGGAAAAAAAAATCCATGTTTTTAAAATAAAATTAATTTGAAATTAGAATTCTTAGCCAAACAAAAATTATTTTGATTTGAAATGGCCAGTACTGCAGAACGGAAATTTCATAGGTAAAGACCTAATATTTGTTACGGTCGTGACTCGTATTAAGATCAACATACAACCTGATACTGACCTGCAAATTGCAAAAAAACTGGCCAAGTGCGTGTCGGACCACGCACAATGAAGGGTTCCGTAGTTCAAAAGAAGTTGTCCCAAATACAAACTTAATAAATTGTAACCACAATTTTTTTTATGTGATAGTATTACAAATTAACAATTTTCGGACTTTTTCCTTTCCTTGCTTCTTGCCAAAATTATGTGAAGTCCTACCGCTGTGGTGCGATGTGCGCCGGGAACTCTTATGTGTAATGTGGAAGAAAACACCGACATGTGTATGCACCAAGCAGATTTATTGGACTGAATTAATTGCAGTAATGAGCATGTAACAATGTATAAACGTAAGGTGATCGCGGGCGTCAGCATGAAATTGTCGAGCGTGCTCGTTCAAAGTCAATATTTTATGACTGACACTGACTGATTATAAAAGATAACAATATATCCTAAAGCTCGTGCACGCGGAAATTTCTTTTTATCCAAATATTTTCCTCTTCTGGCGTGACTTATATACCCCTATGTAAGAAATATTTCCTCTCACGAAATATCTTAAATAAACAAACAGCCTACAGTCTTAGTTCAGAAGTTTAAGCAAAAATCATATCACGGCGAACGATTTTTCGAAAAGTTTTAAACTCAGCCACAGACAAGTACTTTAGCTTTACGAGCTAAGATTGCTTTATTTAAGTCTGAAAAACGAAAGAAATGCCAAAAGTATAATTTTATTTTGTAAAAAGTTTTATTTGTTTGTTTGAGCGATGATCTATCTTCCTGCGTTAGGAATAGCAGATAAAAAAAATAACACAGAAAAAAAAACCGACCAAGATCGATGTGTTGGATCACCCACAATGAAGGGTTCTGTAGATAAGATTTTATCGTAAAAACAAACTTGCCATTGTAGTTGAAAAATATGTTCTCCCACACATCGATATATGTCACGGTTAATTCTCCAACTGCAAATGTAAATTTGTAATCGCAAAAAATATCTTTTATGTGATAAAGCTACAAATTAACGTTTTTCGGACTTTTTCCTTTACTTGTGCTGTGAGACCTTGCTTCTTGCCAAATTTCATTATTCTAGGTCAACCGTACCCTATAAGTTTTGATTTACTTGCGAGTATCAAAACATGTCGCTTATATGTCCGTATTTGTTTATTGCGTCGACTTAGAAGCTTGAGTTTTAGAGCTCCAAGAACTATTATTTGATACTAACTTCAACATCATACCTCCACGCGTTCCTGAGAAAAAGGGTCTTGACAACCTGACAGACAGACGGACAACGAAGTGAACCTATAAGTATTCCATTTTTTCCTTTTGAGGTACGAAACCCTGAAAACGTATCCACCGCCACCCTGCAGTTTTTTGTACAAAGGTCATTTACCTTTTAAATGGTCATGAATTCAAATTCGGAACAATGATGACGCCAAAATCAAAACTGCTTAAAAACATTTTCTTTTAGTCATCATTATTTTAATGTTTTAGGCCTTTATACCTCACATAGAATTGCACAGTGGCTCGATTTAGGTGTCCGGGAGTGTATTTATAACCGACTTCAAAAAGGGAGGTTCTGTATTCGACCCGTATGTATGTATGTATGTACGTATGTTTGGCTGCGATTTTCTCAAAAAATAATGAACCAATTTTGATGATTCTTTCACTAACGTGATCTACATACCTAATTTCAGAAAGGTTTTAGTATATAATACGTTACATAATTATTATGTACGAAGATATATGCATAAATGCACTGTATCTCCGGCATTTCTTAGCGGATTTTGATGATTCTTCTTTTCGATCGACTTGGGCTTATCCACTTATGTAATTGTATATTCAACCAAAAATGGAAAAATAAATTTACTTTAAAAAAAAGTAAAAATCGACTTCAAAATCAAAAACGAATTAAATAACTTTCATAAAACAGCTTCTGATGTCGGCGTCTTCAATTCTTCAATGCACTTTAGCTTGACACCGACTTCAGAAGCTGTTAAGTGTTATATGAAAGTTATTTAATTCGTATTGGTTTTGAAGTCGGTTTTTACAGTAAATTTATTATTTATTTCCTTTGGAACAAAATAGACTAAGAAATTGAAAACGTGACTGACAGCCAATTACAAGTCTTCAGCTTCACATAAATAATAATAGAAAAATCTGTGAACAGCACAGTACTGCCATTATAAACAATAAATCACCAAAGCCAAAACATATTAATATTACATACATACAACAATACAATATAACTAGGTAGTAAAACAAGATCAGACTAGCAATCATCATCATCATCTGCTTAGCCTAACCCAACTATGTTGGGGTCGGCTTCCAGTCTAACCGGATGCAGCTGAATGCCAGTATTTTACACGGAGCGACTGTCTATCTGACCTCCACAACCCAGTTACTGGATAATACGACACCCCTTGGTAAGACTGGTTGTCAGAATTTCGGGCTTCTGACGACCCGTAACGACTGTCAAAGATCCACGAATGACAGCCGGGACTAACGGCTTAACGTGCTTTCCGAGGCACAAAGGAGTCTCGGTATGTAAAGATGGTCACCTATCCACGGACCAACCCCGGTAAGCGTAGCTTAACTTGATGGATCGACCCGTGCGGTTGTTATTACTTACCCACGAGCTTCTCACTTGAGCAATATCAAGCATCAGGTGAAAAAGTGAAGGCTCAAGCACTTTCTGGCCGCGGACACACCTATTGTGAAAGGATCGAAGTAATGCTGTTCACACACCTTATCAAAGTTTCTGCTTGCAAGCAACGAGTGAGGAATGGAAAAAACAAATTACAAGAAATGAGTTCTGCCTGTAGTTAGTCGAAGCAAATGGCACACGAAGCGGGGAATTTAACCGCTTCGACCTCCCGAGGACGTTGAAGAAGAATTTGGGTTAAAATTTCGGAGATATTAGTATTATGTCTTTAGTAACAAAACACAGTCGGATATCTCACGTCGATTAATTAGGGACAATAAATTATATTTCCTACAGAGGTAATTTTCAGACTGATATACGGTACTCTTTGGAGGAGCTTGTGACTAAGTTAACAGCTGCACGGGTTGATCTCGGGTTGTTGACGGGTTGGGCCATCACTGATTACAAATTAATTACAGTATGTAATATACACATATTGTAAAATATACACCTATGTATTAAGTTATTAAGAAAATGCTCTAATTTAGTTATTTTTTTCCAAATCATTATCACTACTCGTTTAGACGTCATCTTCAGTTTAAAATCATTAAAAGTCGGTTATCATTGCGTTAACTGTTGGTTTTTATCTAGATATACGATTGACAGTCACATCCAACTTAAGATAAAGGTTACGTTTATGAGACATAATTTTGCATTTAAAAACTCGCCAGCGCCGTGTGAGTTTTCACGTTCTAAAATATCACTTACTATAGGCCCCGCGGTTTTACCCGCGTAGACCGGGATAAAATGTAGCCTATGTATTAATCCAGGGTATATGCAGCTCGCCGTCCGGTAAGGACCAGGCCCGGGTCAACGGCGCGTTGTGTTCCACGCGATGTCAGCAGTGACGGGGTCAATTGGGCCGATGCCGCAGGGGTCGCGGGTAGTTCGAAAGAGATACCGTGGCCCTGGCACGTTCAACTGAAGGAACATGGGTGGGTTTTAGTCAGGAAAAGTCTGACACGACCTCCCGCTCTGCCCAGAGCGGGAGAAGTCATTTGATGATTTCCCATCCACAAAAAAAAAAGGGTATAAGATATGTACATACCAAATTTCATCCAAATCGGTCTAGCCGTTTGAGCGTGAAGAAGTAACAAACATACAAACACACACACTCACAAACTTTCGCCTTTATAATATTAGTGTGATGACAAAAAAATGCTTAGTCATTTATCCTTGTTTGACCAAAAATGTTTTAACACAGGTCACCTATAAACGCTTGAATTAAATGGATTATAAGTACTCCTCACGCGCCTTTACGTAAATGAGCTACATACAGTTAGCAACAATGCATTGTACGAATTAGACCTTCTGCTTAACCTCTTTTATAAAAGAATCTTTTATGTATAAAATTGCAAAGACGTTCAGGTGACTATAAAATACAGAACATTGAACTAAGTGGTCATAATTTAAAAGAATTCTGTCGAGACTGCACACTTAGAGCGATATGGTACCGAATCTCAATTTTGTTTGATAGCAAACGCGATTTCACGTGCAAAGTTCTGATCGCTTCATCTGATGTGGAAGATAGGAGAAGAAATTGTCTTCAATGAAGGTCTTTTAGAACGTGGCGAACGAATATCGGAAAAAATCTTTTATATTTTTCAACGTAAATCAAACAAGACTTGAGTTATAGTTTTATTCTCAGATCATCTTTTCAAGAACTTACAGTGGTATGTGCTCTTAAGAATCTACAACTTGTCTTTGTAGGGTTTAAAGCAGAAGTGTGATGATTAAAACATTATTGTTTGGTTCCTTACAAAATGTCGACAAGTTTTAGGACGAGATCTACACGGATGCTACGGCGTAGTTCTTACTACGCCGTAGCATCCGCGTAGACCTCCCATAAGTTGCTCGTTGTAGCTAGCGTAGGCAAGAGTCTACGCTAGCATCATAGTAGAAACCTAAACAGATATGGGTCGATCAACGTTCCGTATTAAATAGTTAATTGTTTTGGTGAAAACAGCCGTGATGTCATGTTTTTGTTAGTGGTTTTCTCTATCAAACAATAGAAACATAGTTGTCAAACTGCCTGAGGGCCCATGCACACGATGCGTAGCGGCGGCGGAGCGTCGGCGCCGGAACGGTGTCGCTGTGGCGTCCTACGTACAAATACAACGTACAAAATATGGTATGCCACACGGTGCATTCCGGCGTCGCACCGCACGTACACCGGACTTGCAACCCGCGACACGAGGCGGGGAGGGGTGTACGCGTTGCGACGCTGGAGCAGCACCTCTCAGTTGTTTGTGCGTAGAAGAAAGGGAAAGAAGTCACGAAATGAGCTTCAAAATTCAAGAAGTACACCAAATTTGTAAATAAAATTACCTGATCTCCTCATCTCTTGTTAGCCAAAGTTCGTATTATCTTGGTGAACGGCTACGTAGCGAACACAGATACATTGTTCCTTTGTGTACACTGTACAGTGTGACAACATGGCTTTGTACCTATGTCCTCGCGAACTTAGTCATTGAGCTATTTGACTTGCTTTGTCTATGTTAATTGGGTATTTGCAGACCACTTGTTAAGACAAAAGGACAATGCGGTTATATTCTGATGTCGGGAAGAGAATGTGAAACCAGTTTTGTTGTAAATTGACTATCATTAGAAAACATTTGCGGCTAATGTTTTGAAAGATCACTAATCTTTCTCATTATTGTACGTTGATAACATATTAGTGTAAGTCAGTTAAAAAAGCGTTCTTACAAATAACATTGAAGCAATTAACATTACATAAAATCACGACTCTATTCACCGAAGTCTTGGATACAGTTGCAAGAATAGACACCTACATTTCGCCAGTTATGTTTAACCAGCTGCGCCCCGCGGTTTCACCTTCGTAGACTGGGATAAAAAGTAGCCAAGTAATCCAAAAAAAAAAAACATCCAAATCGGTCTAGCCGTTTGAGCGTGAAAAAATAACAAACAAACACACACATATACAAACTCACAAACTTTCGCCTTTATAATATTAGTGTGATAGTGTGATATGGCGGCGAATTACGAGGGGGCGAGCCGATTGCCTTCAACCGGGCACAAATCCAGACTCCGGGCTGCTACTGAGAAATTCCTGATGGTATAACCCAATAACACTTTGCCTGACCTGGGAATAGAACCCAAGACCTCATGCTCAGCAGTAGGGCTTACGACCACTAGACCAACGAGGCAGACTTGCGTAAATCAGTTTAAAAAGTACCTAAAGCCCAATAAATACTTTAAATATATCACTTTGTATTTCAAACTAAGGAGGAGCTCGCGGCTAAGTAATGACAGCCGCACGGGTCGATCCATCAGGTTAAGCTACGCTAGCCGGGGTTGGTCCGTGGATGGGTGACCATCTTTACACACCGAGACTTCTCCGTGCCTCGGAAAGCACGTTAAGCCGTTGGTCCCGACTGTCATTCGTGGATCTTTGACAGTCGTTACGGGTCGTCAGAAGCCCGAAAGTCTGACAACCAATCTTACCAAGGGGTATCGTATTACCCAGTTACTGGGTTGTGGAGGTCAGATAGGCAGTCGCCTCATGTAAAATAATGGTATTCAGCTGCATCCGGTTAGACTGGAAGCCGACCCCAACATAGTTGAGAAAAGGGTAGGCAAATTGATTGACTTTATATTTCAAACAACACTCTATTTGATCCTCACGAATAATCTACCTACCATCATCGTCTGCCTAGCCTTTTCCCAACTATGATGGGGTCGGTTTCCAGTCTAACCGGATGCAGCTGAATACCAGTATTTTACATGGAGCGACTGCCTATCTGACCTCCACAACCCGGTAACTACCATACATACGATACCCCTTGGTAAGACTGGATGTCAGACTTTCGGGCTTCTGACGTCCCGTAACGACTGTCAAAGATCCACGAATGACAGCCGGGACCAACAACGGCTTAACGTGCTTTCCGAGGCACGGAGGGGTTTTGGTATCCATACACGGACCAACCCCGGCAAGCGTAGCTTAACCTGAACGATCGACCCGTGCGGCTATTATTACTTAGCCACAAATCCCCTCTAATATATACTACTAACTAGCTTTTGCCCGCGGCTTCGCCCGCGTTGATTTCGGAAAATATCCCACAGGAACATACTACCGAGAAATCCTTCCTTATTCCTTGTTTACATTATAAAAGGAACCTCTGTGCGAAATTTCAGCTTTCTAAATTCAAGGATTTGGGCTGGGCGTTGATGAGTCAGTTGGTCAGTCACTCAGGACTTCTTTTTTTATTTATATAGATAATCTACCTACCATGGCCTACAATAACAGGTTAGGACAAACCATAATAACTTACTAATATCTTATACGTAGGTACCGTATACGTAGGTAATTCCACGTATGGCAATTATCACTAATTAATCACGCGCCACACCCGGACAATTCAATTAATACGTCCTGGAACCGGGTGAGAATGGCTTAATTTAATGTTAAGGTAATTAGTAGCGGTCTAATGATGAAATTTCTACGGGAAATTTTGCCATGACAACGTCTTTCGGATCAGCTAGTATATAATAAATAAATAAATAAATAAGTCTGTTTTCACCAGATACATGCAACGTACCTATAATACAGCATAGCAGTGACATAAAGAGTCGAAAACGAAGTTTAACCGCCAAAAGATTCACCGGGGCAGCTGGACTTGCAAGCAACAAGACAACAACGTCGTAAAAAAGCCCATCCATATCCTAACACCCGTCTCTCCACTATTCCAATGCTTACTTTACGGTGCATACTGGGTAGGCTCTTTATCCCCTCTATATCCTGAAGGCATGTCTTCCCTACCATTACCGCGCCCCCCGGTCTACTCACAGATATACAATGGTCTCTGTTGCACCATGTACCATGAGGCAGCAGGGTCTAGTGTGAATCTCTGGGTGCATGCGAGTAATCGAGTCTGGTCAAACCACGCTGGGATCGGTGCAATTCATTCATTCATTCAAATCTGCTTTCACCTGATACTTGATCCAAAACAGTCAGTCAAACTAACAAGAATAATTAAGGTATCCTCTTTCCATTCCCCATTGTTATAACTTCAGAATTAGTTACAATATTACCTCGTTAAATCTTAGTTAGGTTCAATTATACACCTATTACGGTTAGTTCTAGACGAGTTTGTTCGAACCAGGAGCACAGTTAACTTCGAAAGTTGATCAACTTGTTTGAAACTGGCGTAATAATGGTTGGTTCTGAATATTTGATGGACCTGATTGTTAATAAACCAATTTTAACATGGCATCTGAGATTTTCATCTACGAAGAAACCGTTAAAACTATAAAATTGAGTTTTTTTAATCAGTACCTACCTACTTCAGGAATTTTTATAGAGCATCTTTTTTAGGGTTCCGTAGTCAACAAGGAACCCTTATAGTTTCGCTATGTCCATCCGTCTGTCTGTCTGTCCGTACATCCGCAGCTTAGCTCAGAGGCTCTTAGTACTAGAAATCTATAATTTGGCATGGATATACATATTCATCACGCCGACAAAGTGGTAAAATAAAATCATGAAAAAAAAAATTTTTAGGGTACCATCTGTACACGTAAAATGGGGATGTATTTTTTTTCTCATCTACCCCATGGTGTAGGGTGTTGTTGGATGGGTTTTTCGATTTTGGAATCCGTTTTTGAAATATTAAGTTTTAAGTGCTAATTTTTGTTAGAGTCAAGTGCCAGCTAAACGGTTAGTTTTGGATGGATGAAACTATCACAGCTAAGTAGACTTTTCCAGGTTACGAGTAATAGTCAAATATTCATGAAACAACAAAAACCCCTTTTCTTAGTCCGCATTATTGTGCAACTACGGAACCCTATTTCTGCGCGTGGCCCGATACGCGCTTGGCCGCTTTTATTTATATTGCTTTCTGTGTCTGCTCTTGACCTTGATCATGCCTTATAGAAAGCGATGGATAAAGTCTATGATGGAACGAGCGTTTACTTTTTAGGGTTCCGTACCTTAAAAGTAAAAAACGGAACCCGTATAGAATCCCTTCGTTGTCCGTCTGTCAATCTATCAAGACCCTTTTTTTTAGGAACGCGTGGAGGTTTCAAGGTGAAATTAATATCAAATACGTATATATTAGTTCAACGCTCCTTTGGAGCTGTAAAAAAATCAAGCTTCTAAGTCAACGCAATACAAAAATACGGCCATTTATGTGTGTGTGTCTGTGTGTCTAACTATACCTAAAAATTACCTCTAACTCTTCACTCTACCTAGGCTGTCATAACACGGTATTTGTATAGCAAACTGAACCTTACATGCACGTCTATCAATATTGAATTATCGGCCGTAATCTAATAGAGCATACGTGAGACGTTAATCTAATATTGATTGTACAGCTTAGTTATAATACGGCCGATGAATCATGGCCATTCCAATCTTTTGCGCAGAAGGCTGCGCAATAACTTTTTATTAGGAATCAAATGGTGACATGACGCGAGTGTGAGTGAGAGAACAAGTGCGAAGAGCCTATGTTCACACTTGCCTTGAACCATCGGCTATCCTAACTAATATTATAAATGCAAATGTGAGTTTGTTTCTTACGCTTTCCCGGCTAAACGGCTGGACCAATTTTAATGAAATTTAGTATGGGGATACTTTGAACACTGGAAAAGGACATGCCTACCAATCTGTCAAGACCCTTTTTCTCAAGAACGGGTGGAGGTATCAATTTGAAATTAATATCAAATATGTAGGTCTACGGTCTCTCAGAGCTCTAAAAAAATCCAGCTTTTAAGTTAATGCAATAAAAAAATACGACATATTTTGATACTCGCAAGTAAATCGAAATCTATAGGGTACCTACTTCCCGTTGACCTAGGAATCATGAAATTTGGCAAGAAGCAAGTATCACAACACAAGTAAAGGAAAAAGTCCGAAAATTGGTAATTTGTAATTTAATCACATATAAAACATTTTTTTGGGATTACAAACTTAAATTTGCAGTTGGAGAATAGACCGTATATCAATGTATGGGAGGACATCTTTTTCAACTACAATGCTGAGTTTGTTTTTGGGATAAATTCTTTTCAACTACGGAACCCTTCATTGTGCGTGGTCCGACTCGCACTTGGCCGATTTTTTTTTTGTCGAATTAGTTCACTAAGCACGTTCACGCAAAAAAAAACCAATAACAACACAGTCATGATGAACGTAAACGCATTACTCGAGTCACTCATCACTAGAGACGTGACATCGAATCGTGCCCGAGCATTCCCGAGCGTGCCCGACCTGAACATTCCCGAGCGTGGCTGAAATTACAATAGGATTATTGTCACCCTGGGTGCCGGTCTCAGAGGTTATCGGGACACACACAGCTGGAATTTGTTATTACCATACCTATGGATTTTGGGGATGAATTTGAATGTAAATTGCATGTGGTGGTAATAGCATTGGCAGGACAAAGGACGTCCATGTTAGTATGTTGTGTTACTTAAGTTATGTTGATGGAATGTGTTTTTGAACTAAAATCTGGGATAACCGATTGCACTGACCTAACTTGGACTTTAAATAAGAAGCAGTGGACTGTAAAACTAGGTAACTTATATCAACTTTTTCAAAATGGAAAGGTACAGCTTAGGAAATTTTAGTTGGCGCGTGTGTCGTCGTTCGGTTCGATGATGAATCATCGGACCTTCGCAGCTTCGGCCCCTCTCATGCGGGTGCGTTGCCCATTCCGCGCACCCGCGCAGCTGTCCAACACCTGAAACGAAGATAGCCGACGGTACCCGAACACCGTTTGTAAAGAACGCGAGACACCTGCTATTGACAACCGTCCATATTTTTGATATTCAAAAAAAACTTTTTTACAAAAAAATACAACCGACTTCCAAAAACAACACTACAAAGTGAAAAATAACTTTAATTTCGGAAGTCGGTGTCTAGTTAAATGTATTTTCGTTTTTTGCCACCGACTTCCGAAATTAAAGTTATTTTTCACTTTGTAGTGTTGTTTTTGGAAGTCGGTTGTATTTTTTTGTAAAAAACTTTTTATTTTTCACTTTTTAGTTGTGGTACCTACCCCACATAAATTCTAATACCACTACCTGCAAAACAAACTAGAACATCATCCATATAAAAGTGGGGAAAAAATACGTATTATTGAAGCTAACTCAAAAACTACCCAAGCAAAGTTATTCAATTTTATATAGAACCAACTGTGATGTATACCCTCTCAAATGAAACAAAAAAAAAATCAAATCGGTCTAGCCATCTTCGAGTAATCGGGGAACATAAATAAAATAAAATAAAAAAAAAATAAAAGAAAGGGTTCCGACGAATTGAGAACCTCCTCCTTTTTGAAGTCGGTTAAAAAAGTAATCATTCCAGTTTGTTTTTAGTTTCTTTTTAATTTTCCAGTCGTTCCTGGTCCTGGATCCTGTGTTCTCTAAGGAACACTCCAAAACCTAAGAGATCACAGTCATATTATCATACATACTAAGTTCTCTTCGTCAACACATCTCCAGTGTAAACGCGACCTAATCCTGCCAATCATAACTATTGGAGTACCTCACCAATAAATGAAATTAAGTGAAGCCGGCACACTGGCACAGTGGCGCCCCCGTGTGGCGAAATTAAGCTCATATGCGAATATTCCGGTACTGTTAAGTAACTAATATGACCTTGAAGACAATTAATACTTTATGCCCTGGTAGTGCGTTTCCGTGGGAAAATTTTCAACCTCCAAGCGGCCGAGTCCGCGGGCGAGAGTTAGTTTGTAGTAAGTAAAAAGCGCGTTATTTATTTCAATATCTAACATCTATATGTCGGAGGAGAATGTGGGCGTTCGTTGCCGGACTGGTCGTCGTCCATTGTTGTAACCGAAATAAGACTCGATATGCACTCTACAGTCGTACTTAGATCGATTTATCAAACAATCACGAATCGGATGCAACTGGATTCGTATCAGAACGCGGCGAGGTCGGGGTGAGGTTGGTAGAGCAGTCCGTTCAGTTCGGTGTCTAATCACGAAGTCTTCGTCAAGTAAAGGAACCTTGATTGACAGCCGTCATCTGTCACCGTTATTTTCCCCCGCAAACTCAAAATGACATTGACAGCTCGCACAGTGATGCCAACCCCATTTCCGAACACACACAAGTCGATTCAACTTGATGTTCCGTTCAGAACCCACGACATATACAGGGTTAGTTTTTAATGACCAGCCAAATTTTCACAGGGTGTTCTACCCATGATTATGAACAACTTTCACTATGGGACCAACTTTGAAATCACGAAAAAAAAATCTGCTGTTTCATACATTTTGGTCGAGTAGGTATTGCACTTTTGTATGAAACAGCTGTTTTTTTTTCGTGATTTTAAAGTTGGTCCCATAGTAAAAGATGTTCATATTCACGGGTAGAACGCCCTGTGAAAATTTGGCTGGTCATTAAAAACTAACCCTGTATATCCTTTTTGCACACAGTACCTACCTACCTATATGTTTTTACTTGAGGTTGAAATATACGTAAATAAAGTCATAATACCGCAGTCAGTGCAACCAATCTCAGGGGACGACCTGAGCTGAGGAGAGATGGTTCCGTCTCACAAAGGAAACGTTGCAGTAATAAGCTGCTTCAGTAAAATATACGTTTTAGAATAAATATAAATGTGTTGCATTTCCCTAGGAACTTGGGGTTTTCGGTATTGTTATGGGTTTCGTTTGTTATTTACGTTATTATTTATATACTTATGGACCCGGTTCTTGTCAATGTGTGCTCGAATGTCAACCGAACCCCATAGGTTCACAACTACTGTAATCCCGCGGTCGCCATTGGATGACGGTATACATATTATATAAAGTTTACTCCATACGTACACTAGGTGTACGTCCGACGTTTAGGAAGTTAAGTGTCTTATACGAATGGACCGATGACGCGGAAGGCACGTTAAGCCGTTGGTCCCGGCCGTCATTCGTGCATCTTTGACAGTCATTACGGGTCGTCAGATGCCCGAAAGTCTGAAAACCAGTCTTACCAAAGGGACGGGGTATCATATTACCCAGTAACTGGGTTGTCAAAGCCAGATAGGCAGTCAATCAATCAATCAATCAACTCAGCCTGTCGCAGTCCACTGCTGGACATAAGCCTCTCCCAGGCTGCGCCACAGTACCCTGTTCTCTGCCTTTTGCATCCAGCCTGTCCCAGCAACTTTCTTACGAATTGATAGGCAGTCACTCCATATAAAATACTGGTATTTCGGTGCATCCGGTTTGACTGGAAGTCGACCCCAACATAGTTGGGAAAAGGCTAGGCAGATTATGATACGAATGAACCGATAATAATCAAATAAACTATTGCTCGGTTCTTATAAACAAAAACGAATCGTTTTGCTTACAAATGGTAATATTTTTTATTGCCAAACTGGGCATATAATAGATTCGTAAGCTAATTTTACCAGTAATAGCTACTTCCATATGGGAGGGTCTAATATGCAAAGCTATGTGGTCTTTGCTTCATTATTGGTAAAGATACAAGAGTCTTAATTTTAACCAATAACGGTGCGTAAATTATAGGAATCGGCCATATAGGCACATCCCCTCAATGGGCATTGTTCATATTTTTTTATATATTGTAATTGAAAAACCATTTCGAGGAATAGCGTTACTGATCATTACGGACTAATTAATCTTGAAACTTATTTATATTTTATTGTTTTTTTTTTTTATAAAATACGAATGACCTTATTTGCCCTTCGAATTACGTCAGCTTTGGCCGTACAGTTTTGTATCGTTGCCTCAAAAAATAAAAAGTAAATGGCAAGTATTGTCTACAATCTGTCAAGTGTCAAATTATAATATAAACATAACCTCATAAGTATAAAGTTTTTACAATTATTATTCCTGCGACTTGCCTCATAATCTCATATACTCGTAAATCTCATTACATTATGTCAACACACTCGATGGATGACGTTGTGTTGACAGATTTAAATTTTTAATTATGTACTAGTGGGGCAACGGCACAATCTTTTGTGCCACTGATGAACCTACCTTGAAAATTTAAAATATTTTAAAATTCAATAAAAAAAATAACGATTGAGCCAATCATCAAAATATTCAAATTAGTTTCTCAAAATGCTCTAAATTTTCAAAAAATTGAATAAAATCTAATGGTTAAAAATTTTAGACAATCCCCATTGTCTTAAAATGCAACTAACTAATAAAGCCTCTTTTGATAGTTTTGGAAATCTATATATAAATAAAGAGAGAACTCCTGAGTGACTGACTGCCTCATCAACGCCCAGCCTTGAACCTAGAAAACTGAAATTTCGCAAAGAGGTTCTCTGTAATATAATGTAAACAAGGAATAAGGAAAGAATTCCCGGTAGTACGTTCCTTTGGGATATTTTCCGGCATCCACGCGGACGAAGCCGCTGGCAAAAGCTAGTAATAACTAGTATTTGGAAAAATACTTTTAATTTTCTACACCAGCATAGAAACACAAACATACTCGGCAAAGTTATTTTACTTTTCTAGCAACAAAACTAAAAACTAAAACACATAAATCGTCTCTCCTGGCATCCTGCCGAAACACATTCGACGTTTTAAGACCTTTTACGTCCCCTTTCATACGAATAAACAGTAAACATAGGCGGGCATAAACATAGATACGGACATTGGTACTTATTGAGGTTTTATTTTTCGTGTCCTGGATGTACGTAGAATGGAATAATAAAGCCAAAAAATGTATAACTGTTATAAGGAAACCGAAACAAAGAAAATTATTGTTTAAAATCGTCGAAATAAATAATACTTTGAGGCGAATTATTTTATATTAGTTGGTGAGGTAGCTACTTGAGAAGTAGGACGCACTTTATTCAAAGCTCATTAATGTATAAATTAGGAAGATATGGTTGGCGCTCCTCGACGTGGACCACATAAATCACATAATTGACTTTAGTCATAATCGAACTGGCGTTTGTGTAGCACATATTTAGCACGTTAAGTAAAATTACCGTAATCGTCTTAATAAGCAGCAACAATGCTTTCTTGTGTTTTCAAAATGAGCACAAAAACCAAAAACAAGTTCCACGGGATTACTTTTCACTTGTAAGTACAGCCAAAAATGTCAATTTGTTGAAAATTATAATATATTTAATGTTTGCTTCTCCATGTTTGTGAGAGCGAGATAGACATGCAATGTCATTCATAATCGTAAACATTCGGCGGCTGACGCGATTTCGCTTGCACGACAGTGCCGGCTCCTATCTCCGTCCTTGTCTATCGGTAACTGTAGATTTGTGACTTTGATCACAGATGTCCGAATTTCGGTGCATGTAGTCGTGCGCCGAGTCCAGGTTTAGTGATTGCGATTTTAGCGCGATACATATCTTCCTCTAATATATCAATGTCAAAAATGGTATTTTTAGGGTTCCGTTCCTCAAAGGCAAAAAACGGAACCCTTATAGGATCACTACGTTGTCCGTCTGTCTGTCGGTCAGTCTGTCAAGACTCTTTTTCTCAGGAACGCGTGGAGGTATCAAGTTGAAATTAATATCAAATACATAAATCTATGTTCTCTTGGAGTCCTAAAAAACTCAGGCTTCTAAGTCAACGCAATAAAAACATACAGCCGTTTTGCGACACATTTTGATACTCGCGACTGTTGCAAGTAAATCAAAACCTATAGGTACTTCCCGTTGACATAGACTAATGAAATTTGGCAAGAAGCAAGGTTTCCCAGCACAAGTAAAGGAAAAAGTCCAAAAATTGTTAATTTGTAGTTTCATGACTTATAATTTTTTTTTTTTTGGGATCCATTTGATTGTTAAGTTTGTTTTTAGGATAAATTCTTTTCAACTACGGAACCTTTCATTGTGCGTGTTCCGACACGCACTTGGCCGAATTTTTTTATTTGCTTTTATCACCACATCATACTCTAATGTTATCTGAGGCTATCACAGTACACACTATACTAGAAATCAACGATATTAATATCCTTTATATTCTATAAAACGAGAGCCGAATTTTGGGCTCAAATCATCATCATTCTCCTGCCCTTATCCCAATTTATTTGGGGTCGGAGCAACTTGCCTTTTTCTTTCTTACTTCTCTATTAGTCATCATCTCGGTAGTCACCTGCCTTCCAGCAATTATATCATCTTTTACGGAGTCCATTCACCGTATCTGTCTTTCCTACTCTTATAGCCATCCACAAAACTTTACTTACGACATTTTCCTCATTCCTTTGCAGCACATGCCCATACCATGACAATCGATTTCCACACAACTTTTCAGTTACCAGTGCCACTTTCAGACTTCCTCATATGTGCTCATTTCTTATTCTATACATTCGCGTAACACCACATATCCCTCTGTTTTAGGCTCAAATATTCACAGTTTTGTTTTTAATACAGTCTCCCACACATAGAGTCTAACTTCAAGCACCGTTGTATTTTATTATAGCTTTCCATTTATGCTTCTTGCAAACTATCGCTGCGGTCTGCGATAACGTCATGGTGGTAATAAAATAAAAAATAGAAAATCTATCGCGTCTCGAAGCGGTAAAGGCGATAAATGTCATTTTGCCAGCAGCAATTAATCAACTTACCTAAGGGTACTTACATAAAGCGGCGCGTTTTCCTGTACAGACCGCTGCAGGTCGATCTACGGCAAGATAGTTTCAATGTTTTGCATGTTTCTTGAAGTGTGATCGTATGGGTTATTTTTACCTACGCGCACCGATCTGTAGTGCTATTCTGTAAATATCTCACCGTGAAAACATGAGTGAAGTCATCTTAAAGTGAGCTGTCAATAGTGTCAACCCCTAGCATCACGGCTCACTTCACGCTCACTTCACCTGAGTTATCACGGTGAGATCTTTACAGAATAGCACTACGGTACCGACTTGTCTTCACCGGCAATCCGCGTCTACAGGATGAAATTGAATTCATGGGTAATATTTTAAGGGGTCATTATACTCATCATTATGAACAACTTTTACTATGGGAACAAACCTGATTCCCGAAAAAAAATCAGCTGTTGCATACCTACATACGCTTGCAAAATTCGTCAAAATGTAGTAAACAGGAGATTATTTATCGCGATTTCAGGTTTGTTCCCATGGTAAAAGTTGTTCATAATGATGAGTACAATGACCCCTTAAAATACTGCCCATGAATTCAATTTCACCCTGTATACGCAAGCACCCTATTCTATTTGCAGTCCATTGTTGAGTGTTTACAATGTCACTAAATAAATAAATGTATATAATTTTAAAAAACAATAACTATAATTCTTAAATTCAATTCTATATTAATAAAACAGTATAACTCGCTAACTACTTAACTAATAATACAATTTATCACATTAGGGGGGATGCGCTAAGGTAACCCGTGAAACTCAAATTTTCTTACGTTTTTTGCACTTTGCAGGTCAGTGTCAGGTTGTATGTTGATTTAAATATGAGACGCGGCCGTAGCTAATATGGCTTTACAGAATTATAATCATTAGAATCAGCAATACAACTCCATAAGTTAGAATTGACCTCAAAGAAATCGAGGTTTGAGGTCAATTCTAACTTATGGAGTTGTATTGCTGATTCTAATGATTATAATTCTGTAAAGCCATATTAGCTACGGCCGCGTCTCATATTTTAATCAACATACAACCTGACACTGACCTGCAAATTGCAAAAAAACGTAAGAAAATTTGAATTTAGCGGGCTACGTTAGCGCATCCTCCTTAAACACCCAGTTTTCTTCCTCCTCTCTCCTTCCTACTTGATGTATGCTTTGCCCGACAGGGTCCATAATTTCCCCACCAACGTTATACATTATGGTACGCAATAAAGAATTGAGAATTGAATTGAATTTAGAATACTGGTCTCAAGAGGCACCAAAAAATTAAGTCCTTTAGCTTTTTAATCCAGTCCACCTATATTCCATTCACAATAAGATGAGACATTGAAACAAACCTATTTTACAGTCCGTTGAACCGATTTTGACTTCTATTCCGTAGACTTAAGGATGACATTAAAGGAAAAAAAGTGGTTACAATACCAACTGTTTACTGCAGCTGCCATTTGTCATGCCACCAACGCAATAGAAGTCAAAATCGGTTGAACGGACTTTTATGGTTTATTTACCTTTTATCCCACGGCTTCCTGAATACGGTATAGTTACTGAAAATCATAGATTCCATAGCAACAATCATCAACCATCTTAAATCACGCTTCCTACAAGCTCAATATAAAGTGCTAAAATTTAAATAAATCTCATTACACAAATAAAGTTATACGCTTCAGAGTATCAGTATATTTTCAGCGTAAATGAGAGAGCTTACTGAAATGTTTTATCTACATTACTTTATTATGCAAAAATAAGGCGTTATACGTTATCTAGCTTAAGAAACGTACAATTGAAATTCTTTTGGATCAAAAATAAAATTAAACTTTATGAACACTGCAGGAAACTGGATCTGGATCAGGTTTTTCAGGAAATGTTTACTAAATCTTAGATTTAAGGCACGGACTAGAAAAAAAAGAAGGATTCCGCGCCACGCATATCGAAAGTGAAGCACAGTAAATATGCCGGGACCGTTTGTACAGACACGTCTCACGCACACATTTACATCATAGTATGCCGACCGGCCGCCATTATGTGACACGACGGCGTCTTTGTCAAATCACGCACACATAGATCGGTACGGTGCTTCACTTTCGATACGCGTGGCGCGGAGTCCTTCTTTTTTTCTAGTCCGTGATTAAAGTTATTATTACGTTTACCAGCCCTCCGATATAAACAAAGAAATCTATAGACTCGTAGAAATAAATATAGCTGGATCAAGCTCAAGTAAAAACTTGCCATGTTTTATGTGAGTAGAGCAATAAACGAAAGATAATATCAGCAAGAACACCGAAGAGCTGATATGATTAACCGCAGACAGCGCAAACTCTACGTCTAGTCGCTGCAACAAATCGCAGAGTTGTCTTGTCGCTGCGACTTTGAGTTGCATTTTGCGTCTGTCATGTCATTCTGGAGTATTCGTGAGAGACGATTGTGTTATTCATATTGTTTAAAGTTTATTGGCTAAACATTTTAATCAAGCTCAATCCTACCCCCATAATTATAATAACTTAAGTTTTTAGTCTTAAATCTCCTGATCTATAACGTTAGATTGTAATATCAATTTTTTGCAGCTCCTCACATTGCTAATAATAAAATAACAAATAATATGTGAAACCTAGAATAAGCTTGTCATTGTGAGGAGAAATAAAGAACTATTGTGAGTGAATATGGAGCCTCTAGTTGTATTTGCCTTGTTGATAATCATGCGAAGGTGAAGGCGCAATAGAAACACACGTGCACCTTTCCCAGCGCTCAAAGCAAGACTGACGCTGACTGTCTGTTGCATGCGACTGACGTCGGGTGTGGGCGTCGCGTGCACCGTGCATCTATTCGTTGCGACTCCCCTAGCCTGTCATTGCGATTATGCAACTCGACGCCGAGTGTGCGGAGCTTTGAAAAAAAATATAATTCGCAGCCTGTCGTTGCATCTAGTCGCCGAGCTGTCGCAGTCGCATGTCGCATATTGTGCACTATGCCTAAAAGTTCGTTTTCATGCATGCTGAATCCCAGACAATCCATCCACCATTTTATCTATTTTAAAACAAGTGTCAATCTGTCTTTCACTTACAAATCCAATTAATTTAAACTTATCACGTCAAACCAATATTAAGTTGACGTAAAGAGTAAAAAATTACGTCACAGCTTGAAAATATTCTTAATTCAAATCAACATTCCGTTCCGAAAATTCAACAAAAACTTTTTCATTAAAATGCCCGGGAACATCTTGTAGGAGCATGAAAATGTAGAAAAACCGCAGTTGAGCCGTTAAGATAAAAGTTTACTCGATTTATGAGACATTGGGTGGGTCAAGAGCTCCACAAGAAAGGTTTAGGCGGGAGAAGACGCGATAAAAGCAGCTGTTTGCAGTTTGAGATGAGGTTTAAGACAATGGATGACAGCGGGGACAAGACCTCGATCCTTGCCATAAATTTAGGGTCGGTGTAGATTGAGTTCTGAGACGTAATTTGGGGGAAAACTTTCTAAACTTCGTCTTCGACTTCGTCTACGATCCAGGATGAAAAGTAGCATATGTCCTTATCCACATCATGGTCTATCTGTGTGCCAAATTTTATACAAATCCGTTCAGCCGTTTTAGCTTTGGTGAAAGCGTAACAAACAAACAAACTCACTTTTGCATTTGTAATATTAGTTAGGATTTCGATGGGACTAAAGCTTCGGCCATACCTGAGCGACCAATGCGTTTACGAAGCGGGAGCGTCGTGTTATCTTATGGCGCCTTGCATACATGCGCGACCGCGACACGGGAAGACCGCGTTTGCAAAGCGGGGACGCAGTCGGACGTACGCGTCTTGTGGTCAGACGTGTGGTGGAGCTTGTGTATTCTGAACAAAGCGAGAATTTTATGAACAGTGACTATTATTTGTGCCATTTATTATGTTAATTGCGCTTTACAATGTCAACCCTCAAATATCACACAATTTTCGTGATTAAAAAACCCAGCTTTGCAAATAAAAAGTGTATGTCTCAGCTCCGACGCACGAATGTCGAAAACAAAGGGTCTACGATCCTTTCGTCAGGTGATTTTCTATTGTTGGACAACAATTTAGGTGTTAAACTAAGCTATAGACGTGCGGCTTCTGTGACTATTCACTAAAAATGAGGTACACGGTTCGCGATGTGGGTGGTGGAGGTGTGCACGTAAAAGTTTCGCGTTGTAGACGCTCCGGGTTTGCATCCCGCGTCCCGCTAATTGACGCTCAGGTCTGGCTGTACCTTTAAGGTTAGCATAAAGCAAGCATAGCATAATCAGGCTATAACGTTCCCACTGCTGAGACACAGGCCTCCTCTCTGTGAGAGAGAGTAGTAATCCACCACGCGGGCCCAGTACGGGTTGGTAAGATAAAAAGGAAATAAAGGATTGGCAGTGTTGGTATTGGTGGAAATAAAGCAACTAGATAAGAAAACATGGCTTTTATTTGTATACTAATTAACTAATTGTACTTACCAATTATTGCTAAAGGTTCTATACTGGAGACGTAATGTGTCAAATCAAAGGAAACGTCACACAATATTTGTTATGGCGATTCTTTGCTGATTATTAAGTCCAGCAGTGGACATCTTTCGTCTCATATTCCTTTCAAAGAAGCTCACAGCATGAAAACAACATAATACTTGCATAATATAACACGCAAATAAGCACAAGTAAACAAAAACCTCATTTCACAACAACCGCTTTCATCACCACCAGAAAAAAAAGTAGAAAAATATTCGAAAATAGAACGATAGTAAACCACCTCCCCTAACTTGATCTCTAATCTCACATATCGCGACCTATCGCTACACAATGAAAGTATATCGAGTAGAGGCTTTGCTCCGTTCGATACAATCGGGATTCAATCCCGTGCCGAGTATTGGAGGGTAGTCAGGAATTCAGTTGCGACTACGTGGCTCGAATGGAAACATTTTTTTTGTAACTGTATTTATGATTGACGTTGGCTGTGCAGGTTTTGAGGGGAAGTAATCTTTGTTATGTTGGGTAAATACTTTTTTGTAGGGTATTTTTAACATTTTCTACTAATTTTTCCGCCCAGCTTTAAATTCTTCTACTACTTGAACTACCCGAAAATAGCTCTTGCTAAACAATTATTTAAATAAACGTTTTTACTCTCGAAAATAAAGCTAAGAAACTACAATTGAAACATAAAGCAGGGCAGTAAATGACGAAGCCACAAAACCTGTGCAGCCAGGCGATTTTATAAAACTGACAGCTGCTTCTATGCTGCCAGTCAATCTAACATGGCTCCGGAGGCCCTCGCACGAACGTGCGAAGTATAAGTACTTACCGTAAATTCTACCGATATTTGAATAAAACACAACAGCTGTCCTATACTCGTATCATGTTTGTTTAAAATTATGCGGCAAGCACAATTTGTGTCATCCAAACATATGAATAATATACGAAACGAGTATTTTCAACTTTGAAATCATTCGGTTTTACGTTAAATTAACCGCACTTTCGTGCTAGACCCACGGCTTAATACCGTAACCGGCCAGCGAGTACGTTACAGACCCATATCAAAATAAATCTTTGCGTCAATTGTAAAACGGGCCTTCTACTAGATAAATTTAAAAAAACTTTTTTACAAAAAAATACAACCGACTTCCAAAAACAACACTACAAAGTGAAAAATAACTTTAATTTCGGAAGTCGGTGTCTAGTTAAATGTATTTTCGTTTTTTGCCACCGACTTCCGAAATTAAAGTTATTTTTCACTTTGTAGTGTTGTTTTTGGAAGTCGGTTGTATTTTTTTGTAAAAAAAAAATTATATTTCACTTTTTAGTTGTGTACCTACCCCACACCAATTCTAATACCACTATCTGCAAAACAAACTAGAACATCATCCATATAAAAGTAGGGGGAAAATACGTATTTATTGAAGCTAACTCAAAAACTACCGAAGCAAAGTTAATCAATTTTATATGGGACCAACTGTGATGTATACCCTCTCGAATAAAACAAAAAAAAATCCAAATCGGTCTAGCCATCTTCGAGTAATCGGGGAACATACATAAAAAAAAACCTCCCACTTTTTGAAAACGGTTAAATAAAATTAAACAAAATCTTCATAAAGATAAGATATGATATATACCACCACCGGCCAAACCCGATTTCGGGTCAAACTAATCTATCCTAGGCCAAACCAGTTTATCTTACGCGTGTTAGAATATACTAGTTTAGCCCAGGACAATCTAGTTTAGCCTAACCACTTTAGGCTTAACTATTGAATCGTTGCTTGTGACAAAATAAACACTGGATAAACTAAGTAAATCAAAGGTTATGTCGTAGCCAACTAGCTAGCTTTTGAGGTACTTAACCCTAAAAACGGTCACAGAACCGAGTAACCCAACCCCGACTCTACGTGGTACTTGTATGCTTTACCCCGAAAGTTTAGTTTTTTAGAGCCGTAGGCGCGTAGGGAGGGCAGCCTCCGCCCGCTGTAAAAAGGCGCACGCACCATGCGAGCCGTAGCGGCCGAGCATGGTCACTGCAGGCGACCAGTAAGCCAAGGCTGTGAAGGCATTTATACTTGCGCCTTATTACGCAAGGGCGAAGAGGCTGTACTTCCCGTAGCGCCGGAGATGTTGATTCTCAATGTGTTGATAAGTCCTTTTTTTCATAGTGCCCCGTTTCGTAACCTATGTTACCATCAGTTAGGCCATACTAGTTCAGCCTAAAGTATTTAGGTCAAACTAGATTGTCCTAGTATATTCTGACACGCGTAGGTTAAACCGTTTTGGCCTAGGATAAACTAGTTTGGCCTGAAATCGGGTGTGGCCGGTAACATTTATATTTACCCGATATACCCGGAAATTAACTGGATGTGCTAAAACAGGCCGTAAATCTCGGACCTGCAATATGCAAAATAAAATATTATTTTTTGTATGCATACTTGAGCGGTGTAAGCGCTCGTGGCACGGTGTAACTTTGTTAAAGCATTATACAGTGTGTATCTTACATGTCATATTTAGTAAACAAACACATTATGAACATCACGTGTTTTTGCGTCAATCATAAATATTAAGTAAGGCATGAACATGTTTATCTGTGCAAATAATACGGTACGAATTACAGCAAAAACTGCTCGAAATTAAATATTTAAATCGATATCACATAACATCACGCCTTGTATCCCCAAAGCATTAGGCAGAGGTGTAGCTACAGTACACCCATATTTCACCAGTTATGTTTTAGTCCTATGTAATAGGGGCGAGCCTATTGCCACTATTGGGCACAATTCCAGACTCCGGGCTGCTACCGAGAAATCTTATGAAAATTCTAATGATCAATATGTATGTACGCCATATTTTGCTTAGTAAATAGGACTAGTAAAAAAAAACACCTATCGCATTTTGTCACCTCTCTCGCTGACACGGGAGAAAATTTTTAAGAATGCTAAATGAAAAGTTGCTTAAAAGAACTAATAAATAATATTAATTTACAATAGGTAACAATTAAAAACACAGTTTTATCGTGGCATTCATTTAACTCATCTAAAAAACAGATCACAATACTTATTGAGCTGAGTTTATTAGAAATGTGTTTTTAATAAATTAGTTCGCCAATTGATTACATTTTCAAAAAAGCATCTTTTCATTCTGCATAGACCACTGCATATCAAGGAGTAAACCGGGGGGCGCGATAATGGTAGGGAAGTCGTGCCCTTAGGGTATGAAAAGATTATTAAAACTGAACCGGATCTGCATCCTAGAGTAGGCAAAGGCATTGTGGAGAGACGGGTTACTACCCCCCCGGTTTATCTATGGATGAGCATCTTTTAACGCCGTCGCTGCTAGATTGTTTCAGGTCCAACTTCACCGGTGAATCTTTTGGTGGTCTTAAACTGCTTTCTCGACTCTTTTATAAGTCACTACTATGATGTGTTACAAGTTGCAGTTTCCAAAATCTTCGTCTGAAATTTTGCTACTATCCATTTCAGGTTCCTTGTAAATGTCGCTAGCAGCCTTCTTGATCTTATCTCATTCTTCAGCCGTGTCCATCCAAAATTGATTTCCTTGTCGAAGCATGGCCTGTTTTAGGTGAAGAGGACAGAGACGTGACGTTAAACGTATTTAGAGATTTGTTGTGCAAGTAGGCCTTCTTTTAATTCGCCATCTAGAACAATTGGAGAACGATCAATACCTTGATTTACTTTTATTTCTATACCATAAAATTCCTTATAATTAACTATACAGCAAATAAAGATATACCGTCCATTTATTAATTTACGAGGCAATAAAACGGTTCGTTATCAAGAAACTACGTATATTCCACGTCTGGTCTAATGTTCTCGATATTGTACAGTCAGCAGAATAGTTTGGCGAGAAAGTAAATAAACTAATTGTTATGAAGACACGAATTCCTTTTAAATGCCCTAAATAAATTAAAAACTCTATGATACAAGTCAAAAAGGGACACATTATAGCATACGCTGCAACGCAAATATTTTTTCCGAAATATATTTTTTAAACATAGCACACGAGTGCCGTCATACTGTTGAAGAGTCAATCCAGAGCATAAAGTCAACAAGTATTAAAAGTTAATTATATTATAGTAACCATGTATATTGAACGTTTTTGCAGGCTGTACATCATTATTCCCTCGTTTCAGTATTTTGTTCACGAAGGATTTGTGTAATCGGGTCAGGCAGATAAAATAGCGATTCTTGCCTTAGGCGATGTTTACATAAGGACCGTGTGAGTACCTCTCCAGCAGTAACTAAATACCCGTATTTACTTAAATAAAAGGTAAAGTTTCAGATTTCAGTTGGTTCTTTGTTACACGTGGGACTGAAAAGGGTTTTTTTATCAGTTTTGACCTCTTTGTGAGACCTTTAAACTAATTATAATTTAATTTGTTTATGAGAACTCGCAAAAATTGTTGGTGTCACTTTGTAATTAGAGATGTAATTAAAAAACTGGCCAAGTGCGAGTCGAATTCTTGCCCGAAGGGTTCCGTACCATTATCTATAAAAACGGCAAAAAAATCACGTTTGTTGTATGGGAGCCCCCCATAAATGTTTGTATTATTTTAATTTAATTATTTATTTTTAATGTGAACATATAACTAAATATTCTGTATATTTCAAGCGTCTACCTGTTGCCGTTATCAATATTGAGCAAAAACGAGCAAAAAAAACCCCTTAAATATTTATTTTATTCTGTTTTTTTAGTATTTGTTACAGCGGCAACAGAAATACATCATCTGTGAAAATTTCAACTGTCTAACTAACGGTTCATGAGATACAGCCTGGTGAAAGACGGACAGACAGACGGACAGCAGTCTTAGTAATAGGGTCCCGTTTTACCTTTTGGGTACGGGACCCTAAAAAGGAACCTTTAGGGCGAGCGCTCACTTGTGATTTTTAGTCGGCCGATAGTTTGATCGTTCTGGGAATCAGTATGGAGTTATATGGCAGCGCGCATGAGTGCGTGTATTTTACGCGTGTACTATCTACCGACCGACCGAACTATCGGCCGACTAAAAATCACAAATGCGTGCTCCCCCTTACGCAGTTGCTACGCAGCTACGAGCATTCCAAGTAAGACTACGAATTTTGCTACGACTGCTACGAATTTTATTGTCTGCTACGAACCTACTACGCCAGTCTAGTAAACTACTTCTACCATACATTCGAGTACCACTCAAAATTCAAAGAAACTTTCGACCATTTTAATGAATGCAACTCCAAAGCTTCGCAGTTCCACCAACCTCATAAAAAAGCGAGCAACCCATTGACAACTGTGTACAAGTCCTTACGCTATCTCTCCACGACCTCAAACCGGCGAAATGAATTTTGTGCATGACGTATTCACTGTTTATACCAGTTTTATTCGAAAATGGAATATCCCTATTGCTCCAAATGGTTCGGCAATCTCCGGAAATCTTCGGGATTGTGTTCATCGCTTGGTTCGTTATTTGATTGATGTTTGTCATTCAGCAGGGATCGTCACACGATTGAGCACAAATTGTTTGTTTTGACATATCGTGAGACTGCGGATTCCGTTCTTGCTAAATGGTTTCCGATATTTGGGTCGTAAGGTTTTATTAAATAATAAATAAATAAATAAATAAATATGTTTGGACATATCACACAACGCCATCTAGCCCCAAGCTAAGCAACCTAATGCTTGTGTTATGGTAACGAGATGGCTGATAAACTACTTATATACATTTTTTTTTTTGTAAATACATACATATTATAGATAGAAAAACACCCAGACTCGGAACAAATACTTGTAGGTCGTACAAATATTTATTCCGTGCGGGAATCGAACCCGCGACATGCTGCGCAGCAGTCAATCGCTCAACCACTGCGCCAACCGTGTCGTCAAAAATATTCTAGGGAAAGAGATTCGTATGCTGATTCTTTTGTACTATGATTATGTTGTCCAATGAAAATCATCATACTAAGTTAAGGTGTAATATGTTTTAAAGCCGTACCGGTTCATTAGTATTGTAAGCCGTGCCTTTTTCCACGTGTGCCTTGAACTATAATTACGTAATTGACTCATGTGTTAGACGCTAGCTATTATAGATATAATAAAATCAAATATATTTAGTTACTTTCACTTTGGACACTTTTCACTTCAAAGGCTGAACGACAACTGGTGTATTATCTATGAACTGACTAACAATTCCGTTGCGACACAAAACTATGTACTATCACATATTAATACAGATGGGACACTCCGCAGTTTAGGTATGAAGCTACAAGTACGCGGCGTAGCCTCACTGAGTCAATTCAGTGTCGGCTGCCGCGCACCGGCCGGCTCGCACGTTAGTTCGATACTCACTCACGCGCCGCGTCGTAAAAGAAGACAACCCTAATGAGTCAGAAGGTATAAGAGTTACTCGATAGAAAGAGAGGCAACTTATAGGTGAATATACGAGTAACTGTAGATAATGAAGCGTTGTGCGACCTGAATTGTACTTTATTGTGTCGTAGCAAGAGTCGCTTTTTAGGGTTCCGTACCTCAAAAGGAAAAAACGGAACCCTTATAGGATCACTCGTGAGTCTGTCTGTCAGTCTGTCCGTCTGTCACAGCCAGTTTGCTCCGAGTCTAATGGACCGATTAAGTTGAAATTTGGTACACATATGAATTTCTGTGACCCAAACACGGACGAGTAAAGTAAATAAATTAAATTTGAATATAGAGGTCACTTTTGGGAGAAAATTAAAAAAAAAAGTTTTGCAAACTACACCATGTGGCATATCAAATGAAAGAACTTACTATGAGAGTCTCAAATATATTATTTTTATAATTTTAAAATAAATTGTTTTAAAGTTATTCAAGAAAATAGACGAAAATTGACCATTCCCCCCCCCCCTTATCTCTGAAACTACTGAGACTAAAATTTTGAAAAAAATACAGAAAATAGATCATTACCTATAGATTACAGGAAAACCTGTAAGAAGTCTGTGGTCTTAAAATAACATGGTAAATCTATAAATAATGTGAGAACAAACTTACATTTACAGTTGGAATGTATGGAAGAACATGTTTTTCAACTACAATGTTAAGTTTGTTCTTAAGATAAATTCATCCCAACTACAGAACCCTTCATTGTGCGTGGTCCGACACGCACTTGCCCGGTTTTTATATTTAATTAAACGATTTTGCGGAGTGTCCTATCTGTATTAATCGGTGGTACTATGGTAAAGCAGTACGGCGCATCAAGCGCCATCTGTTGACGGACGTTATAATTATGCACTGCTCTACCTTAGCATGTATCTGAACAATGCAATAACTTTAGAAAATATGGCAAGTGCTTAAATTTATTATATTGGTCTTTACCTATGAAATTGCCGTTCTGCAGTACTGGCCATTTCAAATCAAAATAATTTTTGTTTGGCTAAGAATTCTAATTTCAAATTAATTTTATTTTAAAAACATGGATTTTTTTTTCCAAAAGTAGTCATTTGTTTATTGATTAGTGTTACATTTTCATCGCATTTCAATCTTTTTCGTCATCATGGATACGTTAAAAATTCGAGTAATTATGAAATATGAGTACCGTCGTGGAAGCAACGCGGCACAAGCGGCACGCAACATCAACGACGTTTACGGAGCTAACACTACAAACCAACGCACCACTTGTTATTGGTTTGCTCGCTTCCGTTCTGAAAATTTTGACCTGAAAAATGAACCTCGCGGTCGTCCGAAGACTTTGGTCGACAATGACGAATTAAAGGCGATTGTGGAAGCTGATGATACACAATCTACGGCTGAATTAGCAGCAGCTTTCGACGTTAGCGTCAAAACAATATTGGTCCATTTGCGTCAAATTGGCAAGGTAAAAAAGCTTGACAAATGGGTGCCCCACGAACTCAATGATCGCCAGCGCGAAGTACGCGTCGAGACGTGCCTTGCACTGCTCAACAGACACACAAATGAAGGAATTTTGAACCGCATTGTTACCTGCGATGAAAAATGGATTCTGTTTGATAACCGCAAGTGCTCAGCAAGTTGGTTGGATCCTGGTTCAGCACCTAAACAATGCCCTAAACGAAAACTTACCCCTAGAAAAGTGATGGTCACTGTTTGGTGGTCTAGCGCCGGTGTGATTCATCACAGCTTCTTACCAAACGGGGTGAGCATTACTTCAGATGTGTACTGTGAAGAACTGAACACAATGATGGAGAAGCTGGCACATCTCCAACCACCATTGGTCAATCGCTCGTCTCCGCTGCTCCTGCACGACAACGCGCGACCTCATACTGCACAGCAGACGGTCTCCAAGTTGCAAGAACTGGGGTTGGAAGCTCTCCGTCATCCGCCCTACTCACCAGACCTTGCGCCTACAGACTACAACTTTTTCCAGAATTTGGATAACTTCTTGGCGGGAAAAAATTCAATACCCGAGAGGCAGTACAAAATGCCTTTGAAGAATTTGTTGCCTCCCGTCCAGCTGATTTCTTTAAGAAGGGCATCAATAAATCGCCACTGCGTTGGCAAAGATGCATTGATTGCATGGGTGATTACTTCGATTAATACAAATAAAAAATGCATGAAAAAAATTCGTTTACATTTTTTCATACAAAACGGCAATTTCATAGGTAAAGACCTATTATATGTTTTATTTATTTATTTATTTATTTATTTCCAATACACGTATTAATTATGTACAATTGGTTTTAGCCACACAACGAAAACCTCTCAGGGCTTATCTGTGTGCTGGCAAGCCGCTCATTTAAATTTACAAAAATGTTTATTACTGCAATGATACATAAAATATTTATATAATGATGATAACAATTTATTGGTGCATTAAGAGAAATTTTGTGTAAAAAAACGTTTGGATTTGTACTTATAACTTTTCGAACCCATCCTGTACAACATTTGCAAGTCCTCTGGAAGTTTATTAAGGAAAAATGGTACCAAATATTCTGCAATCCTCATGCCGTACACGTTATTGAACTTTGGTAGGATGTATTTACTTTTAATTGGTATCGTTCTCAAAAAGTCAGGTCTTGTTTTTTCGGTTAGCAGCTCAGGTCTATTGACTTCCGCAAGAGTAAAAAATTCAACTTTATTGAACACATTCATAACATTACAATATTTATAGAGGTCGTCGTCACTGTTTTTGAATTTCTTGTTTATATGTTTTGGTGTAATTACTTTTAATATTCGTAGTTGTAGCTTATAGATATCTGTCAGGTATGTATGATAAGTTCTCCCATAACTGCTTAGTCCATGTGAGACATTGGTGCCGATTCTGTTGTGCACAAACTAAACTTAATTTAGGCTATTGCTAACTTTTTCTCTCTATTATGACAAGAAAGGGACGGAAGTAAATTAGAGCTGTCAAATTAGTTAGAACTAATTTTTCCATAGACATTTAGACGACACGTAAAAACATGTCGACTAAAACACACCTTGAAGCGCAAGGCGTGAACTAGTTTGACATCTCCAACTTAGTTCATAGCTATAGCCGTCCTTTTCTCGCGCTGCCTGTTAGTAAAAGATAGCGATTCTCTAATTTTAGTTTAGTGCGTTCACAAGAGAATCGGCACCAATGTTTATAAAACAATAATTATGGTAAAGCGTAATTTGAGTAACAGAACAATGATCAGCGAAACAATAACATTACTTATTAATGAGTGGTCTTATACATGCCATGGTGAAAAATTGCCAGTCACCAAGGTTGGTAAGTGGATTTGCTAGTTTAACCTTGTACCACGAATATTAACTAGGTATTTTTTAGACGTTTTCACAGATATCAATTTATATTTTTCATTTCTAAAATAAAGACGCGGTCACTCATCACAATAAGTCCCATAAATTTTAATCAACTTGAATTCACACAGCATAATTGATTTGCAGAAAGGTAAAACCGCTTAAACTAGTGATATTATAAAGGAAAGATAAGCTACGTTCATACTGAGTGGCGTTCGGATATTGTTGCGTTGTTATTACAAATGTACTTACATATTATTGGTGTATAGTAGTTTTTAACTACGACTGCGATAGATAATACGGAATGTATGATACAGAAAGAGACAGCTTGATATTTTAGATATATTGTCACGCCACGGCCACGCTTTGTTTCGCTCGCTAGACCGACTAAAGCAAATTACTACAGTAGGGATGATGACTAAAAATTTTTCTTTTGTCCGTCATGTAAATTATTAGAAAATATAGGACAAGTATTTTTTCTTTTTTTACACAATCAAAAGATTACGGCGATACATTGAGTTAAAACATCGCGTGACGTCACTTGTAGCTAGATTTTATACGTACTTACAAGTGACGTAGCGAGCCCCCACTCCCCGACTTTAATGCGTGTTATTTGTATGATAAAGCAAAAAATACGTGTCTAATATTTTTTGTATTATCTGACTAGGACTAAATAGAATTTCTTTGTTTTTACCCAGACATCATCCCTATTGTCTGAATTTGTCTGCAACAATTTGCACGCGCTAGTGCCATATTTACCTCTATAGTTTTATAATATCAAGAGGAGCTCGTGACTAAATAATAACAGCCGCACGGGTCGATCCATCAGGTTAAGCTGCGCTTGCCGGGGTTGGTCCGTGGATGGGATGGGATCGGAAAGCACGTTAAGCCGTTGGTCCCGGCTGTCATTCGTGGATCTTTGACAGTCGTTACGGGTCGTCAGAAGCCCGAAAGTCTGACAACCAGTCTTACCAAGGGGTATCGTATTACCCAGTAATTGGGTTGTGGAGGTCAGATAGGCAGTCGCTCCATATAAAATACTAGTATTCAGCTGCATCCGGTTAGACTAGAAGCCGACCCCAACATAGTTGGGAAAAGGCTAGGCAGATTGATTTTTGAGTTTTATAATATCATAATGGCTTAAACCCATAAATATTATTTATTACAATGTAGAAAAAAGGTTGAAAGTAGGAGGAAAACCAGTTTTTCCAGTATCACGCCTAATTCAATGGATTATATTCATTATTCTGGCAACCTTTTTATACATCTTTAATTGATGTTATGATGCCTGTGGGCATAAACCACGGTTCTGACAGCTGTCAAAAGTATTTATAAAAGTTTTTTGGTGGAAGTAACAAAGGGAAGTTGTGCGAATTACCATTAAAGAATTGGTGGATGGGAAAATGAATTTTATCATCTGACTTTCTTTGACTTTTTTTTATTCCAAGATGTGCCAGTTATTCAGAGATCTACCTACATTCCATTACAAGATTCAGAGACTGCACTTATAAGCCATTGAGGAAAATGGTCATGTGGTTTTTAATTAGAAAAAAAAAATCCAAACCTAGTACCTTTACGTGCTCCTCAGGCGGAAGGTTTTCATGGAAACTGAAGACAGCAAAAGTTAATGTAACTTGTATTTGTTCCCTCTGATACTCGAATTCACTTTGTTATCTTAACAACACATACAGAATTTTAAAAAATGTATACAACACGTACCTAAATCTTGTTATTAACGCTTTGAAGATATTTAATCTTCGTCATTAAATGTTCTACCAATTGAATTAAGCACCTGCGCCAGGCGTCTGACGCAAAAGCTATGTATGTATGTCATTAGGAACGTTTACATACAATGTATATAGGGATCTTTTAAGCTATCATTAGCACATTTAACTATACACATCTTTGTTGAGCAGATGTGCTCTTAAAAATGTAAGCGGGAAGAATGATAATTGTACGGTCTCATCGCCGTACATTTTTCTGCTTACTCTATAACCTACTTTAGGCCAACGATGCGCGTCATAATTTATCATTATAAAATAACATGACTAAACGAATTTAAATAGTGAACTTATAACTGTGTAGCTATCAACAACTGAGACAAATAATTGCCTTCCACTCTAGTACCGTTACTTAAATAAACTACTTAGTGCATCTTAGTGGATCGTGTTTCTCTATACAACCTTCACATCAAATCTGTGTACGGAGTTAACTATTACAACCCTTATGTATGTACCATAAATGTTTATGGTCCTTCGAGCCGGATACTACAAGCATATTCTACATTAACAATTTGATAAGCAAAAGTTTATATAAAAATAAAACACTGTTAACAATGTGTTTCAAACCAATACCATTAAAATTACGATATACGGATACCTACTGATGATAGAATCGAGTTTAATTTTTTATCAACATAATCCATCAAACCTTCAAATACACTTTCAGAACACCGTTCCACAAAAGTTTCTCTCTCAATTTTAAATAAAAGCGTAATACGACAAGACTTGAGCGGAGAGCTGTTCATATGCTAATGTGCAAGTGGACACGACGGGCACTCGAGCAGTGGCAATTGTGGGATGCAGATTACAGCCTTTGTGGCACGTCTGGGACTGGCCCACGACTATTATAACATACTAGGTGTTGCCTTTAGTTTAACACGTACAAAGGAAAACTTTATTGTAAGAGAGTCGTGGAATACTCGTATATGGAATATGGAGAACCTGGGTTGTCAAAGTATTTTTTACAAGAAAACAACTGACTTCAATAAAAAGCGACTACAAAGTGAACAACAATTTAAGATTAGATCCAATACTAAAATTGTTGTTCACTTTGCCATAAATAATGCCAAATTGCCACCTCCTTTTCCTCCTTTACGGATTTCAGAGGAAATTGCAATTACTATAGATGTGTGTTAGTATTTGTATTTAGGAAGACGCTTGTAGCCTAAAAGGCTAATGAATCATGTAGCCAAAGTCTAAACAAAGATGCGGATGGATTTACTGAAAAACAGTTTAGGTATAATTGGATAAAGATAAACTTTGTCTTTATAGAAAAGCGGAGTTTCCAAAAACAGACGTATTTGCTTAAAAAACTTTTTTTACAATAAAATACAACCGATTTCCAAAAACAACTATACAAAGTGAAAAAAAACTTTAATTTCGGAAGTCGGTATCTGGTTAAATGTTTTTTCATTTTTTGCCACCGACTTCCGAAATTAAAGTTATTACACAACTGTAGTGTTGTTTTTGCAAGTCAGTTGTATTTTTTTGTAAAAAGTTTTTATTTTTCACTTTTTAGTTGTGGTACTCCACACAAATTCTAATAGTTACCACGACCTGCAAATGAAACTAAAACATCATCCACGTAAAAATTGGGGACAAAATACGTATTACTGAAGCCAACTCAAAAGCTATGATGAGGTATGATGAGGTAGGTAGGTCAGATCTGACTAATAAAAATGTGAGCATAGGAAATTTTAAAATGTTCCATAACTCCAGACACATGATTTTTTTCTCAATGGTGGCTGCACTACTCGCCTTAAGAGGAAACGCGGTCACTCAGGTCATTGGCTTTTTACAAACATGATTTTCTGTTTTCTCCCTGAGTGGTGACACTAGAGGCTATGTTCGCATTTTTCCACATTTTTTTTTCTAATATTAATTTAAGTAGGTACCTACGCCAAAAAATAAATATAGGGCATGGCAGTGATAGATGTAACTCACGGACTAGAAAAAAAAGAAGGACTGCGCGCCACGCGTATCGAAAGTGAAGCACCTTACCGATCTATGTGTGCATGATTGGACAAATGGTCACGGCATACTTACTGTGCTTCACTTTCGATATGCGTGGCGCGAGTCCTTCTTTTTTTTCTAGTCCGTGATGTAACGTTATATAATATTATGGTAAAAAAAGACGGTTAAATGTATTTTCGTTTTTGCCACCGACTTCCGAAATTAAAGTTATTTTTCACTTTGTAGTGTTGTTTTTGGAAGTCGGTTGTATTTTTTTGTAAAAAAGTTTTTATTTTTCACTTTTTAGTTGTGGTACCTACCCCACACAAATTCTAATACCACTACCTACAAAACAAGCTAGAACATTATCCATATAAAAGTGGGGAAAAAATACGTATGCTAACTAAAAAATTACCAAAGCAAAGTTAATCAATTTTATATGGGACTAACTTTGATGTATACCCTCTCGAATAAAAGAAAAAAAATCCAAATCGGTCCAGCCTTCTTCGAGTAATCAGGGAACATACATAAAAAAAAAACTTTTTTACAAAAAAATACAACCGACTTCCAAAAACAACACTACAAAGTGAAAAATAACTTTAATTTCGGAAGTCGGTGTCTGATTAAATGTATTTTCGTTTTTGCCACCGACTTCCGAAATTAAAGTTATTTTTCACTTTGTAGTGTTGTTTTTGGAAGTCGGTTGTATTTTTTTGTAAAAAAGTTTTTATTTTTCACTTTTTAGTGGTTCACATGTGTTTACCCCTTCACAGCGTATTGGCGTGATGTTATGTTATGAACTGGTGTAAACAACAAACAGACATGAGATTTCAGCAATCCCTGTCCATTTGCTATCATTTATTGAGGAGTTCCGTTGCCTATCTCAGAAGTTCTTCATCAGATCTTCACCAAATTGAAATGGGACCACTCCAAGAAAGTACTCTTCCAAAAACTATCCAAATCGCTTCAAGTGTGCCTATAAAATTGGAAGAGTTCTCTCTATTTCTCCAGGATCCCATCATCAGATCCTGACTCGATGATCATGGGACCACCTGGGAAGTATACCCTTTCAAACAAAAAAAAAAAAAAAATCCAAATCGGTCCAGCCATCTTCGAGTAATCGGGGAACATACATAAAAAAAAAAAAGGTTCCGACGAATTGAGAACCTCCTCCTTTTTGAAGTCGGTTAATACAAACAGGGTGAACAACAAAGGAATACGTTTGTAAGGAATGAACATAAACGACCACATGACCGTGTTTTCCCTAATTAAGATATCACTTGTTAAAAATAAAAAATCATTTTCATAACGAAAAACTAACAGTCTACAGTTCGGTTAGAATCGGAAAAGAAAACGGAAGGTGTTTTAAAATAATATTCAAACAAAAGTTTCAAAGAAAACCTGGAAAATTCAACGGAGTGAAATTTTTTAATAAAGTTACAAAGGTAATGGGCGTTCTAGGTTTTATAAAAGAGTCATCAATATGGACAAAGCTTTAAAGAACTAAATAAAAATGAACAAGTTGCGTTTCCCTTTTTCATACAACCTTGTTACCCAGTAACTGGGTTGTGGAGATCAGATAGATAGGTAGTAGCGCCATGTATAATACTGATAGTCAGCTGCATCCGGTTAGACTGGCAGCTGACCCCAACATAGTTGGGAAAAGACTAGGCAGATGAAGATGATGATAGGATAAACCTTGAATTGCTTATCCTTCTTCCTTGAGAAGAAAGTTTCTTATTTGTTACGTTCGTGATTAGGCGCCGTCAGTAGGGACTGGTCATCTCTCAGCTGCCACGGCTTGATTTAATTTATTTTAATGTTTCCAATTGTTATAAATTTTTATCTTTTTATTACGGACACTTTTAACGTGCACGTATTTCTACATTGTTCACACATGTATATTTTCAACATGAATGATGTAACCAACATTTTGTAACAATGTTTTAATTTGAAAGAGTGTTTCTTGCCAGTTCTTCTCCGTAGGTACCTACTGCCTACTACGTTTTGGAATGGGCAACTGGCTTCATCTTTCTGACTGACCGCCTCTTTACCATTCAAAAGTGACTGTAATCTATTATATTTAATTGGTTTATATAACTATTTATATATATTCCATGCGTCATGTTCGTGAACGGGCGCCGTCAGTTTGGACTGATCGTCTCTTAGCTGCCATGGCTTATTTTTAATTTTAATATTTAATTTAGTTGTTTTAGTTTTTATCTTTTTATTACGGACGCTTTTTAACTTGCACGTCTTTCTACATTGTTCTCACATGTATAGTTTCAACATGAACGATGTAACCAATATTTTGTAAAAATATTATGATTTAAAAGAGTGTCCGTGGAGTTTATTGCCCGTTCTTCTCCATAGGGATCTACTACGCTTTGGAATGGGCAACTAGCTTCATCTTTCTGACTGACCGACCCATTGACAATTCAAAAGTGCCTGTAATTGGTTTATTTGAAATAAATGCTTTGAGTTTGAGTTTTATAAATAAAAAGAAATGTCCTGACTGATTGATTGACTCATCAACGCCCAGCCCACGCCCTTGGACCTAGAAAGCTGAAATTTTACACAGAGGTTCCTTTTATAATGTAGACAAGGAACAAGGAAGTAATACCCAGTAGTACGTTCCCGTGAGATAATTTCCGACATACACGCGGGCGAAGCCGCTGGCAAGAGTTTGAAATAACTGTTAGTAACTGGGTGTGAATGTCCTTAGAATTTAGGTTCTTTTTCTTCTGTTTTTTAAAAGTGGAGACCTGTAATTGGCTTTCTGATTAATGTACTGTCCTTGATCTGTTTGTTTTAGCTGTAAGTCTCCCATATTATTTAACTAAATGAATAAACGCTTTGAGTATATTACTGTAACTTTTGACCGCTTCCACTAATCTAGTACCAGATAATAGTACAATATCATGAACATTACAGTTTAGTAGCAACAACTGGCCTCCTATAATTATTTTTTCGTCTTCGTAGTGGAAGAACCCTCTAATTTCCTTTCCTTTTTAACCGACTTCAAAAAAATTCGACCGTATATATTTATTTTTTTATGTGTGTTCGCGGATAACTTCATTATTTATGAACCGATTTTTGTGATTCTTTTTTTGTTGGAAAGGAGATATCCCAAGGGTGGTACCATGATAAGGAAACCAGGATCTGATGATGTCATCCCAGAGAATTCGAGGGAAATCTTTAAATTTTATAGGCACACCTATAGCGATTTGGATATTTTTTATAGTAACTCGTGCATTTGCTCCCGGAAAGCACCGTTTAGTGAAATGGAACTGATGAGGAAGACCAGAGATGGCCATCGGAACTACTCAATAATACGTATTTCACGAGTTGCGATTCGATTATTGCTAAGCAATTAATGCTCGTCAATACATATGTTGAAATGGAGCTGATGGTGACTTCACCATCAGTTCCAGTTCTCCTGATTCCTTACTGGGAGAACTCCTCAATATTTAACGTCCTTGTATCGGGAAAACCAATATTTTGTAAAAGGTGATGAGTAGTTACAGTACATTAGGCTATTGTAACTTACGAGTAGATGAATTACAGACTAACCCACTAAAAAGTGAAAAATTAAAAACTTTAAAAAAAAAAAAAAAACAACCGACTTCCAAAAAAACACTACAAAGTGAAAAATAACTTTAATTTCGGAAATTGGTGACAAAAAGCTAAAATACAGATCCAAAGACACCGACTTCCGAAATTTAAAGTTATTTTTCACTTTATAGTATTTTTTTGGAAATCGGTTGTTTTTTATTGTAAAAAGTTTTGGTAATAATAGGTCTTTACCTATGAAATTGCCGTTTTGTATGAAAAAATTTAAACGAATTTTTTTCATGCATTTTTTATTTGTATTAATCGAAGTAATCACCCATGCAATCAATGCATCTTTGCCAACGCAGTGGCAGTTTATTGATGCCCTTCTTAAAGATATCAGCTGGACGGGAGGCAACAAATTCTTCAAAGGCATTTTGTACTGCCTCTCGGGTATTGAATTTTTTTCCCGCCAAGAAGTTATCCAAATTCTGGAAAAAGTAGGCGCAAGGTCTGGTGAGTAGGGCGAATGACGGAGAGCTTCCAACCCCAGTTCTTGCAACTTGGAGACCGTCTGCTGTGCAGTATGAGGTCGCGCGTTGTCGTGCAGGAGCAGCGGAGACGAGCGATTGACCAATGCTGGTTGGAGATGTGCCAGCTTCTCCATCATTGTGTTCAGTTCTTTACAGTACACATCTGAAGTAATACTCACCCCGTTTGGTAAGAAGCTGTGATGAATCACACCGGCGCTAGACCACCAAACAGTGACCATCACTTTTCTAGGGGTAAGTTTTCGTTTAGGGCATTGTTTAGGTGCTGAACCAGGATCCAACCAACTTGCTGAGCGCTTGCAGTTATCAAACAGAATCCATTTTTCATCGCAGGTAACAATGCGGTTCAAAATTCCTTCATTTGTGTGTCTGTTGAGCAGTGCAAGGCACGTCTCGACGCGTACTTCGCGCTGGCGATCATTGAGTTCGTGGGGCACCCATTTTTCAAACTTTTTTACCTTGCCAATTTGACGCAAATGGACCAATATTATTTTGACGCTAACGTCGAAAGCTGCTGCTAATTCAGCCGTAGATTGTGTATAATCAGCTTCCACAATCGCCTTTAATTCGTCATTGTCGACCAAAGTCTTCGGACGACCGCGAGGTTCATTTTTCAGGTCGAAATTTCCAGAACGGAAGCGAGCAAACCAATAACAAGTGGTGCGTTGGTTTGTAGTGTTGCCGCGTTGTTGCCACGACGGTACTCATATTCCATAATTACTCGAATTTTTAACGTATCCATGATGACGAAAAAGATTGAAATGCGATGAAAATGTAACACTAATCAATAAACAAATGACTACTTTTGGAAAAAAAAATCCATGTTTTTAAAATAAAATTAATTTGAAATTAGAATTCTTAGCCAAACAAAAATTATTTTGATTTGAAATGGCCAGTACTGCAGAACGGCAATTTCATAGGTAAAGACCTAATATAATATGAATGTATAAATGACAGCGATATCGGTACTACCGTTACCTAGAACGTGACGAAGCGTAATGTTTTCTCACTGGAAAAGTACTATGAGTCCCAAGTTTTTTCCGGCACTCTACTTAAGTTATTATGAAAGAATTTTCATGAATAATTTGCATGCATTTGTGCAAAAAGCACGTTAAGCCGGTGGTCCCGGCTGTCATTCGTGGATCTTTGACAGTCGTTACGGGTCGTCAGAAGCCCGAAAGTCTGACAACCAGTCTTACCAAGGGGTATCGTATTACCCAGTAATTGGGTTGTGGAGGTCAGATAGGCAGTCGCTCCATATAAAATACTGGTATTCGGCTGCATCCGGTTAGACTGGAAGCCGACCCCAACATAGTTGGCAGGCTAGGCAGATTGATTGATTTCGTGAATAATTTACGCTGAATTAACTTCAAAACTTCATTAAATAACGGGTGTAAAAAGACGCTTATCAAAGTCCATCACTCTTCCGGTCATTGTCATCATATTTTTGTACGGGTGCCATTCTTCTGGTTATGGAAATATTGAAGGTCAAATTTCCAACTTTTTACAAAACAAGATTAATAAAAATAAAATAAATAAAAGATTTATTGAACAAAATGGTTGAACAATCAAACACTTACAAACAACACCATGCGTATACAAAAATAGCGTATTACAATTATGTAACCACTAGTGTTATAAGCAGTCTCAGTATGAACTCTAGTATCCAAAAAAAGATTTAACTTGTGTTATGGATACCAACATTCTCACATAAATTAAACATAGGTTACATTGGTTGCAACAGACGACGATTACACGACGAGATTTAAATGATACCTCAATTAGAAATACTCGCACAGCCAATGATATTATAAGTAAAAAGACGTAGATAGGTTACCGACCCAACATTCGGTGTTCAAAAACGGCACAATTTCGTACGATTAGATGACATGTGGAAGTAGGACGGCATGTCTTAATTATCGGGAGCGAAAAAGAGACAAGACGACGAAAATGTGGCTAATTAGCCAGATTTTGACGTGCCACTTGCGGAGCGTGTGTAACCTATCTACCTCTTTCTACATATAATATCATTGCGCACAGCCCTAAAGTTTTGCGTACGTTACAAAGAGCGCAACCGCAAACAGTGATTTTGCAAACCAAAAAATAATTCTTCCCAGATATTATTTTTGTGCAATATACTACAGTTACTGGATAGTTTGATGTACAGAATGCATATTGATGGCTATGAGATGAGTCTTTATACACCCTGAATCTAAATTTTACCTTATAAGTTGATCTCCTCTCCTCTGGCGGGGTTTGTAGAGAGTCAATCAATCAATCTGCCTAGCCTCTCCCAACTATGTTTGGGTCGGCTTCCAGTCTAACCGGATGCAGCTGAATACCAGTATTTTACATGGAGTGACTGCCTATCTGACCTCCACAACCTAACTTAACTGGATAATACAATACCCCTTGCTAAGACTGGTTTTCAGACTTTCGGGCTTCTGACGACCCGTAACGACTGTCAAAGATCCACGAATGACAGCCGGGATCAACGGCTTAATGTGCTTTACGAGGCACGGAGGAGTCTCAGTATGTAAAGATGGTCACCCATCCACTGACTAACCCCGGAAAGCGTACCTTAACCTGATGGATCGACCTGAGCGGCTGTTATTACTTAGCCACGAGGTTTGTAGAGTGACCATTCGAAAAAGTTATTAAAATTTGATGTGATAAAAATCAAAAATATAAATAATCAAGTCACCATTGATGTTTCAGTAGTTAGTTTTAAAGAGCCCTGTATAAAATTAATGTCATCACTTTCGATCTATAGAATATTCCAGAAGTTGATCGCCTTAAACAGCAATCGACCCTTACCAATAAGGAATGAAAGGAACTCACGTAGTACTCGTAGGCGTCTATTCCGAAAGGGCCAAGATACTGGATGTTACGTGAGAACATTCGAAATTGAGGTCCCCGCGACCCTACTATGTTACCTATCATTTCTGAATACCTATTTTTGTGTTCGGTATAGTATAAAAATATTCGTATTTATACAGTCTATAGATATTTGCATGTAAAGTTTTTCATATATACAGGGTGACCTGAAATTAGTGGCGGACCCGTAAAGGGGTGATAGTAGGGATCATTTCCAGTCGATATCACTCTTAGACCTACTGTCCTAAAGTTAACCCATTTCAGGATATTCCTACTTAAAGAATTTTACAAAAATACCCTACTTTAAATCTTAAAATAGCTGTAAATCCTAAAGATTGGTCTTTCTGGTACTTTTTTTTTTTTTGTTTTGCATCAAAGATATTCTAAGTAAGGAATTATTAATAGCGATATCTTCGTAGACGCAATCATCGTATTTTTTTTTTCATTTTATGATTTTGTTAAACGATTTTCGCGTAAGATATCGACATTTACGAAGATATCACTATTAATCATTCGGGTCCGCCACTAATTTCAGGTCACCCTGTATCTCCTCTAACTGTGGTGGCCCAATAGTAACGGCCGCGTCTTACGAGTTGTAAGTCCGAAGCCTGACAGACGCTTTACTTTGTGTAAATAATTTTATCACCACTGCACTCAAAACTGTGAAGGAAAATATCGTGTGGAAACCGGCACGTCCTAGAACCAAAAATTAGACGACATGTGACATCTACCAACCCACACTGGGTCCGCGTGGTGGATTACGGCTCACTCCCTCTAACAGAGAGGAGGCCTGTGTCTCAGCAGTGGGAATATTATAGGCTGATATATACGTGGTGTTGTTGGTCAGGAAAACAAATATATTCACAGAAATTCATATTTTTTTAAAGAAAATGACGCCTGACTGTGTTAAATATTAAAAAGTTTATGCTAGTTTTTGTTAAAATATCTCAGCTTTTGAAATCGTCGGTCCGTTTATTCGCTTCACAACCAATAACATTACAATGACAAGAATGAGGGTTAAGAAAATAACATTGTTAACACAAGCAAAAGTAATTTTCGAAATTGCCTAAGTGAAGTACCAACAAACGCCTACGAAAATTGAAAAAGAAAGATAACCAAGTCGCTAAATCTTAGGATAATATCGAATATAAAATTCAATTTGAAACGAAAGACTCAACCAGTAATTGGTTTATGAACTCTAAGAATTATGTAAAAGACAGAGCAAGACTTTTTATTTTTAACCGACTTCCAAAAGGAGGCAGTCAGGGTTATCAATTCGACTGTCTGTTTTTCTTTTTTTTTTCTTGTGTGTCGTAATTAAGATAAATTACAAACTGACCCACTAAAAGTAAAAAATAACACACACACAACCGACTTCCAAAAAAAAAGAAGAAATTTCGGAAGTCGTCGGTGGCAAAAAACTAAAATACAGATCCAAAGATACCGACATCCGAAATTAAATTATTTTTCACTTTTTTTGCGTTTATTTGGAAGTCGGTTGTATTTTTTTGTAAAACAGTTTTTTACTAATATAGGAAGTCAACATACATTTTAGTTTACAATCTTATATTTTGTAGAAAAGACACAACATCCAACACACACACGACATAATATCCAATGGGCTCAGTTACTAAGGAACGTCATTTAAAGTTTTATTACGGTGATGCTAATAGTAAATTATTATTCAGCTAATTATTTATACCAGGATATAGATACAAAACCGATAATATAAACTAAGGGCTGATTTTTCTATAGTCCGATAACTCTTATCTGAAGAATATTGATAACGCAGTTTGACATATTTTCTATACAAAAGCTGTCAAATTGAAATGTTTATTTTTCTGATGAGAGTTATTTGACTATTGAAAAATTAGCCCTAAGTGTAAAAAAAAAAACAAGTTACAAAGTGAAAAATAATTTTAATTTCGAAAGTCGGTGTCTTTGGTTTTGTATTTCCGTTTTTTGCTACCGACTTCCGAAATTAAATATTTCACTTTTTGGTTGTGGTACCTACCCCACACATATTCGTGTACCACTACTTGGTATGTATGTATCAGTGATATGAAGTAATTATAACAACATTATCATACACTATGGAAAAAAATACGTATTAGAAGCTAACTCAAAAACTACCCAAGCAATGTTAATAAAATTTATAAGGGACTAGTACGCAAGCTAATTTAAGGCTCCTACAAACAGGCGCGACACGCGACGCGAATCGCACGCGACACAAAGGCAACCTACTCTACCAAACGAAACAAGAATTTTCAAAATATATATATTTTACTTTCCAGGTTCAATACAATGAAATTGAGATCGGTATTAATTAAATGGCAATTTTGACATTAATCTTCCATAATAACAATCATAAAAACCTATGTCAAATCTCTCTCTAATTGCTGTTATTTTAATATTGCAGTTCACAACAATGCACAAACCGAAGATAAAAACCAAGAGAAAAAGAGACTCGCAGAACGCAGAAGGATGAAAAACATAAGAAAAGATCCAGACATGTGGAAACTAAAAATGAAAGAAAGTTATTTGAAAAGAAAGAGAAAGGGTAAAATCGTAGCAGCTCAGAATTTGACACCCAAACAACAAAAATTAGCTTTAGGTTAGGTTGATAAGTTAACAACAAGTTGAAACAACATGAGTAGCTTGAAATATAAGCTACAGCAGGCCAGGCGTACTCCGCATTTTAGGTATGAAGTTACAAGTACGCGGCGGGCTCGACTTGTCGGGCTAATTCAGTGTGGGCTGCCGCACGCCGACCGGCTCGCACGTTAGTTCGATACTCGCTCACGCGCCGCGTCTTATAAGAAGACAACCCTAACGAGTCAGAAGGTATAAGAGTTACGCAATAGAAAGAGAGGCAACTTATATGTGAATTAACTGTAGGTAATCAACGCTGTGCGACCTGAATTCAGAGGCGGATTTGCCCTAAGGCACATTAGGCCCGGGCCTAGGGCGGCCAGATATTAGGGGCGGCCAATCTGACAAAAAACTGATGTAACAAGAAATAACTGAAAGTATCTAAATATTATGGCGGGCCGCACTGCACCGCATCGTATAACAATAATCTTCCTAAATCACTCGTATATACAGGGTTACTGGTTATTAACCAATATCCTCTTAAGGGTCACTGTACTCATCATTATAAACAACTTTTACTATGAAACCAAACCTGAAATCGCGAAAAAAATTCACTCGATTTCGATAAAAGTTGGCAATACAGTAAATTCATTATGCAGTCTATAAGATGGGTGCTGAGAAAGGGGCGGCTGTTACCTATTTTTACTACATGGCCTGGGGCATACAGCGGCAAAGAATGCAAATCCTCCTCTGCCTGAATTGCACTGTATTGTGTCGTAGCAAGAGTCCCTATTTATTTAAATGATTCTGCGAAGTGAATCTTCTGTACTTGTACTATTATGTATTCTGTGCCGCTCACGCGAGCGTGGTGAGGATCGGGTCCGTAGAATCATTTTACCTTATGTACGTGGTGTGAGTTCTATACCAAGAATTTTTTTTATTGTTATCATTGTTCCATCACTATTAAGTACTAATATCGAAATCTATGCATTTAATTTGATGCGTTATCTATTTCCGAACAATTTAAGATACGTCAACATTGACTGAGACTCGTCTATGACATTAAAAAAAATCTTTTTCTCTGACAAGTCATCGTTCGGTCGGTTGAGTATGAAAGTATTTTTTTGCGGCGTTCCCGCTCGCGTGAGCGGCTACTGCAGCTAGGTCGGTCGGTCCACAATTGACGAAAATATCGATGAACAAATATTATAATAAAATAAAAATATTATACATACGGACGAATTGAAAACCTACTTCTTTTTTAAAAAGAAGGTTTAAAACACTTATATTTTCTAAATGTTTTAAGGGTACACCCATTCTAGCCATAATTATCATTTTTCACACGAGTACCTACATAACGGTACGGTTTTAATAATACTATACAGGATTGCCTGTATTATTTACAGTAATATAAATAAAATACAGGCTGCAGGTTAATTAGCGGTTTGCTAATTATTTAAATAAAATACAAAATCCCTTAGCTGTAATCAGGGCAATGTAATATTGTTGTCGGTTTTAATAACGACGTTATAAATCACTGCTCCGTAGTTATGAATAATAAATAAATTAAACCATGTAGTTACCGTAGTTTATTGAAATAATAACTGGTTGTTTTAATTGACAGGTTTTGTTAAAAAAACAACCATTGTTAGTTTTAAAAATTACCCCTCTTGGTATAGCATGCATAAGAGGAGCTCGTGGCTAAGTAATCGTGGACGCACGAGTCGATCCATCAGGTTAAGCTACGCTTGCCGGGGTCGGTCAGTGGATAGGTGACCATCTTTACATACCGAGACTCCTCCGTGCCTCGGAAAGCACGTTAAGCCGTTGGTCCAGGCTGTCATTCGTGGATCTTTGACAGTCGTTACGGGTCGTCAGAAGCCCGAAAGTCTGACAACCAGTCTTACCAAGGGATATCGTATTACCCAGACACTGGGTTGTGGAGGTCAGATAGGCTGTCGCTCCATGTAAAATACTGGTACTCAGCTGCAGACGGTTAGACTGGAAGTCGACCCCAACATAGTTGGGAAAAGGCTAGGCAGATTGATTTGGTTATTGCATGCATAATAAATCAAGGAAAACACCATTTACTATTAATAAGTGAACACCCTTTATGTTGTATAGTCACTATTATTATTGAATGAATTAACAGTATTTTTAGGGTTTCGCACCTCAAAAGGAAGATCCGTAACCCTTATAGGATCACTTCGTTGTCCTTATATCTGTCTGTCAGTCTACCAAGACCCTTTTTCTCTGGAACGCGTGGAGGTATCAAGTTCAAATTAATATCAAATACGTAAATCTATGATCGTTTGAAGCTAAAAAAGATACGGCCACTCATGCGACAAGAGACCATCCCTTAGAGTTCTACAAAATTTAAGCTTCTGAGTCGACGCAATAAAAAATACGGCCATTATTATATGCAACATATTTTGAGACTCGCAAATAAATCTGTACGAAACCGTACATTACTTTAGCGACTTACGCGCCGTGCATTCTGCACACACAGCATTTGTACATAATATTGCAAATAATATGTAAAAATATATTTTAATAAATCAGTGTTTCACGAAACCTACAGACTACTTCCTGTTGACCTAGAATCATGAAATTTGTCAAGAAGCAAGGTCTCACAGCACAAGTAAAGGAAAAAGTCCGTAAATCATTAATTTGTAGATTTTAAAAATTTGCGACTACAAATTTACATTTTTAGTTGCAAAATTGACCGTTACGTATATCGATGTATGGGAGAACATGTTTTTTTAACTGCAATGTTAAGTTTGTTTTTGGGATAAATTCATCACCACTACGGAAACCTTAACTGTGCGTGGTCCGACACGCACATGGCCGCCTTTTTTTAAATACTCAAATCTATTGTAGAAACAAAAATTGAAATTTAAAAAATTAACATTAGTAACATTTTCCTCTACCTAAAATCGCTAAAAGCGCCTAATTAAATTTTCATTTAAAAAAACTTAAATTCTTCTAAAATAACTAACTCAATCTTACCTTTTCACGCATAATCATACGTTGAGTTGCACGAAACCAACATTAGTTTAAAGGAGATTTTAAATTCATGCCATCCCTTACGTTTTGTATCAAAAAGAAAGTGGCAGCATCAATTAAACTAATGTTCGCTTCCTGCAACTCACCGTATGTCTCAAAAATCCTGACCAAAAAACTACTACACTGGATCTCAATAAGAATGATGACTAAATTTTTAGTCCTTCGTGTAGATTATTAAAAAATATTGGATACGTACATTTTCTTTTTTTACGTAATCAGAAGATTACGGCGATACATTGAGTTAAAATGTGGCATGACGTCACTCCTTGCTACATTTTATACGTAGTTTCTTATAGTTATGACGTAGCGAGCCCCCACTCTCCAACTTTAATGAGTTTTAGCTATGTCATTTTTTTAATAATGTGTTAAAGCAAAAAATACGTGTCTAATATTTTTCTTATTATCTGGCTGACGGACTAAATAGAATTTCTTTTTTTTTTACCCAGGAATCATCCCTATTACTCACCATAAAAAAAAACAAACTATAAAAAACATTTGCTCAGCACAATAGCGAACAAAAATGGCCGCGTAAACAAATAAGGCTAAGCGCAACCAGGGCCGTAGAACAGTCCATAACTTCATTATCGTACTGCGCTTCCCTTATTAAGTTATTACACACCGCTTATGAAGGAAAAAAACTTTTCCCTCTACAAGATACTTGCTAATTTTAAAATGTTATGAACAATTTTCTACTTTCTTGATTACATTTTCTGCGTTTTACTATGTTTGAGTTAGTCGTATTGTAGGGATACAGACTTTATTAAAAAAAACAAGTGCGTGTCGGACCACGCACAATAAAGGGTTTCGTAGTTGGGATGAATTTTTCCCAAGAACAAATTAACATTGTAGTTGAAAAACATGTTCTCCCATACATTTCAACTGCAAATATAAGTTTGTACGCACAATATTGAGAGTTTTACCATGATTTTATTTTAAGACCATAGACTTCTTATGAATTTTCCTGTAATATGTAAGTATAGAACTATTTTCTGTGTTTTTTTTTTCAAAATTTTAGGCTAGTTTTGGAGATAAGGGGGGAATGGTCAAGTTTCTTCTATTTTCTTAAATAACTTTATGAGAATTTATTTTAAAAATGTTTGAGACCCCTTGTGTGGGTCTCAAACATTGTGAGGCCTTTTTAGGGCTTACTGTGGTAAGCCCTTTCATTTGATATATGACACGGTACAGTTTGCAAAACTTTTTTCTTTTGTTTTCTTATTTTCCACAAAAATTTATATGTGTACCAAATTTCAATTAATCGGTCCATTAGATTCGGAGCAAATTGGCTGTGAAAGACGAACAAACAGACAGACACGAGTGATCATATAAGGGTTCCGTTTTTTCTTTTTGAGGTACGGAACCCTAAAAAACTTTTTAATATTTCGTACATATCCCTTAATTCTACATTACTAAGCCCATGATGATTGTCTATCTGTAATTATCTTTAACTAAAGTAGCTTTACGAGATAGCCAGTCATAATAACTGACTAATGATGTACACACAGCAGCAGGTCAAGTTACCATAAACTGTCAAATTTTCCCATTTGATTTTGAACTTAATCATCAACATTTTAAGGTTTACAAACATTTGGAGAAATTTGACAGTTGGGTATCACCTGATGTGCTGTTTTGGCATCAATGTTTCTACTAACATAATGTAGGTGCTAAGATAGTTATTGAAGTTACAAAACGCTATTGAATAACAAAAGTTGTAATTTCCTTACAAAATAATCAAACTAACCTAGACGTTCAAAACAGAATAACTACACAGGGGTAATAAAACTGTCTGCAAGCATAGTAAAACTGCTTTGCTCGTAGACTATATTTTCTAGACTCGTAGACTTAATTTTCTAGCCTGTAGCCGATTTTTCGCTCCATGAGCGCTTTCGCATTTCGCGTGGTATATGTATCAATCAGGTTTATACTCTGTGGTAAACATTTACAAACTATAAATTACATGGAGCAGGGATTTATTTATTGTATGTTTTGAGTGACTAGAATTTATGTTATTATTGACTAACATATTGGTTTTTTGCGGTTTTGTGTGGAGTAACGAATGTGGCCGCCTTGCAAGTTAGTAATTTCGTATTAAAAAACCTAGACTCTAAGTACTGCTCCCGATTACATTTATAATTAAGTGTTGTGTAAGTTGAATAAGTACTTCTAATATTATAAAACTGAAAATCCATTCAGGATGGATGTTTATTACTCAATCATACCAGAACGACTGAATGGATCTGGATGAAATTTGGTACAGAGTTAGATTATAGTCTGGAATAGTACATAGGTTTAATTTCAACCAAAAAGAAACCTATTCTTATAATAATATCTCCAAACTCTAGTATTTATAGGGTACCGTGCCTCAAAAGGAAAAAACGGAATCCTTATAGGATCACTTCGTTGTCCCTTGGAGCTCTAAAAAATCAAGCTTCTAAGTCAACGCAATAAAAAATACGGCCATTTATGCAACATAATTTGATAATCGCAAGTAAATCAAAACCTATAGGGTACTTCCCGTGGACCTAGAATCATGAAATTTGGCAAGAAGCAAGGTCTCCCAGCACAAGTAAAAGAGAAAGTCCGGAAATTGTTAATTTGTAGTTTTATCACATAAATAGTGTTTTTTGCGATTTCAAACTTTAATTTGCAGTTGGAGAATTGACGTTACGTATATCAATGTATGTATGTATGTATGTAATGAACATGTTTTTCAACTACAATGAGAAGTTTGTTTTTGTAATAAATTCTTTTCAACTACGGACCACGCACACAATGAAAGGTTTCATTGTGCGTGGTCCGACATGCACTTGGCACGTTTTTTATTTTATTAATATCTCAAAATTAAATATCAATTTTAACTGGCAGTCAGGTATTGCTGTTCTTCTCTTAATCACACTAACGAAAGAAACTTTGTGTCTCTTCTAATCAAGGCCAATTAATTATATAATTATGAATATAGGTAGCTAAGCTGTACAGGTTCCGATTCGTTAGATAAGTTCGCTTTCACAAACCTGTGGCGGCATCTACATCGACACATGCGAACTACGCATCACACTGACATCACGCAAAATCCTGCATCGCGCAATCATAGTTTACCGGGCGACTAGCATATATACAACGTCCCGACATTAATCGTCGGGCAGTTGCCCACCAGATAAGACACCAATCTGATTAGAGGATCCTCCCTTTTCTATGGAAGATGAGTTAACTTTCCACCCTGTTCCTCATACCTCTATACTCTGGTGACCACGAGTATGAACGTCAGCACAGCCTTCGAGCAACTCCTTCAGCGTGACGTCATCAGCATCTTATGAAAAGTAAAATGTGATTTTATACATGGCCAGCACAGAAAAGTCTGTTGTCTGAAAACTGAAAAATATTTCCTCTATCTAGACATTGAAGCTCCTAAAATATTCTTATCTGAATTTTTCATGTTCGTTCTGGCAATATTCCAAACAAGACTATTGTAGAACCAAGTTTCATTGCCATTCGCGAATGTGTTGTCATAGAACTTTATACCTTACTCTCTCAGTCCTAAAATTGATTTTTGTGTGAGAGTAAGAGAATTATATTTTGGTGAAGGTGCGTTAGAAGTGGTCGAAACTCCACCCTTGTTATTTTGCCAATACACGTAGATGTCCAAGTTGGTAAAATTGATCTGAAAAAATTATAAGTTGTCATAAATACATGAGAATGTTTGGATTGATCTGTAATTGGATTTGATAGCTTTATTTTTGATATAAATCTATCTTTGGCCAGTATTTTTAGGGTTCCGTACATATAAATTTTTGACCCGAATACGAACGTGTAACGTTAATAAATGACTTTTGAATATAGGGGTCATCTTTGGGAGGCAAATAAGAAAATAAAAAAAAGTTTAGCAAACTGTATCGTGAAAATGAAAGAACTTACTATGAGGGTCTCAAAAGTTTTTTTATTTATAATTTTGAAAAAAATACAGAAAATTATTTTACAAAGATTACAGGAAAACCTACAAGCAGTCTGTGGTCTTAAAATAATATGGTAAATCTCTTTTTTAATTTTTGATTTAGTTGTTTTTATCTTTTTATTACAGACGCCTTTAACGTACACGTCTGTCTACATTGTTCTCACATATATATTTTCAGCATGAACGATGTAACCAATATTTTGTAAAAATATTTTGACTTAAAAGAGTGTCCGTGGAGTTTCTTGCCCGTTCTTCTCCATAGGGACCTACTACGCTTTGGAATGGGCAACTAGCTTCATCTTTCTGACTGACCGACCCCTTGACAATTCAAAAGTGCCTGTAATTGGTTTATTTGAAATAAATGCTTTGAGTTTGAGTTTCTCAATATTGTACATACAAACTTACATTTGAAATTGGAATGTATGGGAGAACATGTTTTTCAACTACATATTATACAATGTAAGTTTTCTTGGGATGTATTCATCCCAGCTATGGAACTCTTCATTATGCGAGGTCCGACATGACCATGGCCGGTTTTTTATTTTTCAAATTCTTCTAATTGATCAGAGAGCTGTGCTGCTGTTTATTGCGCCACTTCTTCCCAGCTAAAGCACTGAGGTGGTGAAGGGCGGTCGTTTTGTGGGACTAACTTACGTAATGTTGACGTTCAAAAAGAGCTGATTCTCAGCCTTGTTTGAATAAATGTCTTTTGATTTTTAACCGACTTCAAAAAAGGAGGTTCTGTATTGGACCCGTATGTATGTATGTTTGTTTGTCTGCGATTTTCTCAAAAACTAATAAACCAATTTTGATGTTTCTTTCATTGCCGTGATCTACATACTTTCAGGAAGGTTTTAGATAATAATGGGTGATTCATTTAGAGGTACTTTTTTCAAAAGTAAAAAAAAATGAAGCTCCCTATTTTATCGGGTTATCTTTATTATCATACAAAAGAACCATACATGACATGTATTTTTTATTTAAAGATTTTCTTTCAAATGTTGCCCGTAACTTTGTTAACATGTCCATTCTGAAGTTCTAATTTTCGGGAGCGTCCGAGTATTTCGAGTGGTATTTGGCGAATATCGCGAGTAATACTTATTGGATTTGTATTCCTCAATCGTACCCGAGTTATCCATGTAGACTTTGGAATTTATATAGCCCTAAAGGAAGTCGAGAAGTGAGATATCACACAAACTAGGCTGCCAATTCAACGGTCCGAAGCGAAATAATTGTGCAACGAATTGTTCTTGCAATTGGAATTTCAGAATGGACCATGTTAGCCGCAGTTACCGCCAATACTTTAAAGAAATTGTCTTTAAAAAATAAATGTCATGAATGGTTCTTTTGGATGTTAATAAAAATAACCAGATAAAATTGCTGTTTTCACTTTTCTTTTACTTTTAAAAAAAGTACCTCTAAATGAATCGCCCGTTACATTATGTAATTATTCTTATGTACGAAGTTATATGCATAAATGCACTGTATCTCCGGCATTTCTAAACGGATTTTGATGATTCTTCTTTTCGTTCGACTTGGGCTTACCTAATTATGTAATTGTGTATTCAACTAAAAATTTAAAAATAAATTTACTTTAAAAAAAGTAAAAACCGACTTCAAAACCAAAAAGTAATAAAATAACTTACATAAAACACTTCAACAGCTTCTGAAGTCGGTGTCATCAATTCTTCAATGCACTCTAACTTGACACCAACTTCAGAAGCTGTTGAAGTGTTTTATAAAAGTTATTTTATTCGTTTTTGGTTTTTACTTTTTTTAAAGTAAATTTTTGCTTTTCATGTTCATAATTGTAATGAGCATAATAATAGGGCATATAATCGCAGTGCTCTGTTTGAATGTCAGAAAGGGAAAAAAATATTTTATAACAGAAATGCTAATTATTAGGGATTTAATTTTAATCAATTACGGTGAACTGCGCTTACGCTGAAGGCACGACAGTGCCAAACCAATGATAATAAACAGGTCGCCCCTATCGCAAGGCACTTTCCTACATAATAGGTACCACTATCATCGACAAACAATGAAGGTATAGTACAACTATTTTCTAAATGTCTCTCGGCAAACCTCATGTTTCGTCAGTCATCGGATTTCTATCAGTTACATTTTGCACTTGGTGCATACCGGACGCTCTCAATCGACTTGGAAGTATATAGAGTTATTAATACTCTTGTAACTTAAATAAATTTATTTTAAAATTGCGACGAAAGGGAGGAAATGCGTTGTTTGCCGAGAGACATTAAGAAAACAGTTGTACTGTACCTACTTCTGACTTTGAAATCGTAAAATCTGTGAATAAACTTATATTCCAGCCTCACAAATATCTGTTATAATAACGCCATTAAGAAGGAAACTAGAAGCTATTAATGAGAAGTAAATCATTGGTAGGTATATACGAGTATACGAGGCTTTTTACAAGTAGGTACCTATTTACCTCGTAAAAAGGAATACCCGTCGCGAGAAGACCCGTTTTTGGTTTTGTTTATAATGTGTGCAAATCGCGAAAGTTTGAAAATATTATATAATAATACATATAACCATTTCAAAATTAAGAAAAAATATGTTTTTTTTTTAAAGAAACCTCGTTTTCTGCCTCGTTGGTCTAGATAGCAAGCTTTACTGCTGTGCATGAGCTCCTGTGTTTGATGCCCGGATCGGGCAAAGTATTATTGGGTTTTTCCATCTGGAATTTCTCAGTAGCAGCCCGGAGTCTGGATTGGTGCCCCCTATTATAGGCACCCACACACCCACACCCATATACACACCCATACCTACATTTTGCCAGTTAAGTTTAAGTCCCCTATAAATATTAGGGGTTAAGTTTAAGTCCCCTATAAATTATAGGGGTTAAGTTTAAGTTACCTATAAATTATAGGGGTTAAGTTTAAGTCCCCTATAAATTATAGGGGTTAAGTTTAAGTCCCCTATAAATTATAGGGGTTAAGTTTAAGTCACCTATAAATTATAGGGGACTTAAACTTAACTGGCAAAATGTGGGTGTGGGTGTGAATGTGGGTGTGGGTGTGTATGTGGTTGTGGGTGTGTGGGTGTGTATAGGTACAACCCTACCTAACCCGTCGCGGAATTAGAGGCGTGAAGTAATGTAATGTTTCAAAAGAATCCGTAGGAAAATTTCTTCTCTTAAAATACACACATCAAAAGTGTCTAGGGATCAACATATATTTTTGCAATAACTTTTCTCCTGATTGATATTAATTAAAATTTTCTTTAAGGATTCATCAAATAAAGTGTTTTCGTTTGTCACAGTAACGATAAACCAAGTCACCTTTGCATTAATAAAGAAATTTGCCATTTTCCTAATAAAGGGATTTTTGACATTTGAACCACTAACATTAAAGTTCGAAAAAAAGACTGAAATAACAGTTTTCTTTAAAATTTTATTGGGTAACTTAAACAATTAATAATCCGTGTTTCTACCGCGAACACTAACAACACAAGAACATCGGTTTGGCATACTCAAAATGAGTTCATCCAAATCACGCTGTGGAATGGCCGCCCATGTTCGTTGCAACAACAAAAAAAGGTCTTCTTGCGACTGGATACCCTCCATATTCGGCAGAGCTCTTCTCTGTAGCATATCCCATGCATGCTCAATCGGGTTCAAGTCTGGCGACTGAGCAGGCCAGGGCAGGACATTGATGTTAGCTGCGGCGAGAGTCTGTCTTACAACTCTTGCGGTGTGCGGTCGTGCATTATCATGCATTAACTGAAATAAGGGACCGATTTGCACTTGTAGAGGAACGATGACGTCTGATACAATCGTCTCAGCATAAATTTGAGCGTTGAGGTAGCCTCTGATCCAAATCAACTCAGTTCTTCCGCCGATCCAAATACCCGCCCATACCATGATGGTTCCACCACTATAAGGATGGACTTCCTGGCAGGATTTTAATCGCTGTTGGCGTCCAGGGGTTCTCCAGTGTCGTATACGTCTTGTATCCGGTCTCATACCAAAACGAGACTCATCAGAAAAGCACACGAAACGCCATTGTTCTTCTGCCCAATTTCTGTGTTCAAGAGCCCATTGATATCGAATCCTACGATTGTGCATTGCTATAGGTGGTACCCGTAGCGGTCTTCGGGAATGAAGGTTCACTTCATGCAAGCGGTTTCTGACTGTTTGGTCGCTAATTAAGTTCCCTGAAGAGTGATGAAGCCTCACGGCTAACATCATGGCGGTTATAGTTGGAGCTCTTCGAGTTAAGATTTGAATGTATCGGTCTTGTCTCCGTGTGGTGCAGCGATACCGTCCTCCATGGCGCTCAGCCACGGTACCAGTGCTTCGGTAACGTGTCCAAAGTCGACTGATAACACTCTGACTTGTATTCAGAGCTAAAGCCACAGTACGTTGCCGGGAACCAGCTTCTATCATTCCCACGGCTCTGAGCATTTCTTCCCTGCTTAAATGACGTCGCCGCTCCATAATAACGTTGGTTTTAATCAGTAGTAGGGAAACAGTAGCACTAATAATGTCTTCAATGCGTTGTATGTTTTTATAGGGAAAATATTGACAGCTGATTTTCATCTTTTACTCGAATTTGATTCACAGTTCCTGATTCAAATTATGAAATGCACCAAAAAGGATCCATATAAATTTATAAAATCATAAATTTATTACAAAGCCACATCTCAATCTCAAGAAATCCGCATAAAAATGCTTGATCCCTAGACACTTTTGATGTGTGTAATTTCGATCACGACAAAGTTCGCCTGAACGCCGTAAAGAACTGTGAAACAACAAAGTACAACAAAACTCATGATATTGTAAACGTTATCGAACAAATTTAATTAAAAGTAACTAAATTAATTATTGAACTGTACGAAATCCATATGTATGTTCCTAAGTAAAACTTGGAAGTATTATATTATTAAACTTTCGAAAAATACATAGAAAATTGTTTGCTCCAGTTTTTAACGAAGCTTGAGAAACTTTACAGCAGTGACATAAAATAGCTTCGTACAGGGATATTTATTGATAAACAAACTGACTAACTACTTAAATTGTTTCTTTTATTACCCGATTACGGCAAAGTCAAAAAGAAGGGTTATGATTTTAGCAGTATTTATGTAAGTATATAAGATGTATTCACGTGTGTTCTACCGTAGCGCCTAAATTACTGAACCGATTTTAATGAATGAGGTATTAATAGATTTGTATTAATGGTCCGGGTGACATAGGTTATATAAATTCTCCCTAAATTAAATACGGCGGACTATAAACATAAATTTCTGACCACGAAAAAAATTAAATTGAGATAATAATGGCATGGTTGATATCAAAAGAAAGGTCTTGACGAGCACATTACAAATATGTTATATTGTTTAAGTAAATAAATATGTTTAACTTGTTAAAAATTAATAGAAGTGGAGGTAAATAATATTAATTCAATTGGTTACAGACCGACCGCGGCGAGCGTGATTTTTCAGTAGTCGGGTTTTAGTGTTTGAACTTACTTTTTATTAAAATCACAACTGTCTATGTTTGACTGTTGGAAATAACACTGCATATTTACGTAGAGTGACAACAATAGCTAATATCAATTATTGTTACTGTAATTATTATTATGTATATTTAGGTTAAGGTATGTGTCTATGGGTCTTTGTTACCTGAAAATAAATGGTTTATTTATTTGTTTATTTAATAGGGTTGATGCCTGAGAAAATAAAAAGAATATCTATTTACTCCTTCAGTTAGATACTAAAAAAATAATAGATACGTATTTTTTGCTTTGTCATATTAATAAAAAAATACTTAGATATAACACAAGTGGGGGCTCGTACGTCACAACTTATAACAAACTACGTATAAAATCTAGCTAGGCGTGACGTCATGCCACATTTTAACTCAATGTGTCGCCATAATCTTTTGATTACGTAAAAAAAGAAAAAATACGTTTCCAATATTTTTTTAATAATCTAGGTACATGATGTACATTTTTTTGTCCGTCATGGAGATTATTAAAAAAATATTGGAACGGACAAAAAAAGGAAAAAAAAATTTAATTATCATCCCTATTTCCTTAATAATTAATTTCCGTGACTGTGGGTACCTAACAATTTAAAAATATTATCAATCTGCCTAGCCTTTTCCCAACTATGTTGGGGTCGGCTTCTAGTCTAACTGGATGCAGCTGAATACCAGTATTTTCCATTTTTAAATTTAAAAAAAATTATAATAATTCTCTAAGCTCTGTTACATTAAAATAAACCCATAATCTCCTTAAATATTTAATAGTGAATGTGTAGAAAAAATTTAATTGAAATTGTTTTATTTACAAACGAATAAAACAAAAAACAATGCATAAAAAATTCATAAAAAATGCAAATTTTGAGGTAGCTGTGATTTTTTTTTATCGAGCCGAAAAAACCAAAGAAAATCTTTAAGTTTTATAGTCATCAGAAAGAATATGGTTTCTGACGACAAAAATTGAGTTTGCTGCAGCTGGAATGCGTCAAAATATCTTTTTTGGGAGCCATTTCGCCTTAAGTTAAAACACGCGGTCGAAGTCGTGGGCAGAAGCTAGTCCCAGATAATTCAATATATCTCAACTTCGTTCATCAGTCAAACAATAAGCTTAGTAAGTATATGCAAATTGGCATCAGATAGCAGGCACAATTAGTGTGCCTTGGCACAAAGTGAAGGACAATAGCCCTGTCATTAGGCTCGCTAACAGAGACGTAATGCATTTACAGTACTTGTTTAAAACTTGCCTCTTGTTTCAGCTTTAGTAGATCTTGGCAATATTCGTGTTTTGATTCAAAATGGAATGAATATTTAATTTTTGCGATAATTTGTAAAGAATACTATTTTTTACCCGACTACGGCAAAGTCAAAAGGAAGGATTATGATTTTAGCAGTCTATGTATGTATGTAAGTATGTATTTACGTGTGTTCCACCGTAGCGCCTAAATTACTGAACCGATTTTAATGAACGAGGTATCAATAGATTCGTAATAATGGTCCGGGTTACATAGGCTATATAATTTCTCCCTAAATTCAATATGGTGGACTTTACACGTAAATTTCTGACCACGAAAAAAATTAAATTGAGATAATAATGACATGTTTGGTGTAAAAAAAAGGTATTGACGAGCACATAACAAATATGCATATATTATGTCATATTGTTTATGTAAATAAATAGAATAGAATAGAATAGTTTATTTCCATCACTAAATGTTACAAATATCTAATAAAATAAAAAATAATAATAATAATGTAATTAATTATTTATCTAATATGTTTAAATTGTTAAAAATAAGTAAAAGTGGAGGTAAATAATATTAATTCAATTGGTTACAGACCGACCGCGGTGAGCGTGATATTTCAGTAGTCGGGTTTTAGTTTTTTAACTTAGTTTTTATTTGTTAATAAAAAAATGTACCTACGTATAAAAACCACTTCTTTAAGGCCCTTAGCACATCTCCGCCGCGAAACCGCGAAACCGCATCATGTTACGCTGATGTTCCACTATTCGAGTAGCGAAACATCATGCGAGTCAATTGAAATAAACTACTGCGGTTTCGCTGCAACAGTTTCGCGGCGCAGGTGTGCTAAGGACCTCAAACCTTAATTTCATTCGATCGGTCTTTTTTTCTTGCCATCAGCAAATAGTCTTTTAGAGCTAAAATGTAAGCTAAATGAATCCGTAGGACTTTTGATACTAACCCTTGTGCTTAAGGCGTCGATAAACGACTTTTAATGATTTGAAACTGACTATCACATTATGAGTAGAGCTAATAATTTGGAAAAAAATAAATGTTTAGTTAGAGAATTTTCTTAATAACTTAATATGTGATTATTTTAATAATAACCGCCGTATCTCTACGTTGACGTCGTGGTGGGGCTTGCGCGCTCCGAACTCTGGGTCTGTGCCGATGGAGTTTACTTTGCCGAAACAGGTCTAGGGTGAGGAGCCAGACCAAGAGAGATACGTGAACCCGCAGGGCAGCATGTGGCGAGCTGTTGGGTAGTAGCGACCCCACGGACCCTATTTCCCGGGAGAAGTCTTGTTCTTCACCTCTGGCTTGCCTTTATTGGCCGGTTGGAGTGAACACTGACGGGAACAGAGCTCCCACCTCATTCTTGCCTTTATCGGCTGGCTTGAGTGGAGATTCGCAAGAGCAAACGTGCTCGGAGGAAGGAAGTATTCCAGTAAGTGCTTGTAGGGATCTTGACCATCTTCCGGGCTCTGGGATTGTTCTGAGAGCCGTGGAATACCTCTCCACTCCTCAAGCACGTCAGGACATGTTGCCCCTTGTCGCTACGTCACTATGTGCTAGCGACCGTTTCCGGGGGCCCATTATTGAGTGTGCAAGTCACCCCCTCCCAATTTATCTGTGTATATTATATAACATTGGTCAGGCAGGGGACATAGTTCTTCCATAGTTCAAGGTACCCAATCCACTATAGCCACCCAAACCCATAGGCCCAATGTGTTTTGTTTTCATGTTCTGCAATAGTTCTGCACCAACCGGGGGTTGTCCTTGGGTGCAATTGCATAGTGCATACAGGGATAATCGTCGGCTGATGCCTTTTTTTCATTTAAAATTGTCTAAGGGGCCTCTGCGAGTTGGCTTCGGCTCCTCGTACGCCTTCCAAAGGTCCGGGACCCCTGGGTCCCGAGATACGTCAAAGAAAAAAATAAATAATAATTTTATTTAGCAAAAAGAAGAAATACATTGCATGTTACATTATTATGGAAGTACATTTGTGCTCATTTTTTGTGAATAATGACCCCTATGCTAGGAAAATCCTGTGTTATAGGATATATTTTAGATTAGGTTTATGTTACATAGTGTAATTAGTTTGTAAATGTAAGTATGTCTAACAATCAATCTGCCTAGCCTTTTCCCAACTATGTTGGGGTCGGCTTCCAGTCTAACCGGATGCAGCTGAATACCATTATTTTACATGAAGCGACTGCCTATCTGACCTCCACAACCCATTAGCTGGGTAATACGATACCCCTTGGTAAGACTGATTGTCAGACTTTCGGGCTTCTGACGACCCGTAACGACTGTCAAAGATCCACGAATGACAGCCGGGACCAACGGCTTAACGTGCTTTCCGAGGCACGGAGGAGTCTCGGTATGTAAAGATGGTCACCCATCCACGGACCAACCCCGGCAAGCGTAGCTTAACCTGATGGATCGACCCGTGCCGCTGTTATTACTTAGCCACGAGCTCCTCAAATGTACGAGTAAGTATGTCTAACGCGGATAAAAAACTGAGAAACGCAAAAACTATCAAGCGAATTTTTATGAAACCATCACCATTTTAATGATAATACGTGTTATAATTAATTCCTGTTGTTTTATGTGTAATAAATTAATAATGCGACTAATTTGGGACAGCGCTTCTTGATGGGCGAGTCATATTATTGGGTGGACGTACGACGCGTTATGTAAGCTCAGCACAGAACACGCAAGCTATGCCGCCCCAACCACTCAAGGTTGTTGGCATATATAGATATGCGTCTTAAAAAGTAGACCCTGTAATCATGAGAACCACGAAGTAAAATCAAAACCAACGAAAATATTACACAAAATTAAAAAAAAATTGCGCTTACAGCACTGTACAACGTATAAAAGTGAAAGTTCTTAAAAAATAAAGATTATGATAAATTTAGTGTGAGAGACAAAGAGAGTTATATCTTTCTTCTCTCTTATGTAACAACATGTGCCTAAACGTGACGAGTCCTCAAAATTTCACTCTCAATAATTCTCGTCCAATTATCGAATCGCCACCTACTTAAAATGTTTCACTTCAAAATTAATTGCGTCTCAAAATCACTCGTCCCCTATTCCCCATAATACTTTCCACCCTCGACTCAATCGATAATATTAATTATATTTCCTCGTATGAATTTCAAAGACATTCATATTATACCTATCTACGAAGAAAATAATAACTTTGGTAGCACATGTGAAGTTTGGGGCATGATTTACAGATCGCACTTTGACAAGTTATTTTAAGCGAATAATGTTCATATCCTACTAATAATAGGTCTTTACCTATGAAATTGCCGTTTTGTATGAAAAAATTTAAACGAATTTTTTTCATGCATTTTTTATTTGTATTAATCGAAGTAATCACCCATGCAATCAATGCATCTTTGCCAACGCAGTGGCAGTTTATTGATGCCCTTCTTAAAGAAATCAGCTGGACGGAAGGCAACAAATTCTTGAAAGGCATTTTGTACTGCCTCTCGGGTATTGAATTTTTTTCCCGCCAAGAAGTTATTCAAATTCTGGAAAAAGTAGTAGTCTGTAGGCGCAAGGTCTGGTGAGTAGGGCGGATGACGGAGAGCTTCCAACCCCAGTTCTTGCAACTTGGAGACCGTCTGCTGTGCAGTATGAGGTCGCGCGTTGTCGTGCAGGAGCAGCGGAGACGAGCGATTGACCAATGCTGGTTGGAGATGTGCCAGCTTCTCCATCATCGTGTTCAGTTCTTCACAGTACACATCTGAAGTAATGCTCACCCCGTTTGGTAAGAAGCTGTGATGAATCACACCGGCGCTAGACCACCAAACAGTGACCATCACTTTTCTAGGGGTAAGTTTTCGTTTAGGGCATTATTTAGGTGCTGAACCAGGATCCAACCAACTTGCTGAGCGCTTGCGGTTATCAAACAGAATCCATTTTTCATCGCAGGTAACAATGCGGTTCAAAATTCCTTCATTTGTGTGTCTGTTGAGCAGTGCAAGGCACGTCTCGACGCGTACTTCGCGCTGGCGATCATTGAGTTCGTGGGGCACCCATTTGTCAAGCTTTTTTACCTTGCCAATTTGACGCAAATGGACCAATATTGTTTTACGTCTACGTCTAATACGTCGAAAGCTGCTGCTAATTCAGCCGTAGATTGTGTATCATCAGCTTCCACAATCGCCTTTAATTCGTCATTGTCGACCAAAGTTTTCGGACGACCGCGAGGTTCATTTTTCAGGTCGAAATTTCCAGAACGGAAGCGAGCAACCAATAACAAGTGGTGCGTTGGTTTGTAGTGTTAGCTCCGTAAACGTCGTTGATGTTGCGTGCCTCTTGTGCCGCGTTGCTGCCACGACGGTACTCATATTCCATAATTCCTCGAATTTTTAACGTATCCATGATGACGAAAAAGATTGAAATGTGATGAAAATGTAACACTAATCAATAAACAAATGACTACTTTGGAAAAAAAATCCATGTTTTTAAAATAAAATTAATTTGAAATTAGAATTCTTAGCCAAACAAAAATTATTTTGATTTGAAATGGCCAGTACTGCAGAACGGCAATTTCATAGGTAAAGACCTAATATTATAAATGTAAAAGTTTGTATGTTTGGATTTTTGGATGTTTGTTACTCAATCACGCAAAAACGGCTGAAGGGATTTGGATGAAATTTGGTATACAGATAAGAAGGTAGAAGGTTTCCGTGGGATTATTTCCGACATACACGCGGGCGAAGCCGCTGGCAAAAGTCAGTTTCATATAAATATTTATGCGTAAAATAGGAGCCGTAAGGAACACCAACAAAACCAAAAAAACAATCAGTTACGCCATATTTCCCGGTGTATTCTTACTTGGAATACTATTAGGTTTATATATACGAGTATATCCATCCATACTATCCATACTAATAATATAATTTCGGAGGTAACTCTGTCTGTCTGTCTGTCTATCTGTCTGTCTGTCTGTTACCTTTTCACGCCTAAACCACTGAACGGATTTCGATAAAATTTGGCAAAGCTATAGATGGCATCTTGGGGAAGGACATAGGCTACTCTTTGTCTCATAAATAATCCTACAGGGCTTGATATAGGGGATAAAAGTTTGTATGGGGAACCCAGCATTTCTTAAGTTAGGGATATGAAAATTCAAATTTATGGTTTCGGTAGGAAATAAAGAAATATGTGGTTCAGCGTTATTGGAAAATCATCCCCTAAGGGGATAAAATAGGGGTTGATTTTAAAATTCACAAAACTGCACGCATATCGATAAAATTTGGCCAGGCTGTAAATGGCATTCCGGGGAAGGACATAGCCTATTTTTGTCTTAAAAAATAATCCTACAGGGGGTGATATATGGGGATGAAAGTTTGTATTGGAAACCCAGCATTTCTTAAGTTAGGGATATGAAAATTCTAATTTATGCTTTTGGTAGGAAATAAATATGTGCCTACCGCGTTTTTGAAAAAACATCCCCTAAGGGAGTAAACTAGGGATTTTTAAAATTCATATACAATATTAAAATTTTCATGTACCTCTTTTTAAGAGATTTAAGGGATTGGAGATGTAGTCATAGTTTGTAATTTTGAAGTAAAATTTAGTCTTAAATCATATACTTATCAATCCGCGCGCCGCTCCTCGGATACTATATAAGCAGTGCGAGAAGACATTGTTTTTTGGATTAACAAATAGGGTACTTTTAATCCCGGTAGTACGTTCCCGTGGGATATTTTTCGACATCCACGCATGCGAAGCCGCGGGCAAAAGCTAGTTCATATTTTGAGTAAGCGTTTCTTACAAGAATAACCCTTATTCATTCAAAAATAAGTCTCATATTCGTAACTTTACTTGGCAAAGAAAAGTCAAAGTGCTATTTGTGAATCTTGCCCTGAACTGAAGGACGATAACCTTTCCCTTTACATCCGTGCATATTATTATTACTATACAATGTATTTATAGTGCTAAATAAACATAGGTAGATTGGTTGATTCCTGAATGTTCTGCTTTATATTTAGACAAGCCTATGGCAGACGGGATTTTGCATTGGCCAAAATAACGCAATTCCGCACAAAGTTTCATCCCCCATTTTACCCCTGTAGGGGTGAATTTTCAAAAATCCTCCCTTAGAGCGTGAGCTGAGCGAAAGTGATTTCGCTATAAATAAGGAACTCGTGGGAAAAAAATTATGCTTATAGACCCATTGGTTTTACGCTGTGCATTGTCTGTCAGTTAATTTAAGATTTTTACACTTACGTTATTCAGGATGTACCGTAATCAATGGATAACCTTGAAAAAAAAAATACAAAAAAAATATATCCCAAGTTGCACAGTATTTTTAACCGACTTCAAAAAGGAGGAGGTTCTCAATTCGTCGGAACCTTTTTTTTTATTTTTTTTTATGTATGTTCCCCGATTACTCGAAGATGGCTGGACCGATTTGGATTTTTTTTTTTGTTTTATTCGAGAGGGTATACATCACAGTTGGTCCCATATAAAATTGATTAACTTTGCTTGGGTAGTTTTTGAGTTAGCTTCAATAATACGTATTTTTTCCACACTTTTATATGGATGATGTTCTAGTTTGTTTTGCAGATAGTGGTATTAGAATTTGTGTGGGGTAGGTACACAACTAAAAAGTGAAAAATAAAAACTTTTTTACAAAAAATACAACCGACTTCCAAAAACAACACTACAAAGTGAAAAATAACTTTAATTTCGGAAGTCGGTGGCAAAAAACGAAAACACGTTTAACTAGACACCGACTTCCGAAATTGTTATTTTTCACTTTGTAGTGTTGTTTTTGGAAGTCGGTTGTATTTTTTGTAAAAAAGTTTTTTTTTTCTAAAAAAATCGTATCTTAGATAGATACTTGGGATATTTTTTTTTGTATTTTGTTATAGAACGGTCATAATGTCTATTATAACATAATGCTATTTCAAGGTTATCCATTAATTATGGGGCACCCTGTATAAGAATTTCTTAAGCAAAATTTCATGCTTCTAAATTCTACTCAGCGGTTTAGTGCGTTGTCTGATAATCAGTCTTACCAAGGGGTATCGTATTACCCAGTTAATGGTTGTGGAGGTCAGATAGGCAGTCGCTCCATATAAAATAATGGTATTCAGCTGCATCCGGTTAGACTGGAAGCCGATCCCAACATAGTTGGGAAAAGGCTAGTCAGATTGATTGGTTTAGTGCGTTGTCTGTGAATGAATAAGTTTAAGATTTTACTAAGCATATTTCCAGACGCGTAGGCAGGTGATAAATTGAGTCAACTTTGTCATTTTCATGTTACTTAATTTTAATTTAGATTTCGCAGAATGTAAATGTCATTTGTAACAAGAAAGGGTTGACATATTCTTTCTTTTTGATCAAAAGTGTTTTCCTGAAACAGAAAAGTCTGCTTTGCTCAAAATACTAAGAAATATAGAAAACATCAAACGCTAGAATGTTTTATTCATAAAAAGAGGCAATTTGCTATTATTCTAAAAAAACGCTTCACGGAGATTTTAAGGAAAATGGAAGAGTGTTTTTAGGGTTCCGTAGCCAAATAGCAATAATGGCAAAACGTATAATTTCATCATCTCCGTCGTCTATCCAGAGTCACACAACCATTTCACTCGAAGACTATTTGCACTACATCGATGAAAATTGGAGAAATAACGAAAAAAATAATCACCCCCCATACATGTTACCAAGGCAAGGGATGAAAAATAACAATTCAATGCATGTAAGCGTGTGACACGGTATTTTTGCATCGCATAATTAAGAAGATCTAAGTGACTTGTTTTAAGTGACTCTTTACTATTTAAGTCAATAGCTTTTGAGACATGGGATATTTTCAGTTACAACCGCAGATATAACTTGTTTCCAGAGTTTTCTCGAGAAATACTGTATAATACAAACATATTTTTGGAGTAAACATATTGTATTTGATTTTTTTGTGTTTTTTTTATCTGATCGCTTTTTAATATTTTTTTTTACGGTATTTACTGTGCATGCGTAAATATTTATCCCAACTACGGAACCCTTCACTGTGTCTAGCTCGACACGCACTTGACCGGATTTTTTGTTTGTGCCTCTGTTAGATTTATGTAAATCTGAGAATTGAATTACTATCAGTTATAATAAAACAACAAGTCAACGTTGCCAATCCAATGCTTTCAAATCTTACCATCAAATTGGATAACGCCAAGACATACTATAACGTTCATATACATATATCTTACATTTAATAGGCACCCGAAGCATCTCAGACGTTCCCAAAGTACCTGTCTAGGAGAGCCTATTAGGCATGCTATATACGTACGGGAAGATTGGCACACTGCCCGTATACATATGTACTTAGAAATTCCTCTAACGATAAAAATGTCTGAAAACGTTTATAGTATTTGTTGGGTAATATCAAGATATGTCTTGTGAATTTTTCATAAAGCAATTTTACTGCTCAAATTGTTTAAAAATTTAAACGCTATAATATGTTCGTTTAGTTTAAAAAGTTCTCATTAAAAAGCTTCTTGAAGTTAATAAAAAATATTTCCCGTAACAAATATGGAAAAATCGTCAATGAACACATTTTCATTTATAGTTTTGGAAAAAAATCTGTTTATTTTATAGTCACTCAGAAATAAAAAACTAAAAGCGTATATGTTTTATCACGCACATAAAGATGTAAATTAAAACACTCATTAAGAAAGTAATGATAAATGTTTGCTCAAATAATCACATTTCAAATCTAACATCAACATTGTGAATTTGCATGCAATCATTTATAAATGTCAGACTTAATTACCTGAATATTACGAGTGGGTCCTTAAAAACTCATTAAAGTTCATTTTCGTCAACATTTAGACATAATAATAAATTAAGTAATAAGTACCTAACTAAAGTCCCCGAAATACCAATCTTTGTTCATTACCTTCATCTGTCTAGCCTTTTCCCAACTATGTTGGGGTCAGCTTCCAGTCTTACCGGATGCAGCTGAATACCAGTATTTTACATGGAGCGACCTCCACAACCCAGTAATTAGGTAATACGATACCCCTTGGTAAGACTGGTTGTCAGACGTTCAGGCTTCTGACGACCCGTAACGACTGTCAAAGATCCACGAATGACAGCCGGGACCAACGGCTTAACGTGCTTTCCGAGGCATGGAGAAATCTCGGTATGTAAAGATGGGCACCCATCCACGGACCAACCCCGGCAAACGAAGCTTAACCAGATGGATCGACCCGTGTGGCTGTTATTACTTAGCCACGAGCTCCTCTTTGTTCATTACCAATCTATATAAATATAAAAATGAATCTCTATTTCCCTTGGTCACGCCATAACTTGAGAAAGGTTTGACCGATTTAAAAATTTTTTTTTGTTTTATTCTCCTATTTACTGAAGAGGTTTAAAAAAACATTTGGCAGGACAACATCTGGCGGATCAGCTAGTATCAAATAAAAATACAACATTGATATAACTTGTACTAGAAGTTCAGCTCTTTTTGAAAAACCTCGCCTAGGGAAATTACGTAGAGATAAAACATTCTAAAAATGAATGCACCACAGCGGTTACGCTCACATGCACTGAAGGTGTATAGAAGCAAATGACGCAATACACATAATTAGTCTTTGTCATTGGTTGCTCAGTCACCGGCGAGTACGGTCAACAACTAAACTAAATAAATACCTTACAGACTACCATACATAAAAATACACTCAATAACACTGATTTTTTTATGCAAACGGTACCTACTCAATTTGCCCAAACGTCAAACATCCGGATTTGTCGGCCAACTAGTGTATATATGACAGGAACGCGCGACAGAGAGAACGTGTCGTTCCATACAAAGCGCATGCTCCCCGCCGTACAATGGTGTAACCTGGACTGATCGCACGATTAGTTGACCTCTAAGTACGGTGACGAGTCCATGTTGATAGTAAAGTCGCCGCACGCACACAAGTGTTTCAATAAGTATTTCCTCTCACACATTGAAATAATCACGTTTTGTGGAGGGGCGTTCATTTTTAGAATGGTTCATCTCTACGTGGTATGATTTTGACCACGTCTTCATTTTATAACAGTAAGGTCGATCGTCAGACAGAATGTCACAGCACTAGTATTTCAGCTCTGACACAGCAAGCGAATAGCAAATTTATTGCAACGAAAATAAAGATAATTGTGAATTTGACAGACTCATCAGTGGCAGCAATCCAATAACAACCTTATTTTAAAGAGAATAAAGATCACTGTGATTTTGACAGTGATGCAAAATCAGAGGTATTAATGTAACTGTGAAAGGACTGTAGCTAATAAAGGCTCCCCCCCCCCCCCTCTTTATTATAGAAATTCACAAAAATTATGAGATTATTTTAATTAAAAAAGAATAGCGATCTTTTGAAATATAATAAAACGTGAATTATTTAGATTTTTAAATTATCTATGCATTAGTGTAATCCTCAAATTAATAGAACGTCACCTCTAGAGGGCCACAACACGAATTTCACGTTGTTCGTGGTGCGAGTTCCGACTCAATATATTGAGACCGTCCTCAAGGAAGAGTTTTGGCCGAAGGGTGTCGTGTATCGGCGATTCCGCGGAAGGTTACGCGACACCACGCAGCGCAATACGACGCCGTCACTTTGTATACAATAGTTTTATTAATATTTTGTGGTTTTAATAAATATGTATGATAGTCTGTAAGGTATTTATGTTATGGGTCTTTGTTACCGGAAATAAATGATATATTATTATTATTGTTTAGCAAAAGATGCATGCAATCAATAATTTTACTAATTTTTTTTTTTACTATTTGTATGTATTCTTATTTGGTTTAATGAGTTATAAACTCATTAAACCAAATAAGAACGTGCAATGTGCAATGTGATGATAAGATATGTAACAATATTGTGCTGATGATTATGATGACGTGTGTGATGATGATGTGATATAAGTATGTAGTTTATATCTCAATTTTATTAATGACTTAAGTAATAGTCTCTGAATAACGCACTATCGCATGGTTTTGCACGGGGTACTGCCTTAAGTAAAAAGTCGCTTCCTTGTGAACGGTGGAAAAGGTGCCTCAAAGGGTAATTTTCATAAATCACCGCAATAAATAGGCGGTTATTATCGATTGCAGTTGGTCACGGAACACTACTTCTAATCTTCGTTTTTGACACTGCAGATAGAAAGATGTTTCCCTAATTTTTTACCAAGAATCAGAAATCGTGATTTTTGTCCAAAAATAAACAAAAACTAACAAGCGCCCAAATAAAGAAGAAGAAATTTACCAACTCTCTAACAAAAGGCACTCTCTTAGTAAGCAAAGTCCGAAAAATTAATGACCCTAATTCGTTATGTCCCAAGAATCTGCTAAATTAAGTTCCGTTGTGAACATACCACTACTAATTTTAGTGAAGTTGTATGCCAATGGGTTTAGGTAATACTATTTACTCTTGTACCGCCTTGTTTATTCACGGAGTTAATTGAGAGAATAAATAAGAGTAAGGAGCTTACGCAGTGCGGTAGGTCTCGCAATTAGTAGGGACTTTAGATAAATTAGGATGCTGTTTGACAGCGGTTTTTTGGGAACGACGGAGGAAGGATTTTAGTGTCGTCTTATTAAAACCGGGTTGAGCCAATTGGAGGTAAATTCAAGCCCCTATTGTAGATATACCAACACATGAATCTGACGGTATGATACTAATCTAGAATCGAATCTGCGTAGTCTGGAATCGATTTGAATTCACGACTCGAGAATATGGAAAAGGAAATGAAACAAGTTCTCATTTTAGATCGATGAATATAATTCTTATCCAGTTTATGAATTTTGAATTATGCTATTCAACCGAGTATCATATAATACTTTCATCTCTTCATATTTGATTTTCATATCAGAATCTTTTGGAATGGTAAGGTCTTAGTTAAAATTACTTTGAAGTGTAGAGTTTAATCAGCACCCTAATTGCGTAACACATTATCAATAGGAATTTGAATCATTTTGAAACAAATTGCTAATCCATTGCTTCCTAATTTCGAAAAATTTGTCTGCTTGACAACGTAAATTACGCAATGAATCTTGTTGAACTGTCAAAATGAAACCAACTCCGATTGATAATGTGTTTCGCAATTAGGTCGCAGTTTTCCCCTAAAGGGGTAAACTGGGGTTCATTTCAAAATTCACAAATAATATCAAACATTTCGTATACCTCTTTTTAATAGATTTAAGGGATTGGAAATGTAGTCATAGTTCATATCTTGATGTAACCTAAATTCTTCTTAATATTTTTTTGTTGGAACGAAGTTCCTTATCGCGCGTTGTGAAAGGGGGCTAGACGGAAAAAATTCTCACGAAAAGTTGTAACGACACTTTTTGCTATAGTAAGCTATTGTAAGCTGTAGGACGTGCGCATGTTTCTCTGTCTGTCTCTCTCTCTCTCTTATAGAAAGATTAAGTTTATATTACATTATATTTGTTAATAATAAAAAAAATAATATTGTAACTTAAAAAAAAAAAATATTACAATTCCTTCACTAATTAATCGAAAGGAACTTCGTTCCATCCGGGTGTCCCTTGACACCTCTCAACTTTTTATTTAAATTCCCACGGTATACCGTGGGAATTTTTTTTTTGAGTTGTTGTTAAAAAGTTGTGTGTTGTGTTGTTGTGTTGTTGTTGTTGTGTGTTGTTGTTGTTGTTTAAGTATTAATCCTCTTTTTTCCTTATAAGGAAAAAAGAGGATTAATACTTTCGCTTTAAAGTTGCATTTGGCATGCAAGAAGGTAATTTTCCGTTCCGTTTTATATTCCGTTACTATTGTTAGGTTTTAGGATTTATTATCCTCCAGCAATCATAGTTATATCAATCCGCGCGCCGCTCCTCGGATACTACGAGTATATAAGCAGTGTGAGAAGACATTGTTTACCTGGATTAACACATAGGGTACTTATAATCCCGGTAGTACGTTCCCGTGGGATATTTCCCAAGATCCACGCGGGCGAAGCCATGGGCAAATGCTAGTAAATAAATCAAATATGTCGCATAAATTGCCGTATTTTTTTAACCGACTTCAAAAAGGAGGAGGTTCTCAATTCGTCGGAACCTTTTTTTTTTTTTTTTTTTTTATATGTTCCCCGATTACTCGAAGATGGCTGGACCGATTTGGATTTTTTTTTGTTTTATTCGAGAGGGTATACATCACAGTTGGTCCCATATAAAATTGATTAGCTTTGCTTCGGTAGTTTTTGAGTTAGCTTCAATAATACGTATTTTTTCCCCACTTTTATATGGATGATGTTCTTTCTAGTTTGTTTTGCAGATAGTGGTATTACAATTTGTGTGGGGTAGGTACACAACTAAAAAGTGAAAAATAAAAACTTTTTTACAAAAAAATACAACCGACTTTCAAAAACAACACTACAAAGTGAAAAATAACTTTAATTTCGGAAGTCCGTGGCAAAAAACGAAAATACATTTAGGTAACACCGACACCGACACCGACTTCCGAAATTAAAGTTATTTTTCACTTTGTAGTGTTGTTTTTGGAAGTCTGTTGTATTTTTTTGTAAAAAAGTTTTTTACTACGTTGACTTAAACCACCATATACCTACGTTAATTTCTACTTGATACCTCCGCGCGTTCCTGAGAAAAAGGGTCTTGACAGACTGACAGACAGACAGATGGACAACGAAGTGATCCTATAAGGGTTCCGTTTTTCCTTTTAAGGTACGGAACCCTCAAAACAGCTGTTTCATGCGTTTTTGCAGTCGGTTTTTTGTCTTTTTTTTAATAATGTGCTGTATTTCAGGTTTTTTATTTTTATCTCACTAATATTATAAAGGCCAAAGTTTGTGTGGAACCGCGGGGCGCAGCTAATTAATATATATATTTAGATTTGACTCATTACTAGCTTTTATTTGATACCAATATTGTTGTATTTTATTTTTAAAAAAACCTTCCGTACCTACTGTTCATTTAATTCGATAATTAACTAAGCCCCGCCTGACCTCACCGATCCAAAACAAGCTGACTCGCCAATTTTAGATATCGTTACTTTCTGTTGATTTTGTAGTGCTGCCGCGCAAAATACATACGATTTAGCAAAAACCCTGTTCAGGGCCAGACGAAAAAATTGAACTACACAAGTTTATCAATTCAAAGGCGTGATAACAATTTCATAGAAAGAACTAGATTTTGCTTTCAAGGAACAACAATTTGTACAAAATGTATATTTGTTTTTTTTTTCCTTTATAGCTCGTTGGAGTAGGTAAATGAAGTGTTTGGTGGATTACTTGTTTGTGGAAATTTTCTTTTTTTTTTTCGTTCTTTTGGCGTCAGAACTAGTTCGATGTACCATCGGCAAACTATCTTACTTTTCAACCTTATTGCGTTAGTAATAAGGTCGAAAAGTGGTTCACCGGAAAGTTTGCCGATGGAACAACAATACAGGGTCAAATTGAATTAGCTAGTGAAACTCCGCAGATGGGTTGGGTATCGATATTTAAACATGGTATAATAAAAAAGAAATCGATTTGATGAGTTTTTTTTTACAGCAGGTGTAGTCACTTGAAATATCAGATTAAAAAATCAATTTTCCTTGTGTAAACTTCACAGACGTGGTGGGTATTGGTACCGGTGTCTAAAAACGATAAAATAAAAAAAACAGATTTTCTCAACTCAGTTAGAACACCACCAGCGGTAATTGTCCGCAAAAAAAAACTTTTTTTTTTTTCATTTTGCCTTGTTTAGTTAACGATACCTATCACGCCTCTCTAAGTTAGATTTCGTGCAGATTCGTCAAACGAACGAAATCTAACGACTCTGCACGAATTCTAACTTATAGAGATGTATTAATGATTTTCATGGTTAAAATTATATAACTACCTATGTTTTATTCCCGCGTATCATATTTTGATCAAGATACAACCTGTCACGGACCTGCGAATTGCATGAAACCCAAAAAAAAATTAATTTCGCGGGCTACCACAGCGCATCCCTCTTAAAATCATTAAAAGTCTCTTATCGTCTCCCAGCTTTATTTATTATATCGTGACATAATTACGATATAATAAATTATGTCACGATATAATAAATAAAGCGATATAATAAATAATAAATTATATCGTGACATAATTAGAGGAGCTCGTGGCTAAGTAATAACAGCCGCACGGATCGATCCATCAGGTTAAGCTACGCTTGCCGGGGTTGGTCAGTGGATGGGTGACCATCTTTACATACCGAGACTCCTCCGTGCCTCGGAAAGCACGTTAAGCCGTTGGTCCCGGCTGTCATTCGTGGATCTTTGACAGTCGTTACGGGTCGTCAGAAGCCCGAAAGTCTGACAACCAGTCTTACCAAGGGGTATCGTATTACCCAGTTACTGGGTTGTGGAGGTCAGATAGGCAGTCGCTCCATGTAAAATAATGGTATTCAGCTGCATCCGGTTAGACTGGAAGCCGAACCCAACATAGTTGGGAAAAGGCTAGGCAGATTGATCGTGACATAATTAATTATAACAGCATTCTGTACTGCCTCGTTAGTCTAATGGTCGCAAACGCTACTGCTGAAGACGAGGTCCTGGGTCCGATTCCCGGGTTGGGCAAAGTGTTATTGGATTTCCATCCGGAATTTCTCCTGCCCGGCTTTATTTGTGCCCGATTGATGGCAATAGGCTCGCGCCCTATTACATGGGGCTTAAACATTACTGGCGAAATGTTGGCCCTAACCCTTCGGGGAATACAGGCGTGATGTTATGTTGTGTCATTATATACAGGGTCAAATTAAATTAGCTAGCGAAACTCCGCAGACATGATACCCCCGCTGCCGCACAAATTACAGACAGAATTCGTTCTTTATAAGATGCGCTAAGTCCTATAATAAATTTGTTGATTTTTCTGAACTTGACTTGTTCACCACTAAGCCGCATGTATTTATTCGATTACTTACTAAACATTGGTTCAATAACTGTTTTATTTCACTTCATGACGAGGTATTATTACGATTATATGATATTGTTTAAGGTACATACCACATTTGTAATTTTTTTTTTTTTTTTTTCTCTTTCTTTTTATTTTTCTCTGTAACAAGTTTGCCCTTCATAGTAGATTAAAGGCGAAAACATATAATTGGTTACTAGTTGATTAGTTTGATGTTAATTTGTTAGTTGTTAATACTTTTTCTTTTCCTATTACAATAAAATAAATCAAGTCAATATAAATAAACACGACAAAATAAAAATAAAAAAGATTTGATGATTTTTTTTGGGGTTAATGACCGCTGATCGTATTGTTACTTGAAGTGTGAGTTGATAAAATCTGTTTTATCGTATTGAGTTAATGATACCCATCACGTATGTGAAGTTAACACAAAAAAAGCAGATTTTAGACTGATATTTGAAGAGCGTTGGCTCCGTACGGCATTTCATACAAACTTTCAAGTCCTTTTTTATCGAAATTAATGAACCGATTTTAATTAAAGTTCATGCGCATAAGCAGGATACATAGGTCTAAAAAGTTAGTTAAGAAGATTTTCGAAAAATAGTGTTGCAGTGAAATTTGACCGATTTTAAATATTCCATAGAAACAGAGATTTTCAATTATCTTTTTCTAAATAAGACATTTCGAAAATGTTCTTAACACTAACTTTTTAAGCCTATGTCCTGCTTATGCGTATAAAGTTTCATCAAAATCGGTTTATTCATTTCGTTAACCTGTAGATGCATCATACTTATCACAATGGCTTTATATATTTACAAATAACCGGAATCCTACAGATGCAGCAAGTCAGCAACGGAGTTTCAAATCCGTCTTTCTTTTGCCACATCTTCGACACAAGGCGTCACCTTCCGAATCCAATTACGTGCCCACATTTCAACAACAAGACGACCACCCTATCTAACCCTCGAATTCTGACAACCACTCCTTTGGACAAGTGCCCTTAATACAAGTACCATTGGATTAAAACCAAACACCAATCAAACAAGGCCTTGGGTGCCGGCGCAAACTGTGCGTCTTGTTGCAGCGACTAGTCGCAGCGAGAGCGTGCGACTCCTCTTAGCCTGTCGTTGCGTCTCTGCAACTCGACGCCAACGTGTACAGCCATGCTATTCTGTAAACATCTCACCGTGATAACTTAAGTGAAGTGAGCGTGAAGTGAGCTGTCATTCCACCCGATGCTAGGGATTGACACTATTGACTGCTCACTTTAAGCTCACTTCACCTAAGTGTTCACGGTGAGATATTTACAGAATAGCACTACTGAGCTTTGATCGAAATGTATCAAAAATTAAGTTCGAGTCCGTGCCGTTTATTTTTGTGATAATGTTTGCTCACAGCTGTAACCTATCTTACCCCGTGAGAGGTATTTGCTCGGCACAGGACTTTTTAGGATTATTGCATTCCTTAAGATGCAAGGTTTTCTCGCCGGGATTTTTTAAATTTCTGACCAGATTTACATTTTACATTTTAGAAATTATTTTGCTATTGTCAACTACAAGCATTTTTGACCCTGTTTTGGCCAATATTTATATTGTTTCACTTTAGGTTCTAGTAGTGCTAGAATTAACATTCTAGCTAAACACGTTGCTTCACTATACAAATTGTAATTTCGAAACAGAGGGTAGCGCACATGCGCCTTTTTTTTTTTTGTGGATGGGAAATCATCAAATGACTTCTCCCGCTCTGGGCAGAGCGGGAGGGCGTGTCAGACTTTTACTGACTAAAACCCACCCATGTTCCTTCAGTTGCCCGTGCCAGGGCCACGGTATCTCTTTCGAACTACCCGCGACCCCGGCGGCATCGGCCCAATTGATCCCGTCACTGCTGACATCTCTTTGAGGCGCGCGTGGAACACAACGCGCCGTCGACCCGGGCCGGGTCCGGTAAGGACCAGTCCTTACCGGACGACGAGCTACCCATAGCGCACATGCGCCTGTACTCGCGATGTGACGTCGTTGGGAAATGAAATCCTGTTTCAAAATTGTTTAAAATATGACCTATATGTTGAATGTGCAGCAATTACTATAGCATTAAAAGTCTCGTAGTTATTAGCGGTTGAAATCTTAAATGTTTTGTCCGTCAGAAATATTGAACTTACCACCAATACACTGAGCCGTCACCGTCAAAAGTTGTCGGTCGCAGCCTGTCGTTGCGTCTAGTCGCCGGAGCTGTCGCAGTCACATGTCGCATAGTGTGCGCCATATCTTACAGATGAAGATCACATTTGTATGCAAGCGGATAACAGGATGTGTAGCTGTGTATCTGTACCCACAATGGGTACCACTGTCGGTTTGAGGACAGTGCGAAATGCAAATTTCTGATGCAGTTAGTTGGTGTTTGCTTGAGTTGCAACAAGGTTTTAGAAATCTTTGAAAAACCTTGAAAAATAGTACATTTTGATACGAGTGGAGAATTTTTGTTGTTGCATTCGAGGCGGAATTAACACCCGAGCCAAAGAACTGCAATAACAAATGTCCACGTGTATCAAACGATGTCTTTCAATACACTTTTGAAGAAATAAAATAAAATAACAAAAAAATATTTTTGTCATGAATTATTCAAAAAAATGATTTAAATTTTCTTTTTTTTCGCGGTTTGCTTTGGCCAGGTTGAAGGAGAAGCAAAGGTATAAAGCCGATAAACAGCCTAATATGAAAAATAGAAAATTCAAATATTTTTGAGTTTTGAACACAAATAAATGTTAATTTGTTCATAAACGTTTTTTTTATTGTAATAATCATGGTTTTTGATGATATTCTATTTATAAACATTATTTAAATATTCAAAAATATTAACGCCGTAAAGACGCATATCTCTTTGCCGAGATTAAAAAAAAAACATTCACCTCCGAATAGAGACGGTGTGAATAGAGGCATTGAACCAATTTGGACTAAACATAGGTAGATATCTGTGGTAATTTTTATTCCAGCACACGTGTTGGAAAATGAAAAATCGCACGCATGTGAAATATATTGCATTGTGAAGCTAATCGAAGTGCAATATGAACCAGTTTTCGAGGAAGTGTATTGAAAATCACTGAACTTGACTAACCTGGCTATAAAAAATGAAATCTGGAGAATATTTTCGACATCATAATGTGTGATGTGATGACAAAGACCAGAGTTGCATTGCAATATAAACATCAAATAAATAAATAGTTTAAGAATAAGTAAACCAAAATTAAGTCTGGTGGGACCATTGAGATACTATGTACTACGTACTAGAGAAGCTATCAAAATCATAGGTCTTGTTACATTTTTGGTAAGTTAAAGCTAAAGTTCGCTGCAGCGCTGAAACAATTTGCGTCGTCTAACCAAACTATTAAAACATGCAGCGCTAGATCGCTTATAAATTATAATAGGTCTTTACCTATGAAATTGCCGTTTTGTATGAAAAAATTTAAACGAATTTTTTTCATGCATTTTTTATTTGTATTAATCGAAGTAATCACCCATGCAATCAATGCATCTTTGCCAACGCAGTGGCAGTTTATTGATGCCCTTCTTAAAGAAATCAGCTGGACGGGAGGCAACAAATTCTTCAAAGGCATTTTGTACTGCCTCTCGGATATTGAATTTTTTTCCCGCCAAGAAGTTATCCAAATTCTGGAAAAAGTAGTAGTCTGTAGGCGCAAGGTCTGGTGAGTAGGGCGGGTGACGGAGAGCTTCCAACCCCAGTTCTTGCAACTTGGAGACCGTCTGCTGTGCAGTATGAGGTCGCGCGTTGTCGTGCAGGAGCAGCGGAGACGAGCGATTGACCAATGTTGGTTGGAGATGTGCCAGCTTCTCCATCATTGTGTTCAGTTCTTCACAGTACACATCTGAAGTAATGCTCACCCCGTTTGGTAAGAAGCTGTGATGAATCACACCGGCGCTAGACCACCAAACAGTGACCATCACTTTTCTAGGGGTAAGTTTTCGTTTAGGGCATTGTTTAGGTGCTGAACCAGGATCCAACCAACTGGCTGAGCGCTTGCGGTTATCAAACAAAATTCATTTTTCATCGCAGGTAACAATGCGGTTCAAAATTCCTTCATTTGTGTGTCTGTTGAGCAGTGCAAGGCACGTCTCGACGCGTACTTCGCGCTGGCGATCATTGAGTTCGTGGGGCACCCATTTGTCAAGCTTTTTTACCTTGCCAATTTGACGCAAATGGACCAATATTGTTTTGACGCTAACGTCGAAAGCTGCTGCTAATTCAGCCGTAGATTGTGTATCATCAGCTTCCACAATCGCCTTTAATTCGTCATTGTCGACCAAAGTCTTCGGACGACCGCGAGGTTCATTTTTCAGGTCGAAATTTCCAGAACGGAAGCGAGCAAACCAATAACAAGTGGTGCGTTGGTTTGTAGTGTTAGCATCGTAAACGTCGTTGATGTTGCGTGCCGCTTGTGCCGCGTTGCTGCCACGACGGTACTCATATTCCATAATTACTCGAATTTTTAACGTATCCATGATGACGAAAAAGATTGAAATGCGATGAAAATGTAACACTAATCAATAAACAAATGACTACTTTTGGAAAAAAAAATCCATGTTTTTAAAATAAAATTAATTTGAAATTAGAATTAGAATATAAATTTAAAACGATTAAATTCAAGTTACTCACCGATGGAAACTTTTTCCTTTGCACTTCGCCGTATTCCTTGTATTATTAGTGCAATATTGTAAATATTTGAAACGCATTAAAAATGCTCTGGGTGTGTTTTACACACAACAAAAAATCTGCTGTTCTCTACATTTTGACGAATTATGCGAACATAAATGTACTGAACAACTGGTTTTTTTTTTCGCGGTTTCAGGTCCCATAGTAAAAGTTGTTCATAATGATGAGTACAATGACCCCTTAAAATATTGCCACTGTTTACACTTACACCCTGTATACAAATATATATACAGCTGAATTGAGGACCACCTCCTTTTTTTTGAATTCAGTTAAAAATACATTATTGTTTTAGGCGTACTGCAAACTTTTTATAAAAGTAAATTATTTTAGGTGAGTAGACGGGAAAATTAATTACCAAGCAAATTGACACCTACGGCAATTTGCCGTGTTATAACCATTTCATACGACTGTCATAGAATGACAGTTGTGATTCGAATATCTGGACAATATAAAGCTCTCTCTTTCCTTCAATTCGCCTATACTCTTTACATCAAACGAAAAGTACGTGTGTTAAATTAATGTCGCCATGAAAGCGGCACGCTGTATACACATTTTAAAATACGGAATAAATTTTCTAAATGATTCTTAAAACCGCATCAAAATCCGTAGTGCGTTATGTCACCGTATAATTATGAACTTCGATATTTTATAATGTAACTTGTGAAATTGTAAACTATCGATAAATTGTAACTGTACCATACTGCTTATATTAGAACGTAATAATGTTCGATAGTTTATAATGTATCCAAGTCAAACCGTAAAATTGAACATACCCTGCACTTACGAACAGGGAATGATTTGATTACACTTTGAATTCTTTCACTTGTCCGTTCCAACTTTTTACTGTTTTCATTATATGCCCGCTGTAATACCTTTGTAATTCTATGATAAATTGCTCTTGATCAACAATAACTGGTATTTTAGCATTTTGCAGAAGACCTTTTTTAATATTTTCAACACGAAAACTATTGAAAACCACAAAGATTTATCTGTTTGTTTATATTTTGACATGGATAGATTTTAAACTGTCGAAAATTAACACGTTATATTGTAAGCAGTATCGTACAGTCACAATTTATCGCGAGTTTATAATCTCACGAGTTAGATTATAAACTATCCAAGTTCATAATTATCCGGTGACATATAGATGCCTACTGGCATTGTCAAACATACAATTGAAGCAAGTATTATATCGTACATTATACAGCAAATCTTCACCACTGCCAATATGTTTTAATCCTTTCTTAATCTCCGGGAATACCCGGTCCGGATAAGAGATATTCTTGCAGTAATGCCCGGGTTACATGAGGCTAGTTTTTGAAGCTTGATAGTGCTAGTAAGCTAGCAAGCTAGGCTCTCTAGCCTCGTTTGCACAGAACTATCCTCATTTTTACGCTAGTAAGCTAGTGAGAAAGATAGTAAGCTAGTGAGATAGTTTAATAAGATGGGGATTTTTGAGCTAGTAGCGCTCCCCACCACCCATTCTACTGGCTTGTATACTAGCCTCTTGTGGTCGGCGGCGACAGTACCCAAACGGATAATTTTACTCTACGAACTAAGTCTCCGCACTTACTTCGCTAGTAAATAGCATCGTGTAAACATGTCTAGCTTGGTGCCAAGCCAGGATAGTTAGCTAGGATATTACTTGCTTACTATCCTAGCTTAAAAACATACATTTTGGCGCCAAAAATCAGCCATTTTGTCTTTTTATAATTTTAATATGTACTATTGACATTCGCGCAATAAAGACGAATCTAACGACATAAATTATTCATCAAAATCGGTTCAGCCGTTTATTAGTTACGAGGGAACATAAGGTCGGAAATACACACAGGTCAAACACATAACACTCCTTTTTTGGCTTCCTCGCAGTCAGCTAAAAAACTAGCCACGTGTAACCCGGGCATAAGTTCCGGTCCGCTGACTCCGGATTATCCCGTTAAAATATAACTGGGTGTCAGGCGAACCGTGAAATGCGTACCGGATTGAGTTTCCTATGAATTTTATTTACGAAAGTAGTTTTATGGAAGTATGCATATCGCAGGATTGAGGAAATGTATATGATTTTGTCGGTTTTGGTTTATATAATGTGGTGAATTGGAGATTGAATCACGGAAAAGTTGATTTTAGTGAATAAAAATGGAGTAAGTATGGTTTATTGTTGAGTTTATTTTCGCAGTTCTGAGATGTGAAAATATCAATAAACTCTTTCGAACCATTTATTTTACTTTTGGCATAAGCACGCCTATGAAGTTCCTTATTCATTGATAGGCAAATATGGACTAAAAAATGCAATACTTCATGGACGCTATGACGTTCCTTATTTATTGATAAGCGGAGTTTAGCTAGCCAATTTAAAATAACCCTGTATAGAACTGCACAACCCCGTCTTAAAAGTCTAGACAAACCAAAAAACATCAACCTAGTAACTGGTTCTAAAGTTATAAACTCATCTACGAACAGACAGACGGGAAGACGTTGCGTTTTATCTTACTACTATTATAAATACAAAAGATTGGATGGATGGATGTTTGTTACTCAATCACGTCAGAACGACTGAACGGATCTGGATGAAATTTGGCACAGAAATAGATTATAGTCTGGAAAACACATAGGCTAGTTTTATCCCGGAATAATGTACGATTCCCGTGGGATGATTTCCGACATCCACGCGGGTGAAGCCGCTGGCAAAAGCTAGTATAACAATAAGTAAAGACAATGAAATAAGGATTACAGATTTCTGCTGAGAAAACTTGATATAAGTACAGACGCCAGCAGGTCAAGCCACCTGAAACTGTCAAATTTTCCCAATCAACCTTGAACCTAATGCTTTAGCGTTAAAGATGAAAATCTATTAAAGAAATTTGACAGATTGTAGTAGCTTGATGTGCTGGCATCTGTACATCGAACAAAACTTTGAATGAACATTGAGTGTTAAACAAATAATATAATAACACAGCATTGAGAAAGTTGCATGTTATCCTTGCCTCGGTAGCTCACAACTTTGTTCATTAGCGAACTGTTATAAACCAAATAATAGAAATCGCAACTTCGATATCAGTCTGCCTTGAGAACGTGACTGTACTTCTGTATTGAAAGAAAATGGATAAGATGCAGTGATTGGAATCCAAGCAGAAGTTGTTTGGTTATTCATCCATATGATGATCAAACAAGATAACATTTACAAATAATTTAGAAGCTAACAGTCTTAAAATAATATAATTATGTCATCATCATCTGCCTAGCCTTTTCATAATAATATACTGTATTTGGCAAATCGGCGCACCCTGTACGCACTTATAACTGACTAACCTTTTTTTTTTTTAATCTTAATTTAAAGAGCTATTTCGCTACATGCGAATATGACACTCTATAGGTATACGAACTAAGACTAACTAACCTTTTCTCCACAGCATAAGCGATTTTGGATTATTTAGGAGCAGTGGTGGCCCAGTGGTAACGGCTCCGACTTACGAGTTGTAGATCATGGGTTCGAACTCAGGTAGGCACTTTACTTTGTTGAAATAATTTCAACACCACTGCTCTCAAAACGGTGAAGGAAAACATCGTGAAGAAACCGGCATGTCCTAGAACCAAAAATTCGAAGATATGACATCTACAAACCCGCACTGGGCCCACTCTCTCTCGAAGAGAGAAGGCCTATGTCCCAGCAGTGGGAACATTATAAGCTGATTATGATTAAACTATTTTCAGACGTAGGTACCTATCATCACCATCATTGACAGCCTTGTTCCATCCTCTGCTAAGTAATAGGCCTCCTCCCTTCTATGCTTTTCTTCACTGGTCTGTGTGAGTCTCATCCAGGTCTTCCCCGCGGTCTTCTGTAGGTCGTCCACACACTCAACCTGGACATTGGTCTGCTAACGCTGCTTCCACCGTCTCTCATACAACATAATCAGCCTACTTATAACGTTCATACTGCTGGGACACAGGCCTCCTCTCGGCAAGAGGGAGTGGGCCGTAATCCACCACGCGGGCCCAGTGCGGGTTTGTAGATGTCACATGTCTTCGAGTTTTTGGTTCTAGGACATGCTGGTTTCCTCACGATGTTTTCCTTCACCGTTTTGAGAGTAGTGGTGATGAAATTATTTACACAAAGTAAAGCGCCTGCCGGGGTTCGAACACACGACCCACAACTGGTATGTCGGGGCAATTATCACTGAGCCACCACTGCTCATAAATTGAGCTCAATAAATATCAAATACAGATAGTGTGGCCAAAAATAGGATAGAAGTAGCAAATCAAAATTGTTGTTCGAAATTGTTTAATCATGAAAATCTGTATTGGCATATTATGAGTGTAGGTCGTACCTACAACTCGTACGTCGCGACCGTTGCTACTGGGCCACCACTGCTCACAAACCACGATCTAATCTGATCCAATACAGACGACCGGATGTAACATGGATATCTCTAATCTATTATTCAATGCTGTTATATTGTCCTACACAGATTAGGTGTGAAATTGAGGGTCTATAACTTTCCCTATCCCCCAAGAATAATCTTGAAAAGCATTGGCCCGAATTTGATGGTGATTTTATCATTCCACAGTTTATTATAATAAGATTCTGGACTATAAAAATTCAATGTCTTCGGGGTATTACGTTGAAGCGATGAAGACAATGAATTTTGACGTTTTAAGTGTCGAAGAAGAATAAATTTCGGTAATTCCTTGGTTTAAAATGTAAATTCTTCTGTGGTAAGATAACCATTGCAGTGGTAAAGCCGCTCTATTCTGTAATTTTACCGTGAAAACTTATGTGATGGTGCTGTCATTCCACTTTATGCTTGAAATTGACACTACTGACAGATTACCTCTAGCTCATCACCAGAGTTATCACGCAACACTTAACAATTAGAATAAACAATTTTTCTTTCTTTCTTAACCAAACTGAATCAGCTTAGATTTTTCAATGATAAAAATGTTGCTTAAAAGACACGTGTGCTCCTGAGCAGAGGTACCTACCTGGGTTCGAGCCTCAAGTCAGGCAATTATTGGGTTTTGTTCCATTTCATTAGAGAGGAGCTTGTGGCTAAGTAATAACAGCCGCACGGGTCGATTAAGCCATCAGGTTAAGCTACGCTTGCCGGGGTTGGTCAGTGGATGGGTGACCATCTTTACATACCGAGACTCCTCCGTGCCTCGGAAAGCACGTTAAGCCGTTGGTCCCGGCTGTCATTCGTGGATCTTTGACAGTCGTTATGGATCGTCAGAAGCCCGAAAGTCTGACAACCAGTCTTACCAAGGGGTATCGTATTACCCAGTTACTGGGTTGTGGAGGTCAGATAGGCAGTCGCTCCATGTAAAATAATGGTATTCAGCTGCATCCGGTTAGACTGGAAGCCGACCCCAACGCAGTTGGGAAACGGCTAGGCAGATTGATTGTTCCATTACAAGTTTCTCGAGTTTGGATTTGTGCCCGGTTGATAACACTCTTGCTCACCCTCTATTACACATATAGGGCTAAAATTTTTTTTTATGATTTGTTCAAAAGAACCAGGTTCTTAATAATTACCCCTTCGGAACGTGGATCCCCGCGAGACAGCTTTTTAATTGTGTCTGTAATTACGGCATTTGACTCGTCAATAATTACAATCTAGTCTTTAAACTTTTACGAGATACTTAATTATTTTAAAATTTAGAATATATTATTGCACTTTACACAAGTCTACGGATATCAGACTAAGAAAATGGTACGGCACTTTCTTAGTCCGATACCTATAATATTAAATACACATTGTTCTTGTGTTATACTGCAGGTGCCTTATATTTCTACATTTTTACACTAAGTACCTACACTAACTCAAAGTCTTCGTTTTAGTCTTTGCACTAAGTTTGAGTGGTCTAACAGCTGAATGCCCTCGACGTTCACATGTCGGTGGAGTCAATGTTCTTGTGCCTCAGCAAATTGAGTTATGTTGATGACGGGTTCCAATTTTAAATCACGATGAAGGTCGTCATTTCTTATATTAACCAGCCTGCGTTAACAATACTCCTGATTACCTTATTTTGGAATGTCTGTATCATTTTGATGTTGGTTTAGTACAGCCCCACATTTGGATGGCGTCCATATAGGTACTAAATTATAACTGATGAAATGTGGGAGTAACTTTATATCTCTGCCTACCCTTGCGGAATTGCAAGTGTGATGTTATCAATGTTTGCAGCTGTCATCATAGTTACGTCACTGCATAGTGCTAGTCACATCAAATAGGTACCCCTATGTCGACGTTCGCACGGACGTAAAAATATCGCGGCGATTTTTTTTCGCGCACTGGAATTTCAACGCTCTGCTTAGCGCCGAGAGTTGAAAATCCAACAGTGTGTCTTTGCGACGCGCTCGAATGCACTGTTATTGTTAAGTTGGATTCTCAATGCTCGGCTCATCAGCGAGAGTTGAAATCTAGTACGCGATAAAATCCCGCCGCGATATCTTTACGTCCGTGCGAACGTCGGCTAAATAGACTTGGCTGTAATACAATTTGTGCCGCCATCAGCCGGATATTGTGTACTGCCGATATTCAGCTGTATGTGGTTAGACTGTAGTCTAAGCCGGAGCGACTGTTATCCGGGACGCCATTGAAATACAAATTATATTGATTGGGATATTCTGAGAACAACAATGTGTTTGTTAAGTTCGTTGTAAACTCAAAATAAATATATACGAGTAAGTTGAGTTTTGCATACAACATAAAAACTTTTTACAAAAAAATACAACCGACATCCAAAAACTCAAACTCAAAGCATTTATTTCAAATAAACCAATTACAGGCACTTTTGAATTGTCAAGGGGTCGGTCATTCAGAAAGATGAAGCTAGGCGCCCATTCCAAAGCGTAGTAGGTACCTACCTATGGAGAAGAACGGGCAAGAAACTCCACGGACATTCTTTTAAATCAAGATATGGTTACAAAATAATGGTTACATCATTCATGTTGAAATTATACACGTGAGAACGATGCAGAACGTTAAAAGCGTCCTAAAAAAACAATGCAAATATTTAAATTAAATTAAAATAAACCGTGGCCACTAAGATATGACCAGCCTTCACTGACAGCGCCTGTTCACGAACCTGACGCATGAATTAGCTAAATGATCCAATCATGCGCCACCATCAGCGATTTAGAGTAACAACACTACAAATTGAACAATAACTTTAATTTCGGAAGTCGGTGTCTAGTTAAATGTATTTTCGTTTTTTGCCACCGACTTCCGAAATTAAAGTTATTTTTCACTTTGTAGTGTTGTTTTTGGAAGTCGGCTGTATTTTTTTGTAAAAAAGTATTTATTTTTCACTTTTTAATTGTGGTACCTACACCACACAAATTCTAATTCCACTAATTAACTCAAAAACTACCCAAGCAAAGTTAATCAATTTTATATGCCACCAACTTTAAGGTATACCCTCTCGAATAATGCAAAAATTTTTCAAATCGGACGACTCTGTAAAAAGTTATGCGTGGTAATAAATAAAAAAAATAAAAATATATACGTGTCGAATTGAATTGAAATATAGGTGCACACATAATAGACAAACGAGGCAGTCACTGATGTAATTAACTGACTAATCTAAAACTAAAATATACTGTGGGAAATTATTAATCGCACACCAGAAAAATATTCTTACATCAAATACCATCTAATACTCGTAATCTATATGTAATGAACAAAATAGAAACCGTACCGTGTACAACGGTCCTGAGACTGTTGATTCTAAGATTTCATTTGAAAAACCGGCCAAGTGCGTGTCGAGTCACGCACAATGAAGGGTTCCGTAGTTGAAAAGAACTTATCCCAAAAATAAACTTAACATTGTAGTTGAAAAACATGTTACACAAACACAAACAATGTATGGGAGCATTGATAAACGTCACGGTCAATTCTCCAACTGCAAATTTAAGTTTGTAATCCCAAAAAAATAAATTTATTATGAGATAAAATTACGAATTCACGAATTTCAGACTGTTTCCTTTCTAGAATCATGACTTGGCAAGAAGCAAGGTCACTTTCCGTTGACCTAGAATCTAGGTCAACGGAAAGTGCGGTTTTGATTTACTTGCGACTATCAAAATATGTTGCATAAATGGCCGTATTTTTTATTGCGTTGACTTAGAAGCTTGATTTTTTTTAGAGCTCCAAAGGACTATACTATACCTACGTATTTGATATTAATTTCAACTTGATGCCTCAGCGCGTTCCTGAGAAAAAGGTTCATGACAGACGGACAACGAAGTGATCCTGTAAGGGTTCCGTTTTTTCCTTTTGAGTTATGCACTCATGCGTCCCGCTCCCCGCACGACGTCATTAGGATTGTCCTTGAGAAATATGAGACTTTTTGTCGGCGCGCGACGGGGCGCCTAGCCACTTATACACGGCTTGTACACAAGAAATTTGTATCAATGGACATTCAACGAATGACTGTTTCCTAAAGTGGATAGACTAGGCTAGATTACGAATTTTGATTTAGAACAATAGATGACTTAGTTTTTTTTTCAATAAAAAAAAAATACAGTTTGTTCACATTACCGCCAATACAAAACAATTAAAATATTATTTCAAAATCTAAAGCGATAACCCTATTTTTTTTTTAAACAAACGCCCCCCGCGCGCGCCTCTCGTTCCGCAAACTGATTTTCAACACACAGACAACTTTGTTCGTAATGCCGATACAACCTCACGGCTTTTGGTAAAAATATACCGTACCTAACCACCTTTCCAAAGAACCTAGAACGCAAAGGGTGGGTCGACTCACAAAATTACAAAAAATAAAAAAGTAACGCGCGCGCTGTCATTGTTCGTTCAGGCTCAGTTTCGTGCACTCGGACAATCCTGGGTTTTCGTTCGGGCTCACTTTCATGCAATGGTTGTTTCAGTGGTATGGAACCTTAAAAAGGGCGCCATTAACCTTAAGTCAACTTTCCGCATCAAATCCTCTAAATAGCTACACAATACAGATACTTATACAAAAGCCAACATATTCTAAAAGAATTCCTTCTTCCACTATCCTCACACCCTGAAAACACAATTTACACTATTTTTAAAGGTGACTGGCGTTGAATGCAGTGTCGGATATTGGCCGGCTAGCGTCATGTTGCCCGGAAATTGGTCGTTACCCACGGTCTGTGTGGACGCGCCCTTTGTACTTAGAGTAAACTCCATTTAAGATTTTAAAGGGATTTTGTAGGGGTTGGGGTTAATTTTCCTGGTTTCTTCTTCGGGGGAATTGTAGCGTGTTTTGAGCCTATTTTTTCTATGATTCTATTTTGAATCGCCGAAGTCCAGTTCACTCGAAGTTTATTTTGAAACTAGTTTCTGCCTGCGACTTCGTCCGCGTGAAATTTATTATTCCCTAGACCCACCTCGTCGATCGCATCGCATGTCCGCGCTAATACTTCGTTTTGCTTAGCGTTCTTTCGTATTTTTTTTGTTTTTGTTCGGCTCCTTTGGATCGTAGCGTAATGTTAAATAGCCTTCCTCAAAAATTGGGCAATCGAAAGCAAAAATAATTTTTCAAATCCGACTGGTAATTCCAGAGATCGGCGCGTTCAAACATACAAACAAACTCTTCAGCTTTATAATATAGATTTATCATCGAACTGAATAATATTGATTTTAACAATAGGTAAGTTACTATGCGTTAAATGAAGGTATGATTGCAAAAGTTAACTAATTAGAATAGGTTATTTTTCAGCCTTGACCCAATTCTGTAATTTTTAGGGTTCCGTACCCCAAAAGGAAAAAACGGAACCCTTATAGGATCACTTCATTGTCCGTCTGTCAAGTCCTTTTTTCTCAGGAACGCGTGGAGGTTTCAAGTTGAAATTAATATCAAATACGTAGGTCTACGGTCCCATGAAGCTCTAAATTAATCAAGCTTCTGAGTCAAAGTACTAAGTAAACGTAATTAAAAAATACGGTCATTGATGCGACATATTTTGATACTCGCAAGTAAAGGTTTCAGCTTTACTGGGGGGGTAACAAAATAATAAAGCAAGGCCGGGAGACGAAATGTTATGCCGTATATATTATAATAAAAACTCTGTTACAAGATTAAAGTAATTCACTTCCTAAGTGGAGCCAAAATCTATCTGTCATCCTACAAACAAAAAACGAGGTTCGTTTTTCTTTCTAGAAAACATTCAATATTTGAATGATTGAATGTCAGCCAGTACTATATAACATTGTCGAGGTTTGACTAAAGCATCAAACCTCTACAGTACTTCCCGTTGGCCTAGAATCATGAAATATGGCAAGAAGCAGGTCTCACAGCACAAGTAAAAGAAAAAGTCCGAATATGGTTAATTCGTATTTTTAACACATTGCTTTTGCGACACGGTCAATTCTCCAACTGCAAGTTTACACTTGCAGTTGGAGAATTGACCGTGCCGCAAAAACAAACAACAAACTTTAGGGCTAATGAAATTTATTTCTCAACAAGAAACTACAAACATTTCACTTACTTACTTAAGAATTTTTTTAAAACTTAAAATATAGTACCTACCTATGTATTAAGATTATAATTTTGACACACAAACTAAGCAGCTATTGTTTTTTCTTTATAATAAATCATTTACGCAATAATTAAAATTTCATTTCGTACAAATATATATTATATATTTATATTTATAACTAGGTGGCTATGCTAAATAACATTAACGAAACACAAAACTTAAAACTTAACATTGTAATTGTGTATAAATTTTGTTTTTGGTATAAATTCATGCTAATTACGGAACCCTTCATTGTGCGTGGTTCGACACGCACTTGGCCGGGTTTTTTTTTTTGTGGATGAGTATGAGTAGGCATTCCAGTACAAAAGTAAGTATGGTTAATAAGCCATACCTAATCATAAAGTGCAAATTAATACAGGTTATGGTTATTCTTAACTATTTACTTCTTCTCATCATCATCTGCCTAGCCTTTTCCCAACTATGTTGGGGTCGGCTTCCAGTCTAACCGGATGCAGCTGAATACCAGTACCATACATAGAGCGACTGCCTATCTGACCTCCACATCCCAGTTATTGGGTAATACGATACCCGTTGGTAAGACTGGTTGTCAGACTTTCGGGCTTCTGACGACCCGTAACGACTGTCAAAGATCCACGAATGACAGCAGGGACACACTTACATTTTTTTAATAACTAAAAATAAATAAAACAACAACTATTATGTAAGTAACTGTAAACACATAAATTCCACCCCACAGAACCGCAATAAAATGAATAAACACAACTAAACTAATAAACTCAGAGGAAACAAGCGAACCGTAATCAATGATTTAAAAACTTCCCGAAACTATGGAAGTTGAGAAATAAATAACAGTTTTAATTAAATTTATAACTCTTCTGTGAACAAACTTTGGACTCTGGAGTTACTACGGCTACTCCCTCATAGTTCTCGGTTCAATGATAAATGAAAATTAAAATAAACCAGCACTACGCAGTTCATTTTCTATTTTGGACCTTATGTCATGTGCATTCAAATATAATATAACAAAATATCAGAACCAACAAAATAAATTATGATCTATAACATACTCGTATTTAAAAACAAAACAATGACCTACTTAATAATTATTGTGAAAAATGTAATTTTTAGGGTTCCGTAGCCAAATGCCAAAAAACGGAACCCTTATGGATTCGTCATGTCTGTCTGTCTGTCTGTCCGTCCGTGTGTCACAGCCACTTTTTTCCGAAACTATAAGAACTATACTGTTGAAACTTGGTAAGTAGATGTATTCTGTGAACCGCATTAATATTTTCACACAAAAATAGAAAAAAAAAAACAATAAATTTTGGGGGTTCCCCATACTCAGAACTGAAACTCAAAAGTGTTTTTTTCATCAAACCCATTCGTGTGGGGTATCTATGCATAGGTCTTCAAAAATGATATTGAGCTTTCTAATATCATATTTTTCTAAACTGAATAGTTTGCGCGAGAGACACTTCCAAAGTGGTAAAATGTGCCCCCCCCCCTGTAACTTCTAAAATAAGAGAATGATAAAACAAAAAAAAATATATGATGTACATTACCATGTAAACTTCCACTGAAAATTGGTTTTAACGAGATCTAGTAAGTAGTTTCTTTTTCATACGTCATAAATCGGTCTATTATTAAAACATCGATCAAAGTTACAACGAACTACAAGAACTTTTATATTATGTTACTTGCTGCTACGGAACCAACGACCCTATATGGTCGTTGTACGGAACCCATCATGGGCGAGACCGACTCGCACTTGGCCGCTTTTTTACTTTGAACTATTCGTCTGAAGTGTACAAAGCGCGGGCTAAACTAATTTTTTTTTTTCAGATTATCCTACCATCACACTAGCGAAAGTTTGTGAGTTTGTATGTGCGTGTGTGTGTGTATGTTTGTTACTTCTTCACGCTCAAACGGCGGGACCGATTTGGATGAAATTTGGTTTGTAGATAGCTTATACCCTGGATTAACACATAGGCTACTTTTTATCCCGGTCTACGTCGGTGAAACCGCGGGGCGCAGCTAGTAATATTATAAATGTGGAAGTTTGTGAAGATGTTTGGATGTTTGTTACTCAATCACGCAAAAACGGCAGCACGGATTTGGATGAAATTCGGCACACAGGTAGTTTTTAACCTGGATTAGTACATAGGATACTTTTTATTCCGGTAGTAGGTTCCCGTGGGATAATTTCCGACATCCACGCGGGCGAAGCCGCGAGCAACGGCTAGTTTTCAATATTATTTACTTAAGGTCCGCACAAAATAGGTCGGTGGGGGCAGTCGGGATACGGACTGCGGTCCGCACAGAAATTTAAATTATTTAGATTTCTGTGGCGGTCCGCCATATAATGACTAGACCTATAAAGCTTAACTAATTTACGAGAGCAAACAATATTTGAATTGGAATTAGCATTATGTGGACGTTAGTCATGAATTTACTATCTTTTACTCTTAATCGCACCAAAGAACACAAGGTATTATAACAGAACCTATTCTACTCACATAAATCGAATCTATATCCATTCAACCTTAAGTTAATAATATCAAAGGCCGTTACAGAACTGATATTGCGAACGGTAGTAGTAGCTCTTTGCTATGTAAATCTTGTATCGAAGTGCATTCGGTATTCGATTCAGCCGCCATCTTGAGCCACCTTATTCTGTCAAAGGAGAATGTTAGGAAGACAACCACGTCTTAGTTTAAGTTAGTTGAAATAATATGAACGGTGTTGTTACTAAATAACAGGTGGGGCAAAAGTAATGTCATAATGTGAAAGGGCCCTTATTTCTTGAAAAACGCCTTCATAATGTCATTATGATTTGATATGTATCAAATCATAATGACATTATGACGGCGTTTTTTTTTTGTGAATAAGTTGACAATGCAATGGAGCAATATACACAGTCACACAGCTCAGACAACAATGGAGATTTTGATACACTAATTTCCGGGCCGTGTCGCCAGATCTGACAGCGTCATACTTCGTTCTTTTGGGTTTTTTTGAAACCTCACGTTTACCTTGCAAGTCTTGAAAGTATTGAAGAAGAAACCACTAATTTGGAGGATGTTTTGCTAGTAACAATTCAAAATGCCGCCGAAAAACAAGCACAAATGTGCATTCACTGAGGAGGTGGGCATTTGATCGATATATTTTTTCGACTTCAAGTCATAAAGTTTACACCTTTAAACAAACTTTCCGTGAAAACAGCCCAATTTTTTTCATTTGCAACTAAATGACAGCCAATTCACATTATGACATTGCTTTTACCCCACTTTGTATATACGTCGGCAGGAACTATATGAAAATAGATTGGAAGTATGTATGTAAGTATAATATTCTCATATTGTTTGTTTATAGTTTATACTTCGATTAATACAAATAAAAAATGCATGAAAAAAATTCGTTTCAATTTTTTCATACAAAACGGCAATTTCATAGGTAAAGACCTATTATAACTAGCTGCGCCCCGCGGTTTCACCCACGTAGACCGGGATAAAAAGTAGCCTATGTGTTAATCCAGGGCATAAGCTATCTACATACCAAATTTCATCCAAATCGGTCTAGCCGTTTGAGCGTGAAGAAGTAACAAACATACAATACAAATACATCTATGCACTAGCGCACACGTAGGACAATTATAGACTTCCGTGATTTCCATAATTATGTTCTACGGTCTTGGGCAAATTGTAAATCGATCCACGAATGACAGCCGGGACCAACGGCTTAACGTGTTTTCCGAGGCACGGAAGAGTCTCAGTATATAAAGATGGTCACCCATCCGCGGACCAACCGCGGCAAGCGTAGCTTAACCTGATGGATCAACCCGTGCGGCTGTTATTAATTAGCCACGAGCTCCTCCTTTGTACAAATTTATAAACAGAAACAAAATCAGTTATCATTTATGAGGATTTCTTGACTAAACCAAAACTAATATATAATTATTATTCCATAATAAGAATAATAACTTATCCGTGCTGCTATATTTTTCAACTCTTTAAATGCTATTCACCAAACATCACCCCAAAATCGAAGGGTAAATCCGCGCATAACTACTTTAAAATTATTGAGTTCACTTTCGAATTGTGTGCGATCTTGTAAATAAGTTTGGAGGTGTATTTCACAGAATGCACTGTTCAACGCCATCAATAAACACTGCAATACTCCTATTTTCATCACTTAACTAACCAAAATATATTTTCGTGATCCTCGTCCATTCAGACTTTCAGTTCATTAAGTCCTGACGCGTCGCCGCAGACAATGATATATACGGCTGCACCTTCTGAAGCTTTTAACGTTATATCGCATTTGTGTGGGAGACTAGGACGGTACGACACTGATTAATTTGACGCTATTTCAACTGAACCGCGGCGTAAATCTCGATGGTACTGTAAAAGTGTTGAGTTTTTTCTCTTTGAACGATGGTCTGAGAATTGGTTAAAGCTTGCTTGCATGACCAATCATTAAATGGGTTTTGTGCTGAAAGTATTTAAAACATCATTATGTCTCAAACGATTGACAGAAGTGGAACAATGCTTCGGTCAACAATAGTAGATGCTAGATTTCCGATGAAAGCATCAAAAACGGCTAGAAAATTAAGACCACAAATAATGTTGTGTTGTGGTCTTATTTTGCAACATCGTTATTTCAACCTTATTGCTAAGAAATTACGTTTTATTTTTCCGTAATTAAGATAAGAGCCCTTACTACCTCAGCTTTTTATCTCGCCAGCACGATACTGCTCGCGGATTGAGTGAGAGCGACACTGAGTGCGGTGCTGGGCGCCGATAGTTTAGGTCATTGCTTTTTAAGGTGAAAATAATGGTAATTTAAAAAAAATAAAAAACATATGACCTGCTTTATAGTTAGTTGAGTTAGTATGCAAAGTTTCATGATCTAATTTGAAGTATTTTTTTAATACCAGCGGTTTATTGTTCGGCTTTGAGGTAACTGGACTTTTTTTTCTATTGGGAAAATTTTATGGAATCGTGTTTTCGGCAAACATTAATCCTCAATTTCAAAATAAATGCCGCAGAATTTTCGACGTAACGGAGGATCATGAGGCAGTATATGCCCTTAAGGTTTATAATCAAGTTATATGCAATCGCGGCCACTAGTCCTACTTATTGTTGGTCGAAGGAACAATGTTTAAAATTCGTTAAATGCATTTATTGATTTGCGGTGCGAGTGGGCCTTAGACCCGTTTGTACCAAATCATTAAATGCATTTAGCACTAAACGTATTTCAAACATCGTGGTGATGTTTGAAGATGACAAAGACAGAATGTTTTAATTAGTTCGTTTAACGTTAAGTGTAGGAATTTTGAGATTTGTGGTGTAAGTAGGGCTAAGTATTTGCAAATAATCAATCTAATTTCCTAGAGGTGCGAGTTGAAAAATATTGATCATATTTAATATTGATCAATATTGAGTTGAAAAATATTGAGACAAACAGCAAGGTAGCTATCAAAATCAGCTACCTGAGTGATTCTGATTGATTTTTTATACAGATCAATCAATCTACCTAGCCTTTTCCCAACTATGTTGGGGTCGGCTTCCAGTCTAACCGGATGCAGCCGAATACCAGTATTTTACATAGAGCGACTGCTTGTCTGACCTCCACAACCCAGTAACTGGGTAATGCGATACCCCTTAGTAAAACTGGTTGTCAGACTTTCGGGCTTCTGACGACCTGTAACGACTGTCATTCTTGGATCTCCGAGGGCGTGGACGTGCTTTCCGAGGCACATCCACGACTCCACGCCCTCCGACCGAGATTCCTCTGGGTATGTAAAGATGGTCACCCATCCACGGAAAAACCCCGGTAAGCGCAGCTTAACCTGATGGATTGACCGGTGCGGCTGTTATTACTTTTAGCCACGAGCTCGATTTTTATACAGGTAAGGATCTTTTTTTCGCTGATGTTATTCATTGTGACGTACATAGTCAACGTTTATAATATGCCTTTACATGCTATTTATGCTTTATAATGCTTTACCGATACAATTTCTTCATAAATAATAATTAATATCAGAAATTTCTATCACCAGGAACAATTAATCTACGAAGATAATTATGACACAAAGCAAAATCCGTAATTTAAGCCGAACGCCGCCTTAGAGAATGGGGCTAAAAACTCCAATTAGCACCGAAGCGGGGGCGAAACAATAGCTTTTGATAAAACGACTTCAAAGATGTGCACCGATATTAAGACTTCAAAACGGGGCGGCTTCGAAATGGGACGAAAGGAAGCGAAGAAAATGGGGCTACATTGCCTAATGGTAAGAAGAATTGAGGATTTTGAAAGCTTATTACGGCTCAAATGGAATATTGATTATGAGTAATTGATGAGATAAAAGACAGCACTTTTTTTAAAGTTCACGGTCAATTTATACATTTTGTACAAGTACCTATAGGGTTTTCTTCGTCGTTTTGGAACGAAGTTCTTTAACGCGACTTGTGATAGGAGTAAACTGGCAGAAAGGACGTAACGAAAAAGCTTTATGCCATCAAACATACACAGTGCCATCTAGTATAGTTTTAGCAAGCTAAAAACCAAACTAAATGGATTTTGACACTTGAGACCATACTAGATAGTTCTGTATTAAGGAGGATGCGCTAAGGTAGCCCACGAAATTCAAATTTTCTTACGTTTTTTGCAATTAGCAGGTCAGTTTCGTCAGGTTGTATGTTGATTAAAATAAGATACGCGGCCGTAGCTAATATGGCTTTATAGAATTATAATCATTAGAATCAGCAATACAACTCCATAAGTTAGAATTGACCTCAAATCTAGCGATTTCATGAAACCTCATGATTTCGAGGTCAATTCTAACTGATGGAGTTGTATTGCTGATTCTAATGATTTTATTTCTGTAAAGCCATATTAGCTACGGCCGCGTCTCATATTTTAATTAACATACAACCTGACACTGACTTGAAAATTGCAAAAAACGTAAGAAAATTTGCTCCTAGTCGGCGGCTTGAACTCGTTGTTGGCATGGCTAATACGCATGCTATTTAGTTACTTTATTTATATATTTAGGTTTATTTATTTAGTATTTATTTATTTAATTTTTATGTATTCAGTGAAATAGACGATGATTTAAAACGAAAACGAGCGCATAAAATTTCATGAACAGACCTTTGAGCGTTTAGATATTATGAAAAATCTACTGGATGTATTTATTTAAAGTAAAGTTATTTGAATTCTTCATTATTATCATCTATCCCTGTATGGTAACAATTTTGCCATTTTCATACTCCGGGAGTTATTTATTTACGCCCAAAGATGCCTTAAAATTAGTGTTGAAATATGGAAGTTTCAACGCTCATAAATTCCAAACCAATATTTTTTTCCGATTCTCCTTCCCTATAGAGCTACATAATGACGACAAAAATTTAAATAAGCAGTTTTTAGTTTTGAGCGTACACCGTCAAACAGACGAGTAATCACCAAAGTACGCTTGTATGGAAGAATGAGCGACTAGCGTGCCCTTAACACGTATCAGCGAAAGGAACTTCTTTCCAACTGGGTGTCCCACGACACCTCCCGACTTTTTTTTTATTTGAAAATGATTGATGTTCAGTTCAAGATATAGGTAATGTATCATTCTTAATTCGTTGGTCATACCATAATTTTGATTAACTAGTTCCGCGAAAGGAGAGGCGTTACTGCCTTTTGTAGCCAATCTTGTCTATGAAATCATAGGTAGGTCTCAAAAGGATGAACCGTTGTTGATAGAGTTTTATATAGTTTACAGTTTCAAAATTAACAAAAACTGAGTATCTACTAACGTTTGCCCGGAAGCAGTGCACAAAAACAATATAAAACATACATTTTCTTTTATTCGTAATTATCAGAAAACATCAAAGGAGCACTTTTTCTCAATTTACAATGTTAATGCAAAGCCAAAATATTCAAAGACAATGTTATTCTGAATTCCTTTCGCGTTACTCCCGAATCCTGTCTCCATTGAATAATTCATTTGGAACGTTTCAGGAGATGATGAAATTAAAAGTAGCCGCACACTGGCTCGGGCACAGAATAGAAAGATACAGAAGGTCAGCTCTATACAACGAGCGGAAACAGGCGCACGCATACAGTCGCGTACGTACGGCGATCTCAAACTATGTCAAACATTACAGTCAAAAAGTATTTAATATGTTAATCACCTTATGGTTCATTTTTACTTGCATCTTATTTTATTTTTCCTACTACGTCATTGACAACATTTTAAATTACAATGACAGTTCAAAAAGGATTTTGTTTTGAAAATTGAGTAAGGAGAAAGCGCCAGGGTAGCCCGCGAAATTCAAATTTTCTTACGTTTATTGCAATTTGCAAGTCAGTTTTGATTAATGTATGATTCACGACCATGACAAATATGTATTTACATAATTATAATCATTACAATTAGTATAATCCTCAAATGTAAAGATTTCATGAAATAGTTATTCAATAGGATTACTTAATTGAACATAAAGAGTTTTATTGATGACTTTAATGATTGTAATTATTCTGTAAATACATACTTTTTACGGTCGCAAATCATATTTTGATCAACATACAACCTAATACTGACTTGCAAATTGCAAAAAAACGTAAGAAAACTTGAATTTCACGGGCTAGCGTGGCGCTTTCGCACTAACATTATAGCTGCTTGATAGTACGTAAAGCATGTCTATGTGTGGGTGTTTGCTCGTTACATGGAGCCAAACTTCTGTACAGCTATCTATTCTGCGCTCAAGTTTTGAGGGTGGCAATATAATAGATTAAATTCTCTTTAACTAATTCGCGTTTTCCCATCCTATTAACGTTTCTTTTCTGTTTTGTGAAATCTGTTATGACTTGGACAATCTTTTATGTCACTGTTTTCTCTTTTTATGGTTCAAAGGAAATCTCAACAAGTTCTGTACTAATCTTGTTGTCGACAAGATTTTAATGGCTGACAAGAGCTAAATCTCATTATATTTCGCGACAATTTCAAATAGTAAAAGAATATTCTAAGAAAATACATGTTTTGTAGACGTATTGTGTAAAATCCAGAACCTATATACTGACTGGGAGAAGACACCGGCTCCTGTAACACAGATGTTGTTACCTAGCGCAGAAGTCAGGGCTTCACTTTGCTTGTACATATTTTTTATGACAATAAAGAACTTATTTATTTTTAAAAAATGACAATTTTTTTTTTTAATAATATGGTATATCAATAATTTGTTCAGGTAAAAAAAAGCAGAAAAGTCAAGTTTAAGTGGGTTATTATATTAGGTATGTAAGTGTTTGTTTATGACAAGAAATTGGCTGTATTGACCTTTCTTGAAAAGGTCAAAAGGCGGGTAACAAAGTCTCGTTAAATTGAGATTGCATTGGCTTCTACTTTATTTATTCAGTGAAAATCTCCAAGACTGAGATGATATAATTATTGGTATTTACCTATTCAAATCATCAATATCACCCCGTTTATTTAAAAGTTATTCTACTTTACAAAAACAAACCACTCTGTACAAAAATCCCGTTAATAAAAACCATCCTATATTAAAAAAAAATACTATCTTCATCAATTTAACCTAAGTTCGTTCATTCTATTAAAGGCATGTAAATATTAATAAAAATGTTGGCAAGCCAGTAAGTCAGCAGTACACCACAACGCCTCTTTATCTTTCTACCAAGTCCGCGTTGCATAAAAGAATCCAGGCCATTGAAAAATAGATAGATATTTTTATAAAGGATCGACGATGTCTGGAAATGATATAGGCGATTATTTTTCACGTCGTTGTGAAGAAACTGGTGTTAGGTTCTAAAAATAAGGTACAGTACGACACAAGTTAGATGTAGCATAGATCAAATCTATGCTACATTTAAGGTGTATCTAGGTGTGTAGTGTAGGTGTGTGTCTAGTTATTATGTGGTGTTGCAATTCTATTTCGAAAAATTGAAGGACATGGATAACGTTCGGCCCAGCATAGACAAAAAGTTAAATAATTAAATGCCGCACTGTCGATCCATCAGGTTAAGCTACTCTTGCCGGGGTCGGTCCGTGGATAGGTGACCATCTTTACATACCGAGACTCCTCCGTGCCCTGGAAGGCACGTTAAGCCGTTGGTCCCGGCTGTCATTTGTGGATGCTTGACAGTCGTTACGGGTCGTCAGAAGCCCGAAAGTCTGACCATGGATCATCGTATTATCAGTTACTGGGTTGTGGATGTCAGATAGGCAGTCGCTCCATATAAAATACTGGTATTCAGCTGCATCCGGTTAGACTGGAAGCTAACCCCAACATAGTTGGGAAAAGGCTATGCAGATTGATTGAACTGAGAATACTTAAAATCCAACCAACCACTGGTTTCGTTACTTCATAAAACTTTGCAGATAATAAATTTCAATTTAAAATATTTTTATTTAGATTCAGTAGACCGTATTTAGCCGCCATTTGTTGCTATATGTTGATGTCGTTGTTGATGAATATAAATGTTGATAGATGGAGATAAAGGAAGGCGAAAGAAAAGATGGATGGATTGTGTGACGAATGATATGAAAGAGAAGGGAGCAACGGCGGGGGATGGGGGGGCGGCGGGCGTGACGGTTGACAGGGGAGAATGGAAAGGGAAAACGTGTTGCGCCGACGCCCAAGTAACATGGGGCAAGGGCAGGAAGATGATGATGTTGCATGCCACGAAAGGCAAGAAACTTGTATCGCGTAAATGGGGCTATATTATCCTTATTTTACCTAATCAATAACAAGAGCAATATTACCACAATATAAATATGGACACTAGGGAAACTACGAACAAACGTATGAAACGGCACACACACAGACGCGCGCATCGACGAGACCCCTTTTTTTTCTTTTTTTTTTTTTTGTGGATGGGAAATCATCAAATAACTTCTCCCGCTCTGGGCAGAGCGGGAGGGCGTGTCAGACTTTTACTGACTAAAACCCACCCATGCTCCTTCAACTGCCCGTGCCAGGGCCACGGTATCTCTTTCGAACTACCCGCGACCCCGGCGGCATCGACGAGACCCCTAAGCCACAATAAATATACTGAGAGCACCGCGACTATCGCTTGGGGCCTCGTCGGTGCGCGCGTGTGTGAGTGTGCCGTTTCGACCGTTTGCACGTAGTTTCCTTTCTGTCCATATATTTATTGTGTTATTACAATATTTTTGAGAGAATATTTGAAATGAGTAGGTAATTCAATATCTTATTAGTTCAAGGAAATTTTATCAAAGGTTAATAAGTTTTTGTTTTTTCAATTAATGTTTTCCTCTTCTACCTAGTTTCTAAGTTTCCTGTTAAATTGAGGACTCGATCTAATTTAATTAAAGTCGACGACTTTGTTAAAATATTAATTATTTACTCAGGCTAATAAAATTCAGATTCAAATTTATTTATATGTAGGTACACATAAGTATAATGTAGTTACATAATGTAATAAAATAAAAAAATATTGTGTCATTACTTACGAGTATGTGCTACCTATGTGTGTTATGTTGCTGCTTTGCAAGGCGTACACAGTAGGGATGATGCCTGAGTAAAAAAAAAAGAAATTCTATTTAGTCCGTCAGTCAGTTAATAAAAAAATATTAGACATGTATTTTTTGCTTTATCATATTAATAAAAAAATACTTAGAGAACATGCATTAAACTTGGGGAGTGGGGGCTCGCTACGTCACTTCTACGTATTGTAGCACTTAACCCCCCATCATGATCCAGCCTGCCCCGTCTGGCTGCTCTATTATTAGCGACGCTCAGTCGTCTAATATTTTACCTTAGTTTTTAAGCCTGGGCGGAGGCTTTAAGTTCGCTTAAAGCACCCACAGGAAACGTTCGGTTAAGCAGTCTCGACCCTCAGTGGTCAACTGCGAGATGCCATTTATAACTAACTAACTAACTACCTATAACGTCACGCCATATTTTAACTCAATGTATCGTCGTAATCTTTTGATTACGTAAAAAAATTAAAAATACGTGCCCAATATTTTTTAATAATCTACATTTTTTTTTTTTTTTTTTTACATGACGGATAAAAAATAAATGTTTAGTCATCATCCCTATTTTAATTTATGCCTTATAATATTAAGGGCCTGTTTCACCACCTACGATTAAGTTCCTATTAACTTCTTGGCAGATAATTTCATACAAATTCTGTTCCATTTTCTGAACTAATTCGGTAAGTAGTGGCTATTCGGACATCGTTAAATAGGTCATCAAACTTATAATTTTAAATTGTAGGTACATTTCTAGTTATTCAGATGTTAGGAAATAGCTCCGTATCCAGCAGTTGTCGGATAAGGGATCGTTTGGTTAAGGTTCAAAAAAGATCAGTCTTCAGACAATTTTTTATGTGCTAAAATTACAAATTAACAATTTTCGGACTTTTTCCTTTACTTGTGCTGTAAGACCTTACTTCATACCAAATTTCATGATTCTAGGTCAACGGGAAGTACCCATAGGTTTTGATTTACTTGCGAGTATCAAAATATGTCGCATTAATGGCCGTATTTTTTTATTGCGTTGACTTAGAGCCTTGTTTTTTTTTATAACTCCAAGGGACTATAGACCTACGTATTTGATATTAATTTCAGTTTGATGCCATCACGTGTTCCTGAGAAAAAGGGTCTTGACAGACTGACAGACGGACAGACAACGAAGTGATCCTATATGGGTTCCGTTTTTCCTTTTGAGGTACGGAATCTTAAAAATAACCCAAATCTTGTTTTAACTGCTGTCACAGTTTTACAATCAACTGTGGAGCTGTAATTGGTAATAACAATTAGGGCTTGATTCAGAATTTAAACCGGTACTTCTGGACACTACTCGTATTTTTAGAAAGTTCCTCTCTCTGGAGCCCTGACCACCGGTAGCTTGGATCACGATTTGGTGGGCTAATACAAAAATTCGAGTAATTATGGAATATGAGGACCGTCGTGGCAGCAACGCGGCACAAGCGGCACGCAACATCAACGACGTTTATGGAGCTAACACTACAAACCAACGCACCACTTGTTATTGGTTTGCTCGCTTCCGTTCTGGAAATTTCGACCTGAAAAATGATCCTCGCGGTCGTCCGAAGACTTTGGTCGACAATGACGAATTAAAGGCGATTGTGGAAGCTGATGATACACAATCTACGGCTGAATTAGCAGCAGCTTTCGACGTTAGCGTCAAAACAATATTGGTCCATTTGCGTCAAATTGGCAAGGTAAAAAAGCTTGACAAATGGGTGCCCCACGAACTCAATGATCGCCAGCGCGAAGTACGCGTCGAGACGTGCCTTGCACTGCTCAACAGACACACAAATGAAGGAATTTTGAACCGCATTGTTACCTGCGATGAAAAATGGATTCTGTTTGATAACCGCAAGCGCTCAGCAAGTTGGTTGGATCCTGGTGCAGCACCTAAACAATGCCCTAAACGAAAACTTACCCCTAGAAAAGTGATGGTCACTGTTTGGTGGTCTAGCGCCGGTGTGATTCATCACAGCTTCTTACCAAACGGGGTGAGCATTACTTCAGATATGTACTGTGAAGAACTGAACACAATGATGGAGAAGCTGGCACATCTCCAACCAGCATTGGTCAATCGCTCGTCTCCGCTGCTCCTGCACGACAACGCGCAACCTCATACTGCACAGCAGACGGTCTCCAAGTTGCAAGAACTGGGGTTGGAAGCTCTCCGTCATCCGCCCTACTCACCAGACCTTGCGCCTACAGACTACTACTTTTTCCAGAATTTGGATAACTTTTTGGCGGGAAAAAAATTCAATACCCGAGAGGCAGTACAAAATGCCTTTGAAGAATTTGTTGCCTCCCGTCCAGCTGATTTCTTTAAGAAGGGCATCAATAAACTGCCACTGCGTTGCCAAAGATGCATTGATTGCATGGGTGATTACTTCGATTAATACAAATAAAAAATGCATGAAAAAAATTCGTTTAATTTTTTTCATACAAAACGGCAATTTCATAGGTAAAGACCTATTATAACGAGAGGCATGGAATGATAAACGTTTTACCAGCAATTTTAGACCAAAGAGAATAAATAAGTTGTACTGCAGCTCTTTCGCAAGTTCTAGACTCTTTTAGTTAATTCCGAAGGCGAGACTAGCTCCCGAAGATTTAAATCGTTAGATCCGCCCGACCGCGTCAAAATGGCCATGTTTCTGTTTCGTTGACAATGACATTTTAATAGTATTGTCTCGCTCACTAATACTAAAAATCGTATCTAATCGTTCCATGCAGAATGTGTGAGCTCACTCTTTTCCATACTTTCTCGCGCATAAGTGCGGTGAGGGTAAATCTAACGATTTAAATCGGCTAGCTCCAACGTTTTATTTATTACTAGAGATCGGTCGGGCGAGCTTGCACGGAAATATATTTGGAATGATGGCTGGTGGCTAGTGGCTACTTCAAGGAGGATCGGAGGTGGGTCAGACTTCGGAGTAAGATGTATTGCCATTCGATTTATGTAAAGTGAGTATGTTAAGTTAGTTATGTTAAAGGAAGATTTATGCTTGGCCGAGCCAGTGAATAAAGTAACATGCACTATAGCTCGTCGTCTCATCGTTAATGTGAAGACCACCTCAAGAAATAAAACTACACCACACTAATTTCCACTAAGTACATTCTTTACTAGGGTTTTTTGTAGCTACCTCGTAAGAACTACAGCTGTTTCTAAAAGATTTCTGCTTGGTCGAGCCAAGCAGAAATCTTTTAGAAACACTATCAATAGTCCCTGAATGTCAGAATCAATTTCGTTCAATCAGTAAGATCGCTATCTCACCAGGTATAAGGTATAAGTATATTAAAATCAAACAAACAAACAAAAAAAAACAAACATCTTCTTGTCTGTTTTAAAGTTATGTTTGCACTTCATTCAAAGAACGAAGACGACGAAGACGAACGAAAATAAGGTACCTATAAACAAAAATACTTTCATTCATTAAAGTGCCTCGCCTACGTCACGTGGGTTGAATAGTACCTCATTCAATGAACACCTTCAATTCTTTCACTACATAAAATTCATGGGATTATCTGTGTTAAATACCTAAACAAGGTGCGCTCTGAAGAATTTCAAGCGGATCCGAATAGAAATTGTCTCGTTGTCCGCAACAAATCCACCAAATGGATTGAGGTACTTTTCTTTTTTGTACCTGCTTTAATACAGGATGGAATTTTGTAATACCACCTGAAGGGAAAGTACTCTTAATACTGTAGATAGAAAATTTTACTCAAAGAAAACATTCCTTTATTTTTGAATAGAAAGAAAACTGCATTCAAAGATTTTCAAAAATTCTTTATCCACACCCGGGAATCGAACCGACTAAAATCTGTAAAAAATACACCCTGTACTTTTATTGCATCGATCGCTAGGATCAATTATAAGGATGAAATCTCTCTAAGAAACTTGATAAATTAAATTAAAGGAAAACCATGGAATCTGGACTTATAGTTTACCATTTTTTGTAAATAATTAAAATAATTTAAGATTTCATGGTTTTCCTTTCATTTAATTTATCAAGCTTCTTAGAGATTTCATCTTTATAATTGATCCTAACGATCGATGCAATAAAAGTACAGGGTGTATTTTTTACAGATTTTAGTCGGTTCGATTCCCGGGTATGGAAAGCGAATTTTTGAAAATCTTTGAATTTTTTGTTTGAACGCGCTAATCTCTGGAACCACCAGTCGGATTTGAAAAAATATTTTTGCACATCATAGTCCAGTTTTTGAAGAAGGCTACAGGTTATTTAACATCACGCTATGATCTTTAGGACCCGAGCAAAAAGAAAAAAACTCGGAAAGAACGCTAAGCGAAAACGAAGTAATAGCAATAGCGTAGGCAGGTGATGCTTTAGAGGCAGGATACCTGTTGAAGCCGTGGGTGCTGGCTGGCTGTGTGACTCGCCGCTTGAAAGCTTGAGGAAGTGATGCTGATGACGTCACGCTGAAGGAGTTGCACGAAGGCTGAGCTGACGTTCATACTCGGGGTCACCAGTATATAGGTATGAGGAACAGGGTGTAAAGTTCACTCATCCTCCATTGAAAAGGGAGGATCCTCCGACCAGACGGGTGTCGTGTCTGGTGGGCTACTGCCCGACGGCTGATGTCGGGACGTTGTATATATGCTAATCGCGCGGTAAACTGATTGCGCGATGCAGGATTGCGTGACGTCAGTGTGACGCGTAGTTCGTATGTCGCGATGTAGATTCCGCCACAATGCGATGCGACGGGGTGTGGTCGCGGGAATAATAAATTTTACGCGGACGAAGTCGCGGATAGAAGCTAGTATTTCATATTTTTAATATTAACGCGTTCCATCGCATTTGTATCTCATCTAGGACAGCGTGACGTATATCCTTGTCACATTTTTGCGTCGCATAAGTGAGACGTAACAAATTACGTTCGGCGCCATTTATTTGGCTTGGGAACGCTAAAATGGCCCTTTTATGTGTTTTATTTATAAATGGTAAGGGTAATTTATTACTCCGGTGATTCTCGTGACACCGAAATGGACAGGACATGACTACTTTTACCCTATATGTTCTTCTTAATTGTAGTCCATCACGTAAATCTGTTTTTTTACGCTGGTTGGATGAATTTCAGAAACGTGTTCAATGTTACAGTTTTTAGGGACATCTTTCACTGTTTAGGATTCTGTAGTGCTATTCTGTAAATATCTCACCGTGAAAACATGAGTGAAGTGACCTTAAAGTGAGCTGTCAATAGTGTCAACCTAGGGGTTGACACTATTGACAGCTCACTTTCAGCCGTCATCCCACCTGATGCTAGGGCATCAGGTGGGATGACGGTTCACTGCACGCTCACTTCACCTGAGTTATCACGGTGAGATGTTTACAGAATAGCACTACTGTGCCTCAAAAGGATAAAATGGAACCCTTATAGGACACTTCGTTGTCCGTCTGTCTGTCTGTCAGTCTGTCAAGAAGACTCTTTCTCAGAGAGTCTTTTTCTCAGGAACGCGTGGAAGTATCAAGTTGAAATTATCAAATAAGTAAGTTTATGGTCCTTTAGAGTTTTAAAAAAAATCAAGATTCTAAGTCAACGCAATAAAAAAAAATGGCCATTTATCGACATATTTTGATACTCGCAAGCAAATTACCTACCATTGATCTAAAACGTCCGAAAATCGTTAATTTTATCACATAAATTTTTGTTTTTGTAAGATAAATTATTTTCTACTATCCTTCACTGTGCGTGGTCCGCACACGCACTTGGCCGGTTTTTTTTCAAAATTAAATGTGCAATTGTAGGTCTGTCTTCAAACAGTTACTTATTCAAATGGAAACGAAGTTCCTTATCGTGCGTTGTGAAAGGGGGCTAGACGGAAAAAATTCTCACGAAAAGTTGTAACGACACTTTTTGCTTTAGTAAGCTATTGTAAGCTGTGCGACGTGCGCATGTTTCTCTGTCTGTCTCGCTCTCTCTCTCTTATAGAAAGATTAAGTTTATATTACATTATATTTGTTAATAATAAAAAAAATATTATTATAACTTAAAAAAAAAAAATTATTACAATTCCTTCACTAATTAATCGAAAGGAACTTCGTTCCATCCGGGTGTCCCTTGACACCTGTCAACTTTTTTTTTTTAATAGATTGTGACTTGAACTTGGCAAAATAACGATATTGGTTGAAGGAGTACGGCTGTTCAACTGTCTACCCGAGGATGTAAAAAAATGTGACAATGTCAAATGTGTGTGTGTGTGTGTGTGTGTGTCAATTCAAACTCAGATTAAGGCTATAATATAAATCGGAGTAAGCTAATAATTAGAATGTTTCCCAACACCCCAGAGGTAACCAATGTTAATAGCAATAATTAGAATAACTTAAGTATCTCATTTTAAGCGAACTGCCATTTTTAACAGACTTCAACAAGGAGGAGGTTATCAATTCGTCGGAACCTTTTTTTTTTATTTTTTTTTTTTATGTATGTTCCTCGATTACTCGAAGATGGCTGGACCGATTTGATTTTTTTTTTTGTTTTATTCGAGAGGGTATATATCACAGTTGGTCCCATATAAAATTGATTAACTTTGCTGTGGTAGTTTTTGAGTTAGCTTCAATAATACGTATTTTTCCCCACTTTTATATGGATGATGTTCTAGTTTGTTTTGCAGGTAGTGGTATTAGAATTTGTGTGGGGTAGGTTCCACAACCAAATAGTGAAAAATAAAAACTTTTTTACAAAAAAATACAACCGACTTCCAAAAACAACTACAAAGTGAAAAATAAGTTTAATTTCGGAAGTCGGTGGCAAAAAACGAAAATACATTTAACTAGACACCGATTTCCGAAATTAAACTTATTTTTCACTTTGTAGTTGTTTTTGGAAGTCGGTTGTATTTTTTTTTATAATAATAATAATAATAATTGTTTATTTCGGAAATCAGGTTCCATTTTGTTAGTATTACAGTCTTAAAAATAATGTTAGTACGTAAAATATTAAACTAATCGGGCGTGAAAGGAGAACCACTCATCTCCTGTTGCAAAGAGAGTGCCACCCCATCCACGCCTGCAACATTGGTGAATCCCACCGTTCAGACAAGATCTTCAGGAGAACGTTAGAGGTGCCCCGTATACGACTCAACAATGAAGCGCAGCGCGTGTGCATCACAGCGAAGAAATCCTGTGTGCGCGCTTCTGCGAACATGGCAGAAGCGCTGCACCACCGCGGCAGCCCCAGCATTCCCCTGAAGGTGTTGTTATATTGGACGCGAAGGGCACCGTGCGCACGATGCGTATAATTCACCCATAGCCCGCACGTGTACAGTGTCTGGCAGTACGACTTGAATAAAGTAATTTTTACGTCTCTTGTACAGCGTGCGAACCTACGAGCGAGCATATTACACCGCACGGACAGCGCCCTTCGTTCCCTCTCAATGTCCATATCATCCGATGAGTCGTCGGTGACCCAGTGACCAAGATATTTAATCTTACTCACCTGTGAAAGTGGTGTGCCACAAAGAGTGATCACGGGCGCACGATATTGTTTTTTTCCCGCCTTAAATATCATAAATTCACTTTTTTTGGCGTTATATCTTAGCCCATGAGCCTCCGAATACGCCTCACAAATATTCAAAAGACACCTTAAAGCTCTGACTGAGGGACTCAACAGCACCATATCGTCAGCGTAACTTATGTTATTTATGCATGTTCCGTCTATCGAGCATCCGAAACCGGTGCCGCTGAGCTCCAATCAGACCATCAATATACAGGTTGAAGAGGCGTGGTGAGCTCAACCCCCCTTGCCTCACCCCACACTGCAACCTGTACACTTCAGATAAAGTGCCTGCCCATCGAACAGTATTCTCTTGATTACTGTACCAATACTTAAGCAACCAAATTAATTCAGAAGGGAGCCCCTCCACATTGTGAAGTTTGCTCCATAAAACATTATAATTTACAAGGTCAAATGCCTTGGAGAGATCTAAATAACATGCGTACACAGGTGTGTTCCTTGCTGTGTAGTAGTGAACAGTCTGCTTGAGACAGTAAATAGCACTTTCAGTTGATAAGTTTGGTCTAAAGCCGAACTGTGCGTCGTGTAAATGTATATTTTTCCCCAGCTGTTTATCAAGCAGACTGTCCAAAACCTTAGCAATTATGGTGGCTAGTGAGATAGGCCTGTAGTTCGACAGGTCCGACGGATCACCTGTTTTGTTTTTTATTATAGGAACAACCAGTGTACGCATGAGCTCCTCAGGTAAGTAACTATGCGAAAGTGACAAATTGACGAACAGAGCAAGCACCCTCGGCAAGTGGATACCGGCGTACTTCAGATGCTCGATACTGAGACTATCGTGTCCAGGAGACTTTCCTCTAGACATATTACTAATAACATTAGATATTTCCTTTGCCTGGAATCTTAATCTAACTTTATCACCTTGAGTCCCAGTCTCGAGCATCTGAGACACCGCAGGAGGTACAGGAGGTGGGTCCACTTTGAAACTCAATTATATTATAAATAAGTTCTTATTATAAATAAGTTCTTATGAGAAATAAAGTTCTTTAAACCCAACTTGAAATGTACTTTCTGTGTTTGAATAATTACACCTTTGCAGATGTCTGTCCGCTTGGTCTATTTTTATTCAAATTATGCTGGCTATAGATCATTAGGTTAATTTATTACTCTAGTGATACTTTTGTGTGACTGATAGGCATTTTCAATTATAATTATTACTCTTCATAATTATATATAATTAGGGTTTTGGCAAGCCAAACATGGTTGAGCGCCAATTGTCATAATCAATTTATATAGCTCTATATAAATTCTCTCTCTCTCGTGAGAGTTTGAATTTTTGAGTCGATACACATGGCAAAATATAATTGGAATTTTTCCGAGAGAAATTGCAATCGTTTTTAGTATGGAAAATGAATGAAGTAGGTAGGTAGGTAGGTAGGTAATATGAATGAATGAATGTTTTATTTGTCAGAATAAAGGTACATTGATAATGGTAAAGTGACATATGGTTTCACTATATTCGACTTTCTAGTCGTGCAAATTTTAAGTGACATTATAAGTAACAATGTCAATACAATTTGTAACAATAATCGAAGCATATTCATAAAATTACAGTCTTCTTACATTATTAAAATACAAATATTACATTATTAATTAATTTTCAGTCAAAACTTCGATTACACTGTTATACAAAATTATGTTTATACGATATACTTACCTACGCAAGACGCAAAAAAATATAAAAAAAAATAACTTTTTAAACAAATACAAAAACGGGTCTTCTCGCGATATTCCTTTTTACGAGGTAAACAGGTACCCGTTTTTGGTTTTGTTTATAATGTGTAAAAAAAAATAAACTAACATTGTAAATAAAACAGCATTGCATTTTAATATAATGCACTTAATTCACGAATTGATATGACGTTTCCTGCTTTTAGGGCCATATACAAACTTAAGTAACGCACAACAACTTATGAGGTCATTGTACTCATCATTATGAACGTTAACAACCCTACATTCTGATGAGTTATGCAAACATAAATGTAGGAAATAGCTGGTTTTTTTTTCGTGATTTATAAATTGTATAATTAATTTATTTACTAAAATGTTTATGCATAAGTATAAAAAATACTGCACAAAGGCGGACTTAGTTTCTGAAGCTTTCTACCATTTTCTACCAAATTCTAAAAGATTAATGCCGATTTAAAACTGACGGATTTTTTATTAACCCCAGAATATTCTCCGATCAAATACTAAAATTATAAATCGAGATTCATTACCGAATATTGTCCTAGAATACCAACCTCAGAATCAAATAACAAACCTACATACAAAATTAATGTAGACATCTCCGAGTTCTATATTTAGCTCCATAATCAGCTTACTCCATTTCAGGGGTAACCCAAAAGGTTTTTCTCTCCCAGGACTTTTCTCGACAGCAACAGAAAGTAAGATAATCAAGTCGTAATACAATCAATCATTCAGCGCCGTCTGGACGATGACAAAGGAGCTTTTAAACTTTACACTGAGGGCAGTGACCAAGCTTTTGGAGGGTATATGAAACAATGAGTGTTTTTATCTCAATTTTGTGATACCTAACATAAGGCAAAAGAAAAAAGTCGAGAGGTATCGTGGGACACCCGGTTGGAACGAAATTCCTTTCGCTGTATATTATGTATTAGCTAGCTAGCTCGTGGCTAAGTAATAACAGCCGCACGGGTCGATCCATCAGGTTAAGCTACGCTTGCCGGAGTTGGTCAGTGGATGGGTGACCATTCTTTACATATCGAGACTCCTCCGTGCCTCGGAAAGCACGTTAAGCCGTTGGTCCCGGCTGTCATTCGTGGATCTTTGACAGTCGTTACGGGTCGTCAGAAGCCCGAAAGTCTGACAACCAGTCTTACCAAGGGGTATCGTATTACCCAGTAACTGGGTTGTGGAGGTCAGATAGGCAGTCGCTCCATATAAAATACTGGTATTCAGCTGCATCCGGTTAGACTGGAAGCCGACCCCAACATAGTTGGGAAAAGGCTAAGCAGATGATGTATATTATGTATTAATACAGAGCAGAGAGAGAGAGATAAGTTTTTAAAGCTAAAACTTATACTAGATGGCTCTGTATTATAAAACAAAAAAGTTGGGTGATGTTGTGGGCAGGGATCATTTTAGTTACCCATTGAAAGAGTTTTCGATAGGGTTTTTCTAAGCATTTAATGAAAAACCCATACGATGTAGGTAACCCTTTTAAATGGCTTTAAAGGACCGTTTTGGTTATCTACTGCTGAAAGGTATTTCGATAGGGTTTTTTTAAGCAGTTAAAAAAAAACCAGATGATGTGGGTAACCCTATTGAACAGCTTAAATTAAGCCGTTCAAAAGGGTTAAGTTTCAAAACGATAAGAGCGTAAAATTCCGACTCGGAGCAATGTAAATATGATGTCTCGATGATGGGCATACGTTGCAAATAGCTAATATGGTAACCCGTACAAAACTCTTATATTATATAGGTTATCTTAATGAAGGGGTCACCCTTTCACTGGGTTTCAAGTATAGGACCCATTCAATGGATTATCCATATTGAAGGGATAACCCTTTTACTGGGATTCAAGGCTAAAACCCATTCAAGGAGTTACACATGATAAAGGTAACCATATAAATGGCTTACCCCTTAGACTTAACTCTGAACCCCCATGTACGGTCCCTGGCCGTAGGACACCTGGTTGGAACGAAGTTCCTTTCGCTGCATATTATTTACAGAGCCATCTAGAGAAAAAAAAACGTTATAAACTAAAACCCGACTACTGAAAAATCACGCTCTAAAACTATGAAACAAGAAAATTTCTCATCTGAAATTAGAAAAAGACAGAAAAATTAAAAATCCGGAGTCACACGTCATGTTAGGGCAGATCGAATGGATTACCTACGTGTGACTACGGATTTTTAATTTGTCTGTATTTTTCTAATTTCAGATTATCTAAGTCCAAGTAATTTTTTAGGGTTCCGTACCTCAAAAGGATAAAACGGAACCCTTATAGGATCACTCGTGTGTCTGTCTGCCTGTCTGTCTGTCCGTCTGTCACAGCCAATTTGCTCCGAATCTAATGGACCGATTAAGTTGAAATTTGGTACACATATGAATTTCTGTGAAAATTAAAAAAAAACTTTTCAAGTACCTATATATTTTTTATAATTTTAAAATAAATTGTTTTATAGTTATTTAAGAAAATAGACGAAAATTGACCATTCCCCCCCTTATCTCCGAAACTAATGAGCCTAAAATTTTGAAAAAAATACAGGACATAGATCTTTACCCGTAGATTACAGAAAAACCTATAAAAAGTCTGTGGTCTTAAAATAACATGGTAAATCTATCAATATTGTGAGTACAAACTTACATTTACAGTTGGAATGTATGGGAGAACATGTTTTTCAACTACAATGTTAAGTTTGTTCTTAAGATAAATTCATCCCAAATACGGAACTCTTCATTGTGCGTGGTCCGACATGCACTTGGCCGGTTTTTGGGGTTCCGTACTTCAAAAGGATAAAACGGAACCCTTATAGGATCACTCGTGTGTCTGTCTGTCCGTCTGTCACAGCCAATTTGCTCCGAATCTAATAGACCGATTAAGTTGAAATTTGGTACACATATGTATTTCTGTGACCCAAACACGGACGGGTAAAGTAAATAAATGAAATTTGAATATGGGGGTCACTTTTGGAGGACAAATAAGAAAATTTAAAAAAAAAGTTTTGCAAACTACACCGTGTGACATGTCAAATGAAAGGGCTTACGATGAGGGTTTCAAATATATATATTTTATCATTTTAAAATAAATTGTTTTAAAATTATTTAAGAAAATAGACGGAAATTTACCATTCCCCCCCCCCCCCCCTTTTCTCCGAAACTACTGAGCCTAAAATTTTGAAAACAATACAGAAAATTGATCTTTACCAGTAGATTACAGGAAAACCTATAAGAAGTTTGTGGTCTTAAAATAACATGGTAAATCTATCAATATTGTGAGTACAAACTTACATTTACAGTTTGAATGTATGGGAGAACATGTTTTTCAACTACAATGTTAACTTTGTTCTTGGGATAAATTCATCTTAACTACGGAACCCTTCATTGTGCGTGGTCCGACACGCACTTGGCCGGTTTTTTTTTATTCATATGATAAAGCAGAAAATACGTGTCTAATATATTTTTTTTTTTTATTATCTGACTGACGGACTAAATAGAATTTCTTTTTGTTTACCCAGACATCATCCCCATGGGTAAACAAAAAGGAATCCTATTTAGTCCGTCAGTCAGATAATAAAAAAAAAAAATATATTAGACACGTATTTTCTGCTTTATCATATGAATAAAAAAAAAAAAAAAAAAAAAAAAAAAAAAAAAACGGTTGTTTCGGGAGGTTCCTGTTTCGGATAAGGCGGGAGGAAACGCCCGGGTGTCACCATTGTGTGGATCACCCGGAGGACACGGTGGAGCATGCAGTGGAGGTCTGCCCGGCTTGGGCGGAGCACCGCCGTGTTCTCACGGAGGCGATCGGCGGCGGCGATCTCTCGCGTCCAAACCTGGTTCAGGCCATGGTGCGGAGCGAGAGTGTATGGGAAGCCGTCACCTCCTTCTGCGAAGTAGTAATGCTCACGAAGGAGGAAGCGGAACGCGTGAGGGAGAGGCAACAGCCGCGCCCTCGCGCCCCTAGCCGCCGTAGGAGACGCCCTGGGCGGCGGGAATCGATTGCCGATTCCCGGCCACCGTAGGCGCGGGCTTGCGGACGACGAGTAATGGGCAGCTCGCCGTCCGGTAAGGAACAAGCCCGGGTCGACGGCGCGTTGTGTTCCACGCGCACCTCAAAGAGATGTCAGCAGTGACGGGGTCAATTGGACCGATGCCGCCGGGGTCGCGGGTAGTTCGAAAGAGATACCGTGGCCCTGGCACGGGCAGTTGAAGGAGCATGGGTGAGTTTTAGTCAGTAAAAGTCTGACACGCCCTCCCGCTCTGCCCAGAGCGGGAGAAGTCATTTGATGATTTCCCATCCACAAAAAAAAAAAAAGGCATCATCCCCATTATTGGTAAAAAAGTTAATCAACGTCTGTGAGCTTAGCTTAGTTCTTTCTCCAATGTTTATCTGCTCAACAAACTTCGTAATTCTTAAAGAATAAGTGGATACAAGTAATAGATCAAGTGTTATCGGAAGTCTGCCAACATTTTCGGGCCAAGTCCGTATTTCACGAGATGCAATGGTCATATTAATGGCTCCACCACAAAGTTTTGACATCGAAACTTATTTATTAGTTACCTCGACGCCTTTTTCCGAGTTCTTAATCCCAAGAAAGCAATATACGAAGTATTCTGAGAAATACTGGGAGAGAAATAGATCAGGGAATGGAATTATATATGAGTGAGTTTCTTTATAACTTTTTGATGTAGGAAAGTGAATTAGTTTTGTGATAATGTAAGATTAATTAGTCAGTAAGGACACACACTTGTTAGGCTTTATATGGTAAGCACAGCCGGGCGATAAAATCGAATATTATGTAAATACCAGCTTCTGGCCGCGACTTCGTCCCTTCGATCAATAATAGCATTGATTAAAACTTCGTCCGCATGAATTTTCTTGTTCCCCCGACCCACCTCGTCGCATCGCATCGCCTGCCCGCGCTTTTACTTCGTTTTTGCTTAGCGTTCTTTCTGACTGTTTCTTTCTAGCCTTTCTCAATAATTGGGCTATCAAATGCAAAAAAATGTTTTCGAATCCGACTTTCAGTTCCAGAGATTAGCGCGTTCAAACATACAAAAAAAAAACTCTACAGCTGTATTATTAGTAAGTATAGGTATCGATATAGATATGTTCGGGAAAAGCTGCTCGGATTAGCTTGAATCAAACTCAAACTCAAAGCATTTATTTCAAATAAACCAATTACATGCACTTTTGAATTGTCAGTGGGTCGGTCAGTCAGAAAGATGAAGCTACTCGTAGTTGCCCATTCCAAAGCGTAGTAGATCCCTATGGAGAAGAACGGGCAATAAACTCCACGGACACTCTTTTAAATCATAATATTTTTGCAAAATATTGGTTACATCGTTCATGTTGAAAATATACATGTGAGAACAATGTAGAAAGACGTGCACGTTAAAAAGCGTCCGTTTTAAAAAGATAAAAACTAAAACAACTAAATTAAATATTAAAATTAAAAATAAGCCATGGCAGCTCAGAGACGACCAGTCCCAACTGACGGCGCCCGTTCACGAACATGACGCATGGATCAGCACCAATTAGCTCAACCATTTTGAAGGGAACTTAATGATCCAACACACACGCCACCACCAGCGAGACATTTGAGTGAGCATGACATACTCTCAACCGCCAGGGCACACTCAAGTCAGTGAAAGACGTACCCAGTAAAAGGTAGCTTAATAGTAGCTACATAGAGCTCACACATGTGCTATGCAATTATATAATACTAAGAGATTGAATTTAAACAATGCAAAGAAAGTTTTCTCTCATCTTAATCTTCAACAGCTCCAACAATATATCCGAATGCTAATCAATTAATTAATGCGTCCTTGTGGAGCAGGACAAGCATTCAGCGAAGCATTTTTGTCAGCGATGTAATCCCCCAACTTATAATATGCCTGGCTGCATAGTGTGCGTTTTATACAAGATTTAAATTTCGTTTCATTCAGCTGGAGTATGTGAGGAGATATTTTATTATAACATTTTAAACAGTACCCCATGAAGGATGAGTCTACTTTAGCCAGTCTGAAACCTGGTTGAACGAATTGTGCCGAGACCATGATTCAGGTACAGGCCGAATGCCGATCGGCCTAGCCTTTCTTAACTTTATTGTGGTCGGCTTCTAGTCAAACCGAATGCATCTGAATACCAGTATTTTACATGGAATGAGTGCCTAGCTGACCTCCACAACCGTTTCTGGGTAATACGATACCCCTTGGTTAGACTGGTTGTCAGACTTTCGGGCTTCTGACGACCCGTAACGACTATCAAAGATCCATAAATGACAGCCGGGACCAATGGCTTAACGTGCTTTCCGGGCACGGGTATGTAGAAATTGGTTCGGGTCGGCTTAGTTGTTCAACAAACACTGCTGAATCGAATGTAGGTAGTAGCATCTAATTTATCTTTAATGGCGCTATTATATTTTGACCGTGATTTTTTCATAAATTGAAATTGCACACTATAAACAAAAAAATAATTATTACACACATCAAAAGTGTCTAGGGATCAACATATATTTTTGCAATAACTTTTCTCCTGATTGATATTAATTAAAATTTTCTTTAAGGATTCATCAAATAAAGTGTTTTCGTTTGTCACAGTAACGATAAACCAAGTCACCTTTGCATTAATAAAGAAATTTGCCATTTTCCTAATAAAGGGATTTTTGACATTTGAACCACTAACATTAAAGTTCGAAAAAAAGACTGAAATAACAGTTTTCTTTAAAATTTTATTGGGTAACTTAAACAATTAATAATCCGTGTTTCTACCGCGAACACTAACAACACAAGAACATCGGTTTGGCATACTCAAAATGAGTTCATCCAAATCACGCTGTGGAATGGCCGCCCATGTTCGTTGCAACAACAAAAAAAGGTCTTCTTGCGACTGGATACCCTCCATATTCGGCAGAGCTCTTCTCTGTAGCATATCCCATGCATGCTCAATCGGGTTCAAGTCTGGCGACTGAGCAGGCCAGGGCAGGACATTGATGTTAGCTGCGGCGAGAGTCTGTCTTACAACTCTTGCGGTGTGCGGTCGTGCATTATCATGCATTAACTGAAATAAGGGACCGATTTGCACTTGTAGAGGAACGATGACGTCTGATACAATCGTCTCAGCATAAATTTGAGCGTTGAGGTTGCCTCTGATCCAAATCAACTCAGTTCTTCCGCCGATCCAAATACCCGCCCATACCATGATGGTTCGACCACTATAAGGATGGACTTCCTGGCAGGATTTTAATCGCTGTTGGCGTCCAGGGGTTCTCCAGTGTCGTATACGTCTTGTATCCGGTCTCATACCAAAACGAGACTCATCAGAAAAGCACACGAAACGCCATTGTTCTTCTGCCCAATTTCTGTGTTCAAGAGCCCATTGATATCGAATCCTACGATTGTGCATTGCTATAGGTGGTACCCGTAGCGGTCTTCGGGAATGAAGGTTCACTTCATGCAAGCGGTTTCTGACTGTTTGGTCGCTAATTAAGTTCCCTGAAGAGTGATGAAGCCTCACGGCTAACATCATGGCGGTTATAGTTGGAGCTCTTCGAGTTAAGATTTGAATGTATCGGTCTTGTCTCCGTGTGGTGCAGCGATACCGTCCTCCATGGCGCTCAGCCACGGTACCAGTGCTTCGGTAACGTGTCCAAAGTCGACTGATAACACTCTGACTTGTATTCAGAGCTAAAGCCACAGTACGTTGCCGGGAACCAGCTTCTATCATTCCCACGGCTCTGAGCATTTCTTCCCTGCTTAAATGACGTCGCCGCTCCATAATAACGTTGGTTTTAATCAGTAGTAGGGAAACAGTAGCACTAATAATGTCTTCAATGCGTTGTATGTTTTTATAGGGAAAATATTGACAGCTGATTTTCATCTTTTACTCGAATTTGATTCACAGTTCCTGATTCAAATTATGAAATGCACCAAAAAGGATCCATATAAATTTATAAAATCATAAATTTATTACAAAGCCACATCTCAATCTCAAGAAATCCGCATAAAAACGCTTGATCCCTAGACACTTTTGATGTGTGTATATGACTCAAAATAAAGGTAATCACAACTGCTAAATTGCTACATAATGCGATGCGTCGGCGTCTAAAGCTAAAGACCGCGTGTCCCGAGATTTACATTGATTTTTAGCACTACATACAATAATTAATTAAACATATTATTTTACTTTTAAATAGACTATTTTTTTTATCAAGCAAGGTAACATAGTAACCTTATTTATTAAATACATTTTGTATGAATTTGGATTATACATTCGTAGATAAAAAATATAATTTCGGACGAAAAATTGTCAGTAACTCTCTGGTTTACGGAATTATTTTTGGTGTATTACTGTATGAAACATAAAAAACTGAATTGAGCACTCCAAAGTTGAAGATACAGTTGTTGCAAGGATATTTTTTTAAATGATTAAATTATTATATCTTCGATGTAACAAAGCATCAAAACATGTCCAAAAGTAAAATTTTATGAAACAGCCTTTGCAGAGACAAGGTTTTTACTGATTTTTGTAAACAAATTGAAATATTTATTTAGAACACTCCCAAGAAAAATAATCAAGCTTTCTTGGGCATATGTTTTTTTTAATTTTGTGGCTCTAACAAAACCACAATCACATATCAAAACTCGAGTCAAACGCTCAAATACAAGAGAAATTGTGATAGCGCTCTAGTGAAAGGAGCGGGTGAAATAGAGTATTTATACTTACTCAGTGTGATTGTGTTACGCTTTTGGGCTAAAATTCTATTTAGTTGTGAGTAGATAGAGTAGAGTAAAACAACGACAAATTTTGTGTTTTTAAAATTCGTGTAAAACCAAATGTTTATGGTTAAAATAATATATATTTTTTTTTTTTTTTTTTACTGTGAGACATTATGATTTATTTAAATGTAATATAAACATATCCTAAAAATAACAAAATGATATTCTAACATAACTAAAACTATTAAAAAACTAAAATATGGCATCGAAAAATTCCTCCGCATCGTTGGCGACTGGTAAAGTACCCAAGAGACTGGCGGCATTGCCACGTTGTATGGCAATGCTAAGCCTCTGGCCCAGGTAAAAACCAGCCCTTGGGTCACGGGAAGTGTCAACAAGCCGCTTGGAGATTTTTATAATTGGATTTTCCATAATATGTGTTATTTCACTTTATTGTCTACTTCTGAACCAAAACCGAAATATGATTACATGAAATTTTTTCGATAGAAAAAAGGAGCACCGTCTATTTTCTGTTTTATACCTACGTAAACAGTTTCTTATTAAGCAGTAAAATGTGCTTTAAATCTAAGGTATTTAAATATGATAGGCACTTACTAAGCTAAAAATTTATTTAACGGGTTATCCGAATTTTACCTGTTTTAGAATCAATTTTAAATGGTCAAATTATTGTATTAAGGTCCTGAAAAAAATATATGCCATAGATACATCCTTTCTTTAGGGAAATTAACGATTCAAAACACGATAAGTTGTAATTTCCTCGATGAAAAAAAAATCCGAAACATAGTCGATTTCAAAACCATTTTCCGTTTCATTTCCTAATTACAGCATAAAATTATATGAAAATTGCATGTACCATGAGGTAATCGTATTTCAGAGGGAATTTAACGGTTGGATTTTTGAGTTTTATAGATTTTTTTTAAATAAACTCAAAATGAGTAAATTTGGCTAAATCCGCTCGCGGTCAGAGTCCTGCGGGACGTCATCGAGGTTGGACCTGTGTCAAAATTTTTAAAAATTCGCTCTCTCTGCTGTTGTTCAAAAAAATTCAAACAAAAGACGAACACGTTAGATATGAAATTGCGAAAGCTCAGAATAAATATCTCGTAATTATATTATAGTTTTAATTCATAATATCGTTTTCGAAAATGTGATTATTTATATGTGGTATGATGACGTTTAATTGTCATCTTACGATAGTGTTAAGACACATTGCAAATTATTATCGATAAAATTATAGTCAAGCGCGAGTAGTTTATAATTTTTTATCGTGGTCCTTTATGAAGAAGTTTTAAAACACATTTTTCTAAGATTTTTCATCAGATTCATCCACATTAGTATTTTCACTCTCCATCGAACTGTCTTCACTACTAGTCTACTACCATATCCTACATAAATTACACATAATATAAATACAATGTGTCCGGTTGTCGGTTGGATACTAATAATAATCAACTTTCACTCTGGCAAAAACAGTGAAAATTAGAATAAAATAAAAATGTGCGGTCGGTGACCACAGTCAGGAATGAAGTTCCTTATAACGTATGATTTAAAACACAAACACAAAATTTTCACATCCGCCATCTTGAATTTTCATTTTGGCTTCACTACCGGCTTTGGCTCCCTCGAAAACCATAAAAACACACACACAGTATACGATAAAATATCGTGTTCTATACATTCGCAAAATAGCGCCTTGTGAACGTAGCCATGGTTAGGCGGTAACCGTATCACTCAGTGCCCATGTTCTAAAGCAAGTTCGTCGATGACGTATCCTATTGTTGGTTTGTAACTTTTAACATATTGACACTTGCACTTTTGTTTAGGTAAATAGTCCTATGGGACGGCAATCCCACATGAGCGGGGCCGGTTAGACAATATACTAAATTAATTTTGATGTCTTAGAATAGTAGATTCGATAAATTATAGCTGTAGCAGTAGGTACATCCCTTGATAATAAAGTACGGCAATTGTTCCTTCATATGTAGTTGTCAATAATTACTGATCTTCATGACCAGTGGTCAACATCAAAAACAAAAGAATATGTTTGCAGCATAAGCAAAACAGTACGACCATTTTTAGCCCATTCTAAAAAAAAATTTTTTTTTATTCAGTCACTATAGGGGTTATAGGGGATGCAAGTTAGACACGCAATATACTAAAACAACAGCCACATTTTATAAAACTTTCCTTTACAGTACGTTTGTAGTTGTGGTCTCTCTTAGCAGCCAAAATACACAGAGAGTTAGGCCTGGTGACGCGGGAGCAAGCGACCGACGGCGAAGCAGCTTGTCCTGAGGTCGAAACGCGCAGCCTTCAGTAGCAATTTCCCACTGCTTGCGAAGTTTTTCGTTTTTAGTGGATAAATAAACAAACGCTTGTTCGTGTCGTTCCTATGCAGGAACGACACGAACAGGCGTAATACCTAATGGCATAACACGAATACACTGAGTGATTCTTACAAATTATTTCTGACGAACCCGGCTATCGCTAAAAAATATAACAGTAGATTGTACACACGAGATTTCTCATTAACTGTCAGCTAACCATTAATATTTATTTTTATTATAAATATAGATGGTATAAGAGGCCTAAACTTCATGTTTTCTGTGAACGTTATGCGAACTATCAAATAACAGTAGGTATATAACAAAATATAAAAAAAAGAATCGAAAAAAATATAACAGTTGAGAATCAAACTTTTAACCACGGGTTTGCAAAGCAGTCGTCGAACCGTTAAGCTATTTGGTTTGATGAAAGTTTACTAAAATAGCCGTTTAAAGGTTCAATCTGTAACCATCTGCTATATTCGTTTCCTACTCAGCCCAATGAAGTAATGGAATAATTCGCTTTTACATTGTGTTTTAATGTCACTTATATCGTCGTAGACAACGACCGATACCGATTATCAGCATTCTCCTGCCCTTATCCCAATTTTTTTTAGGGTCGATGCAACTTGTTTTTATCTTCCATACTTCTCTATTAGTCGTCATCTCGATAGTCATTCCCTTTCTAGCCACATCATCTTTCACACAGATCATCCATCGTTTCTTTGGTATTCCCTTACTCGTATAGTCATCCAGATTCAGAATCAAAACATTCCAGACGACATTTTCTGCATTTCTCCGCATCACATGCCCATACCATGATAACCGATTTCCACACACACCGATACCGATATCGGCACGATATCTACCGGCGAAGACAGTGCGGGGTGAGAGTAGCGAGCATTCTTTCAATTGAGCAAACTTTTTCAAACTGCCGCCGACTTAGTAGTGTGGTTGTTTGTCGTGTCGCGATGGTCATCGATATTCACCAATATCATGGGGCTGATAATAATTGTACCTATTGTTATCGAATCGTGTTGGTATAGTTATCTAATAATGTGAAAACAAAACGACATTTTATGTAATAATCTTAGTTCACTCCACCGTAGCCACCATAAAATGTAAACCTAAGGGAAAAAAAATCGACCTAAGAAAAACTAATTAAGTTGATCAACTGCAAATATTTTACACTGTAGCATAGATTTTCCGCGAAATCGTCGGCAGCGCGTCGTAAATAAACACGTCGCGCTACATTTGGGGGAGGCGGAGGTAGCGTTTCAAAGGCCGACAGGCCCGAACAACCTAGCCTTAAGTATAGCAATTTGCCATAAATCTGCATTTAAACGAAGCGCGTTTAGTTCCGGTGCGCGTGAGAGTCTTCTATCTCGCGCGTCAAACTAGACAGCCATAACGCCATTTCACTTGCATACCGAGCTTGACCACGCTTTGATGTATCCTCTTAACGAACAACATCGCCCAAAGGTTGTTGCCCTTCACACCGAAGTGACAACAACAAATAGTAAATGTAATATGCAAAGCAAATTCATATTTCAATTTCAAAGCTATCCACACTCAACCGTGTAATCGAATTGATACATAGAATGGCGTCAAAATAAAAATGCTTTCGATGAAATCGGAATAGGGTTGTCAGCGTTAAAAAAGACTGCATAAAAAATCTCCCCCTTTTATTTATCTTATTAACTTGACCGTGCAAAACGTTTAATTTCCGGTAAAAAGGAGGTCATTTATTTTAAAATTATAATGTAAACATTATGGGGCAAAGTATTTTCTTCCCATAAGTCCAGAAAATATTGCGATCACTAATCTTTTACCTGACATGGTGATTATGGCACCAAAATGAAATTGAAATTGCATTTCATTGGCTGAAATTGTGCCTAGTGAAAATTACAATGCATCAGTACCACAGGCCTTTCAGACTTAAAGCTTAAGGCGCTACCCCAAGCAAAACCTGTCGACAGGGCGTTTTTCTTCGTTACTAAATCTAAAAGCACATTATTAATGTTCGATATATTATCATCACATTGCACGTTCTTATTTGTTTTTGTGTTACAAATACATTTAAAATCTCCTTGTAAAAAAAAAAAATACTAAAATTGTTGTTTTAATGCATCTTTTGCTAAAGGTGACGGTAAGGTGATGTTCATTTGGGATGGATGATCATTTAAATTCTAATGAATTCACGTTTTATTTTATTTAAAAAGATCGCTTTTCTTTTTTATTAAAGTAATTTGAAAAATTGTGTGAATTATATGATAAAGGGGCGTGCGCAGGGAGCGGGACAGAGCGGCAAGCGGCAGGACAGAGATGGACCGAACGCTCAAGCACAGAATAAATAATAGTACTAACGTAGCTCAAGGTCGTTCGCTCGGGGAAGTGTCTTAATTGACAAAACGATTGCTGCTGTGTCTTAAATATTTTATCCAGCAATATTCCCTATGGCGTAATCTTTGAATTAATCGCCAACCCGAGATATGTTGGGTGTTTATCCACCTTCAACCGAATTTAAACACAATGATGTGGGGAAAGTCTGAAACCTCAATTGGAACGCATCGCAATCCCATCCATTGCCTAAGACTTAATACGGCCAGACGACCAGAGGGTCTCGTACGATACGTGGGGATACGTGGTCTCTGAAGAATACGAGCCACGTAACCAAAAAAACCGAACATTTTAACGTCACATTACCCGTTGTACTTTGCAGTTTATTTAAGGCCCTTCCCTGACCAAACGACCTTGAGCGTTCGGTCCTTCTCTACCCCGCCGCTTAGTCTCGCTCTGCCCCGCTACGTATGCACGCACGCCTTTTTATCATAAAATTCACAAAATTTTTGGTATTATTTAAATAAAAAAAGAATAGTGATCTTTTGAAATAAAATGTAATCACTTAGCGAACTAGTAAATAATATTAATTGAATAGGTACCTAATTATTAATAACATTTCTATTGTGTTATTTAATAAACTCAGCTCAAAAAGTATTGATCTGTTTTTGAGATGAGCATAAATGCCACAGTAAAAATATATTTTTTATAATTACCTATTAAATAAATATTATTTACTAGTTCGCTGATTGATTACATTTTTCAAAAAAGCATCTTTGCATTTAACATTCTTAAAAATTTGGTCCCGTGTGAGCGAGAGAGGTGACAAAATGTGACAGCCCTCTTAAGTTCCACACTATAATACCAAGTCCGCCAGTATGAGGCAGATACTATGACAATTACGATAATAGCCGACATTTACATAAAATTTCAGACGGCTGCAGTAGACCTACGTGTCCAGGGGGCCAACCACCACTTCTTAAAGCAGTATTATTTTAATGTTACTTCAGTGTGAGAAAGAGATGGAACTATACAGGACGTCTAGCTCCATCTCTTTCCCACACTCATGTAAGATTAAAATAATACTGCTTTAAGAGGTGGTGGTCTAGCTCCTGAATGACACGAGGCCGCAAAACGTTGGTAATACCACAGATTAATACAGATGGGACACTCCGCAAAATCATTTAAATAAAAAGCGATTCTTGCTACGACACAATAAACTGCAATTCAGGTCGCACAACGCTTCATTACCTACAGTCATATTCACCTACAAGTTGCCTCTCTTTCTATCGCGTAACTCTTATACCTTCTGACTCGTTAGGGTTGTCTTCTTTTACGACGCGGCGCGTGAGTGAGTATCGAACTAACGTGCGAGCCGGCCGGTGCGCGGCAGCTCACACTGAATTGACCCAGTGATATGAGCCCGCCGCGAACTTGTAGCTTCATACGTAAACTGCGGAGTGTCTCATCTGTATTAATACACACGATCACGACACTAGATCACACGATCGATCACGACACTAGATCACACGATCGATCACGATCGTGTCACTATGTACGATCACTAGGGGAATGACTATATGCACTTATTATACATAGTGATGACAGTTTGATTAGTGCCACGTAGGTGCTACTGTGCTCGCGGAGGTACCTATCTAATCTATTGCTTTCCATGTACAGAAGTTTATAGGTTGAAGTTAGCAGCCTTAGATTGAGCCCCGCCACCATTTCAAAAAATCTCTAAAAGTTTGTTCTTTGTTTGTGCAACGTTATTGTATCTAGACTTATTCCATTTTTTTAACCGACGAAAAAGAAGGAGGAGGTTCTCAAGTCGACGTGTATATTTTTTTTACTGTATGGCCACGGAGAACTTTTTACAGAGTAGTTCGATTTGAACGATTCTTGTTTTATTCGGGAGGTTCTCTGCTTGGGTAGTTTTTGAGTTAGCTTCAATCAATCTGCATAGCCTTTTTCCAACTATGTTGGGGTTGGCTTCCAGTCTAACCGGATGCAGCTGAATACCAGTATTTTATATGGTACGACTGCCTATCTGACCACCGCAACCCAATTATTGGGTAAAAAGATAATACCACTTGGTAAAACTGGTTCTCAGACTTTCGGGCTTCTGACGACTCGTAACGACTGTCTAAGATCCACGAATGACAGCCGGGACCAAAGGCTTAACGTGCTTTCCTAGGCACGGAGGAGTCTCGGTATGTAAAAATGGTCACCCATCAACGAACCAACCCCGGCAAGCCTAGCTTAACCTCATGGATCGACCCGTACGGCTGTTATTACTTAGCCACGAGCTCCTTTGAGTTAGCTTCAATCATACGTATTTTTCCCACTTAGTCTACTTGGATGATGTTGTAATAACTTCCTGACACTGTAATTTAGTAAGTACCTAGTATTCGAATTTGTGTGGAGTATGTAGGTACCATAATTGAAAAGTGAAAAAAAAAACTTCCAAAAAAAGACACAACAAATTGAAAAATAACTCTAATTTCGGAAGTCGGTGGCAAAAAACGATAATACAAAACCAAAATTCAAAATATTCAAAATATCTTTATTGTGGGCATATGTTAGTTAGGTCTTAACAGTAAATTAAAGTTTCAATATGTCCTGCCTAATAGGCATACAATAATTAAGTATTGGCATTAAATTTAAAATTATTTTACATGTCAAATTTAGTTATTATAAATATCAAAATACAATTAAATTAATACATGGTCAACAATAAAATCAATAATTTAAGAAATCCTGGATCGTGTAGTATGCTTTATCAATTAAAAAGTTTCGTAATTTATTTTTAAATACTGGAAGTTCCTTAATGCTGAGAATGTCAATAGGTATTTTGTTGTATATTTTTGATGCAATGCCAAAGAAGCTTTTGTTAAATAGAGCCGTTTTATGTGGTACATTAGAAAGTTTTAACGTGTGTCTTTTCGACTTAAGTTTATCAAATAGATTCTCATTTGTTTTTATAAATACGGCTACTTCATAAATGTAAATTGCAGGAAAGGTCAATATTTTAAATTCTTTGAAGTATGGTTCACATGAGTCAGGTACAAAGTCACAGACTTCCGAAATTAAAGTTGTTTTTCACTTTGAAGTGTTTTTTTTTTGGAGTCGATTGTTTTTTTTTTTACCGTGACCAAATCCTTCATCTTGGGTAAGCGGAAGGTTAAGTAGAACTTCTACCAGATGGTGGATGTCTTCAACACATAGGGTACTGGCTGTAATCAGCGTTGTCTAGGTGCGGTCGAAGCACAGATCAGCAACGTATCACTATCTATCAACAATCACCTTGGTGCTGCGCTTATTCATATTTTAAGTAATTAATTCAAAGCAAACCACAGAGAAACTGCAACCGATCTTTCAACTAAATAACTCCAATATTTTTCGTAGGGCAACCCTGAACTGCGAGTAAAAATCAAACGAGATCAAAGCGATACCTACACGATTATCGTCGGAGACATTGCAAAGAACGGATATTACAAACGCTCGCTTGAAATTTTAAATATTCCTCGTTATTTTATTTCCATCAGAAGATAATTTTCATTTTATTCCTGTCTTTTGATCTGAAAAGTCGTTTTCTTTGTGACTGACATTTATTGTTATTTAATTGAGACATGTGTGTTGCACATGCAGAGGAATGAGGAGAATCTCGTCAGGAAAGTTTTGAGTATGAATGTGGATATACGAGTAGGGGAAGACCAAAGAAACGATGGATGGACTGAGTGAAAGAAGTTATGGCTAGAAAGGGAGTGACTACCGAGATGACGACTAATAGAGAAGTATGGAAGAAAAAGATGTTACGCTGACCTCAAATAAATTGGGATAAATAAGGGCAGGAGAATGATGATGCTATTACTAACCTTATGGACTCTGCCTGAAATTAAAAGTATTCTATTATAAATAGGAAGGGTGGGTTATATATAAAATTAATATAATTGGGGTTGTACCGTTTTAATTAACTATAAATAAATATGTATAATAATGAGACATTTTTGTATAATTTGTCTCCATAAAGATTACAGGAAATTGTCGATTGAAAATCAACCTAGAGGCGGATTTCCGGTGTTCCAAAACCGAATAAGCCCCTGTTCCCACGGGCGTAATACAATCGCGGTGGGATTTCATCGCGCACTGGATTTTCAACTCTCTGTGTTGAGCCGAGCGTTGAGAATCCAATTTAACAATAACGGAGTACATTCTAGCGCGTCGAAAAAACACACTGTTGGATTTTGCACTCTCGGTGCTAAGCAGAGCGTTGAAAATCCAGTGCGCGAAAAATAATCGCCGCGATATTTTTACGTCCGTGCGAACGTCGACTAAGGCACGAGAAAACTCGGTGTCAAACCAATGATACCTATTCTCTTTACTATTTTTGGGTCGGGTGGAATGCACAAGTGCAGAGTGCTATTAAATGCAGAGTGAAAAATGACTGGAAAACGTAAAAAAATATAAAACAATTTTTAAAATATCCCAACACAAAATCCAACAAACTTATTCGCATGCGATGTAACCACACAAACTAAATAATAACTTTAAACTTGCTGAGTCAAGTTTTCGAATTTTCCGTGATTGGACTTTTTCTTAAACGGTCATTTCTTGCAGCTGCACTTAGTGACGTAACTGGTACTTTACAATTTTGACTTTCAATTGGTAATTACTGATGTAATGGCGGCTAGAGGCTCTCGGAGCTCTTCACGGAAGTAGGGTTGGCAAAAGTTTTGGATTACCTTTACAAAATCTTAGTATTTGTGACCTTTTTGGTGAGAGTATAGGTAGTAACTTGCGTCCTGCCCGTTATGATATACGGTGATGAAATGTGGACACGTGACAGTCGGACTGGTCCACAAATTCAAGGTCGTTCAGCGCGCTTTGAAGCGGGGTATGCTCGGAGTTTCTTTGAAGGATAAAATCAGGAATGAAGTTATCCGGAAAAGAATCGGAGTAACCGACATAGCTTGAAGAGTAAGCAAACTGAAGTGGCAGTGGGCTGGGTATGTTTGACAATGGGCCGATGGCCGGTGGAGCAGATGAGTCCTGGAGTGGAGACCATGCGTAGTGAGGGCCGCCTCCCAACTAGATGGACCGACGACCGTAGGAAGGTGCCTGGGACAGACTGGATGCGGAAGGCGGAGGACAGGGTGTTGTGGCGCAGCCTGGGTGATGTCTATGTGTAGCTGAGGACTGCGATAGGCTGAGTTGATTGATTGATTGATAGGAACTTGACTTATGCAGTGGTAGACTACAGACCTTTCACATTTATTTAACCGCTGATTTTGCATCACTGTCATAATCACAGTGATCTTTACTAATGTTGCTTTTGGGTTGCTGCTACTGACAAGTCTGTCAAAATCACAGTGATCTTTATTCTCCTTAAAATAAGGTCGCTATTAGATTGCTGCTGTCAGAGGTAAAATAACTGTTGCCAAGTGCGAGTCGGACTCGCACACGAAGGATTCCGTACCATATCATACTAGATTTAACACTATGTATTTAAATACTTTCGTAAAAGAAACCAAGAGAGGCGATATAACAATATATACGATATACGCGATATGACGGACGGACGGACGGACAGCGGAGGCTTAGTAATAGGGTTCCGTTTGTAAAAATCACAGGATTGATAAGTCGTTTAAATGGTCTTTGAAAAGTAATCAGTATGACTGTTCTATATGTGTTGAGCATGTGGTCCTGGGTTCGAATCCCAGGTTGCCGGCCGGGCATAGTGTTATTGTGTTTTTCCATCCGGAATTTCTCAATAGCACTTCGATGTCTGGATTTGTGTGTAAAATGATGGTATTCAGCTGCATCTGGTTAGACTGGAAGCCGACCCCAACATAGTTGGGAAAAGGCTAGGCAGATTGATTGTGCAGTTTTATTTCAATCTTCACCATTTAATCCTAAGATACACTATTGAAGTTTTAACAAAAAATATTTATTTAAATAATTTTAAAAACTTAGAGTGTTGACAGTACTTTTAATTTACTAACAATCGGGGGCGATGTGGGGTATCTAATATTCAAGGGGGCGAGTTGATACACTTAGGTAAATAGGGGCAAGATCCAAGGGGCGAGCGGAGCCCACACCGTTTTACAATTATTGTTTTAACGTATTATTTACTATTTTATTGTAAAGTTTACGACTAATATCATGCTACGCTTGTTGCCATCATTAAACGTAATAATTGTTCACTGGTTCAGATAACTGGAGAAATCCATGCAAAGGAACAATATACACCACACACACAATATACACACCCTAAAGATAATATTCACAGTACTAAAACAGTCAGTCTGACGCAAGCTGGCCATTCGACGTACCATGGACACGTTGGAATGGCCAGCCGTAGCCATTCTGTGGTTGTCGAATGGCCAGTGTCTGTACAGTACATTACACTAACATGTCGAGCGTCAAGCGTTTGTAAGGATGAATAAACACTAGAATAATAGTCTCAAAGTCAGTCATGGAGAATGTTGAATTAACACCCTTCAAGTTGAGCACGAAACCAACATTAGTTTAACGGAGACCTTAAATTCATGCAATCCCTCATTTTGTATCAAAAAGAAAGTGACAGAATCAATTTGAAGACTCCGTTAAATTAATGTTGGTTTCGTGCAACTCACTGTTAGATAGTTGCAATGAGCAGCATTATCTTTCTGTTCTTGTCCCATGTCACTTGGGGTATTTTTTTTCCACTGATCTCATATTTTTCTCATCTATCTATCATCATCTTCCTGCCCTTATCCCATGTTACGTGGGGTCGGCGCAACACGTTTTCTTCTTCCATTCTCCCCTGTCAACCGTCAAGCTATCATTCACTCCCTTCTCTTTCATATCATTCCTCACACAATCCATTCATTTTTTCTTTGGCCTTCCTCTGCCTCTCCATCCATCAACATGTATATTCACCACTCCTTTAGTCACATGCGTTTCCTCCCTCCTCATCACATGCTCATGCCAAGCCAAACATTTCCTTTCGTTTTTACTGTCACTATAGCGCCACTTTCAAACTTCGTCCTATATACTCACTAGCTTTTGCCTGCGGGAAAGTACAAATGGGATAAAAAGTATCCTATGTCCTAATCCAAGTCATGGTCTAGCCATGTGCTAAATTTCATCCAAATCCGTTCAGCCGTTTTAGCGTGAAAGCGTAACAAACAAACTCATTTTCGTATTTATAATATTAGTTAGGATTTCTTACTTTATCAAATTTCGTCACTCCACACATCCATCTCAAAATTCTTATCTCCGCTGCATGCAAACTTTTTTCATCCGTCTTCTTCATGACCCAGCATTCCGATCCATACAGTACGACAGGCCTTATCACGGACTTGTTAATTTTCCCCTATAACTTGAGGGGCATCCGTGGGTCGCAAGTTGTTCCTTGTTGTTGTTGTTGTTGTTCGCTTCTATTATAATTATATCTATTTAAATAATAATGAAATGCTTTTCGTTGGTAAGCGTATCACTTGACAATGCATTCGTAACAGTCCGAATTAGGTTTTTATGTAGAGGTTGTACCGGATTGAGGCGCCGGTACAGGATTTTGGTGTGTCTGTGGCCTGGTTTCTGAGCTTTTTTGAGGTGAATTTTCGGGAATAGATAAATCAAAATGCCTTGACGTTGAAAACCATGATAGCGTGTGTATTAACAATTAAAAAATGGTTACATTGATCGAGGAGAGCGGGGTAAGGGAACAATGCATTAGCCAATGCCAAGGCCGTATTTGTTGTATCGCGTGATACTCAAGCGTTTTGATTGGTTGGAGATCTTGACGGTAAATATGGACAAGTGGGAATGCACAAAGATCAAAATTAGTTAGCGTAATCCTAAACATGCCCCCGGCCTTGGAAGCAGTCGCTTTCAATGTCCTTGAAGTTTGAAGATCCCTCACTGCTCAGCTTGATCTTGAAGGAGAGGACAGATCTTTGCGTAGGCTCGTCGAACAACGCCCGAAGCAGTCTGTATCTCTGCCACCCTTGAGATCCCATCCTTGCCTGGGATGGTTTTAAGGACTCGACCCATGTGCCACTTCAGAGGTGGAAGGTTGTTGTCCTTGATCAGCACAAGTGAGTTGTCCTTCAGCTCCGCCTTATTCTGTGTCCATTTACTCCGCACCTGCAACTCAGTCACATATTCTTTGGACCAGCGGGTCCAAAAATGCTGGCGAATTTGCTCCACTCTCTGGTACCGCTTCAGTCTGTGCTCAGGAACGTCGGTGAGGTCATCGCAGGCGGGTGCAGTCAGCGGTCGACCAACCAAAAAATGAGCGGGAGTTAAAGGAGAAAGGTCTTGGGGTTCTGTGGAAAGAGGGGAAAGTGGTCGGGAGTTGAGGACTGCTTCTATCTGCGAAAGAACTGTGCTAAACTCCTCGAAAGTAAGGTGCGCATTCCCTACCACGCGGCGTAAATGATATTTGCAAGATTTTACTCCTGCTTCCCACAGACCACCAAAATGAGGCGAATAAGGAGGAATAAACTTAAATTTTATTTGTTGGCTAGTAGCGAATTCTATAATATCAGAACTACATTTGCCTAAAAATTCTGAAAAGTCGTTCATTAGCCCGACGAAATTACGACCGTTATCGGAATATATTTCTAAAGGTTTGCCACGACGAGAAATAAACCAATTAAGCGATAATAAATATGCTTCGCTAGTGAGATCACTGACGAGCTCCAAATGTATTGCGCGTGTCACAAAGCAAACAAATAAACAAATGTACGCTTTCGTAGTTTTAGCTCCCCTACCTTTACGGTTAAGTATGAGAACTGGCCCGCAGTAATCCACTCCGCATCGAATAAAAGGAAAGCTAGGAGTTATCCTTTCCTTTGGCAAATTGCCCATCTGAGGCGTTAAAATCTTACCCCTAATGCGAGTACACGTAACACAATCGTTCACTATGCGCCTAGCTAGGCTCCTACCACCCAAAGGCCACCATGATTCGCGTAAGTGACAAAGTAATGCCTGAGGCCCAGCATGGAGGAGCTGCAGGTGCTCATGGCGAAACAATAAAACAGTAAAATAATGTTTACTAGAAACTAACATTGGATGCATTTTATTATAACTGAACTCACTTGAATTACTTAATCGGCCACCGACGCGAATAATTTTATTGTCATCTAAAAATAAATTTAATTTCGACAAATTACTTTTACGCTTTATTTGTGCGCAATTAGATAATAAATTATATTCAGTAGGAAAACTTTCCATTTGAGCCCACCGAACCAAAATCATCTCAGACTTATTCAACTCGTCCACAGAAAGGACACCTGTTTGTCTATTAAGTTTATTGCGAATATTATGTATGAAACGCAACATAAACGCAACAGCACGCTTCATACGCTTAAACTGCGGGAATCGAATAAACGAGAAAAGTAATCTAACTAAAATCGTGTTATCTATATTTACTGTGCGAACGTAAATGCAAGCGCCGTACGCTGTCTGCGACGCGTCACTAAAAACATGCAGTTCCATATACATAGGTTTGCTACCTATAACGTGGCGAGGAACATGAATGGTATTGAGCGCTTGTAAAGAGATAACAAACCGGTTCCACGTTCGCGCGACACTCGATGGAACTATGTCATCCCAACCTATCTTAAGAAGCCATAATTGCTGTAACAAAACCTTTGCAATAATTATTGTAGGACTTAATAAACCAAGAGGATCGAAGATTTGGGAAATACTAGATAGAATAGACCTTTTAGTGATAGGTTTATTATCATTATGAAATTGAGTGTTAAAATAAAAATTATCACGAACATTGTTCCAACTTATACCTAACGTTTTAGAACGAATGTTTTCGTTAGATTTATTTTCTACAGAATGATTCGATAATTCATCATTATCGCATGGAAAGTTGTAAATCCACTTTCGGAGTGGAAAACAACCCGCCTGCAGCGCTTTTTTTTATATTTTCGCATAATTGTAATAAAGTAGACATATCATTAAGACCCGTTAGTAAATCGTCCACGTAGAAATCCTCCTGAATAGCCCTTTGAACCTCAGGGTCAGAAGATTCAGCCCCCAGCTGTTTTAAACACCTAACACTAAGAAAAGGGGCGGATTATGTGTTTTATCATGTGAAAGCTGCAATGTTTCTAACATATCCGCTCTGTCTTTTAGGAAACCAATTAATTCATCTACCTTAATTATGCGTTTAGAATTGTTATCGGTCGGGAATAATGTGCATTTATGCGTCTCCCACTCGCGTTCGGTCGTCTTATCCAATTTGGAAACAATAGTATAATTAATAAGCGTATCCCACGAGTCGGTGGGTTCGCCTAGGATTTTTAATGCACGCAAATTCTTTAGTATGGTGTCAATGAGCTTTCTAATGCAGGAGGGCGACTCCTTAGTTAACGCGCTAATACTAAACAAGGCCTTTACGTGATTGTGTACCAAAAGTCTATTATTATTAAACCTATTTAGCAACAATTCCCATGCAACCTGATAATTATCAGAGGAAAATTCTACTGAGTTTACGACCAACTCAGCATCGCCTTTCAGGGAAGACTTTAAGTAATGGAATTTTTGGATATTACTACGATACGTTTAGAATTGTGCACTAACGATAAAAAAGTGTCTCTAAACTCCAGCCAGCGCTCATACGAACCGTCAAAGGTAGGCAATGAAATTGTGGGAAGTTTAACTGACTGCGGTAGTTCGCTACAGCAATATTTATTGGAACCGTCTGTAACCTCACCATCGGTCAGCATCGATTCCGCGCGGGCTAATATGCTATAGTAGGAGTTTTCGAACGATTCTCTATTGTCTAATTGATCAGAAATATCACTATCAGAAACAAACTCTTCGATTTTACTTTGAATTTCATTAAATTCTATAAGTAGACTAGATGCCCCTTTAACGCGTAATTGAAGATCAATAAAATCTCTAGAGGATGGTAGCGTTTCATTAGATTCTAAAGATGTCAAATAACTTGAAAATTTAGTCAGTCTACCTTTGATAATTCCTCGTTTCTTAACTAGGGCGCGAAATAAATTAGGATCGGCAGATTGTTGAGCACTGTCTACACTTAATAAAACAGGGGATTTATCGCGTGATCTAGCACCTTCATTAGGCATTTTGGTGGTCAGTGAAAACAGGAGTACTTACGGTTGGAAGCGAACACGTCAGCGGTGATAGCCACGTCACCAGCCTTGCGAATTGACGAACTAATTCAACACCCTTCCACGGAAGTCTCACTGAAATCAGTTTAGACACAGGTATCACAAAGAGAACTAGGAGGTGATAGGGAAAAGAAAGGATGGTTGGTCCCACCAGATTGCGAATGTTCGATGAAATTCCAATCCTACTTCGATTTCAATATGCGCTTAGCCTCCAGCTTGTCTCCGTGTACAGATTTGTGCGTCTTCTCTCGTAGCCCAGCCACGCGGCCCCAGCCACGTATTCCACAGGATGCTGATTCTTGAGATCCGGCTCGAAGGACCACATGTACCGGATTGAGGCGCCGGTACAGGATTTTGGTGTGTCTGTGGCCTGGTTTCTGAGCTTTTTTGAGGTGAATTTTCGGGAATAGATAAATCAAAATGCCTTGACGTTGAAAACCATGATAGCGTGTGTATTAACAATTAAAAAATGGTTACATTGATCGAGGAGAGCGGGGTAAGGGAACAATGCATTAGCCAATGCCAAGGCCGTATTTGTTGTATCGCGTGATACTCAAGCGTTTTGATTGGTTGGAGATCTTGACGGTAAATATGGACAAGTGGGAATGCACAAAGATCAAAATTAGTTAGCGTAATCCTAAACAGAGGTATCTAACGAAATGAAAAAGTTGCCCGGAAAATTGGAAAATTTGAAAGTGATTTTTCTATGGGATTTTTGCATGGACTCCATTTTGATACAACACCGTCTGTCAGGTCAGCTAAGAAGACAGCTAGTATTTAATACAATACTTTTCATTTCTTTTCTTTTTTTTCAGACAGAGTCCATAGGGTTAGTAACAATACAGGCACAGATTAACAAAAAATTAAATTAAATTTAAATTCAGCGTGGAGCTGCATCCACCTCCGCATAATCGGGGAATCCCACGGATCGGTGAACACACTGTGAATACTGTTGGTGCCGCCGCGGACACGCGACATCAGGTATGCACATCTTTTTCTAATGAAGGAGGCAAAACCATCAATGTTGTTATGATGTATGATATTATATTATTAACCACTGATCTGGTGGAATAAAAATATCTCATGAATAAGTAGCTGTCATGAATACACCAGGAATAAAACCAAGGACGTTTCAGAACACTTTTGTACAGCTTTATGACCTCTCATACTACGGCTTGGACTTCAGAAAACATAAACATAAGGTCACACCTGTATTCCGCGAAGGGTTAGGCAGGGGTGTATCTATAGTACACCCACATGTCGCCCAGTTATGTTTAAGTCCCATGTAATAAGGGGGCGAGCCCAGGCTGGGCCATAACTCTTTGTCCTCCGCCTTGCGCATCCAGTCTGCCCCAGCCACCTTTTTAAGGTCGTCGGTCCATCTAGCTGGGAGGCGTCCCACACCGTTTGCCGATACGCGGTCTCCACTCCAGGACTCGTCTGCTCCACCGGCCATCGGTCCTTCGACAAACATGGCCAGGAGCTAGACCACCACCTTTTAAAGCAGTATTATTTTAATCTTACATGAGTGTGGGAAAGAGATGGAGCTAGACGTCCTGTATAGCTCCATCTCTTTCTCACACTGAAGTAATATTAAAATAATACTGCTTTAAGAACTGGTGGTTGGCCCCCAGTGCTTACTTGCTTACTTTGCAGGCTATGTCGGCAAGTCCGGTTCTTTTCCGGATAACTATTACCATCATCATCTGCCTAGCCTTTTCCCAATTATGTTTGGGGTCGGCTTCCAGTCTAACCAGACGCAGCTGAATACCAGTATTTTACATTGAGCGACTGCCTATCTGACCTGCACAATCCATTAACTGGGTAATACGATACCCCTTGGTAAGGCTGGTTGTCAGACTTTCGGGCTTCTGACGACCCGTAACGACTGTCAAAGGTCCACGAATGACAGCCGGGACAAACGGCTTAACGTGCTTTCTGAAGCACGGAGGAGTCTCGGTATGTAAAGATGGTCACCCATCTACGGACCGACCCCGGCAAGCGTAGCTTAACCTGATGGATCGACCCGTGCGGCTGTTATTACTTAGCCACGAGCTCCTCCCGGATAAGTATTGCCATCAACCGGGCAAAAATCCAGACTCTGAGCTGCTAAAAATTAAAGATGGAAAAATCTAATAACACTGCCCGAACTGAGGATCGAACTCAGAACCTGTTGCTCAGCAGTAGCACTTGCAATCTAGTCCAACGAGATAGTCATAAATTGAAATAAAATTAAAAATAGATAAAGTAAGTAAGGGCTAGCCCTGAATAATAATAATAATAATATTAATTGGACCGGCAACAAGATGCGATACTGAAGTGAACTTTAAACTATTTAGTTGTTTACCGTTTGCTACCAGCTTTCGAAAGTTCAGGCTGAAATTAATACTGGTTCTGTGTTTTTTTTTTTTCTTATTACCTTGATTTAGTATTTTTTGTTGATTAAATAATCAGCACCTGGGCGACCGAGCTCTGCTCGGGTGAAAATAGAGGAAATGAATTTTCCATGAATGAGACCTAGCTAGATCGATGTTTCGCCCCCGTAAACTCCTATATTGCAACTTTCATCGTAATCGTTAAAGCCGTTTTCGAGAACGTGATTACAAATATATATAATATACAAATATTGCTCATTTATTATTATAGGATTTAATGGAAATTGAAACGTATCTTTATGAAGATTGTTTGATATTCCCAAGCCAAGTTTGTGTATACGTAGCACTTATATACACCATTTTTTTATACAAGTACTGCTACTGAAAGAAAACTTGATACGCCTCGAAACTTTACTACGTATCTGGGTTTAGGCTAGTAAATAGGTAGGTTAAATTAAAAATTTTAAAAACCCCGACAAAGACTATATTCTTCTAATAATTTTATAAAAACCAAATTGCGACTCGATCAGACCTGAGGAAGATGCGCACATCCATTCAACAACTAGAAAAGAGCTGATAATCTTAAAAAGGCTGAACAGATTTTCTTGAATCATAGATAATAACAGTCTCAATAACAGGAAGCTACGATGGCGCAGACCCTCTGTTTCCGTCGGCAGCTAAAATGTGGCCACAGCTTTGAGAACCAGTACATTTAACGGCGCAGGGTAGCCTTAACCAGAAGTAGTCATCGTATTAGTGGTTCAGCAACTTGAATATCATCAGGATTACGCCGGAATATTGTTACAGCAGTTCTTCGTGAATGTGTTGAAAATCGCATCAAAATATAAAGAAAAAGCGACTTTGTGAATGCATAGATAAAAAGCTTTACCAAAAATAATTTTCAACAAACACCATAATTGGGGTAAGTACCGCACATTTAATTTCCAAACCAAGACTCTTAATCCCTTTGATTCGTCAAATAAACGTTGTCTTTTACCCGCGAATTGCTAATCTCCTATCAAAGGGAAAAGTTGATACCATTCAAAATTGGCGGCTCATATTGTCAGAGTTTTGAGAAGGAATCTACATAATCTTTTATGAAGTGTTATTCTGAGGTTTGCTTCTTAAGAGGCCTATTATATTTCGACCGTAATGTTAGCGTTAAATGGCCAACTTTGGCGTTCTTATTCTGAGAAACTGAAAGACTTCAACAAAGGACATGTCCGAAAATTGTCTTTTATTACTCAATAATTATAACATGGATAAGTTAAATATATTTGGATAGACATCCCAAAAACTAGTGGTTCCAACTATATCATACATTTTGAAAGGTCTCCAATTTTGAGATTTACATAATCTTTTATGAAGTGTTAACCGGAACCAACCGGGCATGGCGCCGACATGGGGCAAAATGGCTAACGATGTTCGTTCAAATAACTATTTCAGAACAAAATCTTTATTAAATATACAATCTATGCATTAAAAATTGTTTATTATTTACCTTGTCCCCGGACTTTGGACCCGGCTTGAGACATGTTGCCAGGTCCAAACTTATGTTGCAATCCTATAAAACCTTATGCCGTTATGCCTTGGGATACACTATTTGTGATCGAGCTGGAGTGGGCTCAGCGTGCTATGCTGAAAGTCCTTCTTTCACTGAGATACCGGACGCCCACGACTGAGGTATACAAAAGTCATAGTATTTAGCGTCCGCAAGATCTTCATTTACGTATGCCTGATGAAGATACCACCGATAAGTCATCCCGAATCTGCCCATCTCAGCCAAGAGGATTGACAGGTGCCCATATGAAGGTACCAGAGCGTCTTCGGTAGCAAACACTACTACTATGTTGCCCCACGTCTTTACAATAAAATTGGACAGGGCTACACACAGATATTTGTGAGTTTGAAATGTAAATAAAGGAAAATTATAAATTACAAAAAAATGTAACATTACATTACAAATAATTAATGTAATTAATTATTAATGTACATTATACACACACACACATGTATGTACATTTTTGTAAATTTAAATGAGCGGCTTGCCAGCACACAGATAAGCCCTGAGAGGTTTTCGTTGTGTGGCTAAAACCAATTGTACTTATTAATACGTGTATTGGAAATAAATAAATAAATAATAATAATGTGTCTAAATAAGTACTTAGTCATATTCCGTGTGAATATGACCAAAATTAGTTGAATACTGCCATATTTTGCGAGAGGAGTGTTCCTCCAGTTAGTTTTGTTACCTTTTTTCTTGTCTATCATTGTTACAAAGGGAAGTAAAATTTTCTTGAATTTGAATATGAAGGTAACACAGTGAAGATCATTGTAAAAATGTTTCGAAAGACGACGTGCACTGTACTGTGGAATGTAGGGTGACTATCACGACGAGATAATTTTGAAAAATAATTATTTTATCAATGATTCCTGTACCAGTTGCCAACAAATTTTCTTCATAAAAACACGTCTTTATTTCTCGAAAGGAGTTTTTTTGCCAGCTATGTGTATCCCTAATAATAAGGGCGTAGCCATTAATCGGGTACAAACCCACGCTCTGGGCTTTTGCTGAGAATGTTCTAATAACTTTGTTCGACCCGAGAATCCCGCACCCTAATTGCGTAATAAATATCAATCGGAATCGGTTTCATTGTGACAGTTCAACAACATTCATTTGCTTTATTTACAGTGTTGAGAAGACAAATTTTTCGAACATATGAACCAATAGATTAGCAATTTGCGTCAAAATGATTCAAATTCCGATAGTATGTTACCCAATTATTGAGCAGGACCCCACGCAAAGGAATCGAGCATGCGAACACTAAACTAATGAGACAGTCACTCATGACAGACACAGACAAACACAATATAAGCAGACTTTTAATACGTAAAGGCAGGGAAATTCATTGTTAAGCAAATTGACTATCAACTTAAATTTGACAGTTATATGAAATGTCTATAATACGGCAAATCGACAAATGTTATCAATTAGCAAAAGAAGTGCGGAAAAAAGAGTACTATAATATATGGGTGGGTTAATTACACCATCTTACTTTAACATTAGACAATATAAATGGGTTGCTCCATTTGACAATTTGATAACTGACGTTAACCAACAGACGACGGTGACCGACCGTTTGACGTTGACGTTTGACGTGACGTTTAACTGTAACCTTAACCTCCCACGCTTCGCTGGTTAATGTCATTCTTAATGTTATATAACTGTCACTTCTGTCAGACGCGTAACTTTTTTTTTGTGGGTGGGAAATCATCAAATGACTTCTCCCGCTCTGGGCGGAAAGGGAGGGCGTGTCAGACTTTTACTGACTATAACCCACCCGTATGCCAGGGCCACGGTAACTTTTTCGAACTACCCGCGACTCCGGCGGCATCGGCCCTATTGGACCCCGTCACTGCTGACATCTCTTTGAGGCGCGCGTGGAACAACGCGCCGTCGACCCGGGCCTGGTCCTTACCGGACGGCGAGCTACCCATTACTCGTCCGCAAGCCCGCGCCTACGGTGGCCGGAAATCGGCAATCGATTCCCGCCGCCCAGGGCGTCTCCTGCAGCGGCTAGGGGTGCGAGGGTGCGACTGTTGCCTCTCCCTCACGCGTTCCGCCTCCTCCTTCGCGAGCATTACTGCTTCGCAAGAGGTGACGGCCTCCCATGCACTCTCGTTCCGCACCATGGCCTGGACCAGGTTTGGACGCGAGAGATCGCCGCCGCCGATCGCCTCTGCGAGGTCACGGCGGTACCTAACCTAATTACTTTAACTAAACTAATGAATACAAGCTGGTGCAACACAATTCGCAGTAACCGTTAAAGTCAGCGTCACAGTTATTGTCAAATTTGACATTATAATAAACCTTGACTTTAAATACTATTATGGAGCAACCCAGCCTTAGTAAATCATTCAGGCGTTTTCTTCCTGCTTTAAATCTATCTACCTAAATTGCTATAAAATTGAAAGATTTAATTACCGTTTGAATTCCGAGTCGATTTCGCGACGAAATTAAACGACCACAAAGGGTCCAAAATAACCAATTTTTGTCCAAAAAAATTAAAGAGCTTCGCCCGAAGCGGTGTGACCGTGGCTAAAATTGAATGTCTCCACAATGTTTTTCTAAAAGTTAATTATCTTTTTAATTAAAAAGGAAAAAAAAACTTTACAAATGGATTTGGAAGATATTGAACTGAAAGTATCAAATAGGTCGGCTCGCTTACGCTATAAATTGTTTTTTCCGAAGATATTTTGCCAAAAATATTCACAAACAAGAATGAACAAGTCTGCTGAATCCTGCAAAAAGTAAATGAAAGATCGCAATTTGTAGTTGAACCGCGTTTGAAACGTTTTTGGTGAAAAAAAGACAACGCTGTTATGCACAAATAACAAATAAGTTGGTTTCGCGCACATTTTAGTGTCAGACACGTTTAGAAACGAGTAACGTTGTATTTGTTCTCAACTCGGTATCATTACTTTAAAGTGAAAAAGACACTCGACAGTTGTTTTTAAATTCCACGTTAATACGGTAACTGTTGTTAAAATAATTCTTAGTCAAAGTAGATATTTATTTACATTTTGCTATTTATTATACGATTTTTTTTTATTTCGATGTAATAAAACGGCACGTTTACTACCTATGTTTCTGTTTTGAACGTACCAGAGTAAAAACAGTTTTGTGAGTTGTCACTGTCAGTGTCACCTGACAGGCTCTTTGAACTTCGGGCTCAATTCAGCGCACAAAACAAATCGAGCACTTTGGACAGCCTGTAGTGCCCATAGGTAGCGCCTAGTGAATTTGGCATCCTCAAAATTATTGAAGGGGTCCAACTGGCCGCGTTTTTATTACCTATTATGTTTTTGAGTTTAGTATAGTGTGGGGCAGAATCATACTCAAAAACTCAAATAAGAGTAGTTCATCAGACATCTGATAGAGAAAAAAAAAAAAACAAATGCGGTTAAAAAAGGCATGTTAAATAGGTAATTTAGACTTTAAAGGAAAGAAGAAGAGTACATTGGTTTTTGTAAAATTTCACTAAACTAGCACTAAAAAACTTTGTTTTCGTAAATAATTCACCAGACGTTTCCGTTTGTTAGAGAAATAGTAACTTTTATTGAATCGCTTATTTTGACAGTTAAGCGTTTCAGTTGAGCTGCTTTATGGACGTCATGGTACCAAACTAATACAAAATTAAATGAATGAAACCAAAACTTGCGATTCAGTTTGGGACCAACGCTGTCAGATGGCATGCAAGCATACAAGGCCAGGGCCTCGGCTCACAGTGACAAGTGCGACATTCAAGGTGCTCACGCAATGAAAAGAGCGTACAATTCTGCCGCCATGAATTGCAAACGGGAGTTACGGAAGACGCGTTGCGACCATGTTGGACAAATTGGGGCCAAGTTGGCGTCTTACCCTTCGGGTAGCAAGGAGTTCTGGTCATGTCTGAATCGGTTGAGACGAACTTCTGCCATCCTTCACTGCCTCCTACGCTGAATTCTGACGGAATGTTGGAACATACCGCGCAAGAGAAGGCAAACTTATTTGCCTCTTTCTTTGCCGAAAATTCACGCCTTAATACGGCCTCCAACATACCACCTAACATACCTCACTGTGGCTCCGAAAATGTCAGAGATCTCGATTCACCTGAAAGAGGTCCGTAAGGCCCTTTGCAGTCTGGATGTGAATAATGCCAGTGGACCTCACGGAATACCCGCAAGTGTCCTAAAAACCTGTGCTCCAGAGTTGTCTCCTGTATTGACGCGCTTGTATCGCCTCTCTCTAAAAACTGAAGGGGTGCTGGAGTCCCGGAAGCTTGCAAATGTGCAGCCAGTATCCAAAAAGGGTAACCGTTCCGATCTGGTATGCCAATCGTCATAACCTCCATACTGTGTAAAGTGACGGAAAGGGTACTTAACAATAAGCTATGTACAGTCAACAAAAGAGATATCTAGGCAGGGTATACTAACATATATATTATGTGAACATTGGAACCCACCAACACAAAATTGTATATTTTCACGAAATTGAACATGAAGCAATTCACATACAAATATGTCAGTATACCCTGCCTAGATATCTCTTTTGTTGACTGTACCTACATGGCACCGACATTTTCTATTTTATTTGTATCTAACTGTTCATGGTTGATTTCTTGTAATTTTATTGCAAGGTATTGGCTGCCCTTTAGCTATAATTACTTAATTTTCACGCATTAAACAAAATAATAATGTAAAACCTTTAATAAAACTTATATTCAGTACGAGTTGTGGCATTTTATTAATTAAATTCATAAACATTATGGTATTTTTTATAAGCAAAAGGGATTTATGTATTGTTTTACTTAACTAGGTAAAAGTTATAGCAAATATCAAATTATAGACGAATAGAGGCTTAAAATATACATCCGATGATACACATACACATAGGTATATAAAATAACCCCCCGGCGGGTTCACGTATTGTCGAGGCGGGGGGGCTCAGTAGTCGTGGCTTGGTCACCCACGGTGAAGCGAAGAGGAACCCGAGGACGGATCGCTCGTCAGGGCTTTTATCAGTAAGCCGACGACGTAGCAAACTGTGTATAAAAAAAACTTTTTTACAAAACAACCGACTTCCAAAAAAATACTACAAAGTGAAAAATAACTTTAATTTCGGAAGTCGGTGGCAAAAACTAAAATACAGATCTAAAGACATCGACTTCCGAAATTAAAGTTAATTTTCACTTTGTAGTATTTTTTGGAAGTCGGTTGTTTTTTTTTTTTTTTTTTGTAAAAAAGTTTTTTTCATACACGTGGAGTTTGCAACGTTGCCATCCTGATGTCGAGCGTTCGAGGTTTCGACGCCGCACTGTTGACGCACCGCGCACTATGTATGAAAACAAACGAACATCCGTGCGCAATACGACAAATGCACCGCTTCAGCACCGCAGAGCGGTCCGACACGAAACGTCTAAATTGAAAGCGTTATAGTGTTATTGAAAATAGACTGAGATTAGAATGCGATCGTTCTTAAATCTACAGACCCTCAGGTATTTTATTTAAAACATATGGTGTGTGTCCTAATATTTCCTTAGCATAGTTCCCCTACCCCGGACAGGGTTGTTGATGCGAGAATATTGTTAGCACAGGTATGCCCGGGTTCTGCCGGAAAATGGGCCGTGTGTTACGTCATGAAGAGACCTAAACTGTCTACTGTGTTCCTATTTTTATACTCTTGGGAAACGGAATTGAAATACAGGCTGGCGCAAAAGTTAATTTTCCTATAACTTTTTTTAAATAAAGTACAAGCAATAATTTTTTTGGAATACATTTAAATATACCTGTAAAATGATTCCTATTAGGTTTTGAATATGATGTCCTTCAAATGATGGCCGCCAGCGTCAATGCAAATTTGGGCTCTTTTTAAAGCATTTTCCTTCACGCTTCTCATAACTTCCGGTATAATGTTGGTTGCGCCAACATTCAAAATTTGATTGACATCCGCTATTTCCTATATTCATCTCCCTTCCGCACAGACCTCGCGAGTGTATAAGATGGTTCTTTCGTCGCGAGTCACTTCCGATTAGCTACAAGACGCGCGCGCAATGGCGCCTAGCCGCTCCGCTCCAAAATATTGATAACTTTGTAATCACTGCATTTTCGCATGTAATAAGACTTGCAATCAATTGTTTGTGTTTGTGTTCAACGTGTGAGGACAGTAAACTTGAAGCTCAACTGCCCCTGAACCTGGAAAAGTGAACCGGTGCACCGGCGTCTACGCGAGCACGTGGCTCCAGTAAAGGTTTGTGCTTCCCTCCCTAATTTGTTTCGGGTTGTGTTCTATTGTCCTACACCCACCGCAGCTCGAATTACCTATCGCCAAGCGTTTGTCAATCGTATTGTTCCGCATCGCAAATACAGTCCACTAAATTAGCACCTCGCGCCACCAAATGTTCTCCTCAAAAGACCATTTCAGACTACATGGTCATTCATCTACGTGGCCCTCAGATGATCTGACCAAGATTATGTCTAGACTTTAAAAGAGACTTGAGTTTGTTCGCCTTCTCAGGGTAGTCAGATAGGAAATGTCGACTTCTTATTTTTTACCCGACTGCGGCGAAGCCCAAAAGGAGGGTTATGTATTTGACCTGTATGTATGTAATTATGTATGTATGTATGTATGTGTGTATGTCCGTTTCTTTGTTCCCTCGTAACTCCAAAACGAATGAACGGATTTGGATAAATTAAACGTCTTTAGATTTGTCTTGGTAGCGCGAATGTCACTGGCTCCATTAAAATCAAATACAAAGTAAAATGGCGGATTTGGGGTGCCATAATGTGGAGTTTGGAATTTTTTTTTCTTCTAATACCATCGAGTGGGATATTAAAATGAATGGTTTCAAAAGGTGTTTACAAAAATATATACTACTTACATGGTTAAAAGTAATTCAAAGTAACAAATCGTAAAAAACACTATTTCTCTCACGACTAAAACTCCTTGCAAGAACTAAATCGTTTGCGAATTCTTTCACATTCGTAAACTAAAAAGCTGGAAATAAAAAATAGTAAAAAACCCGACTGCGGTAAAAAACTGACAAGTTAAAAGCCCATTTTAAATTAAATAAAAGCTGGAAGCAGGCGGGACCCATTCCATTTTTATATTTTCTAACTCAAATGGGTCCCGCCTGCTTCCAACTTTTATTTAATTTAAAATGGGTTTGTTTTTACCTGTTCAGTTTTTTACCGCAATCGGGTTTTTTAGTTTTTTTAATTACTTTTTTTATTTTATATATTTTTTTAAATATGACTTTTAAAAGTCATTCCGATATCCAATTTACAGAATAAACAATTTCATTTCATTTCATTGAATTTCTTGACAAATATTGGTTATTCACGTAAACCAGTGACTTTAAATAACCCCGTAGAGAAAAGTCGGGACTGGTCAGATCAGGCGACCTTATGGGCCAATGCAAATTGCCAAATCGAGAGATAACGCGATCTGGAAAAGCCATTCAATAAGGCCATGGAATCGCTGGCTGAATGTGCAGTGACATCATCACATCCGTACAGGACGGTGCCACTTCACATTCAGCCCGCGATTCCATGGCATAAGCCACAAACTTTATCAGCCCTAAAAACCAATATTCGTCAAGAAATTCAGAACATAACATCGACTTCAGAAGCTGTTAAGTTTTTTTTAAAGTTATTTTATTCGTTTTAGGTTTTGAAGTCGATTTTTACTTTTTTTAAAGTAAATTTTTATTTTAGTCAACTTTGAACAAAGCACTAGCTTCATGGTTCCACGACTGCTTTGCAAACCTAAGTTCGATTCCCAACATTTCATATTTATTCAATCTCCCTAGCCTTTTCCCAACTATGTTGAGGTCGGCTTCTACGGTCACCCATCCACGGACCAACCTCGGCAAGCGTAGCTTAACCAGGTCGATCGACCCCAAGCCCCACAACAACCACAAGCTCCACAACAATTGATATTTTTGTGATTCTTTTTTTTTTACATTTTGTTATAAGCAATGTTATAAGCTTCTATTACTATCTATACTTATTATAAAATAAAGTCGCTTTTTGTGTCTGTCCGTGTGGCCGCGGTGTTCTTCTAAACTACGCAACAGATTGTGATGCGGTTTTCACTATAATTTAGAGAATTTATTCCGGAAGGTTTATATGTATAATAAGTACATTAATATTTAACTTATATATAATATAGAAACCTTCATGTTTTGTCAAGTCGCAAAAACCGTGCGAAGCAGGGCCGGGTCACTTATATTTTAATTGTTTGTAGAACGTACACAATAGTACATTTTGATACAAGTGGAGTATTTTTGTTATTGCATTCGAGGCTGGATTAACACCCGAGCCGTAGACGAGGTTGTTTCTGAGGCGAGAACTGCAATAACAAATGTATACGTGTTTCAAACGACGTTTTTCAATACACTTTTGAAGAAATAAAATAAAATAACGAAAAATATTTTTGTCGCGCTTTGCTTTCGCCAGGTTGAAGGAGAAGCAAAGGTATAAAGCCGATAAACAGCCTAATATGAAAAATAGAAAATTCAAATATTTTCGAGTTTAGAACACAAATAAATGTTAATTTGTTCTTAAACGTTTTTTTTTTTTTTGTAATAATCATGGTTTTTGATGATATTATATTTATAAACATTGTTTAAATATTCAAAAAATATTAACGTCGCGCCGTAAAGACGCATCTCTTTGCCGAGATTAAAAAAAAACATTCACCTCCGAATAGAGGCGGTGTGAATAGAGGCATTGAACCAATTTGGACTAAGTATAGGGATAAGTTATCTGTGGCAATTTTTGTTCCCGCACACGTGTTGGAAAATGAAAAATCGCACGCGTGTGAAACACATTGCATTGTGAAACTAATCGTAGTGCGATATGAAACAGTTTTTGAGGAAGTGTATTGAAAAAAAATATAATGTTTGGGCCTTTTCTGTCATCTTTGGTTATAATAAAAATAAATATCTATGGTTAGGTGAGTGTTAATGAGAAATATGTGAGAAATCTCGTGTGTTTACAACCTACTGTTATTTTATTTTAGTGATATCTGTTCGTCAGGAATAATCTGTAAGAATGCATCAGTCAGTGTATCAGTGTTATGCCATTAGGTAGTATATGCAGGAACGCAAACGTTCATGAATTCACTTTATACGAAAAACTTCTCAAGTAATGGGAAATTGCTAAAGGCTGCGGGTGTCGACCTCAGGACGAGCTGCTTCACATACGGACAACAGTACGTCGCTTGCTCCGCGTCACCAGTCCTGACTTTCTGTATATTTTGGCTGCTGAGACGAAAACCATAAACGTAGTATACAGGGAAGTTTTATAAAAATGATGATGTTATATTAGTATGTATTTTGGTGTCTTACGACTTCCACGTGAACGAAGTCACGTGCAGATGCTACTAAAAAATATATGTACAGTCCTACCAACTTATCTGTGAAATACAGCAGCAGTACAGCACAAACTCCTTATTTTGAAATCGGTTGAAAAAAGGTTAAATCATAACCATACTTTTCCTTTATGCCATTTTCGTACATGATCGATCTATCAAAATAATATGAAAAAGATAATTTTGACGTCTATTTATTCATGTTAGTCTGATATTTTACCTAATCCTAAAATTAATCATTAATGGCTAATTTATCCAACAATTATAAACTATGTTATCGTCACGTAATACGAAAGGCTGCGCTGATATTGTCTGTAAATCAAAATGTAACTTTTCGTTTGCCTATGAGATATTACGCGGGGAAAAAAGCAGAACCAGCAGCACCAAAAAAGCCGGTGGACCCTCGAAGAGTATTTAAAGTATATCGATTTGGAGGAATACTCTCGAACGAAAAGCCAAATATTCAAACTTATGAACTCGACGTCACCAAATGCGGGCCAATGGTTCTCGATGTTTTAATAAAACTAAAAGATATGGACCCATCACTCAGTTTCAGGAGGTCATGCAGAGAAGGCATCTGCGGCTCCTGCGCGGTGTGCCTCCAAGGACATAACTGCCTCGCCTGCATCACCGCGCTCCCTCCGGCGAAGACCATCACCATCTATCCGTTACCACACATGTACGTCATAAGAGACTTGGTCGTGGACATGACGCACTTCCTCGAACAGTACGACAGCATCCGACCATATCTTGTGAGGAGGTCTGGGCCGTCGGAGATAGGGACCATTCAGTTACTAATGAGTGATCCAGACTGGCATGTGTTCGTGGGTCTTTACGAATGTGTGTTATGTGCCTGCTGTGCGACTTCGTGCCCCAGCTACTGGTGGAATGGCCGGAGGTTCCTGGGTCCTGCTTCATTGCTGCATGCGTACAGATGGGTCATGGACACCAGAGACGAGGACACAGAGCAACGGTTATTCGACTTACGTGACGACTTTAAGGCTTTCCGGTGTCACACCATTATGAACTGCACCCTAGCGTGTCCAAAGTTCCTGAACCCAGGTCAAGCTATTGCTAGATTAAAGAGGTTAATCGCTGGCTTAGACAAGAAACCCGTGCCTCAAATGGATCCCTTGGGCGGTGGTACTGGCGGCGGCTCCTTAGAGCAATGCATCCAACGCTCCAAAAGCGCGAGTAAAAAATAATTTTTGCTTTTATTTTTATTTAGATACCTATTATTTAAAATGTTTTGTAGTTAGTCTCGATTGATTAAAATAAGATAAAAGAGCCGCACCTCACCGGGACGCCACAGCGGCGCAGCCAGGTTGTGCTGCCAAATAAATTCATACAGTTCTGTGGGCTTATACTGACGATAAGTAGGTACCAAGAGACGAGGTCAGTTCGATGGTAATGGTTGAGAAGGTACACTAGAACAGCACTGTCACAGTTAGAGCTGTGGCCGCTTGGCTCCCGTGTTGCGTGCAGCAGAGGTTCGATTCTTGCTTTTTTTATAATATTATTGTTTTATTTTTCAAAGTACACTTTCATTCCACGATTGAAATCTTAGGAAGTAATCAATACATACGGCAACATTTCTTAGCATAATCACACATATAGTAGAAAGACGAAAGTTTGTGACTTTGTGTGTGTGATTGTAGTATGTTACTTCTTCACGCTCAAACGGCTGGACCGATTTGGATGAAATTTGGTATGTAGATAGCTTATATCCTGGATTAACACATAGGCTACTTTTTATCCCGGTCTACGCTGGTGAAACCGCGGGGCGCAGCTAGTCAGCTTTTAGGGGTAATGTTTGACTCGAAGCTTTTGTTTGATGTACACATTGACAATATAGTCAACAAGACTTCTAAAGCGTTGGGTTTTATTTTTTAGAACTCCTCGGAGTTTAAAATTGTCAAAACTATGAAAATTCTATAGTGTGCTGTTGGCCGTAGCCATCTCGAATATGCTTCTCTTTGGAATCCAAATTACAATGTTTATATTAATCGCCTTGAAAGTATGCAAAGGCGAGTACACTCAATATCGTTCAAATACTTAAGGACGCTATTACAAATGGGTAGTCAAATCAATTCAAATCAAAACCCTGGCGGCTGAGAGTATGTGGCGCTCACTCTAATGTCTCGCTGATGGTGGCGCGTGTTGGATCATTTAGCTAATCCATGCGTCAGGTTCGTGAACAAGCGCTGTCAGTGAAGGCTGGTCATACCTTAGCGGCCACGGCTTATTTTAATTTAATTTAAATATTTGAATTGTTTTTTTTAAGGACGCTTTTAACGTTCTGCATCGTTCTCACATGCAAAATTTCAACATGAATGATGTAACCATTATTTTGTAACCATATCTTGATTTAAAAGAGTGTCCGTGGAGTTTCTTGCCCGTTCTTCTCCATAGGTACCTACTATGCTTTGGAATGGGCGCGTAGCTTCATCTTTTTGACTGACCGACCCCTTGACAATTTAAAAGTGCCTGTAATTGGTTTAATTGAAATAAATGCTTTGAGTTTGAGTTTGAGTTTGAATTTTCTCAATAAATGTACCGAAGTAAATATTTTCACTTCGGTACATTTATTGAGAAACTATACTTATCTAAAATTATATTTATAGTTCAGAATCGTACCATGCACACCTATCAACAATTCGGGCAAAAAACATTTTAAGAATGCAAAGCATTTTATTTAATAAACATACTTTTGTGTAAAAAAGTAATGATTTGACTACCCATTTGTAACAGCGTCCTTAACTTCCTGACACGAGCGAAGAAAAATTGCAGATCTTGCTATCCTATTTAGTATAATGAACGGGTCTACTGATGTTCCTGAGTTGGTGGCTAAGATTGGACTTCGTGTACCGTCTGTGTTTCGTTGTAGACCTCATCTCCTTCATGTACGTATTGTGAAAACTATCTATAGGCAAAATACATATATTTTAAGAGAATGTCGAATCTTCAATATGGTGTGCCCCGATGTTGAGCTTGATTTAATCAGTGTCCTGAAATTTAAAAAAAATGTTAAGTAACTTTTACTTTGAAGTGTAACTTTGTTGTGCAATGTATTTTATTATTGTTTATTCTCTTCTGTTGTTTATTAACATAGGTTAAACATAGGTTAGAGTTAAACATAGGTTTAACTCACACGCTGTTTAATCGTTTTGTAAATTTTATACATATACTACAATTTTATACATCATTTCAAGGATACTATGTTCTTCTAATATCATTGAAGTAATAGAATATCAAACTCGATCAGACCCACAGAAATCTAAATAATAAGGCCTTATTATGAGTTCTGTGATCAGACCTGTGGAAGATGCTCACATCCATTCATGAACAAGAAAAGAGCGATAATCTTCAAACGGCTGAATAGATTTTCTTGAATTATAGCTAAGAACACTCTCGATCAAGTCACCTTTCAAACAAAACCAAAAAAAATCTAAATCGGTTCAGTCGTTTCGGAGCTACGATGCCACACAGACAGATACACCCCTGTTTCCGTCGGGAGTTAAAATGACGCGGTGAGGAAAGCTAAACAAACTTAGCTTCGTTTCGCTTCGTTCCTAGTGTAGCCTGCGTTTTACTCATTTATGTTCAGCTTTTCATACATTTATCTTGTTGGCAACAAGAGACCTTGACCTTGAATAAGGGCGAATGAAATATCTTAGCTGGGAACCCATCAATCAGTCCTCAACACCATTAATCATACAAACTGATGTATTGATTCTACATGACGCCACAAACTTTGAACATTCTGCAATATCATCTCATTCTGCAACGGAGTTTGAACTCTTTTATGAAATGAATACAGTTGCTTTTCTTTTGCTGCCTCAGTGCAATCGTTTGAACTTTTATCCCATAGATATAAAGATGTTTTTGCCAAAATCGAGCCAGATTCGTGGTGATAAATGTGGAGACAAGATTCTTCTTTGGGATATTCGTATTGATTCATTCTTCTATGTACCCAATACTGTTAGAATATTTTGATAATACAGATTATAGAAAAGGATGAGAATAACAGTAATACCCAACTTAAGGCGATTTATACATGATTCCATTCTATACAAATTATAAATTAAAGTCGCTTTTCATGTCTGTCTGTGTGGCCGCGTTGTTCTTCTTAACTACGCAACTGATTTTGATGTAGTTTTTACCATCATTTACAGAATTTATTCTGAAATATTTATGTATAATACATTAATATTCCTTCCGGCCTGAAAATATAATTGTGGCGGCATCTACATCGCCACACTGACGTCACGCAAAATCCTGCATCGTGCAAGCAGAATTTACCCGCGCGACTGCATATACAGGATGGTCTAAATATTGACGTCAAAAAGGAAAATCTGAATTCCTCAATTCGAAAATACCCATAAGTATGTTCCGCAATTTTTTGTACTTTTCGAGTTATTTTTGTTTTTGTAAAAATTCATATCTTTTTAGAGATTATCAGCTTGAATGTTACGTTCATGTCACAAAACAATCTGAAAAAAACACACTACAAAAAAGGTATGAATTTTTGAAGGCCCATCGGCAGAAAACTATAAATAATTACAAAAACAAAAATAACTCGAAAACTACAAAAAATCGCGGAAAATATATGGGGTATTTTCGAATACCCCTGGGTATGAGGTATTCAGATTTTTCTTATTGACGTCACTATTTGGACCATTTTGTATACAACGTCCTTCGGGGCTACCGCCCGACGTTTGATGTCGGGAGTTCGCTCCCGACATCAAACGTCGGGTAGTAGCCCACCAGACACGACAGCTGTCTGGTCGCAGTATCGTCCCTTTTCCATGGAGGATGAGTGAACTTTAACGCTGTTCCTCATGCCTATATAATATAATATAATAATATTCATTTATTTTGGATTTTCATCCATATGGTTGTTACAAGCTTTTATTTAAATTGCAAAGTTGTCTTCAAAATTTGGAAGTTGTTGACCCACTTTCCGGTGTTCGATTGAGCTGAAATTTGGCATATCTACGTATGTAAACTCGGTAACAAAGCAATAACATTGCCATATGACATGACATTTGACAATGACATATGACAATGCAACAGCATTTATCATCGAGCTGATCTCATGATGGAGCCGGAACGTAGCCACAACAACTCTATAATAAAACGACGCAGCCCTATCGAGTTGGGCTCGTTTCATTCGTCTTGACAGTACGTACTCTGATTCTAGATGATATCTAAAATATTATAAGATTGTTTTAAAAAAAATCTTTAATAATATACTTGTTGGGTCGTTTTCAAAATTAATGTACATTTTATTTTGTGTTATCGTGACACAAAAGTAACACAAATGAAGAATAAGGGCAGAGTCACAACGAAGTATTTAAAAACCAATTTGGTAGTAGTAAATCAGTTTAATCTAATTTTAGTTCTAATCAAATTTTTCTCTTGTATTTCCTTCCATTTTTGTGGATTATTAAATTTTAAACGCTCTCGGTAACGTCTTTGTCGTTCAGCAGGCGTTAACGGCATCTTTCCTAGAACGGAAAATGGAAAAGTGAATATACTGTAAACAAGCCCTAACCCATTTCATTGTGTAACGTGACTCAAAAATAATAACACAATGGTCACACAAATGAACAAAATGAACGTGTCCCTGACCTATAAATAATAGTAATCTTGTAATTTCACCCTCCAGATACTCGTGAAACATGCATTTGACTATAATTTACCATCAATTACACTGACATGCTGCACAATAAAGTATAGTACTTACCGAATCCACGTAATTTGGCACTTTTAAAACAAATTCTTATTGTCCTTTTCACGACGCGCACGAAGTGACACCAACAGTTAGGAAACAAAATAGCTTGGCTGGAAGAAACTAGCGCCCTCTCGTTGTGACTAATTTGACGTATAGAGTTGCCATACTAAATTTGGAATTTACTTCTATTATTATAAAATGTCACAGTTAGTTAAGAAAGAATAACACAAAGGAATGGAATATGAGACACGTGTTTATATGCAAAGAAATAAATGGTTTATTATAATTACATAGTTTTTAGTTTAGTAGTAGTGGTTAGTGGTGTAGTAACTTACCCGTTCCCTGTCATAACATTGTTGAATCAAGTTTCTTATTGCTTGTACTATTTATTATTTGCTGCATTTCTTAAATACGCGCGACTGTGGACATTAAAATGTACATTTATTTTGAAAACGACCCTGTTAGTAACACAAAAATGTCTTTTGGAAGACAAATAAGAAAATTTTAAAAAAATTTTTGAACACTACCGTGTTACATATCGAATGAAAGGGCTTACTGTGAGGGATTCAAGTATTTTTTTTTTATAATTTTTAAATTAAATCGTTTTAAAGTTATTTAAGAAAATATATAAAAATTGATCAATCCCCCTTATCTCCGAAACTACTGAGCCATTGAGGTCCATTGTAAACCAGAGCAGATACAGCGAACAAATGTTTGCGCGACATGTTGTCATTCGGGACAGCAAACGTCCATACATCGCAATTGTCACAATTATTAGCCGCGGTACACATCTTTAGTTTGGGACAACAAAATGTTGCGAAAAATTTTGTTCGCGCTGTCTACTTTACATTGAACCTCAATGCACTGAGCCTAAAATTTTGAAAATAATACAGAAAATTGTTCAATACTTTACAGGAAAACCACAAGAGTATAACTCCACCAGGAGTATTACAATAACATCGTAAATCTCCCAATATTATGCGTACAAACTTACATTTGCAGTTTATGGGAGAACTGAGAACGTGTTTTTCAACTACAATGTTAAGTTAACCCCAAAGTGCACAAAACTATAGACGCCTAGAAAAAATAACGTAGTTTTTTTATAAAAGAAGAAGAACAAACCAAAGGTCACTGTCCTTGACCTCAGGATCATTGTCCTTAACTTCATGGTCACCTCAGGGTCAATTGATGATTCTTAAGGTTATAATTTTAAAAGACATATTACTTATTTTCGCGTATCATATTTAGATCAAGAAACAACCTGATACTGATCTGCAAATTGCAAAAAACGTAAGAAAATTAGAACTTCGTGGCTACGGGTCCCCCTTAAGTAATTTAGGTTAGGTTTGCATGACATATAATTTAACATTGTCGAGCAGGTGGTGTGAAAATGATTTTTAAAGTCCAGTTGCCAGTTTACCTCACAACGTTTCCTTCCGCCAGTGTGTTAGTGGTATCCAGACTGTTCTACACTTCTGGACACATCTATTGGCCCACCTTAGAGTTTAGGTTTCGAAGGCCCCTACCGAAATATGATTGCTAGATTGAACAAAAACTGTTGATGCAGTTTTAAACCTGATACATTTTACCATCTTTTTCGATCGTATTGTTTTAAATTTGAATTCAGAATACCATACGACATGGAGCTACGCCTAACAAGTCGGATATGCGCCTTGTTAAAGACAATTGATTTTTGAATAAAAAACATGTTTTATCAAATAAAGGTTTAATTTAATAACGCGTGTTGCCTCCATGGGCATCTACCACAGCTCTCATACGATTAGGCATAGAGTTTATCAACCGCTCTATGAAATTTTGAGGGATCATCTCCCATTCCTCTTCTATAGCAGTTTTCAACTCCTGCATCGTCTGGGCAACTGGCTGACGAGCCCTAACACGTCTTTTTAGCTCGTCCCACATGTGCTCAATGGGGTTCATGTCTGGGCTTCTGGCTGGCCAGTCCATAACTGTGATGTTCACATCCCGAAGATATTCCCTGACGATGCCGGCCGCATGGGCTCTTGCATTATCATGGATAAAAAGGAAATTTGGGCCCACATAGTCCGCGTATGGTATCACGTGAGGTTCTAAGCACTCACGAATGTACCTTTCAGCATTTAATGTTGGCAGCCGTGGTCCTGTAACAACCTCAAGTTGAGTTTTGCCGCTCGCGGATATACCGCCCCAGACAGTCCATGAGCCACCGCCATAAGCAACCCTCTCTTCAAAGCAGCATTGTGCGAAACGCTCTCCCTTACGTTGGTAGACCTTCTTCCTTCCATCATTGCCATGTAACACAATTTTAGACTCATCAGAAAAGAGTACACGGCTCCAATCTTGCTGTGGCCAATTTAAATGACTGCGTGCGAAATGAAGGCGCGCTGTTCGGTGCTCGCGTTAGTTTGGAGCCATTAGCTGGCTTGTGTGGTACCATATCGCGTTCTTTTAACCTTCTCCGAACAGTTCGAGCGCTCACAGATACTCCGTGGAAGTCGCGAAGTTGGTTTTGTATCTCAATGGAGGTAAGGTGACGATTTCTCAAGCTGGTCGTCACGATGAATCGATCCTGCCTTTCAGTTGTGACCCGAGATCGTGGCCTTCCTTGGCGACGAACAAAGCCGCCAGTCTCTAGGTACCTCCGATAAACATTTCGGACCGCAGATCGACTTAAATTAAGTTGAGCACTCACGTTTCTTTGGCTGTGTCCGGCCTGAATAAGTGCCACAGCTTGGGCGGCGACTTCAGGTGAAGTATCCAAAGATTATTGATAGAACCTCACCTTAATGTTAAGAATAAGTAATGTTTGTTGCAAAACCAAAGATATCAATCACTTTTTCAAGAATTAAATCCAAGTAAACCAATAAAACCAAGTTTTCTTAGTATTCGATTGTTTGAAATCAACAAACAGGCTCCAAATTGTCTTTTGTTTCTTTAAATTCTGTGTTCGAAATTCAAAAAAAGACTATTGAATGAAATTGTGAATGTGCCAGGTTCAAAACTGCATAAAAACTTTTTGCTCGACCTAATATAAAATTTTAGCTAGGACCAAACGAAACTGAAAATACAAGATGGGCCAAAAGATGTGTCCAGAAGTGTATTATAAGTTACAGTTAATAATAATTAATCTTTATTAACAATAACTCGCAGACAGACAGTTATCTCCAGGATTACGCACGTAACATATTAGGTGTAGGTACATACGTACACTAAGCGAAATTGTGCCCCAGAGAATTCTGTAACGTGGGACGTGCAAGACATCCTTGGCACCCCGCGCGCCGTGACAGTAAGCAAGTATTGGACAGAATGGTAAGTCTGCCCTGTCTTCTACTACTTACCTAGGTCACAGATTAATACAGATGGGACACTCCGCAAAATCATTTAAATAAAAAGCGACTCTTGCTACGACACAATAAAGTGCAATTCAGGTCGCACAACGGTTCATTACTTACAGTTATATTCACCTATAAAGTTGCCTCTCTTTCTATCGCGTAACTCTTATACCTTCTGACTCGTTAGGGTTGTCTTTTTTTACGACGCGGCGCGTGTGTGAGTATCGAGCCGGCCGGTGCACGGCAGCCCACACTGAATTGACCCTGTGAGATGAGCCCGCCGCGTACTTGTAGCTTCATACCTAAACTGCGGAGTGTCCCATCTGTATTAATCTGTGCCTAGGTGCTTGCACCACAAATCACTATACGTGTTTAGCGCTAAACATATTTAAAACATTATTCTGTCTCTGTCATCTTCAAACTATTGACAGAAACGGAACGATGTTTTAAATCGTATAGCACTAAACGTATACTCAGCGGCACGGAATCTTGGCCAAGCGCTTATCTCACAGTTTTTAAGGCGAGTAGAGCTGTTAACTAGCGCCACTAGAAAAAAATAATAAGTTTGGAGATATGAAATATCTAGACTTATTATTTTTTGCTGGAGATACGGAATATCCAGACTTATCATTTTTTTCTGGAGATACGGAATATCCAGACTTATTATTTTTTTCTGGAGATACGGAATATCCAGACTTATTATTTTTTTCCGGAGATACGGAATATCCAGACTTATTATTTTTTTCTGGAGATACGGAATATCCAGACTTATAATTTTTTTCTGGAGGTACGGAATATCCAGACTTATTATTTTTTTCTCAATGGTGGCGTTAGTTAGCAGCTCTACTCGTCTTAAGTGTTGTTAGCAGCTCTACTCGTCTTAAGTTTGTGAGCCTTATAGTATTTTTAATCGTATGTTTTTACTTGAAAATAAACGATTTACAAACGTTTACAAAATTTAATTACGAGTAATAATAGAGCATTACCAAGGAATTGGTCTGGTCTGGTATGGTGGTTAGGTACTGTAATATATGTTTTTTTTCCAAACTACTGTTGTTCGTTACTTTGTGAAATTGGTGTAGGTAGTTGTCCTGGTCACCCTATATAAAGACAACTACACCAATTTCATGAGAATAATCATGTGTTATTTAAACACATATTTAATATATAAACACATGATTATTCTCATGATTACAAGCAACTTTTACTATGGGACCAACCTGAAAACGCGAAAAAAAATTTTGCTGCTCCCTACATTTTGACGAGTTAAGCGAACATGAATGTAGGGAGCAGCTGATTTTTTTTTCGCGATTTTAGGTTTGGTCCCATAGTAAAAGTTGTTTGTTATCATGAGCACAATCATGTGTTTAGGTATCGGTCACTAATTATCAGTCACCCTATATACGTGGCTTCATATTAGTAAAAATTGAGAATTAAACACAAAAAAAAATTCTAGGCGAATTATGTAAAAATGTAAGTAAATTTGTTCTTTCCGATTCCACTGGTAGAAAAAAGAGAGCAATTTCCTGTATTTTGAGGATGCTCATCAGATCTCCAGCATATTTTTATGAAACCAACTTAAACTTACCTTTCAATTATAAAAGAACCAATGAGATCGGATCTCATAACGCGGAGATAGCTGCTACGATCCTTTAAAATAGTATCATTACAAGTTCGGAAAGGCTGTCATTGCAAAGAGTTCCGACAAAAATGTCTACCCGAGCCGAGGCGCAGCAGAAGGCGAGGGTTGACAGTCGGAACAAGTTGCAATGACGGTTCCGTACGTGTACTGAACGACTATTTTTAATACAGTTGCGAAAAAATGAAGCAATTTAATAAAATAATAAAAACACAATAAACTCAACTAACTAATCATTTAATTCTTATAAAAGTTATAATTCACATATACATTGACATTGGTACAGTTTTTTATACTAACTGGGGAAGTTTTAGGTTGCATATTTACTGTTTGAGACAAACTATTATTAATTTCGTATGATTGTTCATGTATATTCATACAAAGGCGTTTGCTAGTTGATGGAATTGGATCTGATGAATTATCATTGTCAACGAAGGTAGATGGACGAACGTTCTCTTCAACATGTGAGAAAGACGGACTGGACCTTAAATTAATGGATTGTGTGATTTTTTTCCCAGTTTCTAGTTTGTTGTTTAATGAATCACCAATATAGCTTTCTGCAACTTTGTCTGATTTCCAACCTCCTAGTCGCTTTAAGGACGTCAAATTGGCTCCTGAATCTGCCAATAATGTAGCAGAGGTCCTCCTGAAGCTGTGCCCAGTATAATACTCAGCATCCGGCAGACCGAGAAACGTAGCTATTTCTTTTGGCATATTACCAAATTTGTTTATCCCGATTGTTTGAGCTGTACACTTCCCTTTTTGGTAATTTTGAAAAAAACGGTCGGTTTTTCCTTTTTGGGACCGCTGATTCATATATTTTTGCACTATTCTAAGAAAATCTCCTTCAACAACAAAGCTTCTCGGTATCTTATTTTTTGTGTTCGGAATCTTGATTAGTAGCATTTTTCCATGGGCTTCAATATCTTTTAAAGTAATATTGGCTAACTCCTCTCTGCGGTAAGCTCCAACAACGCCAAAAATCAGAGCAACCTACAAAAAAAGGGATTTGATTAATATTTGTTTTAAATAATGTATTGACTGTATTTTGCGATTTCGTAAACTGAATACTAAAGAAAAATATAAGTACTTATTAATAAATTACCTTTGTGGCTAAACAACGACCATCGGGAGCTTAGTTCAAAAACCTTTCCACTTCATTCGATGTTAATATTTTTGACTTTTTACTTGTAAAACCGTCTGATTGTCGTTTTAAGAAAGCATTAAATTTTGGGTATTCACTTATATCCACGTTGTTCCTTATTTTCAGCATACTTTTTATCATCGAAAACCTCGACCATAACGTAGAAGGTTTTAATTTTGCTGAGAGTTCGGAGAAGTATGCCAACATTACATTTTCTGAAAAACTATTTGCTTTTTTCTTTTCTCTCCACGCAATAAATTCGTCGTATGTAGATATGTAGCGACTTTTTGACTTTTCCGGTAAAATGTTCTCCGAAGCATTTTGTGCTGAGTTCCGGTGGTGTTAATTCAAAAAAAATAAGGTCGAAATTACTCATTTTGTGCAACAAACAACTAAACTCGCAAAGAAAATTTCTAGAAAATGGCGCCAACCGTAGAATATAAGAAGAGATTTTTTTTTTCTTCACCTATTCTGGTAGGCAAAGGGAACTATGCCCATACAGCCAAGTCTTCAGTAGATTTTTTTTATTGATATGAAATGAAAATGAAATTTAATTAGATGACATGAAATGAAACCTAAACTAACTCATTCAATCAAATCATTAAATCTGATATAGAAACAAATTAGTAGCTTCTTTTTAGAAATATACGTATTTGCATGAATCATAAAAACTTCTATAGATTTTTTTTAGTAAAAACTTCATGGTTGGTTTTTCTTTTTAATAGACATTATTTTGACAGTTGGGAAAGAGAACGCACGAGTTCGGGAAAGGTAAAAAAAAAACACGAGTATGTAATAGCCCACATCCCGAACGCTATACGTCCCTGCAATTCGCCACTTTTTGAGCAACTGTATTAAAAACACCATTACTTTAATTTATTCATTATTTCGTCAATAACTCCATTACAAATTGTCACGAAAACTTTAAAAAAATACTCATTTGCCTTCTGCAATCCACTTTTCTTCGTGTCCCTGAAACGACAAAGAAAAGCTCTGTTCAGTGATCGATGTCCTTGCGCACATCAGTCTTCATGAGCCGCCGTCGCCCGCGCCAATTATTGCTACAGAGATATTAATAGCTCGCTATTGGATTACCTTCCTAATGAATGGGATTGGGCCCTATTTATTGGGATAATGAGATTTATAAGAAATTGGCAGGGATATAATAGGTACCTATATTATTTTAGATATTATTTTGTAATAATAATTATTATTTATTTCTTCTAGGGTTCTGTGTGTTATTGTGTACTCATTTTGTATTGGTGCATGAGATCCTTGGTTTCAATCCCAGGTCGGGCAAAGTGTTATTGGGTTATCCACTGACGCGTCCCGCTCCCCGTGCGACGTCATTAGGATTGTCGTTGAGATTTTTGTCGGCGCGCGACGGGGCTCCTAGCCACTTACTTATACACGGCTTGTACACAAAACATTCCTATGAATCGCTATGAAAGTAATTACTGTTTCTTAAAGTGGATAGACTAGGCTAGATTACGAATTTTGATTTATAACAATAGATGTCTTAGTTCTTTTTCAATAAAATAAAACAGTTTGAAGTGGAGACCTGTTATTGGCTTTCTGATTAATGTACTGTTCTTGATCTGTTTGTTTTAGCTGTAAGTCTCCCATATTATTTAAATAAATAAATAAATAAATTACCGGCAATAAAAAACAATTAAAATATTATTTCAAAATCTAAAGCGATAACCCTATTTTTTATTTGCCTAAAATATTGCCTATGTGTCAAATAACCTTTGTTCTTCCAAAGTTTTGAAATACGAACAATAATCTCGGTAAAAAAACGACCCCCGCGCGCGCCTCCCGCGCCGCATATTTTTTTTCAACCACAGACTAATTTTGTTCGTAATGCCGATACAACCTCACGGTATTTGGCAAAAATATGCTACGCATTTCAAAAGAGCCCGGAGTCAAGATTTGCGCCATCCAAATCATGACATTTTAGAACAAATCTAACTTAGAGAGATATATTAATGATTCTTATGGTTATAATTATATAAATACATATTTTTTATAGTCGCGAATCATATTTTGATCAAGATACAACTTGACACTGACCTGCAAATTGCAAAAGAACGCAAGAAAATTTTAATTTCGTGGGCTACATTTGCGCATCCACTTTGCGAACATATGCAAAACATAAACATAACTGGCGAAATGTGGGTGTACTATATAGGTACACCTTTGCTTAACCCTTCGGGGAATACAGCAGAGGCCAGCAGGTCAAGCCACCCGAAACTGTAAAAGGATGATGGGCAAAATGTATGGAATCTGCTACCCGCTCCAATAGAAACATGTTATACATCATTGAAAAGGTATTTTTGTGTAGAATAATGTAAACTTGAGCGCTTGTCTCAAATATTAGTATTTAAGGAGTTAGAGCGATTTTTGTGTCATGCGTTTTTGCTTTAACATGCGGGTGTGAGTAGTCACTAAGAATATTTAAATCAGGCACGTATGACAAAAACGCATGACTCAAAGTCATTTTAGGCTCAAGTTAGTTATTTATTTGAGTAAAAAAATACAAGTATAAATCAGAAATAACTTTATTTTTTATAGTTTTACAATTTTAGACTGTTTTCGTTGTCTACAATGACATCATTGAGAAATGCTGCTGGAGCAAGGAACCCTTCGCGTCTGGCATATCCTAAGTACCATATAATAGAAATAATATGCGCGCAAGTGCCCATTGTACATCGCCCAGTTAGGCATGTGCAATAATAATGTAATATATTGTTGTTTTGACCCAGGTTACATTTTATCATAATATAACAATAATACGTCCTAGAACGTACATGATGCGACTGTATTCGTCCGCGTAATAGCCAGACGGCATCATTTATACCATAGTCTGATAAGTCATCAAGGTTATGTTGTTGATATATTTCTATTAGATAGAGTCCATTTGTTAAATGTTCGTTGCAATAAGAACGGGCGAGTTTCAATTGATTAGTACCTAACGAAAGTAAAATAACTTCCTCTTCAGTTAATTCTGGGAAGTTTTGAATATCATTAGCTTCTATTTTCAAAGTTAGCTCTACGCGCATTCAATCGTTTTCTTTCGACCTTAGTATATAAAATATTTGGTGTATCTATTTTAGTCTCGATTATGTTGAGAAAGGATTCTACATGTATGTTGTCGGTAATAGGAATATGAAAATGATTTAACATAGCTGCAGCAATTCTAAAGTCAACAAACATGTCTGGAAGCGTTTTATTAAAGTATTTTTGTCTTAAAAGTTTGAAATCGCGCTTAAAGCGCCCGTTAACCACCTCGACAACCCATTTGCAAATCGTAACTGAGCGCGACTCATTTGCTTGCTCAGTGGTTAATTGTGTCTCGTTTCTATTTTTTGTTGGTGGCAGGTGGGGATCATAGCCATTGGCTTCAATGTCACCTACGCTGTCCCTGAAACCCCTGTCCAAAATAAATACGTCTTCCGGATGTAACAAAATATGTATGGGATTCTCCCCATCATTCATTAGATTAGACATAATATTCGCATCCGTTTTTGTTGCAGCATATGGGCCAAGTACTTCTACAATGCATCCATCTGAACATACGATTAAAAAAGGTTTAAGTAAGTTTTGGAACTTATGCAAACTGTAAGATTGTCTTTGAAATAAAAAATTCGAACTTTTATTAATATAAACATAAGTTCCATCAAATATTAAAATGACCTTATCGTTATTCTCATTACCGAACAAAGCTTTTGGAATTGAGAGATTCCTCTCTAATATATTATTTCTAGTTATGTGGTCAAAACCTAGGTGTCTTGGAACATATTCGAGACTAAGGCATTCTCGAATTATTTTCAAAATTCGCTCTAACTGTTTGCGGGACATATTAAATAATGTGGATAACCTGTTATTTGAATCCCCTGTTCTTCATTTTGTCAAATAGATACCTAGCGCATTTCTGGGTTCCTTGCATCTCACACTAAGAGAAGGTGTTTCGTCTAGTATAGCGTCAAACTGGTCTGGTTTCCGCCCTGTCCAAAAGTGCATCTCCTCTTCAGATAAGGCACCTCTTACATTGAAATCTAACTTTATTCCATTTGTACAGCTGTTCGCAACATGTCACATATGTCAGTAAATTGCTGCGCATTAAAACTGTGAGAGACATTGCACAATTGAGGCAAATCATCCCAAGCATTGCCCTGAAGGTGTTCTGCACAGACTCGAGCACTATCAGGAATGTATAACGAATACGCACAAAAAATATATGTCTTGATAGAAGCTGGTATTCGGCATCGGGTTGCATGAACACAGTTGTTGAAGATACAATGTCTTGGTGTATTTGGTGCTCGCATATAACCTGGGACCTGAATCTCCCCATCATTTGGTCTTCTTTCGGGTGTAGCAGGTCTTCTTAAATCGTTTTCGATTCTCTGCCAACAACGGTTACACATACGCTGCGTATTGTTAAATGCCACCTGAAACCAGCATGTAATAATATTAATTAGTTTTATATAAATACTTATAGGTCTGGGAAGCGATTCCACTATTTGGTCATTATGTTTACAATGTTCATTCATTCATTGTAGCCACCTACATAAAGGCGTAAGCTTATTAAATAATATCAATATTAAGTGAATGCAATAATTAATCTAATAAAATATACAAATACGCGCAAAGACTACGCCAGCTCCTAGCGTTAGAGGGATAGATAATTAGGTATATTCCGTGTGTACAATTCATATCGGTCCTTAGATGTTTCTATACGAATGGCTTTGATAGAAAGAGATGGGAAAGCAACATTAAAATATTTAGTTTTAATGTTGAAGTTGGATGGTAAGAGGAAAAGTATAACAGACCTAAAAAGTGTTTAACAATACAAAACATTTCTTAGAAATGCAGTTTATTGAGCGCTTTCATGGGCCTTACAACAAAATATCTTTCCAGGTACTACCCGTGCGCGATAAGTTGGGACCTTCTAGGAATGCGACTCCCCCGCCTGCTTCCCCCGCACTTCCCCGATGGCGCCTGTTTTGTACCGTTTACATCGAACACGTCATTGTGACGTCACCGCGCTCAGGTCCCAACTTATCGCGCACGGGTAGTGTCTGTTGTAAATACCACTCCTATTGTTACCGCCTCAAATAAAATCCTGCCTTTTCATTTGAAATGAACTATCCGCCGTATGTTTAATATTAATAAGTGAGAATGATTTAACTATTTATGATGTAATATCACTGATTAATGGTACCCATTCATAAACTAATAAAACGTGCACATTTACATGATAGCTGGTTAAAAGGTTCATTGAACACCGACTAACATGAAAGCAAAGAACTATTAAGACATAATGTACTCTTATTAAACAAAAGTAAGAAATACAACTTTTACATACCTCTAAAACAGCATTTTCTTGAATATAAGCGGCTAACTCAGGACGCAAGCTAGGTAAGTCGTCACGTAAAATATGTTCCTGATATCTTTCATGATATAAACCTCGCCGACACATCACACAATTGTGATTTCCGTCCATTTTGGTAGAAAATCAATTCCATAAAACAAGCCGAAGTCAACGATTTTAGCGGGTAACGGAGTCCAAAAGAAAAGCACGGGTCAATATGAAAGATATAAAAAAAGTAAAAACCGACTTCAAAAACCAAAATCGAATACCTACAATAACTTTCATAAAAAAGTTAACAGTTTCTGAAGGTCAATGTCTTCAATTCTTCAATGCACCTTAGCTTGGCACCGACTTCAGAAGCTGTTAAGTTTTAAATGTACAAAAGGTCCTGAGTTTCTTCAGTTTTTTGTTCACTCAACCAACCAACTAACCAACCAACCAACCAAACCAACCAACCAACCAACCAACCAACCAGTCAACCAACTCGCAGAGTCCGGTTAGATGCTTTTAATGAAATGAGTCAAATGAGGCACTAGCCGACGAGTAACTCTGAACGCACTATGCTAGTGCACCCAAGGACATCTAGCAGCCCGCACTGAGCCCGCTTGGATTACGGCCCACTCCCTCTCAAAAAGAGAGGAGGCCTGTGCCCCAGCAGTAGGAACATTATAAACTGATTATGTTATTGAGAAAAAAATAAATTGGTAAGTATAAAGTAGTTCGTGTCGTTATAAGAGAGGATTCAACGTTCCCGAAGACATTACTCACACACTAACAAAAAAACTTTCTTTGCCATTAAAGTCTACTCGACTCGTGAATATATATGTATATTCATTAATCATCATAATATGGATCTTAAATCATTATTAACTTGATGAGCGTTGCATGCAAGATCAGGATCTATCTAAATTTAAACTAAGTAGCCGTCAAACAGCGGCCAGATTGTGTATTTCATTTAATCTTCAGAAAATAAATTTCCTTCCTCAAAAAAATTCTGGGGCTCATTTCCTCACTGTCAATATAAAACATTGCAAGTGCAATTTTTCACCCTCACCCTACTTTCGACTGACATTTATTGCTTTGATGTTTTTATTTTCTAGGTACAGATATTTTTTACTCAAAATTCTCGTTTGCAAAAAACGTAGGTACTATAAACTATTGCATTTATCTACGAATGCAGCAATGATATAAGTATAATAGGTAAGCGTCTTTTTGTTAGGAAATAATTTTGTTCCTGCATTGTGTTACATAATAGTAGCAGGCCACGAATTACGAATCCTAGGAGACGTAATGAATACTTTAATCAAGCAGTTGCCTCAAATGTGGTTTTTAAGACACGTTTTCGCTTTGTTTGTACATATTAAAAACTTTTTTACAAAAAAATACAACCGACTTCCAAAAACAACACTACAAAGTGAAAAATGACTTTAATTTCGGAAGTCGGCGTCTGATTAAATGTATTTTCGTTTTTGCCACCGACTTCCGAAATTAAAGTCATTTTTCACTTTGTAGTGTTGTTTTTGGAAGTCGGTTGTATTTTTTTGTAAAAAAGTTTTTATTTTTCACTTTTTAGTGGTTCACATGTGCTTACCCCTTCACAGCGTACTGGCGTGATGTTATGTTATGAACTGGTGTGAACAACAAACAGACATGAGATTTCAGCAATCCCAGTCCATTTGCTATCATTTATTGAGGAGTTCCGTTGCCTATCTCAGAAGTTCTTCATCAGATCTTCACCAAATTGAAATGGGACCACTCCAAGAAAGTACTCTTCCAAAAACTATCCAAATCACTTCAAGTGTGCCTATAAAATTGGAAGAGTTCTCTCTATTTCTCCAGGATCCCATCATCAGATCCTGACTTGATGATCATGGGACCACCTGGGAAGTATACCCTTTCAAACAAAAAAAAAATAATCCAAATCGGTCCAGCCATCTTCGAGTAATCGGGGAACATACATAAAAAAAAAAAAAAAAAAAATAAAAAAAAAAAAAAAAGGTTCCGACGAATTGATAACCTCCTCCTTTTTGAAGTCGGTTAAAAATAAAGTAGTAGAAAGTAGCGTAACGTAGTCTCACGAACGGAACGAACGAGCGACTGACTGATAGATGGAGATGTATCAGCCGATCACGCGCACTGCACCCCCCACTCCGCTCCCGATATATCCCGTGGTGCCTCCTAGGTTGGTTGGTATCAGTAAATCAAGTTTTCAGTTGTATCGCTTAAGTTTTTAATATGATACTTATATTGTTATGTTGAACAAAGAAACATATTCATATATCAATATCTCTGAAGATACTAACATTCAGGTTTCGTCGCCATACAATTTTTTTCTCCTATAGGTTAGACCAATTCAATAATACAATAATTATTGTTATTGGACCGGGTACCAAAATGTCTCATCATCCTTTTCCCAATCAACCTTGAACCTAATGCTTTAGCGTTAAAGATGAAAATATATTAAAGAAATTTGACAGATTGTAGTAGCTTGATGTGCTGGCGTCTGTACTTTAGGCAAATTTTACCAAAGTCGGATATCTTTTATCCGTGGAATAAAATTGACGACTTTATAGTTTTTGTATGGAGAAATTGTCAAAAATTCAAAATTTATTCGAAGACTGGGTATAAAAGATTGATCGAATTCACCGTTAGCGACTAAGAAGAATGTATTTTTAACGTTTTTGCGATAAGATACATTTAGTAATCATTAAATAGTCATGAATTCAAGATGTATTTAATTTTTAGCAGTGTGGGTCTCATCTTACATTATTTTCAGCCAACCTGATACCCTGGGCATGCAAATCTCTGGGATTTTAGACGCATCTATACGAGTACCTACTCAGTATACTTTATGTATAAACAAAGACGCACTTTGTGTCTATCTGTGTGACCGCTGACATCTTCTAAACTTCAAATAATAATATTTAAAAAAAAAAATATTCTAAGGGATCCTTACTCTTAGTGATATGATAGCGGGGCGATTCCATTCGGATGATGAAATAAAATTAAAAACGCCTCACAGGAGACTGTGCAGTATCCCCGGACTAGCCGGATGGCCATGACCCTCTGGGACGCGTTCAACCGGCGGGCCGGTCGCAGCCTCAGGGAACGCGCCCACACCGGTGCCCCGTAAAGGGCCATGGACCGCACGACCCCCGCGTAAAGCCTCCGGCAGGAGGCGTTTGGACCCCCCAGATTGGGCAGGAGCCGCTTCAAGGCAGCCCCGGCAGCGGCGGCCGCCTCACGCTTTCTTCCCACGGAGGTAGGCAGAAACTACAGAATCCCACCAGCTACGATCCTTACATACTCCTTTTGCTTCGTTCGTACATCTGGTCATACACACACACCGGTTGCGAGTAGGTACTGCGCACCTGACATTTCTGAAGAACAACACCAATATGGTCCCAATAAGTAAAAAAAAAAATATATATTATGGGTATAGGTAATGGGTATGGTTTATGGTTTTGGTGGGGTAGGTGGGTAGTATGGTGGTGGGTGTGAGTGGTTTGGGTGGGTGGGCTATTTGGGTGGGTGGGTATATGTGGGTAATATGTCTACCTAGGACATCCCTACCCGGCGGTTCCACTCACGTTTGCCTTGTACTTTTTGTTTGTCGCTTTTCATTTGTCCTCTCAACATGACTAAACAATCTAAGCATACTCTTTTAAATTTCTGCTACTACATCTTCTTTTAAACCGCACTGTCGCCTTATCACATCATTCCTCAGCTTATCATTCATAGTCTGCTTCGCAAGGAACGCAATTCCACAGCTAAATATAATATTTCAATTTCCACAACCTTATTTGCCATCGATAGGCTAAGAAGAAGAATGATACTATTTTCCCGATGATACTATTTTTTTTTTACTTTTAATTTTCGGGATCTCTGAGACGTATGCAATCAATACGTCTCAGAGATCCCGAAAACTCCACTGCATTTACAGATTAATAGCTGTATTAATAGTAAGAATCATAGTTAGTCAGCTAAATGATGGTTGGATTCTTTTAATCTTTTACTTAAACATCTTGTTTAAACTACTGACAAATAGTATAACGTCATTCCTAATTCTCTATTTCGCCTAAAACTTAAGGCCCTACCCCAACCAAACAACCTTGAGTGTTCGGTCCTTGTCTGTCCCACCGCTCAGTCTCGCTCTGTCCTGCTACCTGCGCTCGCCCCTTTATCATAGAATTCACAACAGTTTTGGGATTATTTTAATAAAAAAAGAATAGCGATCTTAAGAAATAAAATAAAACGTGAATTATTTAGATTTTTAAATTATCTATCTATTAGTGTAATCCTCAAATGATTAGAACGTCACCATTAACAAAAGATGCATGCAATCAATTATTTTAGTCACTTTTTAAAAGGAGATTTTAAAATGTATTTATAACACATAACAACAAATAAGAACGTGCTATGCAATGTAATCAAGATATCGAACATTATTAATGTGCTTTTAGATGTAGTTTATTACTCTTAATTAATGAGTTAATAGCCTCTGAATAACGCACTAGCGCAAGGTTTCAGTCGGGGTAGCGCCTTAACATTAATTTTGATTCTTCCATAAATCATTATCGAAATAAAAACGTAGCAAGTAAACCTTAATGTATTAAGAGAACTACTCAAACATAAACTGTGCGCACGCAGTCGGCTGAATGATTTATGAAATCCTGACGGCACCCTAATTTATCACCAGTTAACCTGAAGCGAAAGGTGTTCCTTGTCCGTGAGTAATTAGGACAAGCCAAGGAAATTAGTGGCCTGACCAGTGGCTTTAAAATTGTTCTCCAGGAATTAAATGGTCTTAAATAGTTGGGTTGAATTTAAAGGCAGAGACTGACTTGCAACGTTTGTTTGTAGTTTTTGTAATGCGTTACAGTAGTGCTATTCTGTAAAAATCACACGGTGAAAACTTAGGTGAAGTGAGCTGTCATTCCATCGATGAGATTTTTATAGAATAGCGCTACAGATGGAATGACAGCCCACTTCATCTAAGCTTTCACGGTGAGATTTTTACAGAATAGCAGTACAGTAGTCAGTGCAGCGAGCCGAGCTGCTCGATGCGAGCGCCGGATCCAAAAAAGGAGGTTCTTTATTCGACCCGTATGTAGGTATGTATGTTTGTATGTCTGCGATTTTCTCAAAAACTAATGAACCAATTTTGATGATTTTTCACTAACGTGATCTACATACTTTCAGAAAGGTTTAGTACATATAATACATTCTGTAATTATTCTTATGTACGAAGTTATATGCATAAATGTACAGTATCTCCGGCATTTCTAAGCGGATTTTGATGATTCCTCTTTTCGTTCGTCTTGGGTTTACTTATGTAATTGTATATTCATCTAAAAATGGAAAAATAAATTTACTTTAAAAAAAGTAAAAACCGACTTCAAAAACCAAAAACGAATACAATAATTTTCATAAAAAAGTTAACAGCTTCTGAAGTCGGTGTCTTCAATTCTTCAATGCACCTTAGCTTGGCACCGACTTCAGAAGCTGTTAAGTTTTAAATGTACAAAAAGTCCTGAGTTTCTTCAGTTTTTTGTTCGCTCAACCAACCAACCAACCAACCAACCAGCCAACCAACTCGCAGAGTCCGGTTAGACGCTTTTAATGAAATGAGTCAAATGAGGCACTAGCCGACGATTAACTCTGAACGCACTATGCTAGTGCACCCAAGAACATCTAGCAGCCCGCACTGAGCCCGCTTGGATTACGGCCCACTCCCTCTCAAAAAGAGAGGAGGCCTGTGCCCCAGCAGTAGGAACATTATAAACTAATAATGTTAACTAATGTTATTGAGAAAAAAATAAATAGGTAAGTATAAGTAGTTCGTGTCGTTATAAGAGAGGATTCCCGTTCCCGAAGACATTACTCACACACTAACAAAAAAAACTTTCTTTGCCATTAAAGTCTACTCGACTCGTGAATATATATGTATATTCATTAATCATCATAATATGGATCTTAAATCATTATTAACTTGATGAGCGTTGCATGCAAGATCAGGATCTATCTATCTATCTAAATTTAAACTAAGTAGCCGTCAAACAGCGGCCAGATTGTGTATTTCATTTAATCTTCAGAAAATAAATTTCCTTCCTCAAAAAAATTCTGGGGCTCATTTCCTCACTGTCAATATAAAACATTGCAAGTGCAATTTTTCACCCTCACCCTACTTTCGACTGACATTTATTGCTTTGATGTTTTTATTTTCTAGGTACTTACAGATATTTTTTACTCAAAATTCTCGTTTGCAAAAAACGTAGGTACTATAAACGATTGCATTTATCTACGAATGCAGCAATGATATACAGGGTGTTTGGTGCATCGTTTGCCAAATTGAATTGGCCGAAAGAAGAGGTCATTTGCTATCGCTTCAGGCTCAAGTACTCATTTTTGGCCACACCGGTTTTTTTATTACAACTTTCTAATTTTTATTTTGAAAAAATCCAAAACTCAGCATTAAAGCTTAAATTAAAAAAAAGTTTTAAGTGTAGTCGTCAAATTTCATTTTTATTTACATATGTACTGTTGTATGGCTCTATCAAATTTAAAATTACTTGCCAGTTACATCTAGTTTTTTTTTAATAAATCACAAAGTTTTTGGAAAAATAAAAAATGAACTTAAAACTCAACTTTAAATAGCTATAAAAAAAAAACTAAAAGCGATCGGGATCTTCGAATTATTTTAAAAAGTTCTCTAGTCTATCCCCTTTCCAACGGTATGCAATGTGTTAAAAAACTCTTTTAATATCTTTAATAATTAGCTAAATGTGTAGTCGAGACACATCAGGCTGATATTGGATATTACGTTTAAAACACTAGTTTTCGCATAAATTACATGCTATTAGTAGATAGATACTGTTATCTCACGTCTTACGTAGTCTCTTATCTCGTTCTTACATAGGGAACTTTCCTCGAAATTGAAAAAAAAATACATTATTACAAAAATAATCATTTATTAATAAGTAATTTAATTACATACTAATCTTACAAGTCTTGTTCAAACTGTCTACCACTATTGCGTATGCACGCGCGACATCTTCGTCTTATCTCAACTGTAGTGGTGCGTAAACGCATTTCTGCTTTGATCGTCATGAAAGCCGCCTCAATGCGTTGGACTAAATCATCTCTTGTCTCAACTTCCGTGGCGTAGACGAGTTCTTTGGCCCGTCCCCAGACGTAAAAATCCAACGGAGTTAAGTCTGGAGAACGTGGAGGCCAAGGAATAGGGCCATCCCTCCCAATCCATGAGTCCGGGAATGCATCATTCAAGTACTCCCTGACGGTTATTCTCCAATGAGCGGGACAACCGTCATGTTGGAAAACAAAAGACCTGTCTTCACTGAAAATTGGCAAATCAGCTAATAATAAGGGCAACTCTGTTTGCAGAAATTCTAATTCTTGTAAGATTAGTATGTAATTAAATTACTTATTAATAAATGATTATTTTTGTAATAATGTATTTTTTTTTCAATTTCGAGGAAAGTTCCCTATGTAAGAACGAGATAAGAGACTACGTAAGACGTGAGATAACAGTATCTATCTACTAATAGCATGTAATTTATGCGAAAACTAGTGTTTTAAACGTAATATCCAATATCAGCCTGATGTGTCTCGACTACACATTTAGCTAATTATTAAAGATATTAAAAGAGTTTTTTAACACATTACATACCGTTGGAAAGGGGATAGACTAGAGAACTTTTTAAAATAATTCGAAGATCCCGATCGCTTTTAGTTTTTTTTTTATAGCTATTTAAAGTTGAGTTTTAAGTTCATTTTTTATTTTTCCAAAAACTTTGTGATTTATTAAAAAAAAACTAGATGTAACTGGCAAGTAATTTTAAATTTGATAGAGCCATACAACAGTACATATGTAAATAAAAATGAAATTTGACGACTACACTTAAAACTTTTTTTTAATTTAAGCTTTAATGCTGAGTTTTGGATTTTTTCAAAATAAAAATTAGAAAGTTGTAATAAAAAAACCGGTGTGGCCAAAAATGAGTACTTGAGCCTGAAGCGATAGCAAATGACCTCTTCTTTCGGCCAATTCAATTTGGCAAACGATGCACCAAACACCCTGTATAATAGGTAAGCGTCTTTTTGTTAGGAAATAATTTTGTTCCTGCATTGTGTTACATAATAGTAGTAGGCCACGAAATACGAGTCCTAGGAGACATAATGAATACTTTAATTAAGCAGTTGCCTCAAATGTGGTTTTTAAGACACGTTTTCGCTTTGTTTGTACATATTAAAATACATGCCTAGATAGAGTGTCGAGCTGCAAAGAGAACGAGATTGCTTTGTGTTTTTCTAGTGTGCGTGCAAATTGCGGTGAACAGTTAGACGCTATTTTTTCCGAAGAGTTCACAGCTATCACTGTCTATCTAAAAAAAAAAATATAAAAAATATTTTAATAAAATATTTTTATTTTTAATAAAATATTTTTCTTTCTTTCTTTCTTTCTTTTCTATCTAGATTCTAGACAGTAGACATATATTTATTTATTTGCGTTTTCATTTTATCGTTTATATTAATAATTTATCAAAGACAGTTATTAATGTCTGTGATAATTTATCAGTTAAACTTATCTTAGATTACTTTGATTTCTGTTTCAAACTTAATAATCCCTTGTTAAACTATCGTCATCTATCTAATAATAGCCTCTCATTAAAATCTATACAACCGCGTTACGGCGGTGGCACCATCTGTTAACAACCTGGAATTACTTGCTAAACGACCATGATTATCTACGGTTTTAGTCGGTAGTTCGAAATAACCCTCGGAGGGAATCCTTGAAGAAAAATATAGGCCTTCAACTCTATAGGTATGATACATACACTAAATAGGGTATACTGAATTAGGTGTCGAACAGTTTTAGGTTTTAAAAAAGCATTCTACTACAACTTAAACCAAATAAGTGGATACTTATTTAAGTTGCAACACAGAGCGTTATTTTTTAAACGACTTCAAAAAAAGGAGGTTTCTCAATTCGACCGTACCTATATATTTTTTTACTTTTTTTTTATGTGTGTTCGCTGATAACTTCGTCGTTTATGAACCGATTTTGATGATTCTTTTTTTGTTGGGAAGGAAATATTCCAAGGGTAGTACCATGACAAGAAAACCAGGATCTGATGATGGAATTCCAGAGAAATTGAGGGGAACCTTCAAATTTTATAGGTACACCTATAGCGATTTGGGTATTTTTTATACTAACTCGTGCATTTGCTCCCGGAAAGCACCATTTGAAGCAGTGGAACTGATGAGGAAGACCACATATGGCCATCGGAACTACTCAATAATACATATTTCACGGGTTGCGATTTGAATATTGCTAATCAATTTATGCTCGTCACAATACATATGTTGAAGTGGAGCTGATGGTGACTTCACCATCAGTTCCAGTTCTCCTGGTTCCATACTGGGAGAACTCCTCAACAATTAACGTCTTTGTATCGGGAAAACCATTATTTTGTAAAAGGTGATGATCAGTTGACATTAGGCTATTCTAAGTTAGATACATTACAGACTGACCCACTAAAATGTGAAAAATAAAAAACTTTTTACAAAACAAAACCGATTTCCAAAAAAATACTACAAAATGAAAACTAACTTTAATTTCGGAAGTCGGTGGCAAAAAGCTAAAATACAGATCCAAAGACAAAGCCGACCCCAACATAGTTGGGAAAAGGCTAGATGATGATCCATTATTGAAATATTACAGAATCAATTTGCCTAGCCTTTTCCCAACTATGTTGGGGTCGGCTTCCAGTCTAACCGGATGCAGCTGAATACCAGTATTTTACATGGAGCGACTGCCTATCTGACCGCCACAACCCAGTAACTGGGTAACACGACACCCCTTGCTAAGACTGATTGTCAAACTTTCGGGCTTCTGACGACCCGTAACGGCTGTCAAAGATCCACGAATGACAGCCGGGACCAACGGCTTAACGTGCTTTCCGAGGCACGGAGGAGTCTCCTCCTTAACCTGATGGATCGTTCCGTGAGGCTGTTATTATTTAGCCACGAGCTCCACGAGAAATATTACAGAATGCACTGCCTTAATTTGTCAATATTACCTAATAAAAGAAATTATGAAATATCGCTCTGAGAGCAAAAAAAAATGAGAGAAGTGGTGGTTCAGTGGTAACGGCCGCGACTTACGAGTTGTAGGTCGTAGCGTCGAACCCCGGCAGGCGCTTTACTTTGTGTAAATTATTTCATCACTACTGCTCTCAAAACTGTGAAGGAAAACATCGTGGGGAAACTGGCATGTCCTAGAACCAAAAATTCGAAGACATGTGACATCTACCAACCCGCACTGGGCCCGTGTGGTGAATTACACCCTGCTCGCCCTCTCACCAAGAGGATAGGTCTGTGTCCCAGCAGTGTGAACATTATAGGCTGATTGTGCACAAAAATATGAATTTATTATATATTATGAATTTTATTGCAATAATAACACTGAGTTAGGTGTTGTAGATAAATTATTCGCTGTTTTCATTAATTTCTGTAAGCTGGCAACATCACATAATAGCCTAAATACATATTTATAATAAAATGCTTGTTGATTTTTAGCAGTAAAACTGTATTTCCAAAATAATTACACTCCTACCAACTTATCTGTGAAATGGCGAAAATTGGAACTACGGCCGTCATGTTGAAATGTCTTCGATTGTGCCGACGCATGCTATTCGATTGTGTCGACGAATCGACGGTGGCGTCCTCTTTCAGTTCACAGATAAGTTGGTAGGACTGTACATATATTTTTTACTAACATCTGCACGTGACTTCGTTCACGTGGAAGTTGTAAGACACCACAATACATACTAAAATAACAGCCTCATTTTTTAAATGTGTAATTATTTTGGAAATACAGTTTTACTGCTAAAAATCAACAAGCATTTTATTATACATATGTAGGTATTTAGGCTATATGTGATGTGTGTGTGTGTGTGTGTGTGTGTGTTGGTTGGTTAATTTTGACAAGAGCAAAAGTGCCATGGGCACAGAGAAGATTCTACTTGACACAATGTTACCAGTGTATAAAAACTAGTGAAAACTAGAAATGTTGCTAATGCAAATTATAATGTTTAGATTATTCTTAAACAACATTTATATGTGACATGGCCAACTTACAGAATGCAAACTGTTATCGAAGAAAAAGTAAAAAAATACACTCTTTGTCAACTTTAAACACAAGTATCTTCTTTTTAGGTCAAAGAAAATCAAGTTTGAAGTTATCGACAGTTCAGTAATATCGAGCAAGTTTGAACTACGACTTATGTACGACAAGCACTCGAGAAGATGTCTATTGAAACAAAAGTTAAGATACGAACGAAAGTAGTCGCAACATTGCATTTTATTGCCTTCCGATTCATGAGCGTCCGCACTTACAACATTTAGCTGTTATTTTGTTCTGCCTTTATTACTTTTGGGCTATATTTTTGGATTGGGAACTTATAAAACAATACAGTCTAAGATAGAAGATTTCGAGATGTGGTTTTGGCGAAGAAAGCTCCGCATACCATGGACCGCCAAGAGCACGAACAAAATTCTCGAGCTACTACGCATAAAGAGATGACTATTCACGATCTGTTATCAAAGGATTCTCGGTTATTTTGGTCACATTGCCCGTCGGGAACCAGACAACCTTGAAAAGTTGGTGGTGATGGGCAAGGTAGATGGGAAAAGTCCTCGCGGCCGGTCACCTAACCACTGCGCTGGTCAGACCAAGAAATCGCCCTCACTGTACTCTCTGTTACGACCGCCCTTAAAGAAGGGGGACGAGCCTATTGCCATCGACCGGGCACAAATCCATACTCCGGGCAGAAAATATTCATTGGTTATACATAAACTCACGCATTCTTCCCATAGGGGTAGGCAGATACTACAGAACGCCACCTGGTACGATCCTTACATAGTCCTTTTGCCTCGTTTACGTTCATACATCTGGTCATACACGCACGCTGGTTGAGAGTAGGAACTACGCACCTGACCTTTCTGAAGATCATCACCAATAACATCACTATGTCTTCCTAAGGCGGCGACCCCTCCCGGCGTTTCCACTCACATCTGCATTGTACCTTTTGTTAGTCGCCTTTCATCCATCCTCAACATGACCAAACCATCTAAGCATACTCTTTTCAATTTTTGTCACTACATCTTCTTTTAAACCGCACCGTTGCCTTATCACATCATTCCTCAGCATATCATTCATAGTCACACCACACATGCTTCGCTAGGAACGCATTTCTACAGCATTTTTATTCTACTTTCATGCTTCTTTTGCCACACCCAACATTCACTTCCATACCGGTAGGTAGGTAGGTAGGTATCAGCACACCATTGTGAATAATTCATTTGTTATTTTTACAATTTATTCAGTTTTCATGATTTTCGCATTTGAGTTGGTTCGATTCCAGGTTCAGGCAAGCAAGCTACTTTTCAAAAATATTTTGAAGGCAGTTTTATTTACCTACTTTGGAAAAAAAAAATTATGCCTTCTTTGAGTAAAAATTGGCAGCATGAATATTTAAGGTAGGTAGATATGTACTTCCCCTCGGGGGCCCGCATCAATTCCACTATTCCGAACTATTCTCTTTATTATACAGAATAGGCACTAAACATGCGCTTATGAATAAAATAAACATTTATTCATACTTTTGCCTGCGAATATTACATATTCTTTGCATGTAGGTCAGAAATGCATTATATAACCCACAGGCGAGGTTCTATGCCGAAGATCTTGACCTATTTTTTTTTTCCATTGATGTCTCATTGTTGTATTGGCATGTTTATTGTGTGAAGTGCTGGATGATCGTTTCGGGCAAAGATTTTAACCGTTAGATTTGCCCTCATCGTATTGAGTCGCGCAAAAAGGTGTCCATAATGAGGAGAGTGAGCTCACGCAATAATAGTGGCGTTTCCTTGAAAATCAAGTCAAGTCTCTCCAACATTGTGTGTCAAAGGTGCTAAAACGAAACAGAAACGCGATTGTCTTTTGACCCGGTAGAGCGAATCTATGATTTAAACTTTGGTTTCGGGGGATATTTTTGACGTTAGTAAAGCGAGGAGGAGCTCGTGGCTAAGTAATATTAGCGACACGGGTTGATCCATCAGGTTAAGCTACGCTTGCCGGGGTTGGTCCGTGGATGGGTGACCATCTTTACATACCGAGACTCCTCCGTGCCTCGGAAAGTACGTTAAGCTGTTGGTCCCAGCTGTCATTCGTGGATCTTTGACAGTCGTTACGGGTCGTCAGAAGCCCGAAAGTCTGACAACCAGTCTTACCAAGGGGTATCGTATTACCCAATTACAAGGTTGTGGAGGTCAAATAGGCAGTCGCTCCATGTAACATACTGGTATTCAACTGCATCCGGTTAGACTGGAAGCCGACCCCAACATAGTTGGGAAAAGGCTAGGCAGATTGATTGATTTTAGTCGCCCATGGGTCGCCCCTTCCTAAAGGTAGTTTCGTATGGAGAAGAATGGACAAGAAACTCCACCGTTACTCTTTTAAAACTGTAAATCTTTATATATGAAGACGATGCACCTAGAATCAAAATGACTATACCACAATAGGTAAAAAAACTTTTTTACAAAAAAATACAACCGACTTCCAAAAACAACACTACAAAGTGAAAAATAACTTTAATTTCGGAAGTCGGTGTCTAGTTAAATGTATTTTCGTTTTTTGCCACCCACTTCCGAAACTAAAGTTATTATTCACTTTGTAGTGTTGTTTTTGGAAGTCGGTTGTATTTTTTTGGAAAAAAGTTTTTGTTTTTCACTTTTTAGTTGTGTACCTACCCCACACAAATTCTAATACCACTACCTGCAAAACAAACTCATGCACGCACACTCATCATCCATATAAAAGTGGGGAAAAAATACGTATTATTGAAGCTAACTCAAAAACTACCGAAGCAATGTTAATCAATTTTATATGGGACCAACTGTGATGTATACCCTCTCGAATAAAATAAAAAAATCTAAATCGGTCCAGCCATCTTCGAGTAATCGGGGAACATACATAAAAAAAAAATTAAAAAAAAAAAGGTTCCGACGAATTGAGAACCTCCTCCTTTTTGAAGTCGGTTAAAAAGACAGCACATAGTATACTCCATGTCTACCATTAGCAACTACAGAGGAGGCGTAATAGAACCTCCATGTTAATCAGCTCCTTCCTCCAACTATTACCATACACAGTTCGTTTGTCTCGGCCACTGTTTACTACGCCCGGGTTACCGGCGACGTGCAACGTGCTCTATTTACTGTGAACGATACACTTTCGACTCACGTAGTCGAGTAATTTGTAGACTAGACACCTGTGCAGAGGCGAGAAGATACGACGGAGGTGGTATGTTCCTGGGGCTGCTATCCTTCTCAAGACAATATATATTCTACGTAATAATCAATCACCAAGCCAGATTTTATGTTGATTTATGTCGCTTCACAACCACGATGTTGCGTTTCAAACCTGACAAGAATCTGTAATCACTTGTAAGTTCCCAAGTTTATTGGTTTCTTGGCTCACGGTAAAGGAAACATCATTAGGAAAATGGTCTGTAAAAGCCAACGCGAACTACTAACTGGACTGCACTAGATATGCCAAAAAAACTTTTTTACAAAAAAATACAACCGACATCCAAAAACAACACTACAAAGTAAAACATAACTTTAATTTCGAAAGTCGGTGTCTAGTTAAATGTATTTTCGTTTTTTGCCACCGACTTTCGAAATTAAAGTTATGTTTTACTTTGTAGTGTTGTTTTTGGAAGTCGGTTGTATTTTTTTGTAAAAAAGTTTTTATTTTTCACTTTTTAGTTGTGTACCTACCCCACACAAATTGTAATACCACTACCTGCAAAACAAACTAGAACATCATCCATATAAAAGTGGGGAAAAAATACGTAATATTGAAGCTACGAGTAACTCAAAAACTAAAAAAGCAAAGTTAATCAATTTTATATGGGACCAATTGTGATGTATACCCTCTCGAATAAAACAAAAAAAATCCAAATCGGTCCAGCCATCTTCGAGTAATCGGGGAACATACATAAAAAAAAAAAAAAAGTTCCGACGAATTGAGAACATCCTCCTTTTTGAAGTCGGTTAACAAATATAACCTATGCCACTCGGATATCTTCTTTAAAAATATACAGCCCCTGACCTTTTTTTTACTATTTCCGTGGAGAAATCCTCATGTATAGGTAGGTACCCTCCGTCTGGAAAGAACGCAGTGGCTTCTACCGACTAAAAACCTTCTAGTAAAATCCTTCTAGTAAATTGAGTCGGGGGGCCTGGGTGATACTTGTACATTCTCCGCCATGCCTAGAGAGCCCCATCACCAAATGCGGCCGATCCCACGACCGCACATATTCCCATTATGGCGCGCTTATCATGTGTGCCACCTCTTTGAGCCTGACTGCTCGAGCGACTACACAGCCCCAATTTCACCGCCTACCAATCTCACTCACTCGTCCAATCTCCAATCCACCATCACCATTTCAGCCGAAAGACGTCCACTGCTGGACATAGGCCTCCCCCAAGCAACGCCGAAGCGACCGGTTCTGTGCTTCCTATTCCTGCTGCCTTCACAAGGTCATCATTCATTATGAATATAAAATAAATGGCACTGTTGTTACAAGATCGAACACTGTAAAAGACTTGGGTGTCGTATTCGACCAGAAGTTGACATTCCATGACCACATTTCAACGGTTGCTAAGGAGTCATTTAAACGACTAGGGTTTGTTCTTAGAAACGCACGAGAATTTCAAAATGCGCATGTTTTACAGCTGTTATACAGTACGCTTGTCAGAAGCAAGTTGGAGGCGAGCTCTTGTGTCTGGAACCCGCACGAGGCTAGTTATGCACTTTTATTAGAGAAGGTTCAAAAAGCATTTCTGAGATTTCTCTATAAATTCCGTTACGGATTTTATCCATTTTTATATCCAACAAAATTTCTCGTAGGATCTCTAGGATTTCATATGTTACAAACTAGGAGAGCCTATGATCAGTTGTACATCATGCTTAAAATATGTCGTGGGATAACAGATGCTCCTGATCTCCATAATGAGCTGATTCGCCTTTACGTTCCAAGCAGCTATCTCCGTGGTAGAAAACACCGTCTACTAGCCGTGCCCACAACTCGAACAGTGGCCCGCGCCTCATCCCCTGTTCCTCGCGCCCTGACTGCGCTTAATAACGTCATGGAAGCCAACCCGAACTGTGACCTATTTGCAAATGATCTCAAAACTGTTTTGTGCGCTTGTCTTCACTTTTGTGAGAGCACATAAATTTAAAACTTGTGTTTTGTTTATAATATCTTTGTTCTATTTTTTTTTTTTTGTTGTCTTTTTTATGATTATGTTATATTTACTGTATGTGTTAATGTAATTGGTCCACAAACCGTATTAACATAAATAAATAAATAAATAAAAAAAATCGGTCCACCTTGTGGGAGAAATCTTCAATTAGGTATAAAGAATAAAATACCAAAAGTATTTTATTTTCCACACAGTCAATACCAACCACAATCCATTATCCTTGGATTCCATACAATTCTGACCTTTTCCTCCATTCCTATCTGCCTTCGTCTGGCCACGTCTGCTCCAATGCCATTTCAGTCATTGCATGCAAATCCCAAATTCCCATATCTGTTTTCAGAAACATCCCCTGAGAGTCTGTGCAAGGATAAAAATACAGCTGGAAAATCTTACTCGGACGGAGAGTTAAAAATTTAAATTGCTTTGCAAATAGGGAGAGAAAAAACAATTTAAGTTATGCACGCCGGCATTTTAGAGGTCTTAGTAACAACGCGTGTTTGCATTGTCCATGTTTTAAGCATTTTAAAATATGGATAAAAGTGAACAGTGTATTTTACAGAAGCGATAGTTTCCTCAAAAGTAAAAACGAAACCCGTATACTCGTAGAATCACATCGTTGTCCGTCTGTCTGTCTGTCAGTCAGTCTGTCAAGACCCTTTTTCTCAGGAACGCGTGGAGGTATCAAGTTGAAATTAAAATCAAATACGTAGGTTAGGTCCCTTAGAGTCCTAAAAAATCAAGCTTCGTAGTTAACGCAATAAAAAAATACAGCAATTTATGCGACATCTCGCAAGTAAATCAAAACCTAAAGGGACCCGTTGACCTAGAATGTTGAAATTAGGCAAGAAGCAAGGTCTCACAGTACATGTAAAGGAAAAAATTGTTAATTTGTAATTTTATCACATAAAAAAAAATTTGGGATTACAGTGTTAAGTTAGTTTTTGGGATAAATTCTTTTCAACTACGGAACCCTTCATTGTGCGTGGTCCGACACGCACTCGGCCGGTTTTTTTTTTCTCGCGGCCAACAACCAAATCTTGATTTTATCTAGTACAGAATAGTGTAACAAACGAAACTTATTTGACATGCATATCTTTAAACTCAGTCCGAAATAAGATAGTCTTCTTCTTAGCGTGTTATGGCAAAAATAACTCGGAAAAAAAAACATTTACAGTTTTTTAAATTTGTTTGGCCTAAAATTCAGCAACGCGGATACCGTTCAGGGACCGGGCATGCGGTGCTCACCTCACATCTTGGGAGGTGAGCCATTATCTGTGGAGAGACGCCGCATAAACATCGGAGATCAGGGGGCCAACCACCACTTCTTAAAGCAGTATTATTTTAATATTACTTCAGTGTGAGAAAGAGATGGAGCTATACAGGACGTCTAGCTCCATCTCTTTCCCACACTCATGTAAGATTAAAATAATACTGCTGTAAGAGGTGGTGGTCTAGCTCCAGAACCGTCCATGAACCCCCACTTGTGGAGGTAGTCCTTTTTGCGGCCTACTTGGGTACGAAGTCTTTTTAAGGTTTTCCAAGTAGGCCACGGTAACTTGTGCCTGAATGGGAGGCTCTCTGATGATTCAATAAGAAATCAGGACGTTCAAGCAGTTCTTGCCAAAGATCATGTATTTCTGTGGAGGGGTTGCCATTGGCTGGACTCACACACCCAAGAAATTTTTGCGGCTTTTAAGCCTCTGTGGCACTGGGTTAAAGTTGTGCATTGGAAATTAATGTTAATTTGTGTATCAAATGTGTCATTCTTCTCGAGATAACAAAGAAACTTCGTAGCTCCTGAAATTTACACAAGCAATGTTGAAACATAGTGCTTTTAGTTGATTACGATACCTACTGAAACATTATACACTCCATTCTATCTCAATACGTAATAGTGTTGGTTTTGTAAACAAACTTAAGTACAAACTTGAGTTTATGTTGAGTTTATAACCGATTTCAAAAAGGTTCTCAATTCGTCGCACCATATTTTTTTTTTTTTTTTTATGTATGTTCCTCGATTACTCGAAGATGGCTGGACCGATTTGTTTTTTTTTGTTTGTTTTATTCGAGAGGGTATACATCACAGTTGGTCCCATATAAAATTAATTAATTTTGCTTGGGTAGTTTTTGAGTTAGCTTCAATAATACGTATTTTTTCCCCACTTTTTTACCGACTTCAAAAAGGAGGAGGTTTTCAATTCGTCGGAACCTTTTTTTTTTAATTTTTTTTTAATGTATGTTCCCCGATTACTCGAAGATGGCTGGACCGCTTTGGATTTTTTTTGTTTCATTCGAGAGGGTATACATCACAGTTGGTCCCATATAAAATTGATTAACTTTGCTACGGTAGTTTTTGAGTTAGCTTCAATAATACGTATTTTTTCCACACTCTTATATGGATGATGTTCTAGTTTGTTTTGCAGGTAGTGGTATTAGAATTTGTGTGGGGTAGGTAGGTACACAACTAAAAAGTGAAAAATAAAAACTTTTTTACAAAAAAATACAACCGACTTCCAAAAACAACACTACAAAGTGAAAAATAACTTTAATTTCGGAAGTCGGTGGCAAAAAACGAAAATACATTTAACTAGACACCGACTTCCGAAATTAAAGTTATTTTTCACTTTGTAGTGTTGTTTTTGGAAGTCGGTTGTATTTTTTTTAATTTTCTTTTGCGTATTTTTACAATTTTCCCTGTTTCATATCCTAACTAATATTATTAGGTAATGCGAAAGTGAGTTTGTTACGCTTTCACGCTAAAACAACTGAATGGATTTGGATGAAATTTGACAGACAGGTAGCCTTTTTTTTTTTTGGATGGGAAATTATCAATGACTTCTCCCGCTCTGGGCGCCCAGAGCGGGAGGGCGTGTCAGACTTTTTCTGACTAAAACCCAAACGTGTTCCTTCAGTTGCTTGTGCCAGGGCCCCGGTATCTCTTTTGAACAACCCGCGACCCTGGCAGACGGATAGGTAGCCTGAAACCTGGAAAAGAACATAGGCTACTTTTTATTCTGGATCGCAGACGAAGTCGCGGGCAACAGCTAGTTTTAGATATAGGAAAACAGATGTAATTTTTTTTTATATATGTCGTTGTGGGTTAGTCTAATTTCAGATCCGGAAATAAGCGAGCATATAGGCCCTTTCATAGACATTAGACATCCATCAGTTTTTTAAAAGACCCATCACATAGTCGTCGTCTACGCATTCTGCACATCCAACTAAGTAATATTGTATAAAATAAAAGCTGGAAAACTACTTTTATTTTTGGTGTGAAAAATCGCTGTTTACAAAAGCGTGCAATGTAAGTAATGCAACCACGCAAAAAATAAAAAACCAAGACATAGCGCTGTCAACAGTGACGTGAGACCACACGTTTCAGGTTTCAGAAACATGTGTGCATGTAATAAGGTGTAGTTTAATTGTAGTTTGGTGTAAATGTGTGCGTGTGACCGTGTAAGCACAGAGCGATGTGTAGTTTTGCGCATGCTTCACTGTATTGTTTGCACCGCAATGTCTGGGTTTTTATTTAGTCTGAGTGCTTATGGGTGCATGCTACGGTACAGGGGTCGTGGAGATATATAAAAAGTTAAGTTAAGTATAACATTTAAAACGTATTTTCGTAATAAAACTTCAAAAAAATTTGAACCTTCAATATCTCCGTAACCAGTCGGTTCCCAGGTATGGTCCAGTGCAAAAAAATATATCATAATGATGGGAAGAATAAGTGACTCTCAACCAAAGGGAAAATAATTTGGAACTGTAGTTACAAATTAACTTCCCTTCGGGCTTTCCTTTTTGAAAGAGTGTGCAGTTGCGCATGTATATAAAATGCTAAAGCATTTTTAAATATGCACGCTTCCAAAATGGTGCTGGCGTTTCTTATCGACAGATCTCTGAAAAGCAACGTTTAAACTTTTGTTTTTGTTTTGTTTGTTTAAATTAACCGTGACCTTTTGGTCACGGTTAATTTTAAAGACTAGACGTTTTGTTAGAATTAGGTGAATCTAATAATGTAGGGTGACGCGACGCCTGGAATGCCTTTTTAGGGTTCCGTAGCCAAATGGCAAAAAACGGAACCCTTACTGTTTCGTCATGTATGTCTGTCTGTCCATCCGTATGTGACAGCCACTTTTTTCCGAAACTATTAGAACTATACTGTTGAAACTTGGTAAGTAGATGTATTCTGTGTACCGCATTAAGATTTTCAGACAAAAATAGAAAAAAAAACATAAATTTTGGGGGTTCCTCATACTTAGAACTAAAACTCAAAAATTTTTTTTCATCATAAAATGATATTTAGGTTTCTAATATAATTTTTTTCTAAACTGAATAGTTTGCGCGAGAGACACTTCCAAAGTGGTAAAATGTGTGTGTGTGTCCCTGTAACTTCTAAAATAAGAGAATGATAAAAAAAAAAAATATATGATGTACATTACCATGTAAACTTCCACCGAAAATTGGTTTGAACGAGATCTAGTAGTAGAAGTAGTTTTTTTTTAATTCGTCATAAATCGGTCTATTATTAAAACATCGATCAAAGTTACCACGAACTACAAGAACTTTTATATTATGTTACTTGCTGCTACGGAACCCTTCATGGGCGAGTCCGACTCGTACTTGCCACTTTTTTTTTATATAGACCGTAACATGACCGCCTTCTAGACTCCTACATGAAAAGAGCAAGACAAGACAAGTGATCATTCAATTCTTGCCAAGGATCACACGAGCTATGGGCGTTAGGTTATAGTCTTTAGTACAGCCATACATGGCTGAACAAACCATTTTCTTTCTTCTTTCCTTAGACCTATCATACGAGCATGTAGCACTGGCAGACTAAGAGGGGGTGGCAGGTGTGGTCCGCCCCGAGCCCCCAGTCCTGGGGAAATCCCAAAACTCTAAATATGTTCAGTAAGTTAAAGGTATGTATGGGGGCTCCTACGCATGCTAAGAGTACCGTAAGGGCGGGTTACATTGACCTAGGGCATAACTTTGACCCAAATCGAGACAAATGTTTAAACTGCCCGAAGTGTCGCGATCCCACAACCGAACGCCTTAAGTCCTAGGGTAATTAATAGATGGCGATATAGACGCGTACTTGCGGAACTTTGTGTGGATTTAATGACACTTAACATCTGTCTCGATTTAAGCCAAAGTTATGCTTAGAGTCAGTAGCCCACCTTTACTGTAATAAAGTTTTTGAGCCGCTCCGCTCGCTCTCACATCCTCTTCATTCGCTTTTTGTCAGCCTTCTCTTCTCTGCGTAAGTCGACAAAGTAACTCCTATTTATGTATACGAATAGTCAAAAGAAAACCTTTTATCTGGGGCAGGGAGCCCAAATTTTGGACGTCCTACATTTTAAAACTTTTCTGTATAGGTTGACGACGTATTTCCCATTTCTGTATAAATGTTCAAAAGAAAATTTATACTATGCCGGGAGCAAAATTTTTCGAGCTCGCTTCGCTCGACCTACCTTTCTCTATTCATGGGGTGCTCTAACTTTTCTGTTGTCGACAAAGTATCTTCTATTTCTGTATCAATAGCCAAAAGAAAACCAAAATATAAATTGTTCTTTTGTTTTATTTATATACTAAATTAATAATGCGTCTAATTTGGGACAGCGCTCCTTGATGGGCGAGTCCTATTACTGGGTGGATGTACGATGCAATGCGTGAGCTCAGCACAGAACACACGAGCTAACCACTCAAGGCCGCTGGCATATATCTACGTCTCAAGACACTTTTACACGTCATTATTTTAAAACTAGATGTCGCCGGCATTTCCTAGCTGCCTGATCCCTGCGAAGAAATGCCAAAACAAACAAAGGTCATAGGTCTCTTTTAAAGTCCAAGCATTATATTATAAGGATTTTATGTGAGTCTAACAATGCAAGGCCATGTCTGGAAGGGCCTTTTAAAGAAAGAGCCATATGGAGCAGCTTTGAGTTGAGCTGTCCCATCAGCAGACATTTTAATTTGGTTGTAGCTGGCTTAACAATAAATTTCCAAAGCAACAACTGGCTGGCGAACTGAAGGCCAATTCTCGCACCTAAAAATTCTCGTACGTTCAAATTCAAGTCGCAATCTCATGCCAGCGACAATCAAATGTCAAAAATGTAGGTAAACGCTATACAATTTTTGACAGATTGAGACAGATGAGATAGCGAACTTTGTTAAAAATACGGGAATTGCCCTCCTGGTCTTGTGTCCGGAACCCACAAAGACATGGACATCTAACTAAAAGTTAGGCTTATCTTTTTCTAGACTTCTCTTCACAAGTGTTCACAAGCAACTTCACCGTCTACCATTTCCGCAAAAATAAAATCGCTTTCGAAATCCTTCAGCTAACCAACCCACCAAGGATCCCACTAAAGGATCAGTTTACACTTGATAAGGGTCGCAGTTTCACGGATCGTCGCTCTGATCCGGATTTATTGATAGTCGCCTGTCAGATAGGATAAAGTCGGCCTATTTGTCGATTACAAAGTGCGATAGTAGTACTTCAATTGCGTTCGGTGGGTGTGTTGTCTTCTTTATAATTTAGAGTTTTTTTTTTAATATAGAACATATGGTGAAAAACTTAGCAACGTGCGTACCTACTGTGCTAAGTACCGCCTGAGGTATGTGAGCGGTGAGACGGGGGAGGGCGCGATTGACAAGATTGGCAGACTGAGCGACTTTGGCCTTCGTCTACCTCTCCCGTCTCACCGCTCACATAACTCAGGCGAGCCTCCGGCGGTGACTAGCACTTGCACGCACTATACAAGAATCTTTTGGCGTTTGAATGACATTGACAGAGAGCGGAGCGCTGTTGGTAGATATTTGTGTGAGCGCTTGTGATATTGTTTTGGAAAATTGAATGGGTAATAAACTGACAAATTAGTTCCGCGTAGATGGCGCTAAGTGATTGTTACTTTCATTCTGCTGTCGATGGAGTTCCTTGCTGAAAACTTTGCCGCGAGATGGCGCTAAGTGTTTTTTTTCTTGATGCCGATTGGTCGCTTTGTCTTCAAGATGACTTTAAGTGTCAAACACATAGCGCTCTCATGCGGCGAAGCTTCGCGTGAAAAAACAAGATGGCGGCGTTAGTTCCCATTTTGCGCATGCGTCACCAGATTCAACCATAATTCAGCATAAGTTAAACCATAAACACGATGCGTTGCGGCGGTGCGGCGCACCGCAAAGATTTCTTTTCCGTTTTTCTGCCGCACTGCCCCCGCGCGGGCGTCGCAACGCGTACACCCCTCCTTGTACGTAGGACACCGCAGCGACACCGTTCCGATGCCGCGCCGCCGCAACGCATCGTGTGCATAGGCCCTTAGAACGTCTTTAAAATGACAAATCAAAATTTAATATCATCATCACGCCTGTTTTCTCTGAGGCGAAAGACAGTGGTTGTACGAGCACTTGGTTGCTAATACATATGATAAGTTGAGATGGAAGAAAAACTAATCTTGCTGACTTCTTGATAAAGTATTTATTGATTGTACGTGTTTACAATAAGACGGTCGAAAGTGTACTTAACAATATTAGAAATAATTTCGTTTTACATTAGGTAAAAATGCTTATGCTAGCGTGCTAAATAAATGTGCGATGTAATCGTACATATTCCCGGACGAGATAGAAAGGAGGAAGAGCAACTAGATTTACAAAAATAGTTTAAAGTTTGAAACATGACAATGTAAATGTAGGGCTATTAATTATATAAACTTAGTTAAGGGGAAGTTCCTATATGAACGCGAGGGTTGCGAGGAACATGGACGCGCACGCAGTCGAGGTGTCCACTTGTTTCACTTGTATTGCTGCTGCGGCGCTGCGCGGCAGGGCCTGTTCTTGATGCTTCAGCAACTGATGGTGGTGGTGATGATGGAACTCGCCATTGACATTGTGTACGGCGAACTAAAATGATGATTACAGTGATGCCCATTATTCCAACTAGAGTGTAGATCATAGCGTAGTGATGAATATCATGATAAGATAGATTATTAGGTAACATCACATCTGCCTCTTTCATAGACTGTATTCTTTTGTCTACTTCGCTAAATTCTTTTTCTAAATCTTGAGTTTTATTCTCCAAAACTAGTTTAGGTATGCTGATGTTGATAATGTGGTTGATAGGGGCAATCTCTGGTGCATAAATATCCGGGTTCGTCCTTAATTCACTGATGTGGGGTTTGTGTGAATACAAAGTAAAGTTGTTTGTTTTGATAATGCATCCATGACCTATGTTAAATAGTCCGGCTTGTGTCAGCTGATGTACGGTTATTTGATCGCCGCATATTGTTCGAACGTGACACCTATCACAGCAAAAGTAAAAATAGCTGTTCAACGTGTACGTTTCTTGCAATTTATCTTTACAGAAACTTGATGTTGTTTTGCATTCCAAATTTTCTGTTTCACAGAAGTTCTTGTCTCCCTTGATTTGGTAGATGGGTCGTAAGATGTGACAGTAATAAACTCCCGAAACGGTTAGACATGATCTCAAGTCTTCTTCTGACATGTTGACGTAGGTATCTTTCTTCATGTTAATAGATATGTACTCAGATACTGAGATTATGCTGATAACGTCACTTTGGCCCGTTGTCTTGGGGATCGGAATTATCTTGAAGGTTTCGTATGAATCTCGACTGATGAGAGGTAATTTGATCTCAAAGATGATAATGTCTTCCAGAAGTCTTGTTTTTATTTCCAGTAGATCATATACCTTCCGGAGATCCGAGTGAATGTCGTCAATTGGCAGGGAGACGTCCTTGGATAACTTGCTAGAAATTGTGCTTAACTCGTTCATGAGTTGTTCCGGTGTAATCAAGTGTAAGTTGAAACGACCATTGTAAATATCAGTAACGGTGTCTAATAACGTGTTCTGAATGCTCTTTAAATTATACATCATATTACTTGCTATTATAGCTCCCATGTTGAAGTCATTAATAACGGTGTTTGCTTCAATGTTGTTTTTCAATTGGTCCACTGCTTCGTTTAACTTGTTCATGTGACGGTTTATCATTTTAAGTTGTTGGTTCATACCATGCTCTGTGCGCTTAAGGAGGTTATTTTCTGCTTCCACTAGTGAAGTCTGATTTTTCCAAAGGGAAATTATATGCTTCTGGTTCTCTCGAATGAGAGCAATGTCATTGCGATATTTTTCAGCGAAACTTTCGTCGAGCACTCCGAATAGGCTGTTAGCGATATATCCTACGCCATTGATGAGGCCTCGGCGCTGACGCAGTGTCCCAGGTCGCGTGCCGGAATGCTGACTTTGCAATACTTGGTTGTAATGTTCGAGTTCTGAGAACGCGTGACGTAGCTGCTGTACGATTACGTCACAGTGAACTTGATCTTGTATGATGTCACATGTTTGTTTGAGCGACTGAATGTATTTATCGAACCTTGAAGTTGATTGCCAGTACGTATCCATGCTGTAGTAAACCACAATGTTCCAATCGTCTCTGATAAGCATCATGTCAGCTACTTTGTCAAAATACAAGCTTTGACTTGTTTGAAATGGGGTTATCTTCATGTTGCATTCTGCACTTGTAATTACTGTGAAGAATATCATCAGAGCAGTGACCATGTTCGTCAGGTTGAACTTGCTTTTCGTTGACCTCCTTGTTGAGGATGCTTTAGCTTGCTGGTGTTCTGCATCTTGCTTCTTGTCGCGTGCCGTGTCGCACTGTGAGGCAACTTCTTTGTGTTCTAAAAGTATGGATATTTTTATGACGGGACGTTTAATAATGCCGCTTTTCGTTTTTAAGGTCACGACACGCACGTGGCCGTCCTTGCCTGGATGTAGTTCTACGACTCTTCCCATCGCCCACTTGCCGGGTGGGAGGTTGTCATCGTGGATGAGAACTATGTCGTCCAACTTGATGTTGGGTTGAGGTTGCCTCCACTTGCTTCTTGCAGTTAATTGGGCAAGATACTCTGTACGCCATCTTTTCCACAGATCTTGTAGTATTTTCTGTGTTAACTGCCAGCGTGTTCGCAGATCTCTTTCGGTTTCAACTAACGTTAACGTTGGTCCGCCAGTTATAAAGTGAGAAGGTGTTAAGAAGTCTAGGTCTTCAGGATCTTCTGATATTGCACACAGTGGTCTTGAGTTAAGACAGGCTTCAATTTGTGTTAGAAGTGTGGTGAACTCTTCATATGTCAATTTTTGTTCCCCGATCACTTTCTTGAGGTGCTGCTTGAAACTTTTCACTGCAGCTTCCCAAAGGCCTCCTGCTGATGGCCATGAAGGGGCGTTGAAATGCCACGTGATCTCCATATCCGCTATCTCAGCCATTAGCTTATCATCAATAATTCCCTGTAATACTTCATATTCGTTTTGTAGAACCTTGCTGGCTCCTACAAAGTTACGGCCGTTGTCACTATACAAGTGACAAAGTGTGCCTCTTCTAGCTGCCATCCTACGTAAGGCAGCGATGAAAGATGACGTTGTGAGGTCGGAGACTAGTTCTAAATGCACGGCCTTCGTCACCATGCAAACGAATACTGACACATATCCTTTGGTGGTCTTGACACCACGGCCCTTGTTGGTTTTGATATAGACATGGCCGGTAAAATCAACACCGGTGTGCATAAAGGGACGAGATGGGTTGATTCTTGCTGCAGGTAAGTCTCCCATCAGGGGTTGTAGTTTAACAGGATTTTGTTTTCTACAGGTAACACATTGACGTATTTGTTTTTTAGTTGCATTATTTCCCCCGATTATCCAATATTTTTGCCTGATACATGCTAATGTAACTCGAGCTCCGCCGTGAAATGTGAGTTTATGTGCGTGTTCTATTATTAGTTCCGTCAGACGATGTTGATGAGGTAAAATTATGGGATGTTTGAGTTCTGGATTGATCGCAGCATGATGCAGTCTTCCACCCACACGCAGTATTCCCTCTTCGTCTAGGAACGGGCTCAAATTCATGATCTTGCTTGTCGTAGACACTTTGTTATTTTTCTTCAGGTCATGTATTTCTTGCTGAAACTTCGCACACTGAACTTCTTTGATTATTACGACCTTAGCCTTGCGTAGCTCCGCTAAGGTAACGTAGGGCTTTGATGTGTTTTCTGGTTTTCGGATTACCAAGCGCCGTAAACGTGCTAGTACGTGTAGAACCATTGTAAATGAGTTCAGTCTGCTGAGAAGTTTTATGATAAAGCTGTTTACTTGTGACGTTTCTTGTGTCACAATATGTACTTGCTTGTTAAGGGATTCTTCATCAGTGGAATAAGATCGGCTTGCTTGGACTTCTGGTGTGCAGTGAGGTAACCACGTAGGTCCATTCCACCACAGCTTGTTTTCCTTTAGTTTCAGACTTGTTAATCCCCTGCTGGCGCAATCTGCGGGGTTTTCCGCGGACTTCACATATCGCCAGCATTCAGATGGCATCTCCTTTGTTATTTGTCGCACCCTGTTGGCAACAAATACTTTCCAGCGATTGGGATCGCCTTTTATCCATCCCAGAACCGCCATGGAATCGGTCCATCCGTAAACTTTGATATCATGACCGATCAAACTTGACTTCACCTTGTCCATCAGTTTGGAAAGCAGATGAGCACCACTTAATTCCAATTTAGGCAAAGAGATATTCTTGTTGTATGGTACCAATCTTGATTTCGCAACCATTAAAGTTATTTTTGTTTGACCTAGATTTGTAATTTTGCAATAAACGACACATGCATACGCCTTCTGCGATGCATCGCAAAATCCGTGTAACTCGATATTGTTTCCGGCCGAGTCCGTACCTATCCAGCGAGGTAATTGACATCGATTTATGTTTTCTATGTCTTGCTTAATTTTTGTCCATTCTCGGTTAATTTGCTCGGGAATCTTGTCATCCCAATTCAAATTCTTATCTTTCCAGATGTCTTGAAACAGTATTTTCATCTGTGTAGAAACTGGAGTAAGCCAACCGAGAGGATCAAAGAGTTTGGATATCTCGGACAGCAACTTCCGCTTCGTGAGATGCGTGTCGGTAGTGGTTTCAATGCTGGATTGAAATGTGAAAATGTCTTGTTGAGGATTCCAGTGAAGGCCTAATGTTTTTGTCGATTCAGCTTGTTTGAATTCGTAACGCTCTTGTTCTCCGCCCTTGCTGGTGCTGTCTTGCAATTCTTGATAATTGGACCTCCATTTTCGTAAATTGAAACCACCCGTCTTGAGGATCGCCTTCAAATCTTGCTGTAATTGTTTTGCTGACGCTACAGAGTCTGAGCCGTGTAACAAATCATCCATGTAAAAACATTCTTCGACGACTGGCTTCGGGCTGCATATGGGTAATTTGATCTCTCGTCATCAGCTAACTGCCTTAGAGTCATCATTGCTAAGAAGGGAGCGGCCTTGGTGCCATAGGTGACAGTAGTAAGTTGATACTCTTGTACGTGTTGATCAGAAGAATCTCGCCAAACGATTTTTTGGAGGTTTTGGTCGTCTTCATGTGCCCAAATTTGGCGAAACATTTTTTCAATGTCTGCGATAAAAGCTATGCGATGTTGTCTCCACTTCAGTATAATCGTCATAAGATCCTTTTGAAGATTGGGTCCAGTATGCATACAATCGTTTAAACTAGTCCCAGTAGAAGTTTTTGATGATGCATTGAATACTACACGGAGTGACGTAGTTGTTGACTCGTTACGTAGTACGCAATGATGCGGCAGGTAATAGTCTGGTTTCTTGTTACTATGCGCCGGTTTCATGTGACCGAGAGATAAATATTCATCAATGAATGTTTTATATTGTTTTGCAATATGTTTGTTTCTTGCGAGCTTCCGTTCTATCTGATACAGCTGAGCGACTGCCTTATGTTTTGATTCGCCAATATCCGTGTTGAAATTTGATTTTAGTGGCAGTCTGACTTGATATCTTCCGTTTTCCAACCTTGTTGTGGTCGACTTGTAAAATTGAATGCATTCGTCTTCTTCATATGATATTTGATCATCTTCAGGAATATCTTCTATCTCCCAAAATTGTTGAATGTCTTGTATGTTATTCAAAACTAGGTTGCATTGGAGACTTTGGACCCCGCCGAACAAAACCCATCCGATGCGTGTTTGCTGCGCTATAAAGCTACCTGAATCTTCTTGGTGGATATTGTTCATGATGATCTTAGCATATATATCCGCACCCAATAATATGTCAACTGGGTTACTGATATAGAAATGAGGATCGGCTAAGTCAATTTCTTCTAAAAATGCCCATGATGGTTTTGAAAATGTTGAGTTCGGCAAGTTTCTTGTTAGATTGTTCATTATGAGAACATCAGTGCTAAACTTGTAGTTGTCGTCCAATGATGTGCAGTTGATCCTCATCATTCCTTTGCAGGTCTTGTCATTCATACCAATGCCAGTGACAACTCCCTTGCAGTTTTGTCGCGGCAACCTTAGATTTTGCGCGGCGTTTTCGGTGATCAAGGAAACTTGGGATCCTTGGTCAATAAGGGCTCGCATCGTTCTTTTTATTCCATCAGCTCCTGTCACCTTGATAATTGCAGTTGCTAAAAGAACTGTCGAAGCAAGTTTTTGTTGTGCAACGTGAGCTCCGGGACTTGATTCTTGCTCGGGTGGCACGAGGCCGGAAAAGTTCGATGACGTCGTGTTTTCATTTGCATAGGCATCATGTAACACCGTATTATGTTGTCCGTTGCATTGTCGACAACGTTTGCTTGACGTGCATTTTTTTTCGTTGTGATTGTACAGGCAATTAGTACAAAAATTGAGTCGACTAATTGTTTTTTTCTTCAGGGCCGGCGCCATTTCTTTGAATTGCTTGCAAAAATATATGCCATGGTGATCTTTGCAGATTGGGCAAGAGATGGATGGAGTCTTCTGTGACGTAGCCTTGTTACTGAGGTAGTATTGTTTTCCCTGATTTGATCTTGAATTCCCTGAACTTGAAGGAAGACTTGTAGATTTTTGTATCGCATCTTGTTTACGACGAGCTGACTCCATGGTAGTGAACTTGTTCTCCAAGAATTCTAAAAATTCTTTCAGGGACGGCAGTTCTCTTGGCTGTTTGAGTGAAGCGAAGTACTCGTTTAGTGTTTCGGAATCCATTTTCTGAGTGAGCAGGTGTACTACCATTGGATCCCAGGTGTCAATGTTGACACCTAAATTCTTGATACCATTAAGGCACTCGGTTGTTACGTCATGAATACGTTTGATGTGATTTGATGTCGCTTGTTGCGTAACTGGGATATTCATCAAGGTGTTGATATGAGTAGTGAAGATGAGTTTCTTGTTGTTATAACGGTGGTTTAATATATCCCAGCTAGTGATGTAATTATCCGTGCTGATCGGAAGATGTTGTATTAGGCGTTCTGGTTCACCTTTAATCTTGCTCTTCAGGAATTGCATTTTCTGTGCGGCAGATAAATATGGGTTGCCGTGTATTGCCTCCGTGAACAAATCCTTGAATGATACCCAATTCTGGTAATTTCCGTTGAATATAGGAATATCTAGTTGCGGCGTAGACTTTTCTCGATGGGATGCAGAGAATAATCTACGATTTATTTCTTTCTTGACTTTGAAGTACATCTGCTCATGGTGCGTATATGAAGACTCGTAATTTTCGTCGACTTCATCAAATTCGCTGTCTATTTTCCAGTGGAGACCATCAACTGCACTCCAACGGGTTTCTAGAGTTTTCAAAATATCTTCAAACTCCCATTTTTCTTCTATGGTTGACAGATCTATGTTAGTCACGAAGCGAGAAAAGGCTTTAAAGTTGCTACCTTGTTTACGCAACTTTTCATCGAACTTGCTATCGGTTCCCCGAGTAGTATACTCTGGAGTTGGCATCGGACTCACCGGGGTAGTTCTGCCCTCTGTCGAGGCACCTGGCTGCTGACGGCCGAACAGGGTTGGCTTGATCAAACTTGCTCTCTGAATCGAATCTCTAACTTCTATGTAGAACGCCTTAGTTTCTTCATAGTGATTTCCGATAAAATATTCTTGGGTTTTATCCTCATACATGCACAATTTTTCGTGATTTTTCTGAAACTCGTTCCAATAGCTATTCAGAGTCTCAATCCTCTTCTTAATATATTCTGAAGTCTTGCGATCTTGGCCATCTTTCTTGAAATTTGACCAAAGTTGTCGCATGCCATTGATGGCAACTTGCTGCTTGTGAAATAGTTCTTCCATCTTAATACTTGAAAAATAGGAAATTCAAATAAATCGGTTGATTTTCCCTGCTGATTGCGGAGTACTATTGCCGTCAACTTGCTTGAAACTTGCTGAAGATCGATCTGTTTTGTATTGCTAGCTAGCTTTTTCTTGATGTGTTTGTCTTGTCTTGTATGAAGCCTTGATGCTTGATGCTTACTTGATGTTTGCCTTGATGCTGTTGTTTCTCTTGGACTGCTTGCTCACTGTCGCTTGGTCTGTGTCAGTGCTCTGATATTCTTCCGTGCGACCTTATGCGCCTTCTCAATTCGCGTCAGGGATTCCCGCTTCTGGGAGGCTAACGGAACCGATTCGCAGCCACACGAGGGAACCCAAAACACCAACACGTAGCTCGAAGGACCACAATGTACGAGCACTTGGTTGCTAATACATATGATAAGTTGAGATGGAAGAAAAACTAATCTTGCTGACTTCTTGATAAAGTATTTATTGATTGTACGTGTTTACAATAAGACGGTCGAAAGTGTACTTAACAATATTAGAAATAATTTCGTTTTACATTAGGTAAAAATGCTTATGCTAGCGTGCTAAATAAATGTGCGATGTAATCGTACAGTGGTGTATAGTACAACAGCATACCTACCCCAGTATACCCATATTTTGCAAGTTAGTAGGTCAGTAGGTCATTCAGTACTGTTATCGTTGCTGCGGTGCTGGAGTAGGCTGCGTGACGTCACGTCCGTCTGTAGCGGCCCAACGCGCGGCGCCGGGCGAGAGTTTAAAAAAGGCATTTCACGAGTAGATCGTCCCCCGTAGACGCCCCTCGCTTCGTGAGGAACGACGTCATCCAAAGGGACCTCGGGATTGAGAGCCTGGATGAGTTTATGCGGCGCCTCGCGAAGGAGACCTTCGCGCGTGCCGACGCATCTGATTGGCCTCACGTCAAGCAGATAGCGCCCTGGTATACGCGCCCCCCTGACGCGAGGAGATCCTTGCCTCGCGACCTGGTCGCGGACGAGTGACCCCATCCTCTGACTGGACTTCCAAGTGAGTCGCTCTCAGTTTACACGCGGCTCACTTGTGACAATAGACCCTACTTAGACCTGTAATTAAATTGTATTGTATTGTATTTTATTGTATTGTATTTTGAAATTGTATTTGTATTAGTTTATTTTTATAATTGGTCCGTGTTGGCCTTTAAATTCAATAAATAATAATAATAATAATAACCCCACCGCCGTATCTCTACGTTGACGTCGTGGTGGGGCTTGCGCGCTCCGAACTCTGGGTCTGTGCCGATGGAGTTTACTTTGCCGAAACAGGTCTAGGGTGAGGAGCCAGACCAAGAGAGATACGTGAACCCGCAGGGCAGCATGTGGCGAGCTGTTGGGCAGTAGCGACCCCACGGACCCTATTTCCCGGGAGAAGTCTTGTTCTTCACCTCTGGCTTGCCTTTATTGGCCGGCTGGAGTGAACACTGACGGGAACAGAGCTCCCACCTCATTCTTGCCTTTATCGGCTGGCTTGAGTGGAGATTCGCAAGAGCAAACGTGCTCGGAGGAAGGAAGTATTCCAGTAAGTGCTTGTAGGGATCTTGACCATCTTCCGGGCTCTGGGATTGATCTGAGAGCCGTGGAATACCTCTCCACTCCTCAAGCACCTCAGGACATGTTGCCCCTTGTCACTACGTCACTATGTGCTAGCGACCGTTTCCGGGGGCCCATTATTGAGTGTGCAAGTCACCCCCTGCCAATTTATCTGTGTATATTATATAACATTGGTCAGGCAGGGGACATAGTTCTTCCATAGTTCAAGGTACCCAATCCACTATAGCCACCCAAACCCATAGGCCCAATGTGTTTTGTTTTCATGTTCTGCAATAGTTCTGCACCAACCGGGGGTTGTCCTTGGGTGCAATTGCATAGTGCATACAGGGATAATCGTCGGCTGATGCCTTTTTTTCATTTAAAATTGTCTAAGGGGCCTCTGCGAGTTGGCTTCGGCTCCTCGTACGCCTTCCAAAGGTCCGGGACCCCTGGGTCCCGAGATACGTCAAAGAAAAAAATAAATAATAATAATAATAACATGCATCTATAACGTGGCGCGAGCCAGAATAGTTTAGGCGTGTCACGTGACAAACATCAGACATTCACCTCTAAACAGGCACATAAATACACCCGCGAAGGCGCAGCGTGGGCGTGCGATTCGCGTAAGACACCGGGTGGCGTCACACAATAAAATGCCACCCCCACACTCATGACACGGTCTTCCCCCAGGCTCCGGCCCAGGCTCGGCTAGATCTGAAAATGGGGCGGGCGGGAGCCACTCAACCTCTCTATAGGAACGTCGAGTCCGTATCTCCGCCGCTGGTCGCTTCCTGCTGGGCTTCCATCATGTAGGTGATGGTTCCACCTGGTAGGAGTGGACCGCCGGGATTCGGTGGAGAAAGCGGTGCTGAATAAGATCGTCGTGGCGTGCCTGCAGACACAGATATAGCATTCTCTCACAGGGGCGCATATATTCACGTCCCATCATCCATCGGCCGACACTAGGCACACATGATGAGGGGCCCGTAGTAACGGGCCAACGTAGAGCGACCGCGGGAGGGGGGCGATGCCCCGTGACCGCCAGCCACACCCCTTAACGGGGGTGTAGTGACTTCCACAACTTTGGATCGTCCCCAGTCGGCGTGCGGTTCTCAGCGAGTCCAGAACTGTCTACAAGTATTCACCTGCAGTCTGTGCAGAAGGGGAACAAGTCTCAAAAGTATGGTGTATAAATCCTAACCATTTTGTACATTATAAAAAAAAAAAATAATGTGCTTCTTGAAATAAGAAAACATGCACCTGTGTGCTTACATTAAATGAATATTATACTAATCTGTGTTATTTCTATCTGTAATATGTATAAGGGGCGAGCCCACAAAACAGATTTATCTGTTCTGTGGGCCAGCCTATTCCCATCAATAAATCTGCCTAGCCTTTTCCCAACTATGTTAGGGTCGGCATCCAGTCTAACCAGATGCAGCTGAATACCAGTATTTTACACGGAGCGACTGCCTATCTATAGGAGCAGTGGTGGCCCAGTGGTAACGGTCGCGACTTACGAGTTGTAGGTCGTAGGTTCGAACCCAGGCAAAACTCTCAAAACGGTGAAGGAAAACATCGTGAGGAAACCGGCATGAATCAAAAATTCGAAGACTTGTGACATCTGCCAACCCGCACTGGGCCCGCGTGGTGGATTACGGACCACTCCCTCTCACAGAGAGGAGGCCTGTGTCCCAGCAGTGGGAACGTTATAGGCTGATTATGACTGCCTATCTGACCTCCACAACCCAGTAACTGGGTAATACGATACCCCTTGGTAATTATATATTCAACTAAAAATGGAAAAACAAATTTGCTTTTAAAAAAGTAAAAACCGACCTCAAAAATCTAAAACGAATAAAATAAATTTCTTAAAAAACTTAACAGCTTCTGAAGTCGGTGTCTTCAGTTCTTCAATGCACCTTAGCTTGGCATTTTATTCGTTTTAGGTTTTTGAAGTTGGTTTTTACTTTTTAAAAAGTAAATTTTTAAATTACTTAGTAACTTCTTAACATATTTAAATACCTTCGATTTAAAGCAAATTTTACTGCACAATAAGGAACTGTTTACTTTAATCGTATAAAACAGAAAATAGACAGTGCTACTTTGCAATTTTTTTCTAACGAATTTTAGTACAGAAGTAGACAATAATATAGTCAAATAACACATAATAGAAAATCCCATTGATTTAACCATAGACATTTGGTTTTATAGGAATTTTAAAAACACAAAATTATCGACGTATCCCCTTAATAGCATTAATTGTCTAGCTACCTAGGCAGGTGTAGGTACTCTGAACAGGTATTGGCAATTGTCTAGTACACGGATACCTTGCGAAACCCTTTGAGAATATTCACAAATTCTCGAAACAATATTAAATGACATCACACGAGAATTTAAGATCTTCTCTTGAAACAGTACCACAAGATTGTGTACCGCTCGGAGTTCCATTTTGTACAAGACGCGGTTTCATTCCCTCGTAGAACAATATTACAGACTTCGGAGAACACACAACAGGGAACTGTGTTAGCACGTATTTAAATTAATCTTTAGTAGGAAGGTTGGGTGACAAAGGATGAAAATCAAGTTGTATAACCGTATGTACTGTATAGTTTATTATTAATCCATTTGCGAGCAACTGCAATTTCTCCTTTAATTTTATTTTCATCTTCATCATCTAGCCTTTTCGCAATGCATACTGCTGAAAACTGTACTCTATATTGGCCCAAACTTAGCATGTTATGAACTAATAAGAGATATGGTTGGCTTGCCTAAAACTCATCCTAAACAATTTTGAATGCGAAAGTGAGTTTGTTTGTTACGCTTTTACGCTAAAACGGCTAAACGGAATTGGATGAAATTTGGCGCATGGATAGACCATAACATGGAGAAGGATTTAAGCTACTTTTGTCCTGGATCGCAGATGAAGTCGGGAGCAACAGCTAATCGTAACTAATATTATAAAAGTGAAAGTGAGTTTGTTTGTTTGTAACCCTTTCACGCTAAAACGGCTGAACGGATTTGGATGAAATTTGGCACACGGGTAAACCATGACCTGTAAAAGCACATATGCTACTTTTATCGACATACCACGCGTGCGAAGCCGCGGGCGGAAGCTAGTCATGAAATATTAAAAAGCTCCAACGGAACTCATTCACAACAAACACATCACATCATATTTGACGACACATCGACACATACAGCTCCCCTAAATAACCCGAATGAAAACATTTCAACCCTCCACTGCTCGTTTATAAAACTCAACGTCTAAAATTGGAATTGATGAAACCTACACCAGCAGTTAGGCGGGCACGTTAAGCCGCTGGATACCGGGATACCCAAAAAAGAGTTGTGACACGATACTGTATTTAAATTGTATTCGTGAGTGCAGAGTTAAATATATGCGGGCACTTTTGAGCTGTGGCAAAGTTATGACGCTTGGTCTAAAAGGGATTTTTACGTTTCAATTCATGAGTGTGTCCGATATGAAATCAGTCGAGTGAATCGAAACGTGTGTAAGGATTTTATTTAGTTCTTTTGTTACATAAAGATCTTTATGTTTTAATTACGTGTTATTTTTGTTATTGACATTTCCTGCCACATCTAATATCATCTTTTTTTCGTTAAAAACATGGTAAAAATTCATACGGCTATCAACTAGGAACCAGACTTCAAGTTCTCCGAATGCTAAACTTGGTGTCGTGGCTCAAAAGCACCAGCCGTCCACTTTGCCTTTAAAATCGTCGCCCACACCGTCCGCTTGATTCTACTTTTTGTGTCAATATCAATCTGCCTAGCCTTTTCCCAGCTATGTTGGGGTCGGCTTCCAGTCTAACCGGATGCAGCTGAATACCAGTATTTTACGTGGAGCGACTGCCTATCTGACCTCCACAACCCAGTAACTGGGTAATAAGATACCCCTTGCTAAGATTGGTTGTTAGACTTTCGGGCTTCTGACGACCCGTAACGACTGTCAAAGATCCACGAATGACAGCCGGGACCAACGGCTTAACGTGCTTTCCGAGGCACGGAGGAGTCTCGATATGTAAAGATGGTCACCCATCCACGGACAACCCCGGCAAGCGCAGCTTAACCTGATGGATCGACCCGTGCGGCTGTTATTACTTAGCCACAAGCTACTTTTTATGTCAATAAAAGTTTTATTGTTATGACGGCTATGGCCGTTTAATGTCCCGCAAAGTGTTAAGCTAGCCCCATTAAGCTAGGAAAAACATGGAGACGCCGCGTTATTCTATACATACATTTGCTTATACAAATATGAGTAATATACGATGATGATATCGTTGCCTGCACGAAGCCAGTATGTTATGCCGTACTGGCTTCATGCAGGCAAGGATATCATGAACGAAAATTTCACAACAGAGGAAATTGAAGTAAATCTCTTCATAATTTATTATTGCTTGACATATTATCAAGTAAAGCAAGTGTATTATTTAAAAAAAAAAAGAAGCTTTGGATAACACTAATAAATAACTAAGATCAGAGTCTTGTCAAGATGAAGCAAACGAGCCCAAACTCGACCTTCCGGCTCCATCATCATATCATCTCCATGTCATAATCACATTGCATTGTCATCCGATTTACTTATGCATGTAAATTTCAGCTCAATGGGAAACCGGGAAGTGGGTCAAAAACTTGCAAGATTATTCCCACTAAGTATATTATTGTACTCTGTGATTAGATTATAGCCAGACACCGGGACAGGTGAAACTAAAAAATAAAAGTTTTTAACAAAACTAAAAAAAGCGTTTTACTTTTCGCTATATGAACGCACATGCGTTTAAATTTTCGCTATATGAACGTCTAGCTGCGTTCTGCGGTTCCACCCGCGTAGACTGGGATTAAAAGTAGCATATGTGTTAATTCAGGGTATAAGCTATCTACATACCAAATTTCATCGTAATCGGTCCAGCCGTTTGAGCGTGAAGAAGTAACATACAAACACTCACACACACACAAACTTTCGCCCTTTTCGCATTAGTGTGATTGTGGCCATGACTACTTATCTACTTGCCATTAATTACCCAACAAATGGATATAAATGATGTAATGTGTGGATGGAAATTTATTAACGCTGTGTTTCTAGGCTAATCGTTGGATGACTGTATGACTGATGGTGTATGTATTTTAATAGATGCTTTTTTCATGCATTTTACAATTTGTACTTTTCTTCAAAAACTGTTGTATTTGTTGGTTTACAAAATTACTTTAAACTAAAACGGAGGTGTGTAGGTATAAGTACAAATTGTTAAGACGTGCGACGTGCGCACTCCGCGGTGGTCTAGGGGGTCTCTCGCGAGTAGCGGTCGCAGTACTTGGAGCGGCGCTCGCTGCCCGTCCACCCGGCGTATGTTTGTAGCGGCGGCAACAATTTCCCGGCCCTTGAAGGCCTAGGGGGCTTCAAGCACTTCAATGTCCTCGTCCAGAAGGGGACATAGTCTGGTGATTGCACGGCGAATGATTCCCTTTGTGGTTTCCACGTCCGCAACCCTGCTGCAGCCGTCTGTTCCAGGATAGAATCGCTTGATCCTTCCAAGCGGCCATTTGAGTGGTGGACTGTGCTCTTCTTTAATCAGCACAAGTTGTCCTGGTTGCAAGTTTGGCCTTTTTACGAGCCATTTTGTGCGCTGCTGAAGTTCGCAAATGTATTCACGGCTCCACCGTGACCAAAAGTTCTGACGCATTTGCTCTATTTTGGCGAAACGATGCAGTAGATGGGTCTTGACTTCCCGTAAGTCTGGAGCTGGCAGTGACGTAAGTGGTCTTCCGATGAGGAAGTGCCCTGGGGACAATGGGGAGAGGTCGTGAGGATCGGATGACATTGGATACAGAGGTCGAGAATTTAATATTGCCTCGACTTGGACGAACACAGTAGCGAGTTCTTCAGCAGTTAAATGTATATTCCCCACAATGCGTTTAATGTGAAACTTAGCCGATTTAATAGCGGCCTCATAAAGCCCACCGTAGTTTGGTGAGTAAGCGGGTGAGAATCTGAACTGTATACCTTCGCCAGAAAAATTGTCAGATACAGAATCGCTTAATTCGGTAAGAAATTTTCCTAACTCTTTACTAGCCCCTACAAAGTTTCTTCCATTATCGGAAAAAATTTCGAGAGGTTTTCCTCTTCTTGAAATAAATCGTCTAAATGCTAGAATGAAACTTTCAGTGCTTAAATCACCCGCAAGTTCTAAATGGACTGCCTTTGTTTTAAAACATATGAATAAACATAAATAAGCTTTCAGCAACCTTGCACCGCGGCCCTTTTTATTTATAACGTAGAAGGGACCAGCATAATCTGTTCCTACAATCTGAAATGGATACCCTGGTGTTATACGCTGGGATGGCAAACCTCCCATAATCTGGCCAGCAACTTCTCCCTTCACGCGCCTACATGTTACACATTTTCGATAAATCTGCCGTGCTACATGTCTTCCTCCTATTGGCCAATACATTTCGCGTATGCTTGAAAGTAGAAGCTGTGGGCCTGCGTGCAATAACTGTAAGTGATAATGTTCAAATAAAAGTTTTGTTAAGTAGTGTTTTGGATCAATAATCACGGGATGTTTTTTATTGTAATCATATGTAGAATTATCTAGCCTGCCTCCCACACGCATAACACCATCTGCATCAAGATATGGATTTAAACTTAGAATTTTTGACTTACTATTAATGGGTGTACCCTTTTTTAACGATTTTATTTCATCTTCAAATGACCTGGATTGTGCAAGGGAAATTAACTTGATGTCAGCTTTTTGCAATTCCATTACTGTTAATGAACCTTGCATCTTATTATTAGAATATTTACAATTATGTATGAACCTTAACACGAAAGCAACTGTTCTTCTTAGTTTGTTAAACTTTGAAAATCTTTCAATGTCTATAATATCTTTGTCAGGTTGCTTTAGTGTCATGGTTGCTACCTTAATTTCTGGTAAATCTACATCTAACTTGAACGATTGAGAAGGCCAATCCGTCTCATCGCCGAGCAGGAAGGACGGCCCGTTCCACCATAACTTGGCTTCAGGCAGTTCTTCAGGTAACAGACCTCGTGATGCTAGGTCTGCTGGATTCAGAGCAGACGGAACATGTCTCCATACTCCACGACGAGACAAGTCATTAATTTCTGAGACACGACTCGAGACAAAAGTTTTTAATTTCGCAGGTGTAGTTGTTTTTAACCATGACAATACTATTTGTGAATCAGTCCAATATACATACCTGCTAACGTTGCAACGTAAAGCTTTCGTGACCCTGTCACAAAGGCGACTGCCCAGGAGGGCACCACATAATTCTAATCTAGGTATTGTAATTGCCTTTAGAGGTGAAACCTTAGCTTTAGCGCATAGCAGCTTGACAGAAACTACACCGTTAGCATCGATACTGCGAATGTATATACAGGCGGCATATGCCTTTAAAGATGCATCACAAAATACATGAATTTCTATGTGGTTTGGGTTACCACACATAACATAACGTTTAATTTCGAATAAGGACAGTGTACGAAAACCCTTAAACATTTTTTGCCATAAGTTTCTTATATTGATAGGTACATCATCATCCCATTGTAATTTTAATGACCAAAGTTCTTGTAATAAACTCTTCAATAATATTGTGCAGACACTAATAACTCCAAGTGGGTCAAATATACTTGCTACAAAAGATAAAATGGTACGTTTCGTGCACTTATTAATTTCAATAGTCTGTTGTTTAAAATCAGGTAAATTTATCATTAATTTGTCCGTCGACGGGTTCCATTTTATTCCTAGAGTGCTACATTCTTTATTGAATTCAGCACTGCTTTGTTCGTGAAACATTTTATCATCAGTAAAAAGGTAAGTACAATTTGATTTAATTTTACGTAGATTCATTTGAGCTGTGTTTAATGTATTTTTTATTGATTCAAATATGTATTTTAATTTTTCAGGATCCTGATCACCAGTACAGAGATCGTCGACGTAAAAATCGTGTTTTATTATATTGGTTATGCGTTCATCGTCACAAGAATCAGCCAATTCGAATAAACATCTGACACTCAAGAACGGTGCCGAAGAAGTTCCGTACGTGACTGTATTTAACTGTAAGTATTGCAACGGTTCATTTTCATTATTTCTCCAAAGGATCATCTGTAAATGTCTATGCTTTTCTTCGAGAACTATTTGGCGGTACATCTTTTCAATATCTCCTATTAATACAAACCTATGCTGACGAAAGCGAACGAGAATTGAAAAGATGTCCTCCTGAATCGTAGGGCCCACCATCAAAATATCATTTAGTGAAAGACCTGAAGTAGTTTTTGCCGAAGCATCAAAAACAACACGGCATTTTGTTGTTTCACTTTTATCCCGTAAAACTGGATGGTGAGGTAAATAATTCGCCACTTCAGGTTTCTCAATCTCTGACAAATGGCCCAAGTCTTTATATTCTTGAATGAATTCACTATATTGTTGTTTGACATGAGGTTGCCGTCGGAACCGTTTCTCCAACTGGATTAACCGTTTAAATGACATTGAAAATGAATCACCTAAGTCCAGTGGATCTCCCTTCAACGGCAAACTCACACAAAATTTACCGTTAGCTAACCTATGAGTATTTTTTACAAAATGACCTTCGCACAATGTTTCTTCTTGATTCCAGGGTAACTTAGGGGGTAATTCCTCAAGTTCCCAAAATTTACGTAACTGATTTCTTATTTCATGACTAAAATTACAGTTTATGTTGTTACCTTTGTCGTAACTGGCACACATTGTCGGACCAACTACTAACCATCCTAATGACGAATTGTTTAACATTGGTTTGTTGTGTCCGAGCCTTATCTGACCTGCTATAATCAGATCCCAAAAAACGTCTGCCCCTAGTAATAATTCAACTTGAGAGGGACGATAAAATGTCGGATCTGCCAATTGTATGTTTTGTGGAATATCAAAACTCGTGATATCCACTTCCTCAGAGGGTAAATTTTTTGAAATTTGATTTATTGTTAAACAGTTTATTTTCTTTGTAAATTGTTTAAGTTTCAGTGTAATTGTACACCTTTCCATTGTATTGAAACACATGTTGTTGATGCCTGTTACATTAACCGATGGTACCTTTTGGCTCAGAAGTCCTAACCTATTTTTTAATGAACTAGTTATAAAAGATGACTGACTACCTGAGTCTAATAAGGCCCGTACATCATGGCACTGATTCGTTTTCTCATCCACGATTTTAACAACTGCTGTTGATAACAAGACCTGACTTGCTACACAGGAGGATAATGAAACCGAATGTGCATCCTTGCTATCATTATTTGGATCGTTAGTATTCGTTACCTCACTAACTTCATTGACTTGAACAACATTATTTGCCGTAATTGGCTTAGAATTATGTATCAATGTATGATGTCTACGACCGCATTCTCGACATGGGCCTAATCGACAATGACTTGCAAAATGACCACCGCGAAAACAATTTGAACACAACTTCAATCTTACAACTTCAGTGTAACGCAATTCAGGAGACATATCAAGAAACTTTTTACATGCATATATACGATGTTCACCACTACACAATAAACATTTTATTTTTGATGCATTCTGAGTACCTGACTCGGAAGCAGAAGCCACAAATGATTTTTGTTGTTTATCTATTTTTCTGTTTGTTTCAGGTTTTTTAGCAGGAGAGCTGGTTCGGTGTATGGATTCTAAAACGTCAGCCTTTTTCTGCAAAAACTCCTTAAACTCTTGTAACGTAGGCGAACGCTGGCGGGTTTTAATTTCTTCCCATTTACGCAATGTTACCGAATCCAATTTATGTGCAAATATATGAACAATTAATGAATCCCAATCATCAGTGGGCTCCCCTAATGTGTGAAGCGCTCGTAAATGCTTTGTGATGTGATCTACTAAGTTTCTAAGTAATTTATCGGATTCTTTAGGCAGCGACTCAATACTTAATAAATCCTGAAAATGGTTATCAATAAGTTGGCCTTTGTTATCAAATCTCTCACATATAAGTTGCCAAGCAACATCATAATTATCAGTGGAAATTTCCAAAGATTTGATAACAACTAAAGCACTACCCTGCAATGATGAACGTAAATAATGAAACTTATTTATACCACTTAATTTTGTATTATTATGTATCAACGATTTAAACGTGTCTCGGAACTCGAGCCACTTGCTATAATCTCCATCGAAAATAGGCAGCTGAATCAAAGGTAACTTAACATTTACGTTATCGCAACCACACGAATTTACTTCAGTTTTAGCCAAGTTATCCTGAGCGTCACTAAACTGTTCTTGATTCCGCTGCACTATTTCTTGAGCTAAGGTAATCAAAGAATAAAACTGATTTTCCATTTCAGAACGTTCAACAAGTTGCACACCAATATCATCCGATAAAACTTCTATTTTACTCTGAATTGTATCAAAATCGCTAAATAAAACCTCAAACTTTGTTAATCTTAAACATAATTCCTTAATGTGTTTTTGTGTTACATTCATAAAGCTCTGAAAATCATTCAAATAGTTTTTAAAATAAGTAACCCTTCCTTTAATCGAGCTACGTTTCTTAGCTAAATCCTTAAATTCTGTATCAGACATTCTCAATGACAAAATAAATGAAAACAATAGGTATAAATACCGTTAGTCCGGCAAACCTGATTCCCACTCGCTACTCGTAGTTCTTTGTGTTGTGAGCCACAGGTAGGTAGATCACGCGTTATCAGTAGCCGAACGCGTGATCCTTTGTCTTCGCTCGATGTGCGCGCGCCCGCGCAGGTGGCGATCGAAATGCCTGGAAAGTTCGGCCGGCTAATTACTCACAATGCACTACAACTTTTTATTATGGGACCTACTTATTTTTACACTTAGTTTATTATGCAATCATGGACTTATTCACATCACAATTTGTCATCATTAGAACTCGCAACAAAGAAATGTAGTCAGCACAAAGCCACAGCTATAGCTAGATTGCACTGGATAGGTAATAGGTACGATGCACTGGATAGGCAATAAGTATGAAATAAGATGGTTAAGTTTTACTGTAAAGTCCAAGCCTTAACAAATTAAATATGTAGGTAGGTGAAGGATAGATAGTAGTAGGAATCTGAATTTGTGGAAAAAATAATGGATGGATCGGGCACTCCCCTGGAATTGCGTCCTTGTGATGGAGTCGACCTGCTGTCTCGCCCTGGATCCTCGTGCTCAGCTCGTTCTGCGACGTCACGCGTCCGCGCGACGTCCTGTCACGGTCGCCAAATTTTTATGTTGGGTGGGTTTCCTTATGGGTTCTTCTTCAATTAAAAGAAATATATTTACTTTTCTTCAAAAACTGTTGTATTTGTTGGTTTACAAAATTACTTTAAACTAAAACGGAGGTGTGTAGGTATAAGTACAAATTGTTAAGACGTGCGACGTGCGCACTCCGCGGTGGTCTAGGGGGTCTCTCGCGAGTAGCGGTCGCAGTACTTGGAGCGGCGCTCGCTGCCCGTCCACCCGGCGTATGTTTGTAGCGGCGGCAACAGCACGCAATATCAAAAATCCAATAAAGGTTGGGAAACCTGCTAAGAAATAGTACATTTTTATACAAGTGGAGGATTTTTGTTATTACATTCGAGGCGGAATTAACACCCGAGCCGTAGGCGAGGTTGTTTTTGAGCCGAGAACTGCAATAACAAATGTCCACGTGTATCAAACGACGTTTTTCAGTATACTTTTGAAGAAACAAAATAAAGTAACGAAAAATATCTTTGTCATGAATTATTAGTAAACTATGATTTAAATTTTCTTTTTTTCCGCGCTTTGCTTTCGCCAGGTTGAAGGAGAAGCAATAAAGCCGATAAACAGACTAATATGAAAAATAGAAAATTCAAATATTTTTAACACAAATAAATGTTAATTTGTTCATAAACGTTTTGTTATTGTAATTATCATTCATGATTTCATGAAATCGCTAGATTTGAAGTCAATTCTAACTTATGGAGTTGTATTACTGATTCTAATGATTATAATTCTGTAAAGCCATATTAGCTACGGCCGCGTCTCATATTTCAATCAACATACAACCTGACACTGACCTGCAAATAGCAAAAAACGTAAGAAAATTTGAATTTCGCGGGCTACTTTAGCGCATCCTCCTTAACTATCGCAATGAATCCGAATCACAAACGCCTTTAGATAGCGAAAGTTGGGACCTACTTGGTAGATAAGAGACATCTTCCTTTCTTTTCGTCTTGATTTGGAAAAAAAGTCTTTTAATTTTGCGTAATTTCAAGACTAGAACAGAACAATTATTATCTGACAGAATGGAACCAATAAATCATATTGTCCTTGCAAACTAAGCCCATATAGCTGTGGCTCATCACTATGAATGGACAAGACGAGGCACGCAATGCGGGCTTGTCACATCCCTAGAGAAATCTGTGACTGAACCGCGCCACATAAAGATGACATTACAGGCCAAAAATGGCAATAATATAACATTATACGTTGATAAATGTTGAAGTAGGAAACACTGGGACTTATGTCCAGTACCAGGCAGTTGGCAGCACTTGGGGGCAAAAAATTGGAATAGTGAATCGAATAGTAATAATTTAATATTTTTTGTCATACCAGCCCCAAAAGGCACACTCAAATGACCAAAAAATATAATTTTATACCTACAGATTAATAAAAGCTGGCAACAATTTGTAGCCCAAATTCGTCTTTATTATTCTTTATTTAAATTCATTTTATGGACGAACAGACAGGTTTGTTTATTGTAATTGGCATTTACTTAATAAATATACCCACTTAACTAATGGTCAGGCCGTCGCATACGCGTGGGTTTAAGCAACTTACCTAGGGTCACTCAGGCCGTCGGATTCGCGTGGGTTTAAGCAACTTACCTAGGGTCACTCAGGCCGTCGGATACGCGTGGGTTTAAGCAACTTACCTAGGGTCACTCAGGCCGTCGGATACGCGTGGGTTTAAGCAACTTACCTAGGGTCACTCAGGCCGTCGGATACGCGTGGGTTTAAGCAACTTACCTAGGATCACTCATGCCGTCGGATACGCGTGGGTTTAAGCAACTCACCTAGGGTCACTCAGGCCGTCGGAATCCGACGGCCTGAGTGACACTAGGTAATATGACCTTAGTCGGATACGCGTGGGTTGAAGCAACTTACCTAGGGTCACTCAGGCCGTCGGATTCGCGTGGGTTTAAGCAACTTACCTAGGGTCACTCAGGCCGTCGGATACGCGTGGGTTTAAGCAACTTACCTAGTGGTCGCTCAGGCCGTCGGATTCGCATGGGTTTAGGCAACTTACCTAGTGGTCGCTCAGGCCGTCGGATTCGCATGGGTTTAGGCAACTTACCTAGTGGTCGCTCAGGCCGTCGGATACGCGTGGGTTTACGCAACTTACCTAGTGGTCATTCAGGCCGTCGGATTCGCGTGGGTTTAGGCAACTTACCTAGTGGTCATTCAGGCCGTCGGATGTGCGTGGGTTTAGGCAACTTACCTAGTGATCACTCAAGCCGTCGCGCCGGATACGCGTGTGTTTAAGCCACTTACCTAGTGGTCACTCAGGCCGTCGGATACGCGTAGGTTTAGGCAACTTACCTAGTGGTCACTGAGGCCGTCGGATTCGCGTGGGTTTAGGCAACTTACCTGTCACTGAGGTCGTCGGATTCGCGTGGGTTTAGGCAACTTACCTAATGGTCGCTTAGGCCGTCGGATTCGCGTGGGTTTAGGCAACTTACCTAGTGGTCACTGAGGCCGTCTGATTCGCGTGGGTTTAGGCAACTTACCTAATGGTCACTGAGGCCGTCGGATTCGCGTGGGTTTAAGCCACTTACCTAGTGGTCACTCAGGCTGTCGGATTCGCACGGGTTTAAGCAACTTACCTAATGGTCACTGAGGCCGTCAGATTCTCGTGGGTTTAGGCAACTTACCTAGTGGTCACTGAGGCCGTCGGATTTGCGTGGGTTTAGGCAACTTACCTAATGGTCACTCAGGCTGTCGGATTCGCGTGGGTTTAGGCAACTTACCTAGTGGTCACTCAGGCCGTCGGATTCGCGTGAGTTTAGGCAACTTACCTAGTGGTCACTCAAACTGTCGGATTCGCGTGGGTTTAGGCAACTTACCTAGTGGTCACTCAGGCTGTCGGATTTACGTGGGTTTAGGAAACTTACCTAGTGGTCACTCAGGCCGTCGGATTCGCGTGGGTTTAGGCATCTTACCTAGTGGTCACTCAGGCTGTCGGATTCGCGTGGGTTTAGGCAATTTACCTAGTGGTCACTCAGGCCGACGGATTCGCATGGGTTTAAGCAACTTACCTAGTGGTCACTCAGGCTGTCGGATTCGCGTGGGTTTAGGCAACTTACCTAGTGGTCACTCAGGCTGTCGGATTCGCGTGGGTTTAGGCAACTTACCTAGTGGTCACTCGGGCTGTCGGATTCGCGTGGATTTAGGCAACTTACCTAATGGTCACTGAGGCCGTCGGATTCGCGTGGGTTTAGGCGACTTACCTAGTGGTCACTCGGGCTGTCGGATTCGCGTGGGTTTAGGCAACTTACCTAATGGTCGCTGAGGCCGCCGGATTCGCGTGGGTTTAGGCAACTTACCTAATGGTCACTGAGGCCGCCGGATTCGCGTGGGTTTAGGCAACTTACCTAATGGTCACTGAGGCCGACGGATTCGCGTGGGTTTAGGCAACTTACCTAGTGGTCACTCAGGCCGTCGGATTCGCGTGGGTTTAGGCAACTTACCTAGTGGTCACTCAGGCTGTCGGATTCGCACGGGTTTAAGCAACTTACCTAATGGTCACTGAGGCCGTCAGATTCTCGTGGGTTTAGGCAACTTACCTAGTGGTCACTGAGGCCGTCGGATTTGCGTGGGTTTAGGCAACTTACCTAATGGTCACTGAGGCCGTCGGATTCGCGTGGGTTTAAGCAACTTACCTAGTGGTCACTCAGGCTGTCGGATTCGCGTGGGTTTAGGCAACTTACCTAGTGGTCACTCAGGCCGTCGGATTCGCGTGAGTTTAGGCAACTTACCTAGTGGTCACTCAAACTGTCGGATTCGCGTGGGTTTAGGCAACTTACCTAGTGGTCACTCAGGCTGTCGGATTTACGTGGGTTTAGGCAACTTACCTGTCACTGAGGTCGTCGGATTCGCGTGGGTTTAGGCAACTTACCTAATGGTCGCTTAGGCCGTCGGATTCGCGTGGGTTTAGGCAACTTACCTAGTGGTCGCTGAGGCCGCCGGATTCGCGTGGGTTTAAGCAACTTACCTAGTGGTCACTCAGGCTGTCGGATTCGCGTGGGTTTAGGCAACTTACCTAGTGGTCACTCAGGCTGTCGGATTCGCGTGGGTTTAGGCAACTTACCTAGTGGTCACTCGGGCTGTCGGATTCGCGTGGATTTAGGCAACTTACCTAATGGTCACTGAGGCCGTCGGATTCGCGTGGGTTTAGGCGACTTACCTAGTGGTCACTCGGGCTGTCGGATTCGCGTGGGTTTAGGCAACTTACCTAATGGTCGCTGAGGCCGCCGGATTCGCGTGGGTTTAGGCAACTTACCTAATGGTCACTGAGGCCGTCGGATTCGCGTGGGTTTAGGCAACTTACCTAGTGGTCACTCAGGCTGTCGGATTCGCGTGGGTTTAGGCAACTTACCTAGTGGTCACTCGGGCTGTCGGATTCGCGTGGATTTAGGCAACTTACCTAATGGTCACTGAGGCCGTCGGATTCGCGTGGGTTTAGGCGACTTACCTAGTGGTCACTCGGGCTGTCGGATTCGCGTGGGTTTAGGCAACTTACCTAATGGTCGCTGAGGCCGCCGGATTCGCGTGGGTTTAGGCAACTTACCTAATGGTCACTGAGGCCGTCGGATTCGCGTGGGTTTAGGCAACTTACCTAGTGGTCACTCGGGCTGTCGGATTCGCGTGGGTTTAGGCAACTTACCTAATGGTCGCTGAGGCCGCCGGATTCGCGTGGGTTTAGGCAACTTACCTAGTGGTCACTGAGGCCGCCGGATTCGCGTGGGTTTAGGCAACTTACCTAATGGTCACTGAGGCCGTCGGATTCGCGTGGGTTTAGGCAACTTACCTAGTGGTCACTCAGGCCGCCGGATTCGCGTGGGTTTAGGCAACTTACCTAATGGTCACTGAGGCCGTCGGATTCGCGTGGGTTTAGGCAACTTACCTAATGGTCGCTGAGGCCGCCGGATTCGCGTGGGTTTAGGCAACTTACCTAATGGTCACTGAGGCCGCCGGATTCGCGTGGGTTTAGGCAACTTACCTAATGGTCACTGAGGCCGACGAATTCGCGTGGGTTTAGGCAACTTACCTAGTGGTCACTCAGGCCGTCGGATTCGCGTGGGTTTAGGCAACTTACCTAGTGGTCACTGAGGCCGCCGGATTCGCGTGGGTTTAGGCAACTTACCTAATGGTCACTGAGGCCGCCGGATTCGCGTGGGTTTAGGCAACTTACCTAGTGGTCACTCAGGCCGTCGGATTCGCGTGGGTTTAGGCAACTTACCTAGTGGTCACTCGGGCTGTCGGATTCGCGTGGGTTTAGGCAACTTACCTAATGGTCGCTGAGGCCGCCGGATTCGCGTGGGTTTAGGCAACTTACCTAATGGTCACTGAGGCCGTCGGATTCGCGTGGGTTTAGGCAACTTACCTAATGGTCACTGAGGCCGTCGGATTCGCGTGGGTTTAGGCAACTTACCTAGTGGTCACTCAGGCTGTCGGATTCGCGTGGGTTTAGGGTTGGGGCTTAGGTTTATTTATTTATTACTAGCTTTTGCTAGCACTAGAAAGTGAAACAGTTTTCGGGATAGAAATCCCGAAAGCTTCAAAACACAAATGAAGCCACGAGTCTCAAAAAAATACCTACTAACTTTGAAATCGATCAATATTTTTTTCCGAAACAAGATTATACTATCTATACCAAATCTTCAGTTAATGCCCTCCTTTCAGTATCTTCGCACCTTCCCCTGATACTTGCGGGTGTTGTGTCAATATTTTTTCAGCTAAAATGTTCGAGTTCGCTTGCCCGAGCATTGAATTGGGTCAAATGTAGGTTACCTACTCCACTTGGTTTAATATGAGCGCACTGTAAATAGTTGTTGAGTATCACTTTAAGTGGGTAGCTCGCTTTTGCGAAATACTGGGTATAGGTATATTCTACCAGACGGATCCAATGATTAATGATACCTATTTTGCAAGCAGTACAATGTAGGGGCCCTTATCTCCGAAACTACTGAGCCTAAATTAATAGTTGATGTTAGTATAAGTGGCCCAGTGGTATCGGCGACGACTTACGAGTTATAACTCGTTCGGTCGAGGGTTCATTCGAACTCATGCAGGCGCTTTACTTCGCATAATTTATTTCATCACCACAGCTCTCAAAACGGTGAAGGAAAACATCTTGAGGAAACCGGCATGTCCTAGAACTGAAAATTCGAAGACATGATGTGACATCTACTGACCCGCACTGGGCCCGCGTGGTGGATTACGGCCCACTCCGTCTGACAGAGAGGTGGCCTGTGTCCCAGCAGTGGGAACGTTAATAGGCTGATCATGTGTGATGTAGTTGTTGGCAGTTATTTGAGTTCCATCTCAGATCTGGTTTAGTTGGGACTAAACCAGATCTGAGAGAGATGGGAGATGGGTCTCGGCACCTATGAATTTATTGGGATTTTTTGTGGGTATGATAAATAAATTCATGAGTTCTGAGATGGCAAGATGCTGACATGATTTGATGCCACCAACTACATGAGATTGCTGACAATAGTTAATTCATAAAAATATGTGTATTTACCCAGTCAAGTCAGTCATGTGGAGCTGGTAGCAAGGCTGGTAGGTAAAGGTACTTGCGGAGACCATGTTCAGCATGGTAATTAGATTAACGTCGTTTTTGGCTTGATTTAAATATTTGAATGAATTAATGAATACTTTATTTGCCAGAATAGAGGTACATTGATTATTTTACTTGCGATCAGGCAAATTCCAGGATCCCAGATTCATAGCTGTATACTATCCCTATATCCACATGGTTAAATACGAAAACGTATTGAATACTGCCCATTATGCGTAGAAACTAATCACTCCAACTATTGTGTTCAAGACGTGCCGGATCCAGAAGTGTGTTGTGTCGTATAATGTGTCGCGTAATGTAACGCGAAGTCTGGGTGTGGACGCACTACAAGCATTGGTACATGTAAAGGCGTGTACGCAAGAACGAAGACGAACATAGCGAACACAAACATCAAACTACCTTAAACTAACGTATCATGCAACGCAACAAATTTGATCGTACGTGCGTACACGGCTTTACGCTCGGGCTGGCGCTCGCGCTGATCCATAGACTGTCGGTTTCTAGCGCGAACTCAGTGCTCGTTTGTAGTAGGTATGAGTCTCAGGCCCCAACGAGATTTATCAACAGGCGATAGCTTAGTATTAACACAAACGGGATATTTACCATGTTTACTGTTAGATTCGAGTTGGTAATATCCCGTTTGTGTTAATAATAATGTTAGTGACCATGATAGTTTAAAAACTTATAGGTGGATAGCTTTTCATAAAGACATTATACATTATTTTGTAAGTACCTAAAGAAAATAAATAAGATATATTTTGTACCTCAAGAGTTTTTGATTGAATGACGTTTTTATGAAGTGTCTAGCTAGCGGGCCCAAAATTTCAACTTTCTTCAGAAGATATTCGTTATTTAAACACGTCTAGCCAGCGGGCCCTTTTTAGGGTTCCGTAGTCAACAAGGAACCCCTTATAGTTTCGCTATATGTCCGTCCATCCGCAGCTTAGCTCAGAGACTCTTAGTACTAGAAAGCATCACGCCGACAAAGTGGTTAAATTAAATCATGAAAAAATATAAATATTTGTTAGAGTCAAGTGCCCCCCCCCCCCCAGCGCCAGCTTAATGGATGAAAAAATTCACGTTAATAGTATACCTATATAACGAAATTAAAAGGAAAACTATCACAGCTAAGTAGGCTTTTCAAGTTTACGAGTAATAGTCAACCAACTTGTAAAATGTACTTGGCAAATTTCGTATTAAAAATTACTTAAATAACGTTGTTAGTTGTGTAAATATAACTTTATGAATCATGTAAAAATATACAAAAATAAAATCAAAACATTCTTATTAACAATGATTTCTAAATTAATAATATTTACGCTCGAATAACGACGTGCAGGGTGTGCAATACGGAACCCTATTACTGCGCGTGGTCCGACACGCACTTGGCCGGTTTGTTAAATACTACTCTTGTATATCATACGTATAGCGTGTTAGGAGCTTGACACTATTATGTAGTACCTTACAAATCCAAAATTTCGACTTCCTATGGGCTTCATAAGAAGGCTCGTTGGGGCCTCCCAGATATTTGCATTCGTTTGTAAGCCGTGTTACACGTTACACGTGTCTGTACACTGCCTGATACAGCAGTAGATTGCAAGCGAAGCATTCCGCCCGATATCCTCTTAAAGATATTGATAGCTGAATGTAAATTCGTATAATGGCAACTGTGAATAATCCTCTCAGCTGAAACTAAGAAGTGTCACAGAGACGTAAACTAATAGAATGCTAGTATGGGAAAATCATGATTTACTGTAACACAGTCTTTCGTGTGAGATTTGTATGCTTCTGATCATTTCTAGCATTTGAATATGTCCTTGTCATGGTATGGGCAAGTAGGTAATGCGAAGGAAAGTTTTGAGTATGAATGTCGATGAGTAGGAGAAGACCAAAGAAATGATGGATGGACTGTGTAAAGGATGATATGGCTAGAAAGGGGGTGACTACCGAGATGACGACTAATAGAGAAGTATGAAAGAAAAAGACACGTTGTGTTGACCCTAAATAAATTGGGATAAGGGCAGAAGAATGATGATATGATTATGTTACGATTCACGAGTTAGGCCGTACGAACTATCGACAAAATGGATGCCTTTACATCTTATAGTTGCTTTTTGTATACACTGACTCATTGAAAAAATCCTGCCCCTATGGTCGTTTTTTTACTTTGTCAGAAGTACTGCGAGGGCTCGAACCTCACAGGAGGATAGCTACGCCAACAATCCTCTACAGTACAATTGCAGCTTGCAAGCAAAATTGTTTCAAAATTGGAAAAGAAAGGAAAGGTCACATTCATATTTATGCCTCTCATTTGTTTGGAAAACCGCAAGGCGTCCTCTGTCGACGACAACGCGTTTGGGTTCGTACAAAATGAACGTGACAATCGCATACTCGTGCGATGATCGTGTTGGTTAGGACGTGGCCTTAGAGGTTCGCGCACACAAGTTCCCCGGCAAAATTAGCTACACAGGCGTCCATTTAGCACTCCATTTTGTCACTACTCTGTTATTAAGTGGAGCTATGGTACCTACATCTAATGTGCAGCGGCTGCAATATTCTTGCCGGCTAAGCGATGCCTTTTAAATGTGCTCTCTCTCTCTCTCTCTCAGGGCTGTCTCGAGGATTAACTTCCTTTGCCAAGTGTAAATTGTGAATGTAGTGTCTTTGCAGTTGAAAGCAGCTTATGGAGTATTGTTTGGATTATTTACTAGTTTTCTAAGCTTGAAATTATATTTAACCGACTTCAAAAAAGGCGGTTTCTCAATTCGACCGTATATATTCTTTTTTTGTTGGAAAGGAGATCTCTCAAGGGTGGTACCATAATACGAAAAACCAGGATCTGATGATGGCATCCCAGAGAAATCGAGGGGAACCTTAAAATTTTATAGGCACACCTATAGCGAAAACACCATTTGGTGAAGTGGAACTGAACAGTTCTCCTTACTGGGAGAAACTTCTCAACAATTAAAGTCCTTGTATCGGGAAAAGCAATTTTTCGTAAAAGGTGATGAGCAGTTGACATTAGGCTATTGTAACAGATAAATTACAGACTGACCCATTAAAACGTGAAAAATAAAAATCTCTTTTACGAAAAAAAAAAAAAAACAACCGACTTCCAATTAAATACTACAAACTGACAAATAACTTTAATTTCGGAAGTCGATGGTAAAAAGTAAAATAAGAATAAGAATAATATTTATTACACACACAAGATTCATGATAGGTACACAAGAGCAGATGCACAAAACAACAAAACACGGAAAAAAAATCAAAATACAGATCCAAAGACACTGACTTCCGAAATTAAAGTTATTTTTCACTTTGTAGTATTGTTTTGGAAGTCGGCTGTTTTTTTTTTTTTTTTTTTGTAGAAAAGTTTTTTATTTGTTCTACCGCCGCAAATGTGAGACCGGCCAATACCGGCCGACCGGCCGGACAGAAAAATTAACAGCTTCAGATTTTGAAATATTATAAGGTTTATTGGGGTAATTACGATAATGGGGTAATTACGTTTGATGATAATTTCTACCAAACGCAGCGGCATTTTATATTGGCAACATAATAATTATACGCCATTTTATCGGCCGCCGTCTTTCGCCGTCGCTTTATAAAATGCCGCTGCGTTTGGTAGAAATTATCATCAATCGGATTTACCCCATTATCGTAATTAGCCCAATAAACTCTATTTATTTTAAAAAAAATACTTTTTAACCGACGAAAAAAAGGAGGAGGTTCTCAATTCGACACAAATATTTTTTTTTTTATGTATGACCACGCATAACTTTTTACAGAGTCGTCCGATTTGAAAAAAAATTGTTTTATTCGAGAGGGTATACATCAAAGTTGGTCCCATATAAAATTAATTAACTTTGCTTGGGTAGTTTTTGAGTTATCTTCAATAATACGTATTTTTTCTCCATTTTTATATGGATGATGTTCTAGTTTGTTTTGCAGGTAGTGGTATTAGAATTTGTGTGGGGTAGGTACCACAACTAAAAAGTGAAAAATAAAAACTTTTTTACAAAAAAATATAACCAACTTCCAAAAACAACACTACAAAGTAAATGTTGCGGCGGCCTAAAGCCTTGGGGTGAAAATCGAAATTTTCTTAGTGGACTGTATGAGGGGCGGTTCGGTGACACAAGTAGGTGTTTTGGTGGTGTGGGAAAATGATGATGGTACCTGCCTGGTGAGCTATGGCGACACGACGAGAAGGGTTTCCTTAGCCACGTGGCTGGCGCGTCCGGGATATCACGTACGGACGAGAATCTGCACTTTCCACAACACACATACACGCACTTGCACTGTTCAATAGCAATCTTCGTTCTTCGCGGTGAAAATATGAGTCCTTTTTCGACTTGGGATTAATTTTACCCACAGGCGTCGATGTTGGTTGAGAACTGGCGGATCTTCTTGGCGGCAGCGAATGCGCGCCATTGCGGATCTTCCTTCTCGCTCTCACTTAGGCATTATAAGGGTTGTGGAAGGGAGAAGGAAAGCGGAAGGAACTTTATGTCACACAGATACTAATTAATTAGAGTTGCCAGTAATTAGGCATGAAATATAAAATAAAGAAAGTAATGGCGTTAACATTCCTCGCGGCCTTAAAGGGTCACCTTTAAAGAGAATAATATAATAATATATACAGTGAAATTACACTTAAATCTAACTAAAGAGGGAATGGACTGAATAAGATATTACTGAGTAGGAATGGGGCATAAGCGGACCACAGGTCGCACAAGAATCCCATTAGAAGTGCGTACTGAAACGACTCGCGTGCTACCGTCTATAGACGTATGCAACTTCTCAATAACACCTAGAGGCCAGGATAGAGGAGGCGCATTATCATTAACTATCACTACTACAGTGCCTTCCTTAATCATGTCTCCATCAGGTTTATTCCATTTTAAGCGTGATTGTAAACTATGAAGATACTCGCTTCGCCATCTTTTCCAGTACGACTGGACTAATTTATCCATAAGAGAGTGTCCTTGAAGCAGGTGATCAGACAGTAAACCTACTTCCGCGGCGGGTAATGAGTTAAGCGGTACAGTATGTAAAAAATGCGAAGGGGTAAGAGCTTTAGGCTCTTCCGGATCAGCGCTAAGAACAGTAAGAGGTCTGGAGTTCAACAGGCACTCTATTTGAGAGAGAATTGTAACTAATTCTTCATAAGATAGAAGTTGTTGACCTATTGTCTTGAAAAGGTGAGTCTTCACGGCCTTCACCATGGACTCCCAACATCCACCAAAGTGCGGTGACGCGGGCGGAATAAAGTGCCAATTAATGCGATGCTCAGCGAGCTCCTCTTCAAAGCGCGGGCGGTATTCTTTATTTATGAAAGTATACAAGTCGCGTAAAAACGAATTAGCTCCTCGAAAATTGGTCGCGTTGTCCGAATACAAGCATTGTACCGGTCCACGGCGGGATAAAACCCGTTTCAACGCGGCTATGAACGACGCAGTCGTAAGATCTGTAGCTAATTCAATATGAACAGCGCGAGTAGTCATACAGGTAAATATACATAAATAACCCTTGCGACTCTTCGCACCTCGAGTGCGTACGGGCACATACTGTATAGGGCCAGCGTAATCACACCCTGTATGTATATGTACCCAAAAACTGTTGGATATCCGTGATCGTAGGACCAAAAAATGTTGCGGCGGCCTAAAGCCTTGGGGTGAAAATCGAAATTTTCTTAGTGGACTGTATGAGGGGCGGTTCGGTGACACAAGTAGGTGTTTTGGTGGTGTGGGAAAATGATGATGGTACCTGCCTGGTGAGCTATGGCGACACGACGAGAAGGGTTTCCTTAGCCACGTGGCTGGCGCGTCCGGGATATCACGTACGGACGAGAATCTGCACTTTCCACAACACACATACACGCACTTGCACTGTTCAATAGCAATCTTCGTTCTTCGCGGTGAAAATATGAGTCCTTTTTCGACTTGGGATTAATTTTACCCACAGGCGTCGATGTTGGTTGAGAACTGGCGGATCTTCTTGGCGGCAGCGAATGCGCGCCATTGCGGATCTTCCTTCTCGCTCTCACTTAGGCATTATAAGGGTTGTGGAAGGGAGAAGGAAAGCGGAAGGAACTTTATGTTACACAGATACTAATTAATTAGAGTTGCCAGTAATTAGGCATGAAATATAAAATAAAGAAAGTAATGGCGTTAACAGTAAAAAATAACTTTAATTTCGGAAGTCGGTGGCAAAAAACTAAAATACATTTAAACAGACACCGACTTCCGAAATTAAAGTTATTTTTTACTTTGTAGTGTTGTTTTTGGAAGTCGGTTGTATTTTTTTGTAAAAAAGTTTTTTAACATAACATAACGTCACGCCTTTATTCCCCGAAGTGTCAGGCAGAGGTGTACCTACACACATCCCTCCAGTACCTACTTAGCATTATCTGTGCTCCAGTTAAATACCTATATGCCGTTGGTCCTGGCTGTTATTTGTAGATATTTGACAGTCGTTACGGGTAGTCAGAAGCTCAAGTCTGACTACCAATCTTACCAAGGGGTATGGTATTACCCAGTAACTGAGTTATGGAGTTCAGATAGGCAGTCGCTCCATGTAAAATACTGGTATTCAACTGCTTCCGATTAGGCTGAAAGTCGACTCCGACATCAATCTGCCTAACCTTTTCCCAACTATGTTGGGGTGGGCTTCCAGTCTTACCGGATGCAGCTGAATACCAGTATTTTACATGGAGCGACTGCCTATCTGACCTCCACAACCCAGTAACTGGGTAATACAATACCCTTGGTAAGACTGGTTGTTAGACTTCCGGGATTCTGACGACCCGTAACGACTGTCAAAGATCCACGAATGATAGCCAGGACCAACGGCTTAACGTGCTTTCCGAGGCACGGAGGAGTCTCGGTATGTAAAGATGGTAACCCATCCACTGACCAACCCCGGCAAGCGTAGCTTAACCTGATGGATCGACCCGTGCGGCTGTATTACTTAGCCACGAGCTCTTACCCCGACATACAGTTTGGAAAAGGCTAGGTTGCACATAGTTTTTCAAGTAAGTATTGATGTTTCGAGTGTTGGTGCATTTCATTCATTCATAGCCTAAATAAGTACTTTCTATTTAGTTTTAAATTGCTTTTCTAATATCCAGTGACACCCCTAGCAATAGACATTTCAAGCCACAACGGGAATTTGATATCTTCATTTTAATATAATGAGAAGTGGCGCCCGCTTGACGCATCAAAATTCCACTTTATGGAAACTCTTGTTGCGGTTTCATTTATATTTTTCTACTGAGAATTTAATATGTAGGTATGGCACGCAAGAAAAAAACTTTGTGATTGATGTGACAGTATTGGTGGTCTTCAGTGATTGGTGGAGTCAGGGTGTATCAGAAAGGTGTGGTTGGTCAAATAAGGGCGTGGACATAGACCTTCAAATTGAACAACTTTATACAGGACGATCATCGTAATCGAGAAAAAAATTATCAGCTGTCCCGTATAAAGCTTCAACACCAACTCAACCTCGACCCAAATGTATGGGACGGCTGATATATTTTTCTCGATTACGATGTTGGTCCCATGGAGTTTCACATCCTTAAATTTGAGCACACCTTTCTAATACACCCTGTCATTAGTAATTATTCAATTTCAATTTTTCAAAGCTGCCTACCGAGTAGATGCGCCAAGTGTGCGCATTCAGAACTAAACAAGTGAAAGCAGAAAATTAAGCCATTTTCTCATTCGTCTTAGTAATTCTACATCATACAAAAGGGTAGCAGCATAATTAGGTTCACTATGTTGATTTTGCTACCAAAAATCCAGAATATTATCTTTATTTTTAATAAAAATAATTATTATTATTTACGCTCCTGTGAAATAGTGACATCTATGTGCCGGATAAATAAACTACTTTTTGTTAAAAACAACGCTATCTCTGATTCAGATATTCAACTATAGAGCCTTCGCTACCACTCGCAAATTTGCAAGACTGGAATCAACTGTGCAGTCAAAAAATCTCTAAGACACTCAAAAATAAAACAATAAATATTTTTATAATTATATTTTAATTGCTCTTTTTGCTCCATTTATTAATTTTAATTTACCTGGAAATATTAAGTTATGTAATATCGGCCAGTTACAATTTGTTTTACTTTTATTTATTTATACGGCAACCCAGGCTAGTGCTGCACAGAGAGAGAGTGCTCAGCTATCGAGTTTGAATTGAAAAAAAAATATGGATGTATTCGCAAGATTATGTTTCAGTAGGTATGTTATTACTTATTACATAATAGTGTAAATTAATCATTATTTAAAAGTTGTCCATATTTTTTTACGACTGACTTTATTGAAAATCCCAGAATTAATATATAGATCAATGTCTCAGTGATGTGTACACACGGCTACACATCAAGCTATACATTTCCAGTTTACACTGACCTCTCATTGTAAGGAAATCCTATACAATGCGGGATCAGCTTGTACTGGAAATTTATAGCTTGATCTGCAGCCGTGTGTACCTACTGCATAATGGTACACTCCTACCAACTTATCTGTGAAATGGCGAAAATTGCAACTACGGCCGTCATGATGAAATGTCATTCGATTGTGCCGACGCATGTCATTCGATTGTGTCGACGCATCGACGGTGCTGTCCTCTTTCAGTTCACAGATAAGGTAGGACTGTACGCTATATTTTTTTTTTTTTTTTTTATTCTTAACTCTATTAGAACGAAGTATTATTTCTCAGTCCAATACAATACCAAACAGTGGGGTGATTCCCGTATTTTTAACAACGTTCGCAATCTCATATCTTAATCTGTCAAAAATTGTATAGCGTTTACCTACATTTTTGACATTTGATTGTCGCTGGCATAAGATTGCGACTTGAATTTGAGCGTTTTTAGGTACAGAAATGGGCTTCAGTAATTCTATATATCGATAGTACAGATAATTTTACTATTTTCGTGGCGTGTACTGTACAGCACTATTTAGTTCAAAGTTCAAACTTGGAAGTTTGGAACCTGTCACCTGTCATTTCATCACAAAATGTGAATCATTCATTTTCGTAACGTAATGGCTGCCACTGCCACTTGGTTGATCATTCATCGAGAAGTCGTATCACAAATTCATTGGAAAATGAAGACCTGTGAGTATTTCATCAATAAGTCATATTGTTAAATACGTGCAAGTGCTGTACTAGTTTAATTTCTAACCTATTAACTTTCAAGGTTATCAAGAAACAATGGAAGGATGCGAGTCGAAGCTTCTAGAAAATCATGATGCAATTCGAAGAGGTGCGATTACCTAAGGGCGACGCAGATCCCGAGTTCCTGTTGACAGTCCACTACCAAAGATGAGATGATGACTAGACGCATAAATGCCCAGATAAGGGTATAAGGTATAATCTAGGTCCAGTAGAACGAAGTGTAACTGACACGTTGCAGTTTAGCTTTGTTCACCACGTTTTATAAAATCTAAGCATTCCAATCGTCCAGCGTTACTTAATTTCACTTGAAATTAAGGTTACCTATACAGGCGCTTACTTCTAAGTCATTCTTAAAATAAAAAAAAAGTGACGGCCCACAATATTGAGTTTTTCAAGTCAAGTTAGTCTCTAAGTCTGGGCTTTTGTAATGCATACCAAGCGGAACGCAAGTTCCACTTTGAATCAATACTAGGATTATAAATATGTAGGGATATGTTAGGGCTACACCAAGAGTAGCGCTTCACGATTTAAAGTCAACCTTGTTTTTTAAATGCAACAATGTGGAGGGTTCGATGCCGCCATGCCAGGTAAAGTAATTGTTGCGAGTGGATTAGGCCTACTGGGGACACCACTATAAAAAAAACGCACCTTGTGCTATACCTCTAGGGTGGTGTGGAAACTAGCACCATTATTTTTCAACAACTAAAGACAAAGAGAAGTATCTATAAAGGTAAGGTATCCCGTATCTTTTACATTTGTGTGCATTATGTTCAACTTTAGGTTCTCAACTCTGGGCCTATTTCACGATGTCCAAATAGCCACTACTCACCAAATAAATTCGAAAATGGAACAGAATTTGTATGAAATAATTTCTATGTTAAGGATTTGGTTTCTGCACTTAGTCCTTCAAGTGGACCGTTATGTGTGGGCCATGGCGGCTGTCGGGGGTTATTCCAACCAGCCCACCTCCCTCCAGAACTTGAATCAAATCTCCGGGTCTGTTAAGAACATCTGTGAAAGATTGGGGTATTCCGAGAGTTTCTGTTCAAATCTGGGTGATGCCTGTGCATTCAAAGAGCACATCAGTAGCTCAACGGTCTCCTCAGCCTCCACGCAGGCCCTGCATAGAATGAAATAAGTTAATAGGAACTTAATCGTAGGTGGTGAAACAGGCCCTTAGACACGAGTGTTGTCCAAAAAATATTTGTCGAAAGTAATCTCTGTACAAATAGAAGTTTTCAACTTTTATGAAATTGCAACATTTTTCCCAGCAATTCTTTGAATAATCTACAAATTAATAGCTGTTGCCACACTTATGCTGTACCAAGCTAATTCTACTTGAACCAGTGTTTCAATCCTGTACAGTACGGCCGATTTATCTTTGCAAGTCAGAACTTCGCGCAGAAACATTTTTTAGGAACCAAATGATGACATGAGGCGAGTGTGAGTGAGAGTACCTACATGCGCGAAAGTTCAAACTGCCATGTTGAAGCTTGTCAAGATATTTCGGCCGTAGTGTACTGGTCACTTGGGCCACACACATAATCCCACTGGGTTAGGGTGGTTGGTTGTACCACTACCAACCAACCAATGTACTCGCAATCTAGTCGATCTTAGACCGTATGAACAGATAAGCAATAATACTTATCTGATTTCATGATTCATTCACAAACAACTTTATCATTGTTGTAAGTTTCTATGGTTGTAAGTAATTTATTCTGCTATTTTAATTCTGCTATTTTAATTTTGTAAGTAATTTATTCTGCTATTTTAATATTTTAATTTTGCTCGAATTAAAAGGGAAGTCCGCCAACTAATAACTCTAGCTAGTAGTTTCTGTAGGCTCATCTATACATATAATAAAACAGTAAAAAAAACTGTGTCTGTACATTGAATATATTAAAAAAATAATAATTGAGGGGGTTTAGAAACAGCAATAGAGCACGAATCCAAAAAAAAATTCTGTCTGTCTGTTTGTTTGTACACGCTAATCTTCGGAACTACTGGACGGATTTGAATGTTTTTTTTTTTTGTTGTATAGGTATTAAGTTTGGGCAACATATAGACTATAATTTATCATGGAAACTTGAACACCTGATTCAGAACCGCAACAGACCAGCTAAACCTATAAGAGATACAAAAATGGTACCATAGCAAAAATTGTTCCATGTGATGAGCATTTTCTACTGAGAGTAAATTTGAAGATCTGGAACACCTGATGTGGAACTCCAAGAGCCCAGCTACATCATAACACATAAGAATGACGTCTTAGCAAAAGTTGTTCGGTCTGATGGGCATTTCCTGTTGACTTATAAAAATCAAAGATCAGAAACATCTGATGTGGAAATCAAAGCTATCACTTATTTCACTGTATATTATAAAATAACATAAGCTGGGAGTACCTCCACGCGGTGAAGGCGGTAACAATTTAAGACTACTGGTCAAAACTCCCATTTATTTTTTTATTTTATCGAATAAATATGCCTTCGGGCTTATGTTATTTGAGTGTTTAATTTCCTTTTTCATTTATCTTCGTGACACGGTAGCCTACCCGGTAACGCAGGGGAGCAGTCACTTCAATAAAACTATAACCATGCCTAGAAAGAGGTCAAATTTTTCCCATTGTTCCAAAGGAGCTAAAAGATTGAGGATCATAAGATCTCAAGGATCTACGGAAGAGCGTCAGAAGAGACTTGATGCTGTTCGAGAACATCAGGCTGCAACTCGCTCCGTGGAAACCTCTTCAGATCGCGAAGCACGCCTGCGTTCTCAGCGTATTTACGCATCTACATCCAGGTCTCTAGACTCCAGTGAAGAATATGATGCGCGACTGACCGCTGATCGTGAACGTCACGCATTGTCTCGCGAATCGGAGACGTTCACGGATAGAGAATTGCGCTTGATTTCCAAGCGTATCTACGCATCGACTTCTAGGTCTCAAGAGACAAGTGAGGAACGTGATGCGCGACTGACCGCTGATCGTGAACGTCACGCATTGTCTCGCGAATCGGAGACGTTCACGGATAGAGAATTGCACTTGAGTTCTCAGCGTATCTACGCATCTGCTTCAAGGTCTCTAGAGACAAGTGAGGAACGTGATGCGCGACTGACCGCTGATCGTGAACGTCACGCATTGTCTCGCGAATCGGAGACGTTGACGGATAGAGAATTGCGCTTGATTTCCAAGCGTATCTACGCATCGACTTCTAGGTCTCAAGAGACAAGTGGGGAACGTGATGCGCGACTGACCGCTGATCGTGAACGTCACGCATTGTCTCGCGAGTCGGAGACTCGACTTCTAGGTCTCAAGAGACAAGTGGGGAACGTGATGCGCGACTGACCGCTGATCGTGAACGTCACGCATTGTCTCGCGAGTCGGAGACGTTCACGGATAGAGAATTGCGCTTGATTTACAAGCGCATCTACGCATCGACTTCTAGGTCTCAAGAGACAAGTGAGGAACGTGATGCGCGACTGACCGCTGATCGTGAACGTCACGCATTGTCTCGCGAGTCGGAGACGTTCACGGATAGAGAATTGCACTTGAGTTCTCAGCGTATCTACGCATCTGCTTCAAGGTCTCTAGAGACAAGTGGGGAACGTGATGCGCGACTGACCGCTGATCGTGAACGTCACGCATTGTCTCGCGAGTCGGAGACGTTCACGGATAGAGAATTGCGCTTGATTTACAAGCGCATCTACGCATCGACTTCTAGGTCTCAAGAGACAAGTGAGGAACGTGATGCGCGACTGACCGCTGATCGTGAACGTCACGCATTGTCTCGCGAGTCGGAGACGTTCACGGATAGAGAATTGCACTTGAGTTCTCAGCGTATCTACGCATCTGCTTCTAGATCTCTAAGAGATAAGTGCGGAACGTGATGCGCGACTGTCCGCCGATCGTGAGCGAAATGCATTGAATCATCATCGATTGATACAGAATCACGCTTGAGTTCTCAGCGTATTCGCGCATCTACTAACAGGTCATTTGAAACGAGTGATGAACGTGATGCGCGACTAACTGCTGATTGAGATTATCATACATTGTCCCAACACGCACACAACAAATGCATGCACCATAAGCGGTTTGTGATGCATCACAAAATATATGTAATTCTATCACTTTCCAAGAATCACAAAAAACTAAACGTGGGATGCGTAAACTATTCAAAATAAATAACACAACACACACATCTGGACATCTGGTGGTAAAGAGTCATCCCATAATAATTTATGTAACCAAAGTTTTTGCATTATTACTTTCATTGGAATATTACAAAGAGCTAATAGACCTAATCCGTCTTATTACAAAACAAGGTTCATCTTCAAACCCAGGCTTAAACCATGGACCCTTTTTTGAATTTTGAGCTTTATTCTGACACGTTAAGATGTCAGTTTTACAAAACTGACAACTTGGTACCGGACTAAGTTGTCAGTTTTGTATAAAGAACTGTATTTCTATCAAAGCTAGGTTCATATTACAAAAACTGGCTCGATGGTTTAAACCATGACGAAGAAAAACCTCGTTTTGTAATAACACCGTATGGGTCTAATATTTGAGATGTAACTGACAGAACTTCACGCTTTGTTACCATAAACGCTAAGCGAAAACGAAGTAATAGCGCGGGCAGGCAATGCGATGCGACGGGGTGGGTCGGGGTAACAAGAAATTTCACGCGGACGAAGTCGCGGGCAGCAGCTAGTTATTAAATAAAACACTAAATTATCTAAAAATTATTTATTTTCCGTTGCACTTACATCGATTCAATGTCCTCAATGTTACAGTCTCCCATTGTTGTTACATTAAATTAGTTTCAACCATTCACGCGGACTTGAAAAAATAATACTTGTCATCCACATTTTAATCACTATTTTAAATTTAAACAATAATGTACACTTCAGATATTTTTACAAAAAAGGTGAAAGTACACAAGTGGTTTCTAGGAAACCTCAGCATAATAACAATCACAAAAAATTAGAAAGTTCAAAAACGGTATTTCGGCAGTAGTGTAGTATCTGCGGAGTTTCGTTAGCTAATTTAATTTGACCCTGTATATGCAGCATTAGTTTTAGAACGTGGCGCGATAACGACGCGTGATAAGGTGATATGACGGTTGAGTAATAAAGGCGCGACTATGGACGCGATATTGAGTTTATCGTCGAAAGTACTAGATTGAAAAATTAAATGCGCTATATTAATGGCCGTAGCGTGTCGTACACATTCATAAAAGCGCCATTTTGTGAGTCGCATCCAATAACTTATTATTGGATGTGACTCACAAAATGGCGCTTTAACCTTAGCAAGATACATAACAAAGGTTTTAATTTAACATCTCTCAACACCCGTCCTTAAAACGCTAAAAAGCTGTCATCATCAGTATTAAATTAAATCTAAATATTAATGAAAGGCTAGTTTGCACACATTTCTTTCTTATTATAATAGTTTTAATGATAGTTAATTACCGTATTTTAATTCAGATCATCACTTAACTATAAAAAGACAGACAACAAACAATTGCACCTTGTTTTTTAAAGTCGGTTAACGTCCGAGAAATGCACTTACCTAATAACATACAAAACTACAATTTTCTGTTATTTTATTCTCAATCACAACTTCGTCATTGTCTAGGGAAGCATTCCACTTTTTAAAATTATCACTTTTCTAAGTCCTCAAAGTCCCAGAGAGAATTAAACCAGGTTTTCTTTTCCTTTAAAAGCCGCCTTGTGATTGGTCAAAAAACTATACCGGATGACTTTTTTACCATCTCGAAAAAAATAGGGTAGGGTAGGGTAGAGTAGGGTAGGGTAGGGTGGGGTGGGGTAGGGTAGGGTATGTGAACGGAGTAGAAGCGTATGGCATACCTAGTTTTTTTTTTAATAGCTCAGTCAGAAAAAATATCTAAGTATCAATAAATACTACAAATTCGATGTAAACTTTTCATTTTAGAACAATAATAAAAGCATAAATTATGAAAAAAAAATAATAAATCCATTAAAAATATCGAAATTCAAATCATATGCAACCTGCATTATGATTTAAATTTTGATTTTTTTTTAAAAATCAAAATTCAAAAAAAATAAAAACTAGATATGCCATAGGCTTGTACTCCGTTCACCGAATATACCCTATTTTTTTCGAGACGGTAAAAAAGTCATCCAGTATATAATAATGACAATTGACGTTCAATATCCAACTTTTTCTATTGGTGTTTCAAAAATTCTTGGGCTCTGCAGAAAAGAGAAAACCTCGTTCTATTCAGACTTTAGGTCATCTCCATGTATCTATTTACAGCGGCGGTATGTACTGTAAACGCTAGTCTTGGGCCGCATGCCCATTGAGCGACTCTCAAATGTTGTTCATGTCGTATAGAACCTGCGCGATCGTTCGAGAAGCCTCCACGCTGCTTAGCGCGATCGTTGCTAGGTGAGCCTCGTAGGATCGGAGTTGTCTGTAATAAAAAATATATATCGAATTATAAGTTAATGATTTTATTACCAACCTTTATGAAGAGGTTCTCAATTTGACTTTTAACTGGAAAACAAGTGGAAGTTTGTTGCCAGAAGCAGTTACTGAAATGTCTGACAATACTTATAGCTAAATAAGACGACACGGTTGGCGCAGTGGTTGAGCGATTGACTGCTGCGCAGCCTGTCGCGGGTTCGATTCCCGCACGGAAAAAATATTTGTACGACCTACAAGTATTTGTTCCGAGTCTGGGTGTTTTTCTATCTATAATATGTATGTATTTACAAAAAAAAAAAATGTATATAAGTAGTTTATCAGCCATCTCGTTACCATAACACAAGCATTAGGTTGCTTAGCTTGGGGCTAGATGGCGTTGTGTGATATGTCCAAACATATTTATTTATTTATTTTATTTATTATTTAGCTACAAAGTGGCGCCAGTGACAGAAACGTTGAAAGGAATTCGTTTGGCTTGGTATAGGCATGTAATGAGGGAGGAAAAGCATTTGACTAAAAGAGTGATGAACACATGGTGTCCCGTAATTAATGGATAACCTCTTTAGAGGTCATTGTACTCATCATTATGAACACCTTTACTATGGGACAAAACCTGAAATTGCGAAAAAAAATGGATTGTGAGGTGTGATGATACGAAAGAGAAGGGAGTGAATGATAGCGTGACGGTTGACAGGGGAGAATGGAAGAAGAAAACGTTGCGCCGACCCCACGTAACATGGGATAAGGACAGGAAGGTGATGATGGCTTATAGTTACAAATACTCGGCAGGTGGCTTCGATTTGTAGCAGATTTATGGCAATATTTTTATTTTATCTCTAAGAGCCTTTTTTTGGAGTTTATTCCTTAAAAATCGATTTTAATATAAGGCCCCCAGTATGGAGATTTGTAAATTTTATGACGAGTGAAATACAAGCGTTAACTCAAACGCGTTGTTACGTTTTTCTGCGCAACGTAAAACAAAACGAACGCCTTTACACCTTAGTTACTTTTTGTATAGCATTGGTTCATTGAAGAAATCCTGCCCCTATGGTCCTTTGTGTTCGTCCAACAATATAAAGTCGGAACAGCAAAAAAAACAGGAGTAAACTCCCGTCGTGCGTCGGTTTTTTTACTTTGCATAAGTCGACTACAGCAATCGCTACTCACGCATTATTTCTCAGTTATTCTAAAACTGCAAATGTAAACATAGGATTTCAATTCTTACCTCCGTCCAGTATTGGAGTAAATGACAATATTTCTCAATATGAGTGCTGCTGTCAACCGTATGCTCTTCGTAACTGGACCCTCGTTCTCATCCTGTCAAACGGGTACATTATTAAAACACTCACTTTTAAAATATTTACAGGCAGATTATTTAGCGATAGCAAACACTACTTACTCCCTCTCTCTGTCTTTAGCATAGATGTTTAATATCTCTAACTCACACGAACTTGTAAATTGCATCGCTAAACAGTCGACCTTAATACCCCTTTTTTTATGCACATATGAAAGTGTAATTTACAATGTGAGTTTCTAGTGGCATCGAAGCGTAGCAGACGTGGACAAATAACATGCATAATGTTTATTTAAGACACAATAGGACATACACAATAACGATTACACGAATAACAAGTATGAGAATAAGGAGTACATGTAATTGCAAAAAAAAACTTGCCTTATTTCATGCAATACAAGGCACTTTGGAGAAACTTTAGTGCATCAAAATCTACCCAGTGTCTAATAATAATAATAACACAAATTCAGTGAACTGCTACATTGAAAAATATCAATATATAATTTTAATTTTTATAATATTAAAACAATGACAAAATTACAGACACTACAAAAACAACGCACACATTGACATAAATACAAGCTACAAAGACGGGTGTTATGTGCGAGTTTCATCAGTTGATCCGACGTGCAACTGAGTTCAACATAATAGGTAAGTACGACAACGTTCAAAAATTCCATCGTTTTTTTTTCGGAAAACCGAACTTTGCCGAATTAAATGTGACTGGTCCAATGAGGGGTTGACGGAATTAGTGCGTGCTATTTGAACTTCGTCGTACTGTACTATAGTCTGTTCCAAAAGTATCAGATGAAAATGTAAACAAATGGATCAGAAATCGTACCTGTGGATGCCAATTTGTAGTGTCACAAATTGAGTGCTTTGATTTGATTATTTGAATACCTAAATCCAAAATTCTAATTTTAAATCGCTTTGAACATGTTTTTCTTTTCGCAAAGTGAGGTTAATTTATAACCTTGAGTTTAAAAGGAAAATTGATTTTCGTCGATGATTTTTCAATTAAAATTTAATAATGTTATTCAATGAATAATTGTAGGGAAAAGCAGTGAGAGATAAAATTGAAACCTTCTAAATACAGATGAATATGTTACTATCTAATTCCCTTTGGTGAGTAATTGCGAAAGAATTATACCTGAACAGGGTTTGTATACACTTTCATTAGACCCTTTTGGAATAGACCATACAAACAAACACACTGACATACACACAAGCTAAAACAACACAGGTGTTACGTGCAACCAAAATGCGGTCGATCGGTGAAATCAACCGTTCAGGCCAATCCATTGTATCTAATGGCCACCGAATGGGGAAGAAAACTGTCAAATTAATTCCTCGTACTTTCATTCAAGTACCAATGGAGTTCCTTATTTAAAAAAATCTGCGAGATGGCGCTAAGTGTTTTGTCTTGTCATCGATTGGTCGCTTTTCATTCAAGATCACTTTAACAAGTGACATACCGCACTCTGCCGCGGCGTTACTTCCAGCAAATAACCCCATTAAAGTCGACGCCGTCATTGAGGTTGTTTCCCGGAAGCTTCGCCGCAAGAGAGCGCCGTGTGTTTGTCACTTGTCAAAGTCATCTTGAAGACAAAGCGACCAATCGGCGCCAAGAACAAACACTTAGCGCCATCTCACGGCAAAGTATTCAGCAAGGAACTCCATTGACAGCTGAGTGAAAGTAACAACACTTAGCGCCATCTACGCGGAACTAATTTGACAGTTTTCTTCCCTAATGTTTTCATTTGATGTCGCCTTTTTCATTCGATCTATGGTGTGGAATTATCTTGTATCGCCCATTGATCGATATGATATGTTTTTGTCTTAACTGATGTAATTGGCCTTGGCCGTTTTATTTAAAATAAATAAATTGTAAATGAAATACCGAATCAGGCGATCAATCGAAACAATAATCAATGCTATGTCTAATTGAAATAAAATTTTTGACTTTGATAATATCGACTGTTCGAAGTCGATCGACCGCAGTATGGTTGCACATTTAGGTGTGAGTCTCACCAGTTGTTCCGGCGTGCGACTGAGTTCGGCCCTGTGCTGCGCGTGCACAAACACAGACACGTTAGTGACGTCACACGCAGCGTGACACTATTAGTGGTTGTGGCTAGAGTGCTACAAGGATCTATTGGCGCCGGAATGATATTGACGGCGGGGCGTTGTTGGCGTATTTGGGAAATAGGGAATAGGCATGTGTGATTCAAATAAGCGTCAAATATAATTAAATGTATTACTTCAGACTTATGCCTCCATCAATATTTTTGATTATAATTTATTTTAGAGCAAAAAATTAATTTTTTAAAAGTGTAAAAAAAACCGTGGAACATTCAAATATTTCAATAGCGATGTCATTGAAATTGAATTGATTGCAAATGTGACGTTAAAGTCTGATTTAATAAACTCCAATGTGTTTTTTAAGAGTGTTTGCGATTTCTTGTTTGTTGTCACACCAAGCGCACCAAAATGGAGAGCGTTTAAGGTGTTCGTGTCGGTTGTCTATTTTTAACTTTATTTAAGTACTTTCAATTGCTTTAATGGCGTTTACTATTATATGGCAAAGTAAACTTATCGAATAAAAATACAATAAAATAACAAGCATATTCCCTATTGTCATAGAAATTTGACACTTTAGTTCCGATTATAGGCACGCGCCAAAAGAACCTGGTGGCGTTGTATGCGGGTATAGGGTAATCAAACTGCGAGGTTCGATATGGCGATAAACAATTAACTAGTCTCCAATATGCAAGCGTAGATTACGTATCTAAAGATTTAATTCTCTGTTGATATTATTTCTGCAAGGTCAAATTATTAACTAATTTAATTTGACCCTGTATATGATTTTAATATGGTACCTCACAATTTAATGTCCTTAAAATACGCAGGAGTATCTAGAGAATAGAATATGACTAAATATCTTAAAGTAATACAGTTTGGCTGTAAATTGACGAGATATACAATATCACGAAGAAAACTTCTTTTTTTCTTGTGACAAAGTAAAGTTATTTTTCAATACACTTCCTCGAAAACTGGTTCATATCGCACTATGATTAGATTCACAATGCAATATATTTCACACGCGTGCGATTTTTCATTTTCCAACACGTGTGCGGGAATAAAAATTGCCACAGATAACTTATACCTATACATAGTCCAAATTGGTTCAATTCCTCTATTCACACCGTCTCTATTCGGAGGTGAAAGTTTTTATTAAATCTCGGCAAAGAGATACGAGTCTTTATGGCATTAATATTTTTTGAATATTTAAAAAAATGTTTATAAATATAAATATCATCAAAAACCATGATTATTACAATAAAAAAACGTTTATGAACAAATTAACATTTATTTGTGTTCTAAACTCAAAAATATTTGAATTTTCTATTTCTCATATTAGGTTGTTTATCGGCTTTATATCTTTGCTTCTCCTTCAACCTGGCCAAAGCAAAGCGCGGAAAAAAAAAGAAAATTTAAATCAAGTTTCCTAATAATTCATGACAAAAATATTTTTCGTTATTTTATTTTATTTTTTCAAAAGTGTATTGAAAAACGTCGTTTGATACACGTGGACATTTGTTATTGCAGTTCTCGGCTCAAAAACAACCTCGCCTACGGCTCGGGTGTTAATTCCGGCTCGAATGCAATAACAGAAATTCTCCACTTGTATCAGAATGTACTATTATGAGTTACTAGCTTTTGCCCGCGTCTTCGCCCGAGTGGAGGTCGGAAATTATCTCAGAAAAAATCTTGCCGACTGGGAGCTTTCCCAGTCGGCATGATTTTTTCTCGACATTCAACAATCAACGTCATATTTCAGCCAATTTACACAAAACATTAATGAATTATACACCTAAACCTTCCTCATGAATGACTCCGTCCATTGCTGAAAACCGTATGAAAATCCGTTCGATAGTTTATGGAGTTGATCGCGTTCAGACAGACAGACCCGGCGGGGGGACTATGTTTTATAATATGTGTATAGTGATTTATTTCTGACTCCACAATCGTCATACATAAGCAAGACCATAGCCTTATGAGATTGATTTTAAGTAAAATGAGAATGGGTATAATGACTATGATAAGCTCTCTCCATCCCAACAAGTCAGTCATTGTTATGAAGGAATATAGTGTTGGAAATATGACTTCCGAACATCCACGCCGTTGCTTTGTATTTCTCCTGTTTTATTTATCTTTGTATCTCCTATAAAATATTTTTTTAATAGGACGGGAGGTACTGCTCGATTTTTGCAAGGAATTTTATTCCGCATTTTAATTTCTAGTAATTGTTTACAACCAATAATCATCAAAATGACAGTCAAGGCCGAATCCAAAACTCAGATCTCTTATGTGCTAAACTATTTGAGCCGGTTTTAATTCACTAGTCAAACTAACGCCACCGGCCGTACTTAGGAGCTGTCGCATTTTTCTACCTCTCTCGCTCACTCGGGACCAAATTTAAAAAAAATGTTAAATGAAAAGGTGCTTTTTTGGAAAAATGTATTCAATTAGGGAACTAGTAAATAATATTAAATTAATATTTAATTATTAAAAACACATTTTTATTGTGGCATTTATTTAACTCATTTCAAAAACAGATAATACTTTTTGAACTGAGATTATTAGATAACACAATCGAAATGTGTTTTAATAATTAGATACCTATTAAATTAATATTAATTACTTAACACTACATTACATTACATTTTTCAAAAAACCATCTTTTCATTTAACAATCTTAAAAATTTGGTTCCGTGTGAGCGTGAGAAGTGACAAAAGGCGACCGCCCTCTTTAAATCCGAGCGAAAAAACGCATCAGAGCGTAGCGCGCGTTATTTTCTTCTAAGATTTATGGCGTTTTCAGAATATTTTAGATTTGTCCCTATACCTTCCGCCAGATAATCGTACAATAAAAGTCGTTGACACCCTCTACCAATATATTCGATATTTCAAAATGATACGAAAAAATGTTAAGGCAGTGTCGCAAACACGATCAAAACACGTATCGCTGTAAGAGGCGTCCTTGACGCGTGCACGTGGCAAGTTTGTTTTGTTTGCATTTAAGTTTTGAGACTGTTTTTTACAAGTGTGATTAAGGGGGATGCACTAAGGTAGCTATGAAAGTCATCAATGCATCTTTCTAAGTTAGATTTCCTCCGGATTGATCCGATTTCGCAAATCAGAAGAATACGGAAGAAATCTAACTTAGAGAGATGTATTGATAATTTTTAAAGTTGAAATTATTTCAATACATATTTCTTATTGTCGCGAATCATATTTTGATCAAGATACAACCTGACACTGACCTGCAAATTGAAAAAAACGCAAGAAAATTTGTATTTCGCGGGCTACCACAGCGCAATCACCTTAATGTTATCTGGTAGAAGGTATAGTCTATGACTCCTTTAAAGTTGATCTCCTCGCAAAATTTTAATTTCTCTATAAATGTTGGAGTAAGATTTATTATATTATCCTTACCATAAGCTCTCTCGGGTTGAACATATCAGCCGCATGCTTGTTGAGGGCAGCTAACGCGGCGTTCGGAGGGTAGCCGAGCGTCACTGGCTTCCCGTCCGTCCCTTCTGCGGCCGCGTGACGACGGGAGTTGTAGATCGCTTTTAGAGCCTGTAAGATTGGTCATAACATGTTATACAAGTTAATCGTGGCCCCTTGCTTTGTACGGATGCAATCTAGTATTATCAAAACATCGAGATTTCTGTACTATGTCTAAATAAAATAATATTGAATAATTTTATTTTATTTTTATTTTATTTGGTTTACCAACAATTGTTTACACCTAGTTGTTACAAAAAATACATGCTTAAAACAGTATTACAGTGCAACAATTACTTATATAGGCAAACACCACATTCACAATTCAAAGAATCAAAAAGCTAACTTACATAGTAATAAGCGCTAATTATTTATATAATTGGATATTAAGTATTGGCTACATTGTATAAAACATAAAAAATTAATAAAATAAAGATGAAAAAATTTATACAATGATAAAAAGATAACATTGATAAAATTAATAAATTGAATAAATTAATAAAATTTACAAAAAAAAAAGTTGAGAGGTGTCAAGGGACACCCGGATGGAACGAAGTTCCTTTCGATTAATTAGTGAAGGAATTGTAATAATTTTTTTTTTTTTTTAAGTTATAATAATATTTTTTTATTATTAACAAATATAATTTAATATAAACTTAATCTTTCTATAAGAGAGAGAGAGAGACAGACAGAGAAACATGCGCACGTCGCACAGCTTACAATAGCTTACTATAGCAAAAAGTGTCGTTACAACTTTTCGTGAGAATTTTCTCCGTCTAGCCCCCTTTCACAACGCGCGATAAGGAACTTCGTTCCAAAAACCTGGCGGGTTAAAGTTTTTAAATGATGGTGAAATCCATTGTGTAATTTACAAGTACTAAGCGGTCACGCAGACAGACGCGAAAAGCGACTATTTAGGGTTCCGTACCTCCTAAAAGGAAAAAACGGAACCCTTATAGGATTACTTCGTTGTCCGTCTGTCTGTCTGCCAGTCTTACAAGACCCTTTTTCTCAGCAACGCGTGGAGGTATCAAGTTGAAATTAATATCAAATACGTAGGGTCTATGGTCCCTTGGAGCTATAAAAAAATCAACCTTCTAAGTCAACGAAGTAGAAAAATACGGCCATTGATGCGACATATTTTGATACTCGCAAGTAAATCAAAACCTATATATATCTCGTCGACTTAGAAGCATGGAATTTGACATGAAGCAAGGTCTCATAGCACAAGTAAAGGAAAAAGTCCAAAAATCTTTCATTTTAATTTTATCGCATAAAATATATTTTTTTGGGATTTCTATTTTTCAACTACAATGTTAATTTTTTTTTGGGATAAATTATTTTCTACTACGGAACCCTTCATTTTGCGTGGTCCGACACGCACTTGGCCGATTTTTTTTAATACTACACCAGTGTCTGTCCGCGTTTTTGGCGCCTAAATGAAATTTAAAGGGGGCGTGTTGATAAGCTTTTTGAAATTATCACTGTTATTGTGTATTGATAAAACAAAATGACGGCGTTAATACCACCTTTTTGACCACGCGATAAAATAACCTTAGAAGAGAATAATAATGATGTTTATTTGCATAGAACACGGACTAGAAAAAAAGAAGCGACTCCGCACCACGCTTAGCGAAAGTGAAGCACAGTAAGTATGCCGGGACCGTTTATACAAACACGCCTCACGCACACATTTACATCATAGTATGCCGACCGGCCGCCATTAGGTGACACGGCGGTGTCTTTATCAAATCACGCACACTTAGATACGGTGCTTCATTTTCGATACGCGTGGCGCGGAGTCCATCTTTTTTTTTTTAGTCCGTGGCATAGAATGTAGATGTGTGTATATTGTGTGTATGTTTGTGTGTGTAATGTGTGTTTTTGTTTGTAAAATATGTGCGTATATTTGCCTTGCAGCGTTGTACTTACGGGTACAGTGCAATGCTTGTCAGTGAGATGGTTGAGTAGCGCGAAGGTCTTCCTCGGCACTCGGTCGCAGTCGAGCCACATACAGGGCGCTTCTCCGCCGGCTGACGGCGGGCAGTGCGTACGTGCTGCGTGCGTGAATACGTCCGCTGCGTTGGCGAACGATCTGATACAAAAATAATATAGTTTTTTATTGTTCTTTTCATTGAAAAGCTTAAGCTGAAAATAAGCAACGAATTGGTAGTTTTCATACTGTACAAAGTTCTTTTTCTAAAAATAAAATATTTAATTTCACTAGTTTCGCATCAATATACATTTTAAACAGTCTAGTGCAGGATTTTAGTACGTCGGATTGAAACAAGTATAAGTCCCTGTACAGGTTGTATTATAAAGGTGTGGTCAAAACTAAGGGTGAGGTACTGACCATCAAACAGAACAACTTTCTCCATGGGACCAACATCGTAATCGCGAAAAAATAATCAGTCGTGCCATGCAAAACTTCAATACCTACTCCACCCAAATGTATGGGACGATTGATTATTTTTTCTCGATTTCGATGTTGGTCTCATGGAGAAAGTTGTTTAGTTTGATGGTCTGTACCACACCCTTAATTAACAAAACTAAAGACACCGACTTCCGACATAAAGTTATTTTTCACTGTGTAGTGTTTTTTTTGGAAGTCGGTTGTTATTTTTTCTAAAACAAGTTTTTTGCGACCAGACTTTCCTCTTGATAAAGTGGGCGTCACTTACTTGCCACACCCTCGCCAGTGACATATCCAAGGCGTCTCGTCCTGTGGGCTTGTGGCTTGTATCGGCGTTGGTGCGGGAGGTGGCGTTGCGGACGGTTTCGGTGTAGGCGGCTTCTGAGGCTAAAACATAGTTAAATATGAGAACTCAGATTTTGCTCCGTAAAACCAATCTCAAAAGTATTTTTTCGATAAAAATTATTAAAGGATTTTTTGTATGAGGCACAAAAGAAGTGGAGACTCAATCAACTCAACCTATCGCAGTCCACTGCTGGACATAAGCCTCTGCCAGGCTGCGCCACAACACCCTGTCCTCCGCCTTCCGCATCCAGTCTGTCCCAGCCACCTTTTTAAGGTGGAGACTCGATAATACTTAATTAATATTGAAATTACATTGAGTAAGGACATTGGACATCGGACATTGCATGCATATTACAAAAATCAAATATTCTGCGCAACAGAAAACCTATTTATGTTCTTATAGTATGTGGAACGAAAGGTTTTTTAACTATTTTATTTATTTTTTATATGATTTTATAGATTATTTTCTATTTTGGTACTTGTTGATAGACCTACACTGTTTCTTGCCGGCTCTTCTCCATAGGAAACGACTAATTGGAACTGTAGCTTCTGACGTTTCATAAGTACCCCTTTAGGTTTATGTGAAATAAAATAATTTGAATTTGACAGCCTTTTTTTATTATAGTTTTCGATTCCTCAACCCAAGAAGAATTTGGTAATAAAACAGATATATTTTACCTCAGTAATAGGTTGGTTGACCACAAGTTCTTTATCACCGATCTTGGTGTTGCCCACCATGACTGGCTGGCGGGTGATCACTTGTCTCATCGCCGGTTGTGTAGTGGCCTTCTGTAAAGATAGTGCGATATTAAAACCTGCATCTAATATAATAGAAAGAAAAGAATGAAAATACGTTTATTTGCGGTAAACATGAGCAAAGAAAGAACACGAAACAAAAAATAACAATTAGTAGAGTCACGAAGATTTTTACTTTTCTTTTATTTCTACATAGAGACTTCTTGAAATATCTTAATATGGAAATAATAAAAACATTGTTATGTTGAGACATCATAAAGAAGAGTTAAAATTAAGTTCAGTTAAATCAGTTAAAATTAGTTCTACAGTGTTATTTATGTATGTATCTTAATGACACAAATCAGTCTCGTAAAGCTGCAAAATATTAGTTTTATAATAAAATGAAAATACTATAATTAATTAGTAAATATCGATAATTAATTAATTATTTTAATTAATTCTTTCTGAACCTACTCGCTACAGTCATTCATCATCACTAGTTTCGCATTCATTTTCCTGGTTATTATTTGTAATTTTAAGACTTTCGTAGAAGCTGTGATGACATTGAGGTATTAAATTGGCAGTGCTCTTTTTATGATTTGATATTGCTGGTGCTTGATCATAAGCATGTTCCAGAGTTATATTTGCTGAGAAGTGGCCCAATATTTACACCTGCTCAAATGGCAATGGTGCTGAAATCAGCCAAAACAACCGGTAAACCTTATACAGTGAAAGAAATAGGCTACCAACAGATTTATGGCTGGAAGAAACTGTCTCAAATAGTGAAAAATTTCAACATCGACGAAAATGGTCAAAAAATCGTGCAGGGTGACATCAAATGTATCCAAGTAAAATAAAACCGGTCAAGTGCGTGTCGAACCACGCACAATGAAGGGTTCCGTAGTCGGGATGAATTTATCCCAAGAACAAACTTAACATTGTAATTGAAAAACATATTCTCCCATACATTCCAACTGTAAATGTATGTTTGTACTCACAATATTGTTTACCATGTTATTTTAAGCCCAAAGATTTCTTATAGGTTTTCCTGTAATCTACAGGTAAAGAACAATTTTCTGTATTTTTCAAAATTTTGGGCCCAGTAGTTTCGGAGAATGGGGGGGGGGGGGGGATGGTAAATTTTCGTCTATTTTCTTAAATAACTTTCAAACAATTTATTTTAAAATTATAAAAAAAAATTGAGACCTTCATAGTAAGTAAGCCCTTTTATTTGATATGTCACACGGTATAATTTGCAAAACTTTTTTTTTATTTTCTTATTTGGCCCCCAAAAGTGACATTCAAAATTCATTTATTTACTTTACCCGTCCGTGTTTGGATCACAGAAGTCATAAGTCACCAAAAGATTCATTAAGTGTACCAAATTTCAACTTAATCGGTCCATTAGATTCGAAGCAAATTGGCTGTGACAGACGGACAGACAGACACACGAGTGATCGTATAAGGGTTCCGTTTTTTTTTTTAGGTACGGAACCCTAAAAAGAAGAACCATACACATTTGGCTACAAATCTTCATTTTCAGATCTTGATGTGACAATCGTGAATACAAGAAGGAAACAAAGGGGCCACGTTTTGAAGTTTATAATTCGAATTTTACGATATGAGAGTAGATATTATGTACACCGTCTAGCACCAAAAGCATTAACAATAACAAAATTATAATACTTAAGTATTTTATTATTATTATTTTATTTATAACAATTGATCACTTACCGGACAAGACTGTATAACGCTGGTTTTCGCCTCACTAACAACAGAAACTTGGTTACTTTGCACGCTGGTAACCACTGGGCTCCTTTGTGGTTGCTGCGCCACTCTATGCACGTTGCTTTTCATTGGTGCGTTCATTATGATCGGCTGATTGTTGGATACGGCTATTATTTGCTGGTTGCCTTGGAGGAGCTGTTGGTTGCCTAGAATGCAGATAAAGATAGAAAGTTTAAAGATGTGATGGAAGGTTGTCATGAAAATTCACGCCACCAGTTAGCGCCACTTTGGCAAAAGGTCTTCCATTTCGACAATGAATATAAAATATAAGGTCCCATTAAAGTAGGTGGACAAACTTTTAGAAATAATTCAGACCACCAAAATGAGGACAATGGTAAAAAAAAATAAGAAAAACGCATTAGATACTTAAAAGAAAAAAAAATCAGCTAACGAAACTACACTAAAAAATGTTGGTTACCCAAAGCATAAACACATCCATGTCTTTGTTAACTCATAATTTTGATACTACCTATGGATACTACATGGAAATGTGCAGGCGCACGTGACCACGTCACCGCCCACCCCCGCCGCGTTTTTTATTATTATTTTAGGTTAAAATAAAATTACTTTAATCAGTGTTTTTTTGTTTTGCTTTGCTACGTCTAACCAAAGGGTTAGACGTACTGAACGCTGTGTTAAAATTTGTCCATTTATTTTAATGGGACCTTATACAGGTTTATTGGTAATTCGACGTATATCCGTCAGGGGCTGATAAGGAGGCCAAAATGCAACAAATTGAACCCCCCATATGTATGGCCGAAATTCAATAGTTTTCGAGATATTTGAATTTTAAGAGTTTTTCGATATTTACCCAAAATTTGACATTTAATTCCAAATAAAAAAAAAAATACATATTTGAATGGGTACCATTAAAAATGATGTTGTAGCTGGCACTTCAATTAAGCTATGGACATAATTAAAACTACTTAATTTAACAAAATAATTAAAATAATGAGCGGTATAAGAATAATATCTTACCAATATTTTCGTTTTACGCTTCAAAACTGTTGTCTCGTCAGAAAAATTTCTATGACATTAATCGTACAAATAACTAAAACAACTTGCCTATTCTGTAAGCTTTCCAAAAAGCATAAGAGTCAATTTTAAAATACATAATTCGTGGCATGGCATGTGTTTGAATCGGCGCGGGGAGAGAAAGGGTCATTTGTATTTGTATGAAATAAAATGCATTAAAAAATTTACGTCAAATTTTATAAAAAAATTTACACATCTTGTTCAAAATGAGCCCCTCGATTACGAATGCAGGTTCGAATTCTCTTCCTAACTTCGGTTTTCGTCACTCTTGATGTGAACGTTGTTCTCATTTGTTGCGCCGCGTTTATTATTCGCTGTCGAAGTTCTTCGACTGAATTTATTGGGGTTACAAACTAATTCCTCCATATGACCCCAAACGTAAAAATCAAGTGGTGTGATATCAGGGCTTCGTGCTGGCCACGGAATTGGCCCTCCCCTCCCAATCCATCGGTTTGGATATCTCTCGTCTAGCCACTGTAGGACAGTAATCCGCTAATGTGCTGGGCAACTATCATGTTGAAACATGAGGTTGTTTTTTATTTCTTCGGGAACATCCGCCAACAAATTGAGATGTTTAGGTCATCAATAAAACACTGAAGAATGGTGTCCTCTTCGTCAGCCGTGTACCGTCGAGGTCTGCCAGCGTTGACTTGTGCTCTCTGAACACTGCCAGTTTCAGACAATCGTCGATAGGTGCTCCCGAAAACAGTAACGTGGGGAAGTCGACGATCGAGAAAGCGGCGAGAGTATTCTCGCCGAGCCGCAGCCGTGTTTCCATCGGCAAAACCATAACAAAACATTATGTCTGCGTATTCGTTATTAGAATACGAAGCCATGTTATCCGAAATAACAATGATAACAAAAAGAATAACAAGAGAAACAAGAATTAACAATAATGATCGATAACAAATTATCGCGATGAGAGATTGGTTAATAGCAAGATAACAACACACGTGCTTGCGCGGCGTAGAGTCGAAACTTATTATTAATGTCATAGTAATTTTTGTGACGAGACAACATTTTTGAAGCGTAAAATGAAAATATTAATAAGATATTATTCTTAAATCGCTCATTATTTTAATTATTTTGTTAAATTAAGTAGTTTTGATTACATAATCAAAACTACTTAATTTAACAAAATAATTAATTAATTAAATAGCTTAATTGAAGTGCCCGCTACAACATCATTTTGAATGGTACCCATTCAAATATGTATTTTTTTTTTATTTGGAATTAAATGTCAAATTGTGGGTAAATATCGAAAAACTCTTAAAATTCAAATATCTCGAAAACTATTGAGTTTCGGCCATACATATGGGGGGTTCAATTTGTTGCATTTTGGCCCCTTTATCAGCCCCTGACGGATATACGTCGAATTACCAGTATGAGTGATGACGTTCATCAATCAGTCACGACTAAAGAAAATATTATACTTAGGCGTTTTGACACTTTTGACAGGTGCCTAGACCTGACGTCTCAGTGCTGCCACCTAGTGAACACCATTTCAGAAAACCCTTCGTGGCATAATATATATACAGAAATTCTCTCTTAAAGATGATGTAAGTCAATCTAGACCTTGTAGCCTTGTATTTATAGTAAACAAAAGTTGCGTGACATTATTGCAGCAACATAGTGTTTTTGTGTCGCTGACAACACGGAGCCGACAGGTAATTTTTTTCAGCAACGTTTTATGTTGGTATCGACGATTTTTAGCAATTGCTACTCAACTTTTTCTACAATTAATACGAGGCTTTGGACATAATATTTTTAAAATGATGAATTATAAAGAAAATAGACATTAGCTATAATGGTTTATATTTTTGCGTTAGTATTATAAGACCAAAAAACTTGTAAATAAAAAATTACCTTGTATAAGCTGCGCATTATTGGTTACCATCTGACTGCTGGTAGAAGTACTAATAAGAGCTGGTGGTTGTTTCTGAGTAACCATAATCTGTTGTGGTTGCTGTTGGTTCATGATCTGAGCCTTATGAGGCTGTGGTTGGTTGGTTATTATCGGTTGCTGGCTTGGCGTTATTTGAGGGGCGTTCTGTGGATTTATTCATCGATATTTTAGTGGTACATAGTTGCTTTGTTTTTAAGAATTAAATACATCGATAAAATAAAGTTTAAAATACTCAAAATGTATATAAATGAACACTACACAAACAATAAAAACTATATTTATGTATTATGATGAAGAAATAATAATGTACAATGTACATAAATAGTTACATGAAATACAACGTTTAAATAAAATAGAACTATGTAAGTATATGAATTAATGTAATACAATATAGAACATGCTTGCTCCTAGCAAAAAACGCTTCTTGATTCCGAAGCAAACTTGAACCAAAAAGATTCAAGGCCTGCTGGCGTTTAACACCATAAATCACCAAATACGTTGAGCGCTAATCGAATTTAAATCATAGTTCTGTTTCTGTCAATCTTGTAAAGATGACAGAGACAAAATGATGTTTTAAATAATATGTTTACCGTTAAACGCATTCAGTAATTTGTGATGTAAGCGGGCCTTATCTAAGTATATGTTTTAATACAATCCGGTCCAGAGCATGCGTTTCTGACACTTGTCCTTTGGATAACTTCTAGTTGTAATAAGGAAGGAGCTCGTGGCTAAGTAAAGAACAGCCGCACGGGCCGATCCATCAGGTTAAGCTACGCTTGCCGGGGTTGGTCCGGACGGGTCACCATCTTGACATACCAAGACTCCTCCGTACCGTCTTCGTTGATCTTTGACATTCGTTACGGGTCGTCAGAAGCAAGAAAGTCTGACAACTCAAGTCTTACCAAGAGGTATCGTATTACCCAGTTACTGGGTTGTGGAGGTCAGATAGGCAGTCGCTATTTGTAATATACTGGTAATCAGCAGCATCCGGTAAGACTGGAAGCCGACCCCAACATAGTTGGGAAAAGGCTAGGCAGATTGATTTGAATAAGGATCAAATTCGCAAAACGCATATTTCTTAGTATGAAAGTGACAGGTGTCAAGAACGCATTCTTTTGACGGCCGGACCGTAATTTACTCGCTGAGTAAATGTCCAACAAAATACCCAAGTATATTTTTTTTTTTAAATCATAAGCAATAAATAAATGTCCCATTTGCACGGATTCATTTTGTTTGCCAATGTAACACTTTTTGTCCGTGTAAATGCGCTTCAAGATTTCAAGCTTGCTTTGGATTTAAATATTTACATTTACACTAATTGTTTCACTAGTACATTGCGAAACAATTATGTATACCAAAAGCATAACAATAGCCCACATCCAAAGATTAAAATGTAATATTACCAAAAGAACATAAAAACATTTCAAATTGTATAAATGAACACAGACCAATAACCAAGCTACCATCACGACGACTCTAATTTATCTATGGCTTACAAATCACGTAAGTATTTTATGCTTTTTGAACTTTAAATGTAAAGCCATAGAGTCTAAATTAAAACAGCATATCATGCCTGGCAAAGAGCATTCAAAACATAGAAGGAATAATACTCGGCATAAAATCTTTTTCCAATAATAGGTACAGGAAAAGTTTTTAAGTTTTGCACTTTTCACAGGGTGTTCTACCCAAGAATATGAACAACTTTCACTATGGGACCAACTCTAAAATCACGAAAAAACCTCAGCTGTTTCATACAAAAGTTCAACACCTACTCGAGCAAAATGTATGAAACAGCAGTTTTTTTTTTCGTGATTTCAAATTTGGTCCCATAGTGAAAGTTGTTCATATTCATGGTTAGAACACCCTGTGAAAATTAGCGCAATGTTTAAAAACTTTTCCTGTATATTATATTTATTCTACAATTTAATAGTACTGGATATGAAAGTACTGTATGATACTCAAAGTACTCATGCACATCGATACAACAACCTACTAAGGACAGGTATTAGGTACAGTCGGTGCAAAGTTAGTCTGTCCAAGTAAATTGCTTGGTACGGTATCTACCGTACTTTTCTCTGGCAACCGACCTTCGAGACGCCCTAGTTACAAACAAAAATATTAACTATTTTCAGAAATATTAAATGAATAAAATGCAAGTTTGTGTGACTTCTATCAACGCGCATTGGGCCCGCGTAGTAGATACAGCCCACTCCCTCTCGAAGAGAGGAGGCCTGTGTCCCAGCAGTGGGAACATTATAGGCTGATTATTAAAAAAAAACGCAAGTAATTTTAAAATTTGCATGTCTTTTTTCACTTTTTTCTAATAACAAAGGAACTGACAGAGCCTGTTTCACCACCTACGATTAAGTTCCTATTAACTTACTTGGCAGATAATTTCATACAAATTCTGTTCCATTTTTTAATTTATTTGGTGAGTTGTGGCTATTCGGACATCGTGAAATAGGCCCATAGTCTTTATAATTCCACTGCTAAAAAGACGTCCAGCGTTCGTTAATCGGACAGATTTCCAGTCAACTACACCGCTTCGCTGTTTGAGGGCTAAATTCTTATTTTGGCAACAAGAAAAATTTAATCTTTTCGCCCCTTTAAAATATTATGTCAGGGAGCACAACATGTTTTACAATATTATAATAACAACGACTCAAGCAGTAAATTACATATTGCTTTTATTTTTATTTCACAAAGGCAAGGCGTCGCATTCACTTCTAAACCGTACTTAAACCCAAAACCTGTCCCACAAGCTAAAGCCTATAATATTCTGTGCATGGAACCTGAGCGAGGGCATTCTTCACCATTGTGATGGCCTGCGAAGTACTCACTAACGTAGGTTGTGACAACACCCTCTGGGTCGACTGAATCACACCCGAGTTCTGCGATAACCAACTTTATTTCAACAACGTAAACTACAAATTCGTTCTTAAGCTACCTGTTCTATGTGCGGATCTAGAGGAATTAAAATGTATAGGGTGTTTATGCACTGCGGGCCGTCAGATAAATTGTATGAACACTTTTATACTGATTTCAGTTTGAATAATGGATATTAGCTATCCGGAATGTCAGCAGTGCATTTGCACCATTAATATATGATTATGATAATTTATACTTATTACCGTGCACGGGTTTTATCATATTTATGTGTGAGTACTGATTTTAGTATTTACTTGTATGAACTTGATAATCTCCCTCCCCGCATGTATGAACGTTACCGGGGCCTTTATTAGTGTGCGTCTGACGCAATCAGATAGAAAATTCGCAATAATCACTCATAAACATGAATTATCTTACCAGTTTTGTGAAAAATTTTAATATAATTTTGTCACTGTTGATACAAATAGGCTTAGGGCCAATTTCACCAAACTGTTCATAATCGGACATTAGTAAATAAGCCATGAAAATAAACATCGATGTTTAATGGTATTTACGTTCATTAACTAACATGGTATGGTAAAATTAGGTCTAAGACCTAGTTTCACCATACCATGTTACTTAGTTTATTCTTCTGTTAAAATGTTAACGCCACGTTAAGAGTAGCGAGTGTTTCACCATGTGCTAATCCATGATTAAATATCTTAATTCTGAACATCGATGTTTATTTTAATGACTGATTTACTATTGTCCGATTATGGACAGTTTGGTGAAATTGGCCCTTAGTCTACATTTAGTTTAGTAACCCATACGTTAAGTTAATAAAGCGACAATTGCTATATTATTATTAAATTGAAAGCCGAATTTACACGCAACATAATAAAAAAAATGTGTGATCCCCGGAAATTTTGAAATTAGTTTTTTTAGATTGTATCATTTATTAATCAATCAATCAATAATTGAGGGATTCTCGATATACTTTTAGGGTTTGGTTTGAAAAACCATTGATTTTTCGTGTTGTCTTTAATTCATCTTTTAGATACATCAGACCCTTTTAAGTACCTCGTCAAAATGATATGCCAATGCTTGACCTTTATTGCTGTAGCAGAGCGTACTCTGCGACAGCAAAAAAGGCCGGCAGCAATGGCATTCCTGCGACTGCAATAAAGGGTCTTTATTGCTGTCGCAGAATATGTACTGCCCACGTATACTGCGACAGTAATCAGGCCCTTTATAGCTGTCGTACACGTAATATACGCTAATAATAAATATGAAATGTAGACGATACAACTATTAGTATCAAAATCCCTACCCCTCAAGCCCCGGTGAATCCACGAGGCGCCACCCGAATATTAGACATTTTTGCGTAGAAATTAAACTAAATCAATGCCGAATATTTTTCTTACACTGTCAATAATATTTGTAAACCATTGCCAGTGGGAAAAATGTTCGGCATTGATTTAGTTTCGTTTCTGCGCAAAAAGGCTAGTGTTCGAGGGTGGCACCACGCGGCAACGCGCCCGCTCCTATTGGAGTTACCAGTGCTTGAGAGGAAACGAGAAAACCCAGTTCACCTGTAGACGATTGTTAGACACAAAGAAGCGAAACAGAAAGGAAATGATAATTATTATTATTATGAGAACCCAAAAGTTACTATTAGGCATCATCTGGAACTATTAGTAAGAATTTGAAGCCAAGATTATTAGCACAGTATAACAATCTACTCCATACAGCCAGTTCACGCGTTATACAAAACTTCTATTTTCTAGCGAGGTCATAAAACGTGGGAGAGAGATGACACGAGACTAAATAATCACCGTCCTGCTCGTACGTTTTATGACCGCAGCTGCCGCGAGTCTTGTCGTTGTTTTGATCTTTGACATCGTATTCTAGTATCGTCTTATATCTTTTCAGGTAAATATTTACTATTTTAACTCTCAAACAAATTCAAATAATCCCAACTATAAATGACATCCCAAGTTACAATAAAGCAACTTGTGACGCAATTACCTACCGCTTCTTCCCTTTGCGTTGACCGACTATATGGAGTAAGACTAAACCTGTGAGTGTTAGCTACTTGATTTGAGAGTAACCTGTATAATTTGCTGTTGGGTTATCGCCTCTGTTGCCTGCGTAATAAGGCTGTTAAGCGTCGCCTCGTCCAGGCCTCCTGGGTTGTTCACCTTTTTGGCATAACATTTATGTTTTAAAACCTTTTTTGTTGATTGACACTGACGCTAAGCACAGGACATTTTTTTTTTTTTTTTTTTTTTTTTTTGTTGGGTTATAGTGTAAAGTCGCCAGTGCTTTTAGAGAATTCATTTAACTCTTCAACAAAATGCGTCGAAGTTCAGCCCCGTATTAATAGAAAACAAAAGTTGCGCAATATTGTTGCAGCAACAAGATTTTGTGTTGCTGGAAACATGAGCCACACACATTCTGCATGTAATGTTGCCCGCAAAATGTTTACAGCAACACAAAAACGTGTTGGCAAGTTTTGTTTACCATAAATCCGATTTCTAGCAAACAAACATATTATTACATACAGTATGACAACGTTTAAGATTCCATCGTTTATATTCGGAAAAACCGAAATATAGCGAATAAAATGGGACTATCGACCAATAGAAATTTAATTATATTCTCACCTATAGTTTTTGCGCTCTAGCATGGTGCGGGTGACATTTGACGAACTGTTCCTTTTCAATCTTGAACGTTATCGCGATTTACAATCATGATTTAATATTTTAGCTGCACCCTAAATATCATAATCGTAAAATACGGATTCAATAATAACTGTAGTAAATTAAATGAATCATCCTGCCAACATGTTATTATCTAAAAATAAAATCAAATTTAAAGAAAAATTAAGCAAAGTGATAGACGTGTAACGTAACGCCATAGACATGTAACGTAACGCCATAGACATGTTTAGTGATGTGATGTATTGCTATTATGGGTTTTTATAGATAGTCGATATTTTTTTTAGAAAAAGAAGTTTACTGTCTGTATTTTTAAATTTTTGTTGTTAAACATCTATAGAGTTAAATTAGCCGAAAAAATTATAAAATAAAAAAAAAAACATTTTTTTAAATAAGTATCGGTAGTGCTTTGAATGAGATTTTTTAAAGTTGTGTATTAAATACATATTTTAAAATAAATTTCATAATAATATGATATATCAAAGACATTTTTAAAATTATTAAGAGATCGAGATTTTTGCTGTAAGCATCGTTATCGATAAAATTGAATTGTGCATATTGTCACTGACCTAGTCATGCCATACTGGCATGTGTCACCCGCACCATGCTAGAGCGCAAACAAACAAATGACTATAGATTGTCGAGAATCGCAAATGCGATTGGTCCAATTAAACAATCCAATTATCTAGTCCAATTATTTGCCGAATTAAATAATTCGGCAAAGTTCGGTTTTTCCGAAGATAAACGATGTAACCTTTGAACCTTGTCGTACCAACGTAACAAATAAAACCACATTTAACTTTTGATTATTATGAATCCATTATTGGCCATAATTCTTTTAATATTATACAGGGTTACTGGTAACTCGACGTATTCCTTGCAGGACGTCATAGTAGGGTTAAAATGCAGCAAATTAGGCCACCAAATGTTCTACCGAAATTCAGTAGTTTTTGAGTTAATTCGATTTTTAGCTTTTTTATGAAAAATCCCAGATTAAATCATTTGGAGCCAATTTAAAAATGATTTACGGCGCGACTGTACTGAAATTTAAGTTAACATCATAGCTGACGCCGTAGCAGATCCTTGTTAATAATTCAAAGTTCAAAAATGCCAAAAACTTTGGCAAATATCACTAAAGAAACATTTAGTTTTTTGTGAATTTTGCTATTACTTCATACAAAATGTTGTCTAGTGAAAATAAAAATTACTACGCCTGATGTACAAATTACTAGGAAAATATCCTTGTCTTATCAGCTATTCAGAAAGGTATGATTGTCAATACTTTTGCATGTGTGACAGGGAAAGAATGAGTTTTATGAGGAGCAGGTAAAATTGCGAGACGGTCAACCTATTGTTTCATATTCGTATTATTCGTAGTTTTTACCTGCGCTTGAACCCCAAACACTCGGCAAGCTTTGTGATTGGTCACTATTGTTCTCCCGGCATGACACGGGGTGCGACTTTACAAAATCTGGTCGTCAGAGTCAGTTAGTTTCAACTCTACGTCGCGCAAGCTCGTGTTTTGTTATCTGGCTATTTCCTTAACTGATACTGCGTATCTTGCTCTTGTGCTGTGCTGTGCCTTCATAGTGCTGACTATGGCTGCATATTCTAACCTTGAATACGCTGACATAATGTACTGTTACGGACTTAGTGACGGTAACGCTGCTCAGGCGCGGAGAGAATATCAACTTCGTTTTCCCAACCGCCGACTCCCACACGTTAGTGTTTTTGGATCGACTTATCGGCGATTATCTGAAACTGGCAGCGTCCAAAGAAGCAGGCAAATTGACACTGGTCGTTTTCGGAGATACACGGCTGAGGACGAAGAGCTGATTCTTCAACGTTTTATTGACGACCCCAACATATCGACAAACATCGTAGCGCGTGAGCTTGCTATGTCACAGTGGAAAGTCTGGTCTGTAGTTCACTTATCAGGCCGACATCCATACCACTATCAACCTGTCCAGTCATTAGAAGAGGGAGATCCGCCAAGACGGCTTGAATTTTGTCGTTTTATGCTAAATGCCGACGCCGAAAGCGAAAACTTTTTAAAAAACATTCTGTGGACCGATGAGTCATGTTTTGACCGTGATGGTATCACAAATTACCACAACTTACATTACTGGGCACCGAAGGCAGAAGCAAATCCTAAGAAACTGAAACCAACCGCATCCCAGCGTAGATTCTCGCTTAATGTTTGGATGGGTATTATCGACGACAAATTAATTGGCCCACATTTTTTACCCCAAACATTAAATGGGGAACTTTATGAAGATTTCCTAAGAAATCATTTAACACCACTGCTCACGGATGTACCGGAAGACAGAAGAGCAAACATGATGTATCAACATGACGGATGTCCAGCCCACTTCCGAATCACAATTCGACAATTGCTGGATGAAACCTACCCAAACCGATGGATAGGGCGCGGTGGGCCAATTCCGTGGCCTGCACGTAGCCCTGATCTTACGCCACTAGACTTTTACGTCTGGGGTCATATGAAAGACCTAGTTTATGTGACCCCAGTAAATTCAATTGAAGAACTAAGGGAGAGAATAAGAGATGCAGCGGACCAGATGAGGGCAACAATCACATCAAGAATCACAAAAACTGAAGTGAGGAAGCGAATAAGAACGTGTATTAGAAACCGAGGGCAGCACATCGAACAAGACGTGTGAAAGTGTAGTAAAAGTTTTTAAACTGATATTTTATTATTAAAAATAATGCTAATATTCACGAAATAGTTTTATTGATTTTCCGAATAATCACCTTTTTGTGAGACGCACATAATGTAGTCCTTAACTTTGTATTAACTTTCATACCTTTCTGAATAGCTGATAAGACAAGGATATTTTCCTAGTAATTTGTACATCAGACGTAGTAATTTTTTTTTTCACTAGACAACATTTTGTATGAAGTAATAGCAAAATTCACAAAAAAACTAAATGTTTCTTTAGTGATATTTGCCAAAGTTTTTGGCATTTTTGAACTTTGAATTATTAACAAGGATCTGCTACGGCGTCAGCTATGATGTTAACTTAAATTTCAGTACAGTCGCGCCGTAAATCATTTTTAAATTGGCTCCAAATGATTTAATCTGGGATTTTTCATAGAAAAGCTAAAAATCGAATTAACTCAAAAACTACTGAATTTCGGTAGAACATTTGGTGGCCTAATTTGCTGCATTTTAACCCTACTATGACGTCCTGCAAGGAATACGTCGAGTTACCAGTAACCCTGTATAACACTAGCTGCGCCCCGCGGTTTCACCCGCGTAGACCGGGATAAAAATTAACGGTATGAAAAATAGATGTTAGCCGATTCTCAGACCTACTCAATATGCTCACAAAATTTCATGAGAATCGGTCAAGCCGTTTCGGAGGAGTACGGGAACGAACATTGTGACACGAGAGAGAAATATAAGATTATTCACAATAACAGATTTGGGATGAACATACCGTCAAAGTAAGAGGTCCCCCTCCGGTTGGTCCTTGAACTATTATAATAGTTTTCTGCATCATATTCCCTGGGATATTTTGGGCGATATAACTTATACCACCTGCAATAAAAGAACGTTTAATTAGCACATCAGTTACACGTCATCTTCTTGCCCTTATCCCATGTTACGTGGGATCGGCGCAACACATTTTCTTCTCCCATTCTCCCCTGTCAACCGTCACGCTCCCTCGCTCGCTCGCTCCCTTCTCTTTCATATCATTCCTCACACATTCCATCCATCTTTTCTTTGATCTTCCTCTCCCTCTCCATCCATCGACATGTATATTCATCGCTCTTTTAGTCACATGCGTTTCGTCCCTCCCTCCTCATCACATGCCCATACCAAGCCAAACGATTTCCTTTCAACTTTTCCGTCACTGGCGCCACTTTCAAACTTCCACTTATATACTCATTTCTTACTTTATCCACTCTCGTCACTCCACACATCCATCTCAACATTCTCATCTCCGCTGCATGCAATCTTATTTCATCCGTATTCTTCACGGCCCAGCATTTCGATTCATACAGTACGACAGGTTTTATCACGGACTTGTAAATTTTCCCCTTTAACTTGAGGGGCATCCGTGGGTCGCAAGTTGTTCTTGTGACCTGTCGCTATTACATCCATCCTGAGTTGATGTGCACCGTCACATCAATTACACGTGTAACCGTGTAAATTATGTTACAAAGACACGCACAGTATATTATGTTATGCAGTGTACCGTATTTTTACCTCACAAAGCGATACGCGTTTTACTTGTAGTAGAGACTAGCTTTTGCCAGCGGCTTCGCCCACGTGGATGTCGGAGAATATCCCACGGGAACGTACTACCAGGAACTCCTTCCTTATTCCTTGTCTACATTATAAAGGGAACCTCTGTGTAAAATGTCAGCTTTCAGGTCCAAGAGTTTGTGCTGGGCGTTGATGATTCAGTCAATCAATCAGACAGTCAGTGAGTCAGTCAAGACTTCTCTTTTTATTTATATAGATAGATGAACCATTCTAAAAATGAACGCCCTTCCACAAAACGTGATTATTTCAATGTGTGAGAGGAAATACTTATTGCAACACTTTACTTGTGTGCGTGCGGCGACTTTACTGTAAACATGGACTCGTTGCCGCACTTGGAGGTCAACTAATCGTGCGATCAGTCCAGGTACTAGCATTGTACGGCGGGGAGCGCGCGCTTTGCGTGGAACGACACGTTCGCTGTCACGCATTCGTGTTATTTATATACTAGTTGGCCGACAAATCAAGCTGTTCGGCGTTTGGGCAAGTCGGGTAGGTACCGTTAACATAAAAAAAAACCTGTGTTATTGTGAATATTTTTAGGTATGTTATAGTCTGTAAGATATTCTTTTAGTTTAGTTGTTAACCGTACTCGCCGGTGACTGAGTAACCAACGACAAAGAACAATTATGTGTATTGCGTCTATACACCTTCTTTGCTTGTGAGCATAACCGCTGTGGAGGGGCGTTCATTTTTAGAATGGTTTATCTCTAATAAAGTGTACAAACACGCTGTGAATGCGTGCGTGGACACGAGTATCGTCCGCGCATAAAACACACACTTTCGATTTTGCCTCGTAAACAATATAGTTTTTTTTTTTTTTTTTTAAACGAATACACTCCTCCTTCGACTCCCATAGAAAAAGATAATACAGTCATTGACTGATAAAACGTGTCAATTATGACAAAAAGGACACTACGACAGTACCTTGAGCATTGCTTGGTGTTGCTATGATCTGCATTGGCTGCTGCATGTACTGCGTGGGTTGTGTTGATATTGTTTTCTCTGCAAGCCAAACACAAAAAATATCTAGAGTGAAACTTACTAAAGTATTTTAAAAAATCTGACTTTACGGAAAAGGAAAATAACGTATAATAGGCTCGTCCCATTACATGGGACTTTAACATAACTGGCGAAATATAGGTGTATGTACTATCGACAAACGCCAGGCTTTTCCAAAATTTCGAAACAATTTTGCTTGCAAGCTGCAATTGTAGGACAAGCAAAGAACCATAGGGCTAGGGTGAATCAACCAACCAACAAACCAACTTTAATGTGTAGAGGCGTCCGTTTTATCGATAGTACCACAGTCTATACATCATACAGTCGACCGACGAAGCCCGAGCTGCATACGAAGTTCGGCGAACCACGTAGGCACTCCGGCTCTCGTCGGACGACTGTATGATACAATGATGTTATATAGTACTAGATCAGTAGTGTACGGCGCCGATGCGTCACTACATCGTATATGTCCGTTTAGTTGTCAGCTGAACGTCAAATGAGCGATTGCTTAGCGATAAAAATAATAAAATAGTGGAATGTGCGGTTAAAATTTGTATGTCACGGTCTGAAAAGATTGATAAGGCAAGTGGTACATTTCACAAGTAACTTTGCTGATTTTTCTTCAGATTATCCAAAAAATTATCAAACATTGTTTTTGTCATCAGTGTTACCAGAAAAAACGATTTTGATTTTGCCCTACTTTTGGGAGTTTAGTGAATGACGAATGTATGTTCCTGTAAGTCTAAATTATTATTGTAGTCTGTATGGATTAAACATACTGTACAGTACCCAAACACTCACTAAATGGAAGACACGACATACATGTCACGTGTATGTCGAAGTAAATCACCACTTCCTACACCAAAATTAATTTTATTAGTAATAAATAATTAATCTTATACGTAGTGAGTTTGTATTTATAAATGTAAAATTATAGATTGTTTATGATCTCATTGCGTTAAATAGTGTTGTGCTGTAAAAATAAATTGGTTCATTTTCAATTAAAGTAAATTATTAAATAGAATTGTTAAATTACGATCAAATACCTACAAATTAGTTTAGAAATCCAAGATACCTTTCAGAATTTTTAAGATTGACAAACTTATCTAACTCGGTAGTGAATCCCAGAACTATCGTCGTAATTTCTAATAAATGTCCTTTTTGTTTTTATTATTATTAAAATGGATCGAAACAGACTATAGTAGTTTATGTTATTTCATCGCAACGTACATTCATCATAAAAACGTCAAAAGGTGCAGTACGAGACAGTGATCTCTTGTTTTCCAGGGTAGGTTCCTAGGGCGCGCCACAATTGCGGCGAGAATTCCCCTCTTTGAGGAGTGGTTGGAGAGGCGCCACGGCGTCCACACCTTCCGCCTAATGCAGGTCCTCACGGACACGGTTGTTTCGGGAGGTTCCTATTCCGGATAAGGCGGTAGGAAACGCCCGGGAATCACCAATGTGTGGATCGCCCGGAGGACACGGTGGAGCATACAGTGGAGGTCTGCCCGGCTTGGGCGGAGCACCACCGTGTCCTCGCGGAGGCGATCGGCGTCGATTGTTCTATTTCGGAATTCAGATGAATCCGGAAAAAATCTTACTTAGAAAGATGTATTGATGATTTTTATGGTTAAAATAATGTAAATACATAGTTCTTATTGTCTCGAATCATATTTTGATTACATAAGCTACAACTTAACAGTGACCTGCAAATTGCAAAAAAACGCATGAAAATTTGTATTTCGCGGGCTACCACAGCGGGTCCCCCTTAATTAATTTACGATTTAAATTTATTTTGTGTAAATGATTGTCATAGACATAGAAATAATATCATTCCATTTTAAACAACAGTCATTTGACACAAATCTTAATAGTTTTTAAATATATGTCGACGCGTCAAATTAATTATAGTTTGTAATTACTTACTAATTAAATAATTCAGTTTAATCAAACCAATTTGAAAATCCTATAATCGCTTAGTAGCTTTTCTGAGCATTATTGTCAATTCATTTGATTTTGTAATTTTAATTATGATGTTTTAGATGGTCAATAGACAAAGTTTATAAAACTACAAATTAAGATGTGAGTTACATAAAACTATTTATTACCTAAACCATATTGTTAATTCATATTATGATTTGTAAACATCAATCGGTGTGTTTTTATCTAACTGAAGTAACATTTCATTAAAATAACATTGAAACTAAAATGGCGTCCATATTGCTACGCTTGATAAAAACACATCCGAATTAAAATAAGAAAGCTAAAATTTATATTCAGGTTTTAAAATTACTAATAAATTGAGTTAGTATTTGTCGATTTATAATAACGATTATATTCGTCACTAATTGTTTGGTTTAAAATGTTAAATATTTAAGCAAGTTCCGGTGGCGCGGTCGGCCATGTTGTTTTCTTTCGGTGTTATTACAAAACGAGGTTTTTCTTCGTCATGGTTTAAACCATCGAGCCAGTTTTTGTAATATGAACCTAGCTTTGATAGAAATACAGTTCTTTATACAAAACTGACAACTTAGTCCGGTACCAAGTTGTCAGTTTTGTAAAACTGACATCTTAACGTGTCAGAATAAAGCTCAAAATTCAAAAAAGGGTCCATGGTTTAAACCTGGGTTTGAAGATGAACCTTGTTTTGTAATAAGACGGTTTGAGTTTAGGTTGGATGGTTGAAAAATGTTTTTTTGAGTGCCACTTCGGCCGCTGAAATTGTAGAGAGTAGAAGACTCTGGGGATCCTGTGAGTAAATAGTTTTTATAGTTTGAAATTGTTGTGCTTTAAAATATTATTATTTTAATTAAGAGCATACGTTAGTGTACCAAATTATAAAGTGTTATTCTGTTGTTTGGTGTTTTCATTATCCTGCAATGTCTGAGAATAATATCGAGAGTAGTGACGTCAGCAATGCTGACGTCACTCTTTCTAAAAATTTAAGTGGGAGTGTTCCGCCGTTATATAATATTTACGTTTACGCATAATTTTTTTCTTCCTACATAAATAAATAAATAATAAATAATAAATTTATTTCATATAGCATATTTGGCTTACAATGCCTGTCGAGGAGTCTCCATTTAGGCATATAAAATGCCTGTAGTTGAAGGCTCCGCTCTTCCCTTACATTAGAAACTTACGAGTACAAATAGGTATATGTATAAAGAAACAAAACAAGGAAAAAATGCGATCAATTTATACGAGTGTGTGCGGGATTTATTTGTGTGCGTGTGTATGTGTATGTGGGGGTGTGTTTGTGTATGAGGGGGTGTGTTTGTGTGTGTAGGTATGTGTGTGTGAGAGATTGTGGGTGTACATGAGTGACTAAAAAAGCAAATAACATCACTCTTATAATAATATTATTAAGTCACACGTTGCAGAAGTAACTCTACGTCATTATAGTTTAAAGTGTGAAGCCATGCTATTAACTTCTTTTTACATTCATATTTTTTTTTATCATAAATATATATTAATTTATTAATAAGCGCTCAGCTTTTTTATACAATAAAATTATTAATTTATTAATTTTATTGTATAAAAAAGCTGAGCGCTTTTTATATTGTCTACTGGCAAATTCTGTCCTAGTTGGGGGAACGTTTACTATGCAGTGTTTATTTCTTTCATGTACCTAACACTTGTCAATTTCTTTAAATCTTTAATCTATTGAAAGTTTCATAATACAACCTTTCATAATAATTGATTCAATAAAAACCTTCATTAAATTCTGGGAAAAGTATGTTGATCATTGGCAACTCTGGCCGTTTTTCTGATAACAATGTCTTGTCTCATTCCAACGTAATTAGTTTGACGGTAGAAGAAGTGAGACAAACATAGATTATTTTGACAGATTGACATTTTATGTATCCGTTTCAAAGCTACGTCTTTAAAATCGTAAGTGGGTACGTTTTTTTGTAAATTTTAGTAGGACGCTGCGCCTCTAGTATAATATAACCTCATTGGTATGATGTATAGACTGTGATAGTACTGTAATGTATTAAGGTATACCTTAATATCGTAGAGGTATACCTCTACCTAATCCTTTGGGGAATATGATACGTATGTTAAATAATTAAGGTTACAAGGGCACAGTTGCATAATACATTATAAATGATATTTTGATCAAATTAACTACGAAGAGCAAGTCAGACATAAATTCATTACCTTGAAGTATAAGCTGTCCAGCCTGTGAAGCAATGATGTTCTGAACATCCATGGGTTGCACTTGCAACATTGGCTGTTGCATTTGTAACGTTTGCTGTTGAAACAAGAAGAAATCATTTTTATACTTACAAGTTTTCGTTCTGAAATGAACTCTTAGCTTAGCTACTACTTACCGAATAAATTCAAAAATGGTACAGAATTTACATGAAATTATCTGCCAAGTAAGTTACTAGGAACTTAATCGTAGGTTCAGTTTCCGCCAGAAGGAAAAATCCTCGCGATGCTCGAGCACTTCTTAAATTTCACTCAATAAATAATTACTGATGTTAATATCGCTTGGTGTCTGCGTCGAATTTTATACTTAAAGTCAATATTGATACAGTTACTTATTCAGTGAAAAAAAAAGCGCTCGAGTATCCGCGAGTATTTTTCCGCTTGGTCTGTGGCTTGGTGGTAACTGACCCTAAGGCTCGATTCGATGTGCCATCGCTAAACTTTCCGGTGAATCACTTTTCAACCTTATCGCGTTAGTAATAAGGTTGAAAAGTGGTTCACCGCAAAGTTTCGCGATAGCACATAATCATAAACGCCCGGAGACTGTAGTTAATTATTAGGCAATAGTATTACCTGCATCGTAGCTCCCTGAACTTGTAACGTAGGTTGTTGAACCTGGAGTGTCGGTTGTTGCACCTGCATCGGAGGCTGTTGCACCGACATTGTCGGTTGTTGAACCTGATATAATAAAACTCATTGTTATCTTGCGGTTGAGATGTAAAACTTGTTGCTATTAAAATAGAGTACATTTTCATTATTTAGCAGAGTTTTTCAATGGCCGATAGTATTATTCGTAGACAAATGCAACGCACCAAACGGTTTTTAAAGGTAATAATGTATATTTTTTTTTGTATCCAGTGTTGTAATTTGTATAAAATTAATCGATAAGTATTTTTTTTTTAACATGGTGTTTAATATACAGGGTGAAATTGAATTCTCTTAAGGGGTCATTGTACCCATAATTATGAACAACATTTACTATGGGACCAAACCTGAAATCGCGAAAAAAAATCTGCTGTTCCCTACATTTTAACGAGTTATGCGAGCATAAATGTAGAGAACAACAGTTTTGTTTTGCGATTTCAGATTAGGTCCCATAGTAAAAGTTGTTCATAATGATGAGTACAATGACCCCTTAAGAATCCTCTTATTGAATTCATGGGCATCCGCCCATGAATTCAATTTCACCGTGTAGATTCTTGATAAACCGATAAGTCTTACCTGTAGAATAGGTTCTTGTATGATGACTGAATGTTCACCAGCAGCCATCAAAACCGACGGTTGAATCATTTCAACAGACTCTTGTTTCGGTGGCAACTGGTTACAACAAAATATATTAATATTTTGTTAAGAATTACCAATATTGCTAGAAAAGCAACTACACAGACTACTCCTACTACTACTTCAAAAATACTACTTCTAAACCACAGGTCACACTGGGAACGAAGCTAAGTTCGTTTAGCTTCGCTCATGCACTACTGCGTATTTTCATACTTCGCGGTGTAAACCTGTCTATGCAAACACGCGGTAGCTACATGTGCGAACCTAAACGAACTTAGCTTCGTTATAAAACAACATTGAGAACGGGTCTTCTCGCGATATTCCTTTTTACGAGGTAAACAGGTTTTATAATGTGAACAAATCGCGAAAGTTTAAAAAGTTTTTAGCTTCGTTCCCAGTATGACCTGTGTAGACATCTAAAAGCCAAAAGTATAGAAAAAGCTTCTAAGCTATGCAATAACTAGAACAGTAACTAAGAAATAGGGATAATAACTAAAAAAAATTTTTTTGTTCTTCATCAATCTGCCTAGCCTTTTCCCACTATGTTGGGGTCGGCTCCCAGTCTAGAACCAGAACCAACCAGACCACACCATCAGATACAGCTGAATTTTACATGGAGCGACTGCCAGTCTGACCTCCACAACCCAGTTACTGGGTAACTGGGTTGGTGGCTTGGAAATACTGGTTGTCAAACTTTCGGGCTTCTGACGACCCATAATGATTGTCAAAGATCCACGAATGACAGCCGGGACCACCGGCTTAACGTGCTTTCCGAGGCACGGAGGGTTCCCGGTATATAAAGATGTTTACCCATCCACGGACCAACCGCGGCAAGCGTAGCTTAACCCGATCGATCGACCCGTGCGGCTGTTATTACTTAGCCAAGGCCGCCCATAATCACAATGTTACTAAATACACTAACACATATAGCTACTCTCCTTAACCTCTCAAACGCAAATTATTTACTAATTTTTAAACCCAAAACCCCCAGGGGGAGGGGGGTTAGTTGCGAACCCCATAGGTTCACAACTACTTAGGATGATTTTTTTTTCCATCGGATGATGTTTTTTTTACGTTTATATTAGGTTGGGGAAAAAGTCTTTTCGCATTATAGTATGTATGAACTTAAAATAAAATCTCTTTGGCTATACTATTTGTATCTGGCTGGTTTTGGTATCATTGAAAGTTTAAATTTTAAAGAACATAATTCCAAATTCAAATTAGGGGAATGTGTTATTTTCATTTGTTTTTCGTACTGTCAAGATGAGTGAATCTAATAAAGAAATTCGATACATTTTATAATTTTACTACAAAAAAGGTATAAATGCAACGCAAGCCGCAAAAAAAATTTCGATGTTTATGGACCCAGTGCAGTGTCTGTGAGAGTAGCACAAATTTGGTTTAAGCGTTTTCAATCCGGAAATTTTGATGTCAAAGATGCACGTCGCTCTGGTCGCCCTATTACGGATAAAATGGATGCCATTTTTGAAAAAGTGGAGCAAGATCGGCATATCAGTAGTTACGACGTAGCTGAAGAACTGGGAATTGACCACAAAACAGTTTTGGCGCATTTGAAAAAAACTGGGTACACAAAAAAGCTCGATATTTGGGTACCTCACGAGCTCACTGAAAGAAACCTAATGAACCGTGCACTCATTTGCGATTCTTTATTACGACGTAATGAAACCGAACCATTTTTGAAGAAGCTGATAACTGGTGATGAAAAGTGGATCACGTACGACAAGAACGTGCGAAAAAGGTCGTGGTCAAAGGCCGGTCAGGCTTCACAGACTGTGGCGAAACCAGGGTTAACTCGCAACAAGGTGATGCTGTGTGTGTGGTGGGATTGGAAGGGCATAATTCATTATGAGCTGTTACCACCAGGCAGGACTATCGATTCTGAACTCTACTGCGAACAACTGATGCGATTAAAGCAAGAAGTTGAGAGAAAGCGGCCGGAATTAATCAACAGAAGGGGTGTGGTTTTTCATCATGATAACTCTAGACCTTACACATCTTTAGCCACTCAGCAAAAATTAAGAGAGTTTGGCTGGGAGGTGTTAATGCATCCGCCGTATAGTCCTGACCTTGCACCTTCAGATTTCCACCTGTTTCGGTCTCTTCAGAATTCTTTAGGCAGTGTCAGGTTATCATCACGAGAGGACTGCCAAAACCACTTGTCGCGGTATTTTGATCAGAAGTCCCAAAATTTCTATAGCAGTGGGATCATGTCCCTACCTACAAAATGGCAAAAAGATATCGAACAAAATGGTACCTACATACTTTAGATAAATGTAAATAATGTGTATTAAAAAATGTTTTGAATTTTCTTAAAAAATGCGAAGAAACTTTTTCCCCAACCTATTATTATATAATATATAAGCTTATATACCTATTATGTAAAGGGTTTTTCCTTATGCACACATGGCCCTCAAAGGCCAACTGCACCCCATTTGGGGTTGGGCATTGGGGGCTTTGAGGGATCAAGTAGGCTACTTTCAATTCTAATAGGCTACCTTGAAGACAGATAAATTATTTCTAACTAAAAAATCTACAAAACAAAACAGAAAGCCGACTCACGATACATATTTGCTTTAAACGAAGGTTGTAAATGTTAATATTTATGTGAGTTTGGTGTAGGTTTGGTTTTTCAAATCTACTTTGGTTTGACGTTTGTGATATCTCTTCTCTCCTATACGTACAAATCTGTGCATACAACAAACACAAAAATTTTATATTCATAAAATAAAATAATGTTAGTATCAAGACCTTAGCTCGAAGTGCTCCCAATATCGTGGAGGTAGCGTGGGGGCGCTATGGTACCCCAGAATGAACAGACATGAAATAAAGAGGGCACATTTGACTTAAACCCGGTTTCTGAATTGCTTAGTGAAGGTTTTCATGAAAAATGCATGCCACCAGTGGCGCCACTTTGACAAGAGCTCTTCCATTTCGAAAATGAATATAAAATATATTATGACTTTCGTCATTTGTTTCATTCATTCGTTCATCATTCAGTCACGACTAAAGAAAATATAGGCTCTTTGACACTTTTGACAGGTGCCCGGACCTGACGTCTCAGTGCTGCCACCTAGTGAACGTCATTTCACAAAACCCTCTTTAGAGTTTGAACAGTACTCCACTTCAGTAACCGGGTGTAAAGCTTTGGTTTCCTAGGAAAGCGGCCGTGACGGCCGTCATAAAAATCTGTCATTTTTAGGGTTCCGTACCTCAAAAGGAAAAATGGAAGCTTTACAGGATCACTTCGTTGTCCGTCTGTCAGTCTGTCAAGACCCTTTTCCTCAGGAACGGGTGAAGGTATCAAATTGAAATCAATATCAAATACGTAGGTCTATGGTCCCTTGGAGTTCTAAAAACATCAAGCTTCTAAGGCAACGCAATAAAAAAATACGGTCATTTATGCGACATATTTTGATACTAGCAAGTAAATCAAAACTTATAGTGTACTTCCCATTGTACTAGAATCATGAAATTTGGCAAGAAGCAAGGTCTCACAGCACAAGTAAAGGAAAAAGTCCGAAAATTGTTAATTTGTAATTTAATCACATAAAAAAATTGGGATTACAATGTTAAGTTTGTTTTTGGGATAAATTCTTTTCAACTACGGAACCCTTCATTGTGCGTGGTCCGACACGCACTTGTCCGGTTTTTTCATTAGTATTTTGATATTAAGTCAAACCCCCAAAGATATAAATCCCTAGATTTGCCCTCACCGTATTTAGTCAAAAGAAAAAGTTTCCATACTGAGAACAGTGAGCTCAGAACATTATTAAACAGCGTTTCCATGATAATCAAGTGAAGTTACTGCGTCATTGCGTGTCAGAGGTGTCAAAACGAAACAAAAATTCGACTATCTTTTGACGCGGTAGGGCGAATCTAACGATTTAAATCTTTGCCGCTGTCATAATTTTCATGATAGTCGTCACTGCGGGTGTTAAGTGCGGCCACCACTTTCGTAGAAAAGCGTAGTCCGGCTGTCGAGAGAATGCGTTCCTGACACCTATCATTTTCGTACTAACGAATATGTGTTTTGCGAATTTGATCCTTATTACAACTAGAAACTGCCCAACTGACAGATGTCAGAAACGCGTTCTCTCGACAGCTGGACTGTAAGCCCGGTTTCTGAATCGCTTAAGTAGAGTTTGACAAGTTCTCAACTTCAAATTCTCAATTCAGAAACCGAGTGTTAGTAATATTGACACACATTGAATAACATGAAGGACTAAGTGCGGAAACCAAATCCTTAACATAGAACATATTAGGTTGGGGAAAAAGTCTTTTCGCATTATAGTATGTATGGACTTAAAATAGAATCTCTTTGGCTATACTATTTGTATTTGGCTGGTTTTGGTATCATTGAAAGTTTAAATTTTAAAGAACATAATTCCAAATTCAAATTAGGAAAATGTGTGATTTTTATTTGTTTTTCGTACTGTCAAGATGAGGGAATCTAATGAAGAAATTCGATACATTTTAAAATTTTACTACAAAAAAGGTAAAAATGCAACGCAAGCCGCGAAAAAAATTTGCGATGTTTATGGATCCAGTGCAGTGTCTGTGAGAGTAGCACAAATTTGGTTTAAGCGTTTTCAATCCGGAAATTTTGATGTCAAAGATGCACGTCGCTCTGGTCGCCCTATTGCGGATAAAATGGATGCCATTTTTGAAAAAGTGGAACAAGATCGGCATTTCAGTAGTTACGACGTAGCTGAAGAACTGGGAATTGACCACAAAACAGTTTTGGCGCATTTGAAAAAAACTGGGTACAGAAAAAAGCTCGATATTTGGGTACCTCACGAGCTCACTGAAAGAAACCTGATGAACCGTGTACTCATTTGTGATTCTTTATTGCGATGTAATGAAACCGAACCATTTTTGAAGAAGCTGATAACTGGTGATGAAAAGTGGATCACGTACGACAAGAACGTGCGAAAAAGGTTGTGGTCAAAGGCCGGTCAGGCTTCACAGACTGTGGCGAAACCCGGGTTAACTCGCAATAAGGTGATGATGTGTGTGTGGTGGGATTGGAAGGGCATTATTCATTATGAGCTGTTACAACCAGGCAGGACCATCGATTCTGAACTCTACTGCGAACAACTGATGAGATTAAAGCAAGAAGTTGAGATAAAGCGACCGGAATTAATCAACAGAAGGGGTGTGGTTTTTCATCACGGTAACGCTAGACCTCACACATCTTCAGCCACTCAGCAAAAATTAAGAGAGTTTGACTGAGAGGTGTTAATGCATCCGCCTTATAGTCCTGACCTTGCACCTTCAGATTTCCACCTGTTTCGGTCTATTCAGAATTCTTTAGGCAGTGTCAGGTTATCATCACGAGAGGACTGCCAAAACCACTTGTCGCGGTATTTTGATCAGAAGTCCCAAAATTTCTATAGCAATGTGATCATGTCCCTACCTACATGATGGCATAAAGTTATCGAACAAAATGGTACCTACACACTTTAGATAAATATAAATAATGTATATTAAAAAGTGTTTTGAATTTTCTTAAAAAATGCGAAGAAACTTTTTCCCCAACCTATTAGAATATTAAGAACCAAATAAATACTTACTGGGTCAATGACATGTTGTACATCACTTAAGCCCCATATTCATGGTTAGCCACATTTTAATAAAAGTTGTGCAGTATTGTTGCAACAACATCTTTTTTTTTTCAGAATCACACTATGATGTGTAGCATGTTATCCGCAACAACACAGAAAATGTTACTGACACTGCTTTTGTTTTCCATAAATATATACAGGGTCAAATTAAATTAGTTAGCCAAACTTTGCAGATGTGATGGGTATCAACATTTAAACACGGTAAAATCAAAATGTTGTTTTTTTGGGTCAACGACCTCTGTAGTGTTGTTACTTGAAGTACGAGTTGAGAAAATCTCTTATCTGTGAAGTTAACACAAAAAATGATTTTTTAAACTGACATTTCAAGTTACTACAAAAATCATCTAATTAATTTAATTTTTGTTTTATCGTGTTTAGATACCATCATGTCTGTGGAATTTCGCTAGGTAATTAATTTAATTTGTGAATAATTTTGTAAAAGATATGGCAGAGTTTTGTATGTAAAAATCACACATGTATCAAGCGACATATGGAGGTTAGTGCAACATTATAAAAAAACTAATACGTCTATATTTACCAAATCCTCTTCATCTTCCAGTGCTGAGGCTGCAAGAGCTGCATAGAGATTCGCTGCTGTTTTTGATACACTTTCTTGTGGCGCCATGTTCTAAAAAACGTTTCAGAATTATATGAATAACTAGTTAATTATTCCACTTTGCCTCACCCAACCGCCCCACCGCGCCGGTGGGGCACAGTGACTAGTAGTACTTTAGTTATAATTTACTAATATTTTCCGATTCCTTCCAGAAACTATAATGTACAAACTTACAAACAAAACCTCTTTATAATTTTAGTATAGATAAAATATTTTGTAAGTTAGCTCAGTAACATCAGGCATAAATGTAGAAATTCGTAAAAATAACTGTATGAGTAATATGAACTTATACGCATTGTATGAGTCTAAAGTAAGTATTTATGTTACGGACCATTGTTAAGGTAAAAAGGTTTGGTACCCCATGTAAGGGACGGTGCTACCCATTTTCTTTAGTCGTCTTTAACGACACCTCCGATTTACCCTTTATTACCCAAAAACAATCTCACTGTCCTTACATTTTTGTAAAATTCAACAACTAACCTTTTCTTCCACCTTAATTTTCTTAGCAGGTGGCTCAGTATACGAATGATCCGTAACCACAGTTTCAGTCATATCTTTATCAGTTTTTATCTGTATCTGACCTTCAGTCTTCACCTGAACCAGTTGGCCCTGTTCATTCTTGTACTGAAGAATCGGCGCTTGTAATTGGTCACTCTTCAACTGAATGATTTGACCTTGTTCGTTCTTTATTTGAATTAGCTGGCCTTGTTCGTTCTTTATTTGAAAGTATTGGTTTCCTTGGGATACTAAGCCGGAGTCAGCGTTTATTTGAATGACTGGGGTTGGGTCGGACTTGACCTGAACGATTTGACCCGTTTCTGTGATTTGGATAGTTGGAGCGTTGATTTGTGGGCCCATTTGAACGACTTGCAGTGGGGGGTTCGAGTTCTTCTTTAGCAAGTCTGCTAGCATTTTATTTTGGGCTGATTTCTGTAAAATGAAGATTAATTAACGTAAAAAAATATTGTATAATTGAGTCTAGTTTTATATTTTGTAGTAGAAAATGTTACTCACAATAGTCAGTTGTGTTTGTTCGTCTATTTGAATTTGTATTGGTTCTTCTTTCGGTACTGTAAACATTACAAATAATAAATATTAGGTATCATTATGAATGAAGGCATAAATGAGGAATAATAACTAAAATGAAAGTTTTTAATATTTACCAACGAGATCCTCTTGTTGACTTATGTGGACCTGCAAATAAAAGTATCATACAGTAAATTATAATGCAAATAGTTCTAAGTAGACGCGACTCTTTCGATGCTCTTATCGATTTTTTGAAAAAAAAAGTTACTTATACGTCATGTTTTTACCTTATCTGTGGGCGTGCTACTGGCAACACCACCTGGTGTAATCGTCGTACATTTGATCAAAGCTTCTGGGTCAACGTCCATTACCTATACGAGAAATATTGATAAGATGAAAATGTATTTTAATTTAGATCTCGATATAACCCCCAATGAGAGAATAATTACGTTTATCCTCTAGAAAGCCTGCTAGCAAGTCCAACATTGCTCTGTCTTTTAAATCGTAATAGGTAGACACTTGAAATTTTCACAGAGTGGGTACTACTATACCTGCTAAGTATACCAACAAATACTAAAAATAAAATAATTTTACGGTAGTACGGAACTCTTTGTGTGCGAGTCCGACTCGCACTTGGCAGCTTTTTTTTATATTTTTAAATTAATTAAAAAATAAATTTGTATGTGCTTGAATGTATAAAGGAGAATTATGAAGTATTATAAATACCTGGTTAGTTTGCACCACAACGGTGCTGGGATTAGCTGGTCCTCTTTGCTGACTTTGTTGTCTTTGCGCAACCTATATTCATTATAAATATTGAATTAAGTCGAAATGTGTTGTGTCCCTGATCCTACGTATAAAAGAAAAAGAAATGATAAACGAATGGATATGAAATGAAATTGAACATCGAAAAATAATGTTTGAAAAATAAATGTTGTTGAAAAAAGAAAAATAATGTTGGACAGTAAATGATGTTGAAGTTTTTACTTGTTATTTTAAAACGAACTTCCTATTAGTTTTAGTTTTTTCTTTAAGTATTAAAGAATTTGCAGCTAAGATATCTTAAAAAATAGGCCTCGTGTATAATTTAGTAAAATAATACCATTTAAATTTACCTAAATCCCTCTAAAATTGGCATAAATACTAAAAAATAAAGGCTGATTTACAGAAGTCAGAACTCCAAATGAAGTCAGAGCTGGCGCCGAGAACTGACTCTCACTGTTTCCATGCAGTCAGTAGCACGTCAGTAGACGTACTACTGACTTCAAATAAATTTACATGAAGACAGTGAGGAGTCAGTTCTGACTTGGTTCGAGTTTGGAGTCAGCTACTGACCCTGTGTAAATCAGCCATAACAATAATAAATCCATGCTCAACAAATAAGCTAGCAGAATACTCATGCCGTTTCAATCCAGTAATTTTATTGTTAGTTTATTAACTAGTGGTATTTGGCATGCTTTTCTACGCCGCTTTTACTGCCACTACTCGGCAATGTTGCCACACACAAAAATTGTTTAACTTTTTTTTTAGGCAACTGCCCCAGGTTAATTTTGGCCTGTCAGATGAGTTTTTTTTTTTTTTTTCTGGAAGCAAAGGTGTTCGTTTTTCTTTACCACGGCCTTGTTTTCAAAGCATTTAGTTAAAAAATACTTTCATACAAAACATGCTAGATCTAATAGTTCGGAATAGAACTATCAAATCTTTGTTATAACGTTCAAAAACTCAATGTAACATGCAATTTGTTAATTTTTCACTGTATTTTTGTAGTTTATACCTTTCTTCGTGATACGCACGTCACCTTTGTTCTATAGTAAATTATAGCAGAAAATAAAGTAAAAGAACAGAATTGATGAAAATAGGATGGAAAAATATATACCGAGTTAGGATCAATATAAGTAATATTCTAATAATTAATTCTCTAATTCTAAGTACCTCAAAATTAATTTTAAGAACTATAATTCATTAATATCTTTTTTTCGGCAATAAGTCGCCTTTTCAAGGAAGTAATAACAATTTGGAAGTTGAAACTTTGTTAAACTAAAAAAACACTATTTCACAGCACCTTACACACAAAACTCTTGGCATAAATAACTCAAAGAAGAAAAACATGACTGAACAACTGAACACACATTTTCGTCAACAACTCGTCAATCAAATTGAGTCCCATCGTATCAACAACTTAACTCTCGAGTCCCATCGTATTATCAACTTTACTCTCGGGTCCCATCGTATCAACAACTTTACTCTCGAGGCCCATCGTGTCAAAAACTTTACTTTCGCGTCCCACCGATCGTATGAACAACTTTACTCTCGAATCCCATCGTATCAACAACTTTACTCTCGCGTCCCACCGATCGTATGAACAACTTTACTCTCGAATACCGTCGTATCAACAACTTTACTCGCGAATCCCATTGTATCAACAACTTTACTCTCGAGTCCGATCGTATCACCAACTTTACTCTCTGTCCCAATATCAACAGCTCATCCGTACATATTCCCTACCCAGAGCCTTTATATATTATCTGTCGTCCTGTCTGTTAGAAAACTTTATTTGCTTCAACTCATTCTAAGAAAGTACGCATCCGTCCCGTATGATCCCTATAAGCCAAGAAGCAGAAGGAGCTACTTAGTCGCTCCAACTGTTGCGGTTAGATCTGTTTTTGCGAAAAGGCAGTACGCAAGGCAATCTTCCCACCTATATAATTTGCTAAATAAAAAATTAAGTATACACCCCCTGAAGCTCCGAAACTGTAACAAAGTAGTACCTGAATGACTTGAGACTAACACCTACGACGATATTGAGTCTATTGCATCTACTCTTCAATACCTTACTATAATGTGTACATTGTTAGTGGAAGGAGTTGTATTACACTTCTTCCGATCCCAAGACGCTGTCGCAGAGCTAACTTACACTAACTTAAATCTAATCTGATCTAAAGTCGAACTAAATATGCGAATTTTAACTCAAACTCTCTATACACCATCACACTCACACATACTTGTACACACCACACCAGCACGCGCATTGTTGCCTTTTTCTTTATATAACGTTCATTAATTTAGTTTCTTTTTTCTTTCTATATTTACTATTTTGTATTTATTTGCAATTATAGACAATAATACTCTTGCTTAAAACGAGACCTCTAAATCATGTATGACAAAGCACTTTGTAATTGAAATAAACATTTATATTTTATTTTTATTTTTTTACATATCCGTACAAGTTTTTTGACAGTGATTAAAGTTAGTTTTGTTAGTATCACTTACTTGCGGTGTCGGTAGTGCGGGGCTTACTTTGTGTGCTAACAAGTGTTTGATTAGCGTTGTGTTCGAAGGACTTGATTCCAACGCCTGAGACAGGTGCGGGTGAGATGCTGGTGGCTGTTGTTGGCTCTGAGGAAATGTAAAGCGAAAATAGTTGGAACACTCTAAAACTAAAGTAGGTAGAACTATACAATGTTTCATAAGATATACACTTCTGGACACATCTATTGGCCCACCTTAGAGTTTAGGTTTCGATGGCCCCTACCGAAATATGATTGCTAGATTGAACAAAAACTGTTGATGCAGTTTTAAACCTGATACATTTTACCATCTTTTTCGATCGTATTGTTTTAAATTTGAATTCAGAATACCATACGACATGGAGCTACGCCTAACAAGTCGGATATGCGCCTTGTTAAAGGCAATTGATTTTTTAATAAAAAACATGTTTTATCAAACAAAGGTTTAATTTAATAACGCGTGTTGCCTCCATGGGCATCTACCACAGCTCTCATACGATTAGGCATAGAGTTTATCAACCGCTCTATGAAATTTTGAGGGATCATCTCCCATTCCTCTTCTATGGCAGTTTTCAACTCCTGCATCGTCTGGGCAACTGGCTGACGAGCCCTAACACGTCTTTTTAGCTCGTCCCACATGTGCTCAATGGGGTTCATGTCTGGGCTTCTGGCTGGCCAGTCCATAACTGTGATGTTCACATCCCGAAGATATTCCCTGACGATGCCGGCCGCATGGGCTCTTGCATTATCATGCATAAAAAGGAAATTTGGGCCCACATAGTCCGCGTATGGTATCACGTGAGGTTCTAAGCACTCACGAATGTACCTTTCAGCATTTAATGTTGGCAGCCGTGATCCTGTAACAACCTCAAGTTGAGTTTTGCCGCTCGCGGATATACCGCCCCAGACAGTCCATGAGCCACCGCCGTAAGCAACCCTCTCTACAAAGCAGCATTGTGCGAAACGCTCTCCCTTACGTCGGTAGACGTTCTTCCTTCCATCATTGCCATGTAATACAATTTTAGACTCATCAGAAAAGAGTACACGGCTCCAATCTTGCTGTGTCCAATTTAAATGACTGCGTGCGAAATGAAGGCGCGCTGTTCGGTGGGCTCGCGTTAGTTTGGGGCCATTAGCTGGCTTGTGTGGTACCATATCGCGTTCTTTTAACCTTCTCCGAACAGTTCGAGTGCTCACAGATACTCCGTGGAAGTCGCGAAGTTGGTTTTGTATCTCAATGGAGGTAAGGTGACGATTTCTCAAGCTTGTCGTCACGATGAATCGATCCTGCCTTTCAGTTGTGACCCGAGATCGTGGTCTTCCTTGGCGACGAACAAAGCCGCCAGTCTCTACGTACCTCCGATAAACATTTCGGACCGCAGATCGACTTAAATTAAGTTGAGCACTCACGTTTCTTTGGCTGTGTCCGGCCTGAATAAGTGCCACAGCTTGGGCGGCGACTTCAGGTGAAGTATCCATAGATTATTGATAGAACCTCACCTTAATGTTAAGAATAAGTAATGTTTGTTGCAAAACCAAAGATATCAATCACTTTTTCAAGAATTAAATCCAAGTAAACCAATAAAACCAAGTTTTCTTAGTATTCGATTGTTTGATATCAACAAACAGGCTCCAAATTGTCTTTTGTTTCTTTAAATTCTGTGTTCGAAATTCAAAAAAAGACTATTGAATGAAATTGTGAATGTGCCAGGTTCAAAACTGCATAAAAACTTTTTGCTCGACCTAATATAAAATTTTAGCTAGGACCAAACGAAACTGAAAATACAAGGTGGGCCAAAAGATGTGTCCAGAAGTGTATATGAATACCTGATAAGTTTTACTTGTTTGTAACAACTGATTGAGGATATTTTTATGACTAGTATTACATACATCTACATAATTTTCTTTTTAAAAATAATAATTCGGTTCTATGACATTATATTTAATTAACCGACTTCAAAAAAGGAGGTTCCGTTTTCGACCCGTTTTTATGAATGTATGTTTGTCCGCGATTTTCTCAAAAACTTTTTGAAAAATTCTTTCACTAACATGATCTACATACTTTCAGGAAGGTTTTGAATATATATAACATTAGCTTTTGCCCGCGGCTTCGCTCGCGTGTAATTCGGAAATATCCCAGGGGAACGTACTACCGGAATAATATGTTCGAACCCAGGTCATCCGTTAAGGCGTGAAAAGGTAACAAATAGACAGAGAGACAAATAATAAATTCAAATAATCTTTTATAGATATAAAACAGGTTTTTATGATTCCAATGCCCCAAACCTGGGTTAAAGAATGAAAATCGTTTGCAGAACATGAAAACAAATTTTATTCCCTACAAAATAAAATTGAAACCACAGTGACACGACAATCTTTTTGAGGGGCCCAAATCTCTTAAGCAAATGGGCATTTTCCTTTTAGTTTCCATATCCCTAACCTGTGAAATGCTAGGTTTCCCGTACAAACTTTCATCCCCTATTATATTACTCCCTTTAGGTTTATTTTTAAAACAAAATGTAGCCTATGTCCTTTCCTAGGATGCCATCTATCTCTTTGTCAAATTTTATCGAAATCCGCTCAGTGGTTTAGGCGTGAAAAGGTAACATACGACAGAGTTACTTTCGAATTTATTATATTAGTATAGATTTATAATGAAGTTTATTCTGTAAACAGGATATCGGAATCACTTTTGAAAGTCATATTAAGACAGAAAAAATAAGCTAGATGGAGTCGACATAATTCCTATCTGACTACCCCTGAGAAGAAATGGCAAAACAAACTCAGGGATCAAAGTCTCTTTTCAAAGTCCCGACATAATCTTTGTCAGATCATGTGAAGACCACGTAGGTTAGCGTCAGAAATGGTTTTTTGAGAAAAGAATCACACAAATTTGAGTGGACCCGTCCAGTCAGTGCCAGCATTTGTCAGAATCAGTAATCGTATAGCTCAACTCAGTACCTAAGGAGCTCAACGACTCGACGAACAATATCAAAGAAAGAACATTTGGGTAGGCCGCATACAGTACTCAAACTGCCAGACTATATTAGTACCGAGTTTCAAGTTAATCCGACACAGCGCGTTAAACATTTTCCTTGCTAACTTTGACACCTCCCGAAATATACTCTGTGAGGTTGTATTTAAAAAACTAAAAGTGTCAATCTTTATTATTTACTGAAGCAAATATTGCCAAGTTTCAAGTTTATTAACCAAAGGAATAAGATTTTTAATATAAACCGTATACCCTCTTTTTACCCCCACAGGAGTGAAACTTTGAAAATTCGTTTGGATTTTGGTTTGATTCATTTCCATAACATGACTCAAAGGATATTTTATAAAAAATTTTTGAATAAATCAAGCTACGCAGTCAAAAGCTCCAATAAAAAAAACAATTACCCCTTTATGCCCCTTCAGGGATCGATTTTCAAAAAACCCAAAATCCAAATAATTTTATGTCAAAAGTATAAATACTGAGTTTCGAGTTAATCGGACTGTGCTTTAAAATTCTTGCATACATACTTTGACATCCCTCAAAACTACCCCTCAAAGAGTGCTTTGAGGGGTAGTTTTAAAAAACTAATGATGACAAACTTTTTTACTTACTTAGGCAAGTATTTGTGCCAAGTTTCAAGTTAATTAACCAAATGTATAAGATTTTTCATGTAAATTGTATTTCGTGTTTTCACACCCCCAAGAGGTGGAATTTTAAAAAATCGTTTGAGATATTTCCATAGATTATTTACACCAATTTTCGAGTTAATCAAGCCACGCAGTAAAATCCTCCCCTGTGAAATTGACTACCCCTTTTCACCCCGTTAGAGGTGGATTTTCGAAAAACCCTGATACAAATTATTCTTTATTTTTGGTTTTAAGTATAAATACTGAGTTTTGAGTTAATCGGATTGCGCGTTAAAATTTTTCCTTTGACACCCCCCAATTCCCCTACAGAGGGTAGTTTAGAAAAACAAAAAATCACAAAAATCATAATTTACTTAGATAAATTTTCGTGCCAAGTTTCAAGTTTATTAAGTCAAGGAATAAGATTTTTCATACAAACATATCCCCCCTTTTCACCCCCTTAAAGGTCGAATTTCCAAAAACCCCTTCTTAGCGGATGCCTAGGTCATAATAGCTATCTGTCTGCCAAATTTCAGCCCAATCTGTTCAGTGGCTTGAGCTGTATGTTGATAGATCAGTCAGTCAGTCAGTCACGCTTTCCTTTTATAGATATAGATTATGTAATTATTCTTATGTACGAAGTTATATGCATAAAAGTACTGTATTTCCGGCATTTCTAAGCCGATTTTTGATGACTCTTCTTTTCGGTCATCTTGGGCTTACTTATGTAATTGTTTAATCAACTAAAAATGGAAAAATAAATTTACTTTAAAAAAAAGTACCTAAAAACCGACTTCAAAAACCAAAAACGAATAAAATAACTTTCATAAAAAACTTAACAGCGTCTGAAGTCGGTGTCTTCAATTCTTCAATGCACCTTAGTTTGGCACGGACTTCAGAAGCTGTTAAGTTTTTTATGAAAGTTATTTTATTCGTTTTTGGTATTTGAAGTCGGTTTTTACTTTTTTTTTATTTGTCCCACTACTTGGCAAAGGTCGTTGGTGGGCGACTGAAGGGAGTCGTCACCGAGATAGGCCTAAGAAACGCTTGCGCGTTACGATTCATTTTTCATTCTCCTGCCCATATCCCAATCTATTTGGGGTCGGCGCAACATGTCCTTTTTCCCATACTTCTCTATTATTCGTCATCTCGGTAGTCACCCCCTTTCTAGCCATGTCATCTTTCACACAATCCATCCATCGTTTCTTTGGTCTTCCCATACTCTTATAGCCATCGACATTCATACTCAAAACTTTTCTCACGACATTTTCCTCACTCCTCCGCATCACATGCCCATACCATGACAACCGATTTCCGCACAACTTTTCAGTCACCGGTGCCACTTTCAAACTTCCTCTTATGTACTCATTTCTTATTCTATCCATTCGTGTAACACCACATATCCCTCTTAGCATTCTCATCTCAGCTGCATGCAATTGCTTTTCATTCATCCCTTTTGTGGCCCAACATTCTGATCCATACAAGACAGCAGGTCTAACCATTGTTTTATATATCTTCCCCTTAAGTTTAAGGGCAATGCGGGAGTCGCAGATTGTTTTTGTGACCTGCCGCCATTTCATCCATCCAGTGTTAATCCTATGCTTAACCGTCCGATCTACTTCGCCATCGCTTTGCACGATTGAACCGAGATACCGAAAGTCGGAGCAGACTGGGAGAAGCGCACCATCAGGCGCTATGGCTCCAGAACTGGAGATACCGCCGAAATCACAGAACATATATTCAGTTTTGGTTCTGCTGATTTTCAAGCCAACATTCTCCAGTTTCTGTTGCCATTTCTCCAATCTGCTCCGAATCTCAGGTACATCTTCACTGACAAGAACAATGTCATCGGCAAACAGCATACACCAGGGTGCCTCTTCCTGTAGATTCGACGTCAGAGCATCCATAATCAACAGAAAGAGGTAAGGACTTAAAGCCGACCCTTGGTGCAAGCCAACAGCCACATTGAACTCGTCGGTATTCCCAGCAGCCGACCGGACGTAGGTACGATATTGACTACATAGCACGAATTAACTCTATATACTTCCCGGGCAAACCTTTCTCTTTCAAGGCCCACCACAACACATCCCGAGGTATCCTATCATACGCTATCTCCAGATCTATGAACACCACCGTTGCGTTGCGCGTTACGATTATTGCTTATTATTTTATTATGCTTTGTTTGAACTCACGCTGATGGTAATGCATATTTTAAGTATTTCATTTTGACTTACATTCACACAGAATCTCCTGAAATTTTGCATATACGTTGTCAGGTGTACAGAAACAGACATATGAAAGGTTTCATCCCGAAAAAAAGGAGTTCCCAAGGAAAACAACAATAACGTTCCTATGATAATAGATGGCTCCACGTGTCTTTCGAATCATGACTGAATTATATTACTATAAGCAGAGTACAACCCGAATTGATTGTCAAATTCTAACTAACGCGAGCGAAGCCGCGGGCAAAAGATAGTTAATAAATAAATTTGAAATTTGATTTGGATTCGTTCCGACAGATTGACCCGAGAACACAAAACACAAAGAAATTTGGAAAAGAATCACATTAACATATAGGCAAAAACTCCAAAATAATTAGCGACGGTGCTAGCAAGCACAATAGGAAGGTCAGAAGAACTGATCCATCTATGTAATAATGCGACTCCTTAGCCGAAGTCATCCTCAAGGTGATAAGTTTAATTACGAAGAATTTCAATACTCCTCCAATCCCAAGATGTTAAGGTATAAATCTAACACGGAAATATTTCAGATTGTTACCTGCACTTGCGGTTGAGATACAACGGGTTTCGCTTCAGCTGCTGCCTTATTCGTTAGCTGCGCTTTCAGTATCGGCGACGAAGGTCCTAAATAAATTTAAAGTTAGGTATAAATACGGAAGTAAAAAACACAGATTAATACAGATGGGACACTCCGCAGTTTAGGTATGAAGCTACAAGTACGCGGCGAGCTCATCTCACTAGGTCAATTCAGTGTGGGCTGCCGCGCACCGGCCGGCCGCCGGCTCGCACGTTAGTTCAATACTCAATCACGCGCCGCGTCGTAAAAGCAGACAACCCTAACGAGTCAGAAGGTATAAGAGTTACGCTATAGAAAGAGAAAAAAAAAAGAGAGGCAACTCTTAGGTGAATATAACTGTAGGTAATGAAGCGTTGTGCAACCTGAATTGCACTTTATTGTGTCGCAGCAGGAGTCGCATTTTATTTAAATGATTTGGCGGAGTGTCCTATCTGTATTAATCTGTGGTTAAACTTCCATGGTTCCATGATTTGTTTTCATGTTTTAGTCGACGAGATAATAGTCGATCAAACATATTTCAACGCCGACAATGGTCGGCGTTAAAATATGTTTGATCGACTATTATCTCGTCAAAACAGACAAAACAGATCAGACATAAAAACTTTTTTACAAAAAAATACAACCGACTTCCAAAAACAACACTACAAAGTGAAAAATAACTTTAATTTCGGAAGTCAGTGTCTAGTTAAATGTATTTTCGTTTTTTGCCACCGACTTCCGAAATTAAAGTTATTTTTCACTTTGTAGTGTTGTTTTTGGAAGTCGGTTGTATTTTTTTGTAAAAAAGTTTTATATCTAAATCTAGTTCTGATGATGGGATCCATGAGGAATTAAGGGAACTCCTCAAAAATTATAGGCATACCATAGAGCGATTTTGGTATTTTCATCAACAAATCAAGTATTTACATTCAGAAAGCATCATCTGGTGAAGTGGAACTGATGAAGAAGACCACAGATGGCCACGGGAACTTCTCAACGATAACAAGTATTTCACGGGTGGCGATAAGATATCTCGATTACGATAGTTAAGCGACTATGACGAAGCTTTAAATAAATGGTTCTGATGAAAATGGTAACATCGAGCCGATCTGATGAAGAAGCCGGAAGAAAGGCACCGGAACTCAGTAATAAAACAATGTATTCTAGCCGTGTTTGGGCTTATTGGAATTGTCATGAGGTGTCCTCTGACTGTAAATGATTTTAATGGTAATTATATGCCGCTTCAAATTGCGCTACTTGAGTTATATGTTATGTGTGGCCTTGATTGTCATAAGTCAGATTTCGTAGTCTCGTTATCTCCGTCAATATAAAACTAAGCCTTCCAAACTTCTGACACGGCTTAGCGCGACGTATTTTTGCCACATTTGTAAAGTTTTTATTTGAAATGGTATACTCCTGCGATGGTCGCATATAAGTTCTGTTTTGAGTTAGCTTCAATAATTTTATACGTATTTTTCCCACACAGTCTATGTGAATGATGTTCTAATTTATTTAGCAGAGTGTTATTCGAATTTGTGTGGATTAGGCACCACTACAAAGCGAAAAATAACTTTAATTTCGGAAGTCGGTGTCAAAAAACGAAACTAAAAAACCAAAGACACCGACTTCCGAAATTAAAGTTATTTTTCGCTTTGTAGTGTTTTTTTTTTTTTGTAAAAAGTTTTTATTAACTGTACGTGTTTCTGAGCAAATAAACCATTTTTTCTTTCTTTCTTTAATGAATCCTTGAATGATTTTAATATAAAAAGATGATTATTTTTATATCTTAAATAGCCAACATACCTGCAGTAGGATTAGTCCTGTTCTGGATTGCTCTCGATCTGATGCCGATATACGCTTGTTGAGTCTCGCCCGTCGATAACGTCACTGTGTTTGGTCCCACTGTACCACCGAACACCGTTCTAGGGCAATTTAAATGACATTTGTAAAGAAATAAAAACAACCCAGTATTTTAAAGTTAGAAATCGGCCTAAAACTGTAGTTGCTACACAAAGGCCTCTTTTCATTCAAAAAACGCACGAGCATCGATCACTGCGCTTGCTCAGTGCGAGTGGGCGATTTTACACCAGTCTAGGCTTCCTCGCGATGCTTATTTTTTTTTCATAACAGTCGGACAATTGACCGAAATAACATTGCGCAATTTTACTGATCGGAAACCTACCACTTTACCGATTTTACAGTTTGACCGATACCGCTGTACCGCGTAGGGCTGGACGCCGTGAATGTTGACGAATGTGCGGCGGGATGCCGCCGTGAGCGTAGAGGACTGAGCGGCCTACACTGCCCCCTCGTATCACCGCGCACTTACCTAAGGCGCGGTACAGCGGTATCGGTCAAATATAAGTAAAATTCTCAGGAACCTTTCCATAATCATTTACCTGACTAATCTAGGGAAGTGTGCAGGCGCGATGACTCCCTTCCTAGACAGTTTGGTGCAGCACGCGACGTACTGCCGGTACATATCGTTGGCGTCGCAAGCGCTGTTGTCGTTCGCTGGTAGAACTTCGTACGCCGAGCGAAGCCATGCTTGAGCGAAGTGCTCGTTTTCCTGTTAAAGAATTGTTTTTTTTTCAGTTCAAATTCAAAATAATTTATTTTCTCTTCACAAACACTGACATGATAAATGATTTAAAACAAGCTTAAAAGCTTCGTGTTTGGTCTCACTGGAATGGTCTCAATGAATAGATGGTAATCAGGGTCTGATGATAGAGTAGCAAAAAGAAATTAGGGTAAATTTGTGTCGGGTGTAACTTTTATATTTTTTCATTACACATCTGAGCTTAAACCTCCAAAAAAAAATAAACAAAAGAAAGTTAAAAAAGAGTCCCTCACCTTACTATCACTCACCTGCACAGTGCGCTGCTGTAGATGCGACTGTTGTATGGACGAGACGGGCGCCAGCGACGATACTGCGGACGTCGTCGCCGTCGCTGGGGTCGTCTGCGGAGGCTCTTGTACGGCTTTTGTGGGGGTTACGGTCTATGGGAACGCATTAAACGAAACAAGTAAAAATCGCTTAAACTTACATCTATTATATTATTAATTAAGCTGAAGAGTTTGTTTGAACGCGCTTATCTCTGGAACTACTAGTTAAGATTTGAAAAATTATTTTTTCATTTGATAACCCAATTCTTGAGGAGGTTATAGGCTATTTGAAATCACGTTACGACCCTTAGGAGCCGAGCAAAAAGAGAGAGAGAGAGCGCTGAGTGTTTGCGAGTGACTTGTCAAAGTGATCTTGAATGGGGAGAGACACTACCCATTTATCCCGCTAGGTGTCGCATCGTCACTGTTATTGTTTAATTGTCAAATTATTCAATATAATTCTTGAATGTAGTCAATGCAGTGCACTGAATAAGTTTTTTCATTATGATTACTTTTAAAGTAGGCATTTGTATTTATGCCAAATAACGCAGTTTCTTTTCTTTCTAAATAACTGAATTGTAATAAACAAAGGCGTCAGTACATTTTTTACCTACAGATAAGGTAAGAAGAAAACTGTAGGTCTATTACTAAAAAATGGAAACCAAGTTCAGCGGCAAGATTATGTACTGTGTGTGTGTATCTTTGAAAACATTAAACAGACCGACAGGCGGCACTTACCAGCGAGGGTGGCGTCATCTGTAATAATCTTTGCCAGTCCCTCCCCATTAAAAGCGACCAATCGGAGACAAGACAAAACACTTAGCGCTATCTCGCACCAAAGTTTTTAACAAGGAACTCCATTGGCAGCTACTGAAAGTATCAAACACGTAGCGCCATCTACGCAGAACTAATTTAACAGTTTTCTCTAAGACATAATGCTCTTACCGATTGTTGTTGCTGCGTTTGCCTCTCCTGCGCATCACGTTCTGCCTGCGCTGCAACGGCGCTAGGCCCACTCACTGTTTCTACCACCCGCATGAGGATACAAGCACGGGGACCGTAGCTTTGAGCCTGAAAAATTATAATCTTTTATTAACACCTTCGGCGCCATGTGTATCTTTTTGTCACACATTGTCTGGACATTGTGTATCCAAAAGTGTACAGTATTCCCAAATTAATAATGCACATGCAGATCTTCGCTAATTGTCGTATTCCCGGAAACACCCGAATCATTGAATCGTAAGAGCCCTAAACAATGCACTTGCATTTTGCACCTTGTTCGAAAGAAATAGGAGTCAATATCATGTGTGCACAATCGAAAACAATTCGGGCGGTCGGCGGCGGTCGCCTGTCAGTCAAAGGTCCGTCAGTCGTCTTTATATATTGGTGGTGACTGCACGTGTTCTCTCTGTGTGGAATTATATAGAGCTGCTATTACACACCCTTCTTGGTTTTGTTTTCAAATGTGAATTTAATTTCAACTTTAATTATCTTATTCAAATTTAAATAGTTTATTTGGTAAAATAGGTAAACTAACATTTTTCACGTTTTTTTAATATTCAAAAATTAAAAGTAAGTACCTACGTTAAATACATATTAGGTAGTCGAAAAAACATATTAAAAATTAGATTTAGGCTTATATAAATTTAATAGAAAGATACACATGCATAAATAAACAAATAGATATAGGAATAAATAATATTATAAAGAATATTAGTACATAATGCAATAATACAACAAATAAATAAAAATATGCGTAACTCTGCCCATACCATTTTCTTTCAGACGAATTCTTCCAGAATGGATAAATTTAAACGTGGAAAGCCGCTTAGGTCACAAGCACGACAAATGGTATTTAATGTGTACCTTTATTTCTTAAATGAAGCCAATGTTTTCGAAAGAGACCATGATGGTTATTTTAGAAAAATTCAGGACCGTGTTACAAAAGCTACAGGAATTTCACGACGAACTTGAGTAATATCTTAAACGAAAAAAAACAGAATCAATCAATGAAATTTTCCTCACCGAAAAAAGGAAAACCTAAAAGTAGATTTCGGCTGGGACTTGATGATTTCGACTACTGTGTTATTCGTAATATGATATACAATTTTCAGTTGACGCTCAAAGAACTCCCAACTGTAAATAATTTGAGAAAAAAGTTGATCGAAGCTATTAGTTTCAAAGGCTGTGCAGAGACTTTAAGGCTGATCTTGAAAGAAATGGGGTTTAGGTTTCTGAAAACTGATAATAACAGACGGTTACTTATGGAAAAGCATGATATACGTTTAAAAAGGATCAAATATCTCAGAGAAATACAACAGCTGAGGAATTCTGGTAGAAACATAGTGTTTATGGACGAGTCATACGTGCATACATCACATACTAAGGGTAAAACTTGGCAAGATAGCAGCAAAAAAGGTATCAAACAACCCATTTCCAAAGGTGAGCGAATAATTATTGTACACGCAGGCAATGAAAAAGGCTTCGTCCCAGGGGCTCTAATGTTACATAAATGTGTCGACTCAGAAGGTGACTATCATAGAGAAATAAACGCGGAACGATATCAAACTTGGCTACGCAATCAATTGATTCCCAACTTGCCTCCTAATAGTGTGTTGGTAATTGACAACGCCCCATATCATAATCAGCTGTCTGTGAAACCACCAAACTCAAACACACCTAAACCACAAATGATAGCTTGGTTACAACAACACAACATTCCGCATGACCCAAAGAAACTGAAACCCGATTTGTATGAAATTATAAAAAGACATAAAGAAAAATACACAGAATTTGCCATTGACCGTATAATGGAGGAACATGGGCATAAAATTATACGATTGCCACCATATCATTCCGATTTTAACCCCATTGAAAATATTTGGTCCCAAATAAAGCACCACGTAGCCAAAAAAAATATTGCAATGACTGTCACGTCAGTTAAAGATGCTATATTAGAAAAAATCAATAATATAGGACCAGAAGAATGGAAAAAAGTTTGTGATCATGCTGTTAAATGCGAAGATGAATATAGAAAATTTGACCCAAGAATCGATAGTTTTTCCGATGAAATGATTATTTACACAGGTAATAGCAGTGGGGAAAGTGAAAATGAACAAGAGCATAATGAAAGTTCTGATGAATCTACGATGTCAGGAATAGAGATCCTCTCTGATTCTGATTAAATTTTTTGTAATTGTAATATTATTCTGGAATTATCAGTGCTGTAAATACTTTTGAACTGAGATCTTAATGATTAGATTTCTAAGATTTTAATGTAAACCTGTGTTTGAAAACCATTTTTTCTTCTTCTAATATAAACCTTGTGTTATTTAAACCTTCTTTTCTTCCATCATTACACCAGCTTCAGTAAGACACTTGAAAAGTAGTATAAAATTTTCGAAGTAAATCAATCCAACAAAGATTTAGCATATTCGCAATTTTGTGGTTTTCCTCGCTATTTACTTACATGGAATTATCGAATAAAATTTCGTTACTGATAAATCAATATTTATCTCCTCTAGCACAAAACATATAATTCTACTAAATTATACATGAAGAAAATGCACTTAACCACTCTATATACATATCGTCTTCCGACGCTCGGGGAATACGACCGTTGCCGAACAGTGACGAAGATTTCTATGTGCATTATCACTTTGGGAGACCTGTACACATCTTTCTACTTGGTATAAGCGCTGTGTGTCTTTTAGGCACACGTTTTCTATACATTTATTATGCAAAAATGAAAGCCTGGCCTGTCGCATTTTTTCGGTATAAATGGGCATCGGTTATTTTTCAAAAAAATTCAAAAGTAATCAAGAAAACAAAAACATCGGGCACCCTCGCGGCGGACGCGCTGGTGCGGTCGCCCAGTGACGTCAGCGCGTACACGCACTCTAACGTGCACACAAGCACCATTATGCTACAGACGTGGCACACTGCACTACAAACCTCGACAGTGACGAGCGACACGAGCGTGTGTATGAGTCCGGGCACCCTCGCGACGGACTCGCTGGCGCGGTCGCCCAGTGACGTCAGCGCGTACACGCACTCTAACGTGCACACAAGCACTATTATGCTACAGACGTGGCACACTGCACTACAAACCTCGACAGTGACGAGCGACACGAGCGTGTGTATGAGTCCGGGCACCCTCGCGACGGACTCGCTGGCGCGGTCGCCCAGTGACGTCAGCGCGTACACGCACTCTAACGTGCACACTAGCACCATTATGTCGCGGAGGGTCAGTAGGGCGCACACCTCGTGGTATACCTGGAAATAAATTATTATTTCAGAACTTTTATTACAAAAGAGAGTCCTAATTCCTAAGCATGGCAAATCAAGAAATCATTAAAAAAATAAGCAAACATACATAGACTGCTAAAATCATAACCATCATATCATTGCTTTGCCATAGTTGGGTAAATTAAATACAATAAAAAAATAATTATTATTAAATCAATGGCTCTTAAAATACACAAACAACATGTTATGAGCTTAATATAACATTAATTAGTGGTCGTGGCATAAGGCAACTTTTACTTAGTGCTCTAAGTAAGGTGTATAGTAAGGTATGTTTATACACTTGACCACTTTGCTACATTCAAAGAGCGCTTTAGTAAATCAACATTGTCTAAATAAACAGCCCATTAGGGCCAGCATACATCTGACAAAGCATGGTAATCACTATCAAAAAAGTATCAACTTTACATACATTGAAATAAAGTCGACAATAAATAAATTTAATCACAGACTGCAAGAGGATCATTGTTCGCGGTTTTAATACATACCTTTGATTCCAGCGCTTTAAGCAGTGCATCTTCATTGACCTCATTCTGAGCGAGTTTGTTCAACAACTCAAGTGCTGCAAGCACTCTAGCGCGGTCCTGGGATACTAATGCCGATTGAATGGTCGATAAGACGTGTCGGGATATCAAACAAGTTGCTGGGTCCTACAAAATAAACAATAGGTTTTTTGTTTACTGTTGTTTGTGCTTTGTATGGAATAAATAACTCTTTTTGTTTTGTAAGGCATGAATAATAATTATTTAAAAAATCAAATTAATTTGTATTAACAATCTCTAGAGCAATAAAAATGATTTTTTTATAGTATAAACTACTCTTTATTTATTCAAATTGACAAGTAATTTTTAGTATGATTTACCTTGATTATTAATTCAGTAGATACGTTGCCGAGTGTATCGAGACCTGACTGCCGAAGCGTGCCAACCCAGCTATTTGCACATAGCAATAAAAACCTGAAACAATATCACATGATGCTTATAAGAATGGAAAGATTCGACAGAAGGTTATTATAATACACACATTACAGTATAGTTTTATTTAATCTCACGAAGCGACGCGCTTTACTTGTGTTTACCACGTGTACAGACACGCTGTGAATGTGTGCGTGAAGACGAGTAGCGTCAGCACATAACACACACACGCACACACACACACACACACACTTCTGATTTCGCCATTGTCTCGGACAGTACCGAGACCTCCGGCGCTTACACACCTATTCACAGCGTGTTTTGTACACTTGGTTACCACAAGTAAAGCGCGCGTCGCTTCGTGAGATAAAAATACTGTAATAGGGTGTAAATACGACACAAAGAGCTTTAGATAGAGACTATCACAGAGATGTGAGTGACAGAGATGACCAATACAAAGCCCAACTTATTCTAAACTCTATTCGTGTTATGAAGGTTCCGACGCCACACGTCGTGGAAATTTTGCACAACATGACCGATTTTTATTCCAAACATGAATTCAGATGACAATGTTATTTAAAATTAAGAGGCATTTTCCACAATAAACCCAAATAACACAGCTATTATTTTATAAAAATATTGGTAAATTATTGATTTTGCACACATCATGCAGTCATTTGACATTTGTCGTGCAAACCTTCCCTACGCGAGTAAAATATATTTATTATGTTGTAATGGAATTTCTTGCCCGTTCCTCTTTATAGGAACCAACTACGCTTTGGAATGGGCAACTAGCTTCATGTTTCTGACTGACTGACACCTTGAAAATTCAAAAGTACCTGTATTTGGTTTAATTTAAATAAACGCTTTGGGTTTGATCTGTTTTCTATTTTGTTACCTGATAAGCGTAGTATTCTTAGCTAAATACTGCACGTTTTCATCGTGGAAGGACAGCGAGCGTACTATGGAAGCTATCTGCAACACTCGCTGCGAGTACACACAGGAGGCGCCACCCGGTAGTTCTGGCGCGAAGAGTTGGTTCTCTTCCGATGGTTCTGTTACCCAGTCTTCCAATACATCCTAGGGGAAGGATATAGATGGGTTAGTTAGGATACTATGTAGGACTGTAAGTAATAGATAAATAGAAATTCTTCTGGCATCATAAAATATTTGGCAAACTGGCATACTTTTCTTAATACGCTTGTATTATTTTCTTCATATCAAAACTGTGTGAATAATATGGCAAGTTTTTCCGCAATCACAATATTTATACAGGGTGCATCAGAAAGGCGTGGTCAAATTTAAGGATGTGGTACAGACCATCAAATTGAACAACTTTCTCCATGGGACCAACATCGAAATCGCGAAAAAATTATCTACTGTTTCATCATACAAAACTTCCTCAACCAACTCGATTACGATGTTGGTCCCATGGAGAAAGTTGTTCCGTTTGATGGTCTGTCCCACATCCTTAAATTTGACCACACCTTTCCGATACACCCTGTATCAGAGTTTTCAACTATGGCAGAAAAGGATCATTTTGATGTAAGGCATTATAAAACAAAAAATAAAATTGTTTTTGAAGCATTTTTAAACAAAGAATTATATTGTTTTTGACTGTGATAATTATGTCTGCGAATTGGTGAAAATTTTCATGAAAAATTATTGTTTATAAAATAAATAAATAAAGGCACTAGTTTTGTATTGTAAAAGCGATACCATCACACGTCCGCCACCAACGACAAAAAGAAAAAAGACAACTCACATCCTCAAAAATCTTCTCCACAACCAGCTCTTCTTCTTCAGCCCCATTCAACAGACAATCAGTCAGCGTATTATATGCCGCCCTAGCCTGCACTATGAAGTCTGGTTGTTCAACCCCTGGCTGCATAAACTTGGTCTCATCGGCTAACTCTTTAGCCCCGCCCCCTCCGGCCCGAAGGCTCCAGAAGTCGTCGGGGTAACGACCTCGCGCTTCAAAGTAGGAACGGCCGATTGTGTCGCGGAGACTTGCTGCAGGTTGGGAGAAGTTAGTAGAAGTTAATTTGTGCTTGAGATGCCACATTTTTTACTTAGATATTGTATTTGGTTACCCTTTATAACTGTACTGTAATCTATTTTATGATAAATAACTAATAGAAATAGGATCGATTGAAACAAAAAAAAAAAGAAACTGCCTAGCCTTTTCCCAACTATGTAGGGGGCGGCTTCCAGTCTAACTGGATGTATCAGTATACCAGTATTTTATGTGTAGCGACTGCCTATCTGACCTCCACAACCCAGTTACTGGGTAATACGATACCCCTTGGTAAGACTGGTTGTCAGACTTTCGGGTTTCTGACGACCCGTAACGACTGTCAAAGATCCACGAATGACAGCCGGGACCAACGGCTTAGCGTGCTTTCCGAGGCACGGAGGAGTCTTGGTATGTAAAGATGGTCACCCATCCACTGTCAAACCCCAGCAAGCGTAGCTTAACCTGATCGATCGACCCGTGCGACTGTTATTACTTAGCCACAAGCTCCTTACTCAGCCACGAGATTGAAACAATGTTACCAAATACATATTTATTATTTTTAACAAATTACATGTAAGACATACCTACATGAATTTTTTTTATATTTTGCTGATCAAACTTATAAGCAGCTTGGAAAAACCAATTGATATAAAACTTTTCCATAACAAATTGAATCAAAATATACCTACAACATGATTTCAAATATCTTTTTTTTTTAATCAAAGCTATTTTAACGACATTAAAGTTAGGTAATGCGGGCTGACTCGAAGAACACCTGAACTCCTAATCTGAATGTGGGCTGATTCTACCAACAGTAGCATACAATCTTTGTATAGAAAAACGTCATTTTTATTCCAAGGTTAAAAGATAATATTTGACTTTAGAAAATTCAGCCCTAAGAGGGAAAATAAATATAAAATAATACTCACAATGATTATAAACCCCAGCATGCGCTAACAGAAAGTCCAATATATGCGGCGTGGTACTCAATGGCAGTCGGTTAGAATGGTCGGCAGCAAGCACGGTACACACGTTGACGGCGAAGTCCTGCTCGTTTGGCATCGGAGATAAGAGCGAGAGGGCCAATCGTTCCGATGCTGCGGCGACGCGGGAGTTGGTGCGGAGCGCCTCACCTGATGCTTAGATGCCGATAAATAATATTGCCTAACAACTGATAAAGTTGTGTTGGTATTGGTGGAGGTTAACAGCGGAAGAGAAGTTATTGTTAATAAAGTATTGTAATTAACTTTCCTTTGCTATCTTTAAAGATTAGGAGATTAATAATTTAAGTAATTTTTTTCTTGAGAAAGCCGGCTTTCTTTTCTTTATTTTTTCTTTCTTTTTGTTATTGTACTTTTGTAATATTATATATTATAATAATAGAAGTTTTAGAGTTAGAATAAAACTTATGACAAATTGCAAAATATAAAAATCGCTAACACCACAACAATATGGACCAATTTTAAATCATCAGATATCTTTTGTCAGACCTTTTTTTAGTATAGCACTTATCATAAAAGTCTGAAAAGTCTTATTTAATAAAAAGTCTAAGTTTATGTCTTAATGAATAAAAAGCTTGCTCAACAGTTCTTTGATGATTTTATTTAAAATGGAACTACTTTAGAAAAATAATAGAGAGAAGAATAAGCACAGATATCAATATGTTTCCATTTGAAACATACCTGATATGTACGTACCCCCTCCAAAGGATATGCGTGGCATGGCACCGCCGCGCCCGCGCCGAGGGTCTTCATCCATGTCGTTGTCGTCATCCCTGCCTGGTGGGCCTTTCGCTCTCTCATACCTGGTTACATTAAAAAGGGATATAATATGTTCTATAACTTCTACGGTCATAGAAAAAATCAATTCAAAGCATTTATTTCAATTAAACCAATTACAGGCACTTTTGAACTGTCAAGGTGTTGGTTTGTCAGAGACATGAAGCTGAAGCATGAAGAGAAGTATGGGCAAGAAACTCCATGGACACTATTTTAAATCAAAATATTGTTACAAAATCAGTTCAGTAGTAAAGAATTAGTTTTGCCAGGTGCTGCCGTCCAGAGAGGGGGGATTTGATCAGATTTGAAAGTTAGTTGTAGAAACACCTTGTGAGTGGGTGTGAATCAGTCAGTCTGAATAAAATTCAGTTAGTCTCAGAAACTACTTAGGAAGTTAAACATTGAATAAAGATTAAATCCTGTTTTTTTAATTAGTTTTAGTGTTTTATTTTTATATGGCCATGACTACATTTTATAATAGACCCTTCCATGCTTCGGAAAACATGTTAAGCCGTTTATGCTGGCTGTCATTGATGGATCTTTGACAGTCATTATGGGTCTTCAGACGCCTGAACAACCAGTCTTACCAAGGGGTATTGTATGTATTACCTAGTAACTGGGTTGTGGAGGCCAGATAGGCAGTGACTTCATGTAAAATACTGGTATTTAGGTGCATCCGGTTAGACTGGAAGCTAACTCCAACATTGTTGGGAAAAGGCAAGACAGACGATGATGACTAAATTTTATAATAATATGAAATCTAACTTTTCCAAATATGATCCATATATTCTTCTAAGCAGTGTGGATCCATTAATGCATGGATGTGGTAGTCTCAACGGTCGCAGGAACGACTCCCACGTGTCATTCTGATTTACCTGTAATTAAATATTTGTGTCAATCACTGCTGATCTTGTTACAATTAAGAAAGCGGTCACAAATCTATAGTTTTATAAGCTTTTGGAATACTTGTAAGGATTAATAAAAGCAGTAAGTGGTTTTGGTATTTTTTAATTCATACAATTTGTGTTATCTTACAACTTTTTACAATAAGAACTCTAATAAGAAATTAATTTCTGCATTTTAGATATATCAAGACTGACTGACTGACTGGCTGATGCCTACTACTTCACCCGCGTGGATGTCAATACTTCCTTATTTGAATCGGATTTTGTTCACAATTTCATGGGTGTTAGTTTTTTTTGCACATAACCCTAATTAACTTTTGTTTTATTGTTATTTATAAGTACGGCAAATCTATTTTCCCACCCATATGCAAAATACATGAATTGTTGTGGAGTTACGGATACCAGCCTGTGTTACCTAAGTACTGTATATACTTTCATATGCATTTAGCAATAACTAAATGCATATGAAAGTATATACAGTTAGTAATGTTGTTGTTCAATTTTATTTATTTGTATAGATATTATTTAATAGGTAATGTGGTCCATTTACACTATCTTATTTATCTGTATTTCAAGACAAAATTTCATAGGGAAAAGCTTCATTATAATAAACTTTGGTCATTCAACATGACTTACCTTGCCAAGTCCTCCTCGCTGTTGAACTAATGTGTAGAACAGATACAGATCTATTTCTATGCCATTCACTATTGGCACCTTTGTAGGTAGGCTGAAAAATATAAAATTATTTTAGTAATATGTAGGAAATGATTTTTGTTCACTGTTTTAACAGGATTATATGATTTTAAATGTCCAGGAAATGGTTAGACGGTATTTTTTTTAGGTTAGCTGCATTATGTACACAAACAGTTTTCAGTAGGCAGTTTTTTTTGGAAAAATAATAGGTGTACTTTGATGTGCAAATTTATGACTTAAGTAAACATATCTCATAACAGTTTCAGAAAAACTACCAGCCCATTAGATAATACGGCTATAATTGCATAGTCGATCAATGCATACCGACATAGGTGCCCGATTAGGTACTGTAAATATGCACTAACAAATGGTGCCGTAAAAACGACATACTCACTTTTTACTCTCGTTGAATTGCTTCAACTCCTTGATAAAACCTTCTCGGTCTTTTATATAGTTGCTGGATTTAGTATTTATTTGTGCTTTTGCCATTATAACAGTATTTGCAAACGGTTTTCAACACACACTTAAAACACGAAATACCGACACTTGTGGATGGTGTCACGCGATGATGGTGTTTATAGATGAACACACATGACACATAATTAGCTAATTGATGTATTTTATCTCATAATTATTAAAGAAAACGCAATTTTTCAATATTGTGAACAGTTTGCTTGGTTTTCTTTGACATTGACAGCACGCCGGACGAACGACGCTTGTTTGTTGCCAGTGAAAAAATCTATCGTTTTGTTTACTGATATTCTCTTCAGCTTTGAGAATTTCGCTAAACTCACAGACATGCACAGATGTGGCGTAAATAGTGGTCCCACGTTAAGGGGTCGATGCACCGTATTCAGCTATCACATACCACAATTTGAATCGTTTTTTTTTCCTAGGTCTTGGAACACCATTTTTTTTTTAAATTGACCACTTACTTTAGTACATTTTTTTACATTTTGCATGTGATGAATTGTTTTGCACATGCATTTCACAGTTACAAACAAAATTAAAATATTAAGTAATTTATAGAAAATACAGCCAAATTAGTAAAGCGAGGTGTCAATTTTTCAAATAATATTATAAAATATCGACAAAAAAAAAGTAACGACCCCTTAACATTGGACCACTATTTAAGTACGCCACATCCTGAACAGAAGATGTTTTTGTAAATTACGGTACGAACCGGTTGGCGATAATGAACCGATTTTCCGGCTTATTTTCTCCAGCCCGGACCAACACCTGAAACACCGAAACAATACATGATACAGGTCAGTGTAAACTGGAAAATTATAGCTTGATGTGTAGCGGTGTGTAAATAATATTTTTATATACTTAAACAGTGACATTATTTTGATTGTAAAAACATAATCTAAAAATAACAAAAATATATCCTAACATAAAACTATTCACAAACTAAAACAAGGCGTCGAAAAATTCATCCGCATCGCTGTCGACTGGTGCTATATACCCGGCTCTATGGTTGTGATTTTGTTCTGTTACTCACTTGTTTACATAGTTACTACGTCAATAAATACATTCTTGCATAATGATATTAATTTATTTCATTGGCGACGAGGATTAAGTAGTAAAAATGAACGCGGAACAATTTAAAGAATTTTTACAAATACAACGGCAGCAACAACAGCAAATATCAGACGTTTTGCAACAACTCGTGTTACAACAACAGCGACCGACAGCGGCGGCCCCCACACCAGCAACACCTGGTACGGAATCTACCAGCTCGGCGAACACCAACTGTAACAAACTCACAATTATTAAAAATTTCAAGTGCGATACGTTTAACCCTACCACTACGTCGGTAGAATATTTTTTAGATTTTTTTGAAAAAAAATGCGATATCTGGAACGTAAGCGAAGACGATATCAGAAAAGAACTCTTATTCTCTTGCTTAACTCCAGAAGTTTTCCACGATCTGAAAGTAGCACTGATACCAGATTTTGAAAACAGTCTATACAAAGACGTAAAGTTTAAACTACTCGACTTACATCGACCTAAAACAACAAAATTCAAAGCTTTAACTGACTTTTGGAATTGCGTAAGAGACAGCAATGAGACTATATAGAACACTACGCTAACAGGCTCAAAAAAATCGCCACCGACTGTGGCTACAAGGACGACTTGTTCGAACGAATGTTGCGTGATCGATTTGCGACCGGCATAAACCACCTGCAGCTAGAAGTGGATCTGAAACAGAAATGGCCCGACCTACAAGAACATTGCGATGGAAAGACTGTGGAAGTTACATTTGCCAAATTCTTTGCAGTAGCTCAGTCTAGAGAGCTTGCTGAGGGTGACATTTACGTCGGTTTACCTGCTGCCACAAACAAAGTCAGAGCAAAAACCAAGATGGTGCATCACAACAAACAGAATACGTTTTTACGCAGGATTGGTCTAGATCAGTGCCGTCGATGTGGTGCATATGACAGGCATAAGATGAGCGATTGTAAGGCAAAAGACCATACTTGCAAAGAATGTCAAACGCAAGGGCATTTTGAAGATTGCTGTATCAAGACTGGGAGAGCATATTTGACGAGCACCAAGAAGAAACGAGCAATAAAAAACGAAAACAAATTACATAAAATTAGAAACACTGACAGCGACGAGTGTTTATCAGAATCTTCTTCAAACTCATACAATAGTGACGATGTCTACAAAATTGAACGCAAAAGGAACAAAGACAGCAAGCGCATTGACATCACACTCAACGGTGTCAGATGTACGTTAGACTGGGACCCGGGATCAGTATACTCCATCATTAGCACAGAATTTTGGAAACGTATTGGAGCACCCCCTTTAACAAAGGCACCAAAACTACGTGCCTATGGGAACCTCAAACTCAAACCAAAAGGACTTACAAACGTAACAGTTGAAATCCTTGGAAGACAGAAAATTTTGCCCGTTGTAGTTATGGAAGACGCCAACCCCATGCTTTTTGGTCTCCAGTGGAGCGAGATGTACGACATGACGTTTCCAGAACCCGTTTATTCGGTTAAGCCTACTCAACGAGATACCAGAACACTTAAACAGGTATTAGACACTTTCTCGCCTCTTTTTGACAACAAACTAGGAAAAGTTAAAAATTACGCCGTTAACATCCATATTAAACATGGTACCGTACCTAAACATATCCCTGCCCGACCCGTTAAGTTCGCTATGTGCAAAAACATAGAAAGAGAACTTCAGCGTTTAGTGGACGAGGGAATAGTTACCAAAGTTGATCCAAATATGACCCCTTTGGAATGGGCAACACCCACAGTCAACGTGGTCAAAACAAATGGCCAAATCAGAATTTGCGGTGACTTTCGCAGCACTATTAACTCTGCCATGGTAACACACGCTCATCCAGTTCCACTATTTGACCAGTTACGTCAAAACCTTGCAAACGGAGTTAAGTTTTCAAAAATCGACTTAAAAGATGCGTACTTGCAATTTGAGATTGCCCCAGAGTCGAAAAAGTACCTGAAAATATCTACTCACAAAGGATATTACCAATACAATAGGATGCCTTTTGGAATATCAACAGCACCCTCGATTTTTCAGCACTACCTTGATGAACTACTCGGTGGTATACCAAACGTAGCGATTTACTTCGATGATATCGCCTTAACAGGGAAGGATGACGCTGAACATCTCGAAACACTGTATAATGTGTTTGACAAATTACAACGGGCTGGCTTAAAAGTCAACTTAGCAAAATGCTCATTCTTCCAAACAGATATCGAATACCTGGGACACACAATCAGCAAGGAAGGAATACGACCAACTAAATCGAAGATTGAAGCAATAATAAAAGCGACACCGCCTACTAACGCTCAAGAACTGCGGTCATTCCTTGGCCTCGTAAATTTCTACGAGAAATTCATACCTCACCTGCACAGCGTCTGCGCGGATCTGCATACACTAACTGGCGCGCGCCAAAAGTGGCGATGGACAGATAAAGAAAATACAGCGTTTGAAAAGACTAAAATGCTGATTTGTGAATCAAAACCACTTGTGGCCTTTGATGAGAAGCGCCCGTTGTTTTTAGCGTGTGACGCCTCGGAAAAGGGTGTGGGTGCAGTATTATTTCATAAAGCGAATGATCAAATTCAACCTATCGTTTTTGCATCAAGAAAGCTGAGATCAGCAGAAACTAAATATTCAGTTATTGATCGAGAAGCATTAGCCATATTTTTCGGCATCAAAAAATTTGACCAATACTTACGTGGCACAAAATTCACACTCGTCACTGATCATAAACCCTTGATTCACGTATTAGGCCCACAGCGCAATTTACCGAAGCTTGTTAATAATCGCTTAGTACGTTGGGCTTTGATCATTGGTAGCTATGACTATGACATCGTCTTCACAAAAGGACAACTTAATTTTATAGCTGATTACCTTTCCAGGATGCCCAATCCTGATGAGAGACCGTCCCGTGTAGAATTGACAGTACACAGAATAATAGCTCAACTTAAACATAACAGTGTTTTAGATATAGCGTTGACAGAAGAAATAATAAGGGATGCGTCAAGGAATGATCCTATTTTCAAACAAATATCGGAAAACATTAAGACAGGTTGGCGGGAAAATTCATATTCAGACACTTTAAAACCTTATGCTCGGAAACGCACCGAATTGTCCATCGAAAATAAGATTTTGATGTGGCAGGGTCGAATAGTTATTCCGAATAAGCTCAGGAAGACTACATTGAAATACCTGCACACAGGACACCCAGGAACTTGTGCAATGAAAGCACTCGCACGATTTTACGTATGGTGGCCATCGATCGACGATGATATTGAAGAGTACATCAAATACTGTCGTAAATGCCAAGAAAACCGACCAAATAACTCTGAATTGCCTGTATACTCCTGGTCCGTCCCTGACAACCCATGGGAAAGACTTCATGTCGATTTTGCGGGACCATTTGAAGGAAAATACTGGTTTGTTCTAGCAGATGCACTCTCAAAATGGATTGAGATCAAGCCCATGAACCAAATAACTACAAACAAATTGTGTGAAGAGTTAGACTCTATATTTACAACGTTTGGTTTTCCACAATTCTTGGTGTCGGATAACGGGACACAGTTTACCTCCCGGGAATTCCAAAATTATTGCAGAGACAAGGGTATCCTACATATTAAGTCATCTCCATATCACCCGAGGACTAATGGCTTAGCAGAACGCCTGGTTCGTACTTTCAAAACTAGAATGTCATCAAGTGCGAGCGATGGCATGTCCCTGAGAAGGAGGCTAGAAAACTTTCTATTTTCCTACCGCATAACACCTCATAGTACCACCGGTAAGAGCCCAGGTGAAATTTTGTTTGGGCGTCGGTTGCATTGTGCTCTGGACAACGCGCGGCCTAACCCTAAAAGAACTCTGCAACACAAACAGATACAGGCAAACATTGAGTCTGAGAAGCTAACCCCATCTTTTAAAGCAGGTGACAGCGTTTATGTTCGCACCCGAGACGGATTACGATGGGTACCTGCTACAATATCAAGGCGTACGCACAGATATTCTTACGCAGTAAACACTTCAGACGGTGTAGAGAGGAGATATCATGCAGATCATGTGCGTTTCCGCTTAGCCGATCCAATCAGTCCAGCTGTTACTGATCTTCCTCCATTACCTTCGTCAACACCTGTTGGACACCCTCTAACACCTCTGTCTACACCTCATTCTCGCCCTTTGCCTCCATCCACACCTACGCCTCATTCACTAACTTTTTCCACACCTATCAGACAGCGATCACCATCACCCACACTTAGCAATCAGCCAGAGTCACCTCACCCAACGCCTCAACTAACCCAACCATCAATTTGGTCCTCCTGCCAGACTACTCAAGACTCGCCTGATATAAGTCCAAACGAATAACGAACGAATTTAATAGGTCCAAAACGGCCAATCCACAGGCTTTCAAAGAAATTCGTTAGTCGCTGTCTAACAGGCACTACGGAATGGGCGGGCGCACCATCCAATTGGTACCACAGTCGTCCATACACGTCCAAAGGTAAATCGTCCGTATAGTCTGACACTGGCCCACTAAGAAGTTCTAAAAATTTCTCTGCATTTAACGTCCCATCAATAAACACTGGACCTATTATTTTGTTCCTATGAATTCCAGCCCAGACATTTAGTGAAAACCGGTACTGGAATGAAGACTCTCGACTTAAGCGCGGGTTTTCGTTACTCCAATATCTTAGGTTTTGTTTATTCCAAACTCCATTTCTTGTAAAAGTGCTCTCATCTGTCCACATAATATTAAATATGAAGTCAGGGTCGTCTGATATTTTGTCGAGAAGCCATCGGCAAAATAACAACCTGACTGGCCTATCTCTGGATAACAGTTCTTGAACTTTTCTGAACTTGTAAGGTCGCCGTGCATGCCGTTTCAAAATTCTATGGACAGTTCTGTGACTCACTTGAAATTGCCGCGCTGCGTTCCTGAGGCTACAAGTCGGGTTGTTTTCAAAATGTTGTAATATCCGCTCCTCGATTCTTGAATTTGAAGACACGCCCTCTCCTTGAGGAACCAAAGGCCGATTCTCGCGTAACCTCTGAACGGCCAGGGTAAAAACACGGCTGTTGGTAGGGCACGTTCGTGTGTGACCGTATCTCTCTCGATATGTACGCAATGCTAAAGCCGCATTTTGGTTACATTCTCTGTACGTAAGTACCATATCGGTGTACTCGGCAGCTGTGTACCTTATTTGAGGCATAATTAAACTACAAAACTTATAACCTATTAAATGCCTAATTAACTAACTAATATTACACTAACACTTAACAATAATTCACAATAACCTATGCACTAATCCAACTATCATAAATCGTCTTTAATCACAATAACAACTAGGTAAAACTTTTTCATAAAATCACGACAATGCGCGCGCGGCTCGTCTTGGGATAAAAACAGTAGATTTGTGCTCTCCTCAAAGGGCACCGCTAAGCACTGACTGACATAGTTACCGAGTAATAAAGAGTTCGGGACTTTTTGCCGAAAAAACTCCGCTCACACACACATTCGAAATTTTCTATGCACCACTAATGCATAATTTGCTTAAGTAAATATTTCTTTTTCTTTCATTGTAGTTTTTTGTGGGAATGGGTGGGATGCGTCAGAGCAGAATGGAATCGTATGACACCTTTCTCTGTCTTTCAAGCATATTGAGACGTGGATAATAGAATCGTACGTTTTGCACAGGTTCTTGACCTCACAATGTTTACCTATTATTACGGACTCAGACTACATCATGTTGAAAAATAAGAAAATGAAAAATAATTTCCTGTGGCTAAAGTATTGATTGGATTTGATTGATTTTTTGTATACGGGTAAAGAACATGATACTCTTTACGTGGTTTAAAGGAATGTCAATCGCCCTGCTCCACCTTGTATATATATATATATATATATATATATATATATATATATATATATATATATATATATATATATATATATATATATATATATATAATGTATAGACGCCTGCACATCAAGCTACTACAATGTGTCAAATTTCTTTAATAGATTTTCATTCTTATCGCCTAAGATTTAGGTTCAAGGTTGATTGGGAAAATTTGACAGTTTCGGGTGGCTTGACCTGCTGGCGTCTGTACTAAAGTATTTTTTTTTTTCTTTTTGTCAGCTTGAACTGTTCCACTTCTGTAACGTAACATAACTAAGTAGCAAAAATAGTTGACTTATGCTATAAAAAGGTACTGCAACACAAGAACGTTGGAAAGACATAGTAATGACATGTTATTGTACTCCCGTTATTCACCTGGGGACCTCATAATATCGCTGTCAAAATGGAACATTTCATTTTCGCTATTTTGGCGCTAATAGCAACATAAGCGTCCATGGAACTAATATTTTAGTGATTTTTTGACATCTGACATGGAACTAATATTAAATTGTGGACTGCTGCCTCTAAGATAGAATAGCGAATTTTACAAAACGCGCATACTCTCATGATAAAAATGTTCTAAATATCTTGTAGTAAACACAAAATTCACAAAACAAATCTTATTTAAGGGGGATGCGCTGTGGTAGCCCGCGAAATTCAATTTTTTTTGTTTTCTTTTGCAATTCGCTACTACAAGCATCTGGAATCTCTCCGGTTCGAGAAAAAACGGCCCCGGACAAGCCCGGTTTCAATCCGTCTCTCAAGCAATCATATGAAATATTCCTGCATCGACTACATAGGATCAGGGGCCATCCGTTCCGGAATTTCACCCGGAAGCAACCGGATCATGCTCTGGTTTTCTCCGGCCATCCGGTCCGTTATTTTCCGGCACGAGGGGCGGAGCCTTTCAATATAGTATATAGTTGAATGGAGCAGACCACACGACTCCGAAAAACGTCAGTTCCCGGCGCATCCGGACGAGACGAATCACGCGCCAGTGCGACGCCTGATACACAACTGGTAGGACGTACGCAGTTGTATTTAACAAACAACTATGATCGATTCCTAGCGCATAAGGCGACTACAAACGACTTTAATAATTTTAAACTGAAGATCACGTCTAAACGAGTAGTGTTAATGATTTGGAAAAAAATATGTTAGATTAGAGAATTTTCTTAATAACTTAATATGTGAATATTTTAGAGTATGTTTATATTACATAGTGTAATTAATTTATAAAATTATTCTAACGCGAATAAAAAACTGAGAATCACGCAAAAACTATCACGCGTATTTTTATGAAACCTGCATTAAAAGATAATTTAATTATTTATCTTTTAGTAGACGTATTTTAATATTGTTTTATGTATAATAAATTAATAATGAGTCTAATTTGGGACAGCTCTCCTTGATGGGCGAGTCATATTACAACAGCACCACCGGACATAAATATAACATCCTCCGTAAATCATATATGTTTCGCGGGTCTGTAGAATTGACAATTTGACATTGACAATGACAGCTTGTAATAAACATGCTGAAGCAGTGTGTGATTATTTGCCTTTTTAGGTTATAAAAAGTGTAACTTACCCCTTTTTATTTCTTTTATTTGTGAAATAAGCTAACAAAATGGTGAAAAAGAAAATAGATAACCGTATCAGGGTAATGATAGAGAATGGCGTTAAGTTGGGACATCGTACTATGATCCTTCTCGTGGGTGACAAAAGTAGAGATCAAGTAAGCACATTGTTTTGTTTTTAAACTACCACGACCATCCTCTTATTTGGTCTGAAACAAGCCCTACATTGACCCTTTGACCGATACCCTAAGCCCAGAAAAAGCATAGAATTTCGAGCAGACCCAAAAACCTTGCTCATTTATAGGACTAAGGAAAATTCTTAAAGATTGGTGTCTCACCATGGCAAGCTAACTGTTTTATCCATTTATCACCCAAGCTTACTTTACCTTACTGCTAGACATAAGCCTATACTCCTCAGTTAAAGATTATTTCCTAGGGAAACCTGCCAGGTTGATATAATATTTCTTTAACATACAAAATTCTGTTTTCTTTGCAGGTTCCCATTTTATATGATATGCTAGTAAAATCTACTGTGAAGGCCAGGCCTACAGTTCTATGGTGCTATAAAAATAAAGATGAAGCTATTAGCAAGTAAGTTGAAATACCTAAACTAGTTTTACCATGTTCTCACATAGACAAATAAATACAATATACTTTAATTAACTTGTATTAATAAACCCACATTTAAATTATGAATTTTTTATTATGTGGTGCTGAGTTTTTTTTGCCTTGTGAAGCTTTTTCAACGGACGAAAAAAAAGGAGGTTCTTAATTCAACACTTTTTTAATTTTTTTTTTATTGGACTGCCTCATAATGTTTTTTTTATTACCTTTTGCATGTTTTACTAGTTTTTAGGATACCGTACCTCAAAAGGAAAAAACGGAACCCTTATAGGATCACACGTATGTCTGTCTGTCTGTCCGTCTGTCACAGCCAATTTGCTCCGAATCTAATGGACCAATTAAGTTGAAATTTGGTACACATATGAATTTCTGTGACCCAAACACGGACGACGGGTAAAGTAAATAAATGAATTTTGAATATAGAGGTCACTTTTGGGGGGCAAATAAGAAAATTAAAAAAAAAAATTTAGCAAACTACACCATGTGGCATGTCAAATGAAAGGACTTACTATGAGGGTCTCAAAAATATTTTTTTTATAATTTTAAAATAAATTATTTTAAAGTTATTTAAGAAAACAGACAAAAATTGACCATTCCCCCCCCCCCCCTTATCTCCGAAACTACTGAGCCTAAAATTTTGAAAAAAAATACAGAAAATAGATCTTTACCTGTAGATTACAGGAAAACCTATAAGAAGTCTGTGGTCTTAAAATAACATGGTAAATCTATCAATATTGTGAGTACAAACTTACATTTACAGTTGGAATGTATGGGAGAACATGTTTTTCAACTACAATGTTAAGTTTGTTCTTAAGATAAATTCATCCCAACTACGGAACCCTTCATTGTGCGTGGTCCGACACGCACTTGGCCGGTTTTTTTCTATAAAATTTCTAATTTCATGTACAACTTATAAAATAAACACTTTCCTCCTATTAAAATAGTACAATAAAATAAAATGTTACTATGATATAAATATAGCAAAAATTAAAATAAATATTTGATTTAAGTCATGGCCGCAAGAGAGCAAAGAAGATAGCCGCAGGCAAGTTGGAAGTATCGGAAGAATCTCTATTTGATTCATTCAGAGTAGCCACCACAATACATGGACGTTATTACTCTGAGAGTCATACTATGCTTGGTCAGACTTATGGGATGTGTGTATTACAGGTAATGTAGTGAATTCTAAAATATACATATCAGGCACCCATATTTCAGTAACTTGAACTACTTAAACAATTAAATTGTTAATATCAAATACGCAGCTATACCATACTTAGTTCTGTAACTAATATAAGATCTGTAACAAACATGGTTTTAAAAGTCCTAATAATTTGATTTAATATTTCAATGGAGGGGCTTGTGGCTAAGTAATAACAGCCACATGGATCAGGTTAAGCTACGCTCTGTGCCTCGGAAAGCATGTTAAGATGTTGGTTCCAGTTGTCATTCTTGGATATTTGACAGTTGTTACAGGTCATAAGAAGCCTGAAAGTCTGACAACTAATCTTACCAAGGGTTACCCAGTGAGTGGGTTGTGGAGGTCAGATAGGCAGTTGCTCCATGTAAAATACTGGCATTCAACTGCATCTGGTTAGACTAGAAGCTAGTAGCTAGTAGATAGTTGGGAAAAGGCTAGACAGACATTGCAAATTGACTAAAACAGAAAATATAGATTAAGGCCATTGCCCAGAATTACATTTCATGCAGTATGTCAGGTTAAGCATTACTTAACATCTTGTTCATGCTCTGACCGACGATGACGAATTTTTACGAAAATGCGATTTTTATCCTAAACGATATTTAAAATTAAATAACGATAAAAATCGCATTTTCGTAAAAATGTAGCTTACGATAAATCGGCGGTTAGGACTCGACTTATTATATACGATCTTTGACCAATGTAGAAAAGTTTATGAATGAACAAAGATGACCTTTGGAGAAAAAGTTTGTGTATGTAATAATTATTATTTAATGCAGGATTTCGAAGCCCTCACCCCTAACTTGATGGCGCGCACGGTAGAGACAGTGGAGGGAGGAGGCTTGATTGTGTTCCTGCTCAAATCCATGGACTCTTTGAGACAGTTGCATTCCATTACTATGGATGTCCACTCCAGGTATGTTTCATTCATATTATTGTAATTTTTAAGTCGAAATGTATTAAGAAAATAATTTAAAAATAAATTGTGTGAAATAATAAAAACATAAACATTTCAAAAACAAAATTATGTATTTAGATCAAACATGTACTTAGTTTGTTGCTTCCTCCTGAAATTAAAAAAGAGCAGCTTAAAAAACAATTAATAAATATAACTCAAAAATCCTGACCTATCTTCAATAAAGCTCAAAATATTGATTTGGTGAAAAGATACTATTAGGGCCTATACACACGATGCGTTGCGGCGCCATAACGTTACGCCGTAGCGGCGCCGCACAGCAAAGATGGGCACAACCCACCGCCTCGACGATCCTTGTAAAGTTAGGATTTGTATTTTTTATCAAAGATAAATTGTTTGGGTACTCGGTCATTTATGGCTTTCTAATGGGGGAACAGCTTGTTTAGTCCCTCAAGCAGCGTGGTGTGTGGTGTGTTTCTCTTACTCCAGAGATTTAGTGTATTAAGACGTACCACCGCCATCGTTGCTTCCTGCTGTATGAACAGGTGGAGAGGTGGTAATCCCAGCATGGCTTCGACTGCTGCAGTCGGAGTAATCCTCATGCAACCCGTAGTCGCCGTGCAGGCTAGTCTTTGCATATGTTTTTTATTGGAGCCTTTAACAAGTTTGGTGCGAAACCACCAGACCACAGCCCCGTAGGTGATCATGGGGCGAATCACAAACAACTGAGCGGTGCTGCTTCGGCGTCGCAACGCGTACACTCCTCCCCGCCTAGTCTCGCGGGTTGCAAGTCCGATCGTGCGGTGCGACGCCAGCACGCACCTTGTGGTATACCATGGATATTTGTATGTAGGACGCCGCAGCCACACCGTTCCGGCGCCTCGCCGTCGCCACAACGCGTCGTGTGCATACACCCTTACAGATACTGATGCCCAACATCTAAATTTTTGTCTAAATAAAAGAACCACGACGATCGGATTAGCGTCGAAAGTTGAAAATCTAATAGCACGCTTATTTAGCCATTTATTTAGGTGTTCCTGGTGTTGACTTTGATCTATTTATTTCCCAAATGTAAATCAAACAATTTTTTTTGCAGATTCAAGACCGAAGCATACGACACAGTAGTGAATCGTTTCAATGAGAGATTCCTGCTGTCACTAGCTGATAACCCTCGTTGCTTGGTGTTAGATGACTCTCTGACTGTGCTACCAATATCGTCCAAGACTGCACAAGTTGAGCCTGTTGATGTGGCTCCTGAGGTGAACTTATTTTTATGAATAACAACAAAATATGTCCTATCTGGTGTTTATCTTTCAAATGATAAATCTATGACATGAAAATGGTGTCAGCTGAGCAATGATACATAAACAAAAAAAAAACTCATGATAACAAACAACTTTTACTGTGGAACCAAACCTGAAATCGCGAAAAAAAAACCAGCTGCAGTTTGTTATCTTGAGCACAATCATGTGTTTAGGTATCGGTCACTAATTACCAGTCACCCTAAATATGTCTCAGCGCCTCTTTTGAATTTTTGTATATAATTATGTACTTATATAATATAGGTATATATTATAGTAAAAATGTACGGGTGTGTAATAGAAGTGTACCTATGTGTGTGTGTGTGTAGTGTGTGTGTGTGTGTGTGTGTGTGTAGTGTGTACCTAATTATGTACTTGTGTATCTATTCTACTTTTTTATGTTTTTTTCATTATGATATATTTTGAATATTTTTCTTTTATCATTGTCCCTCTCAAACAGAGCACCTGCCATCTAATTTCTTGCCCTTGGATGACTGGTAGAGAACGCCAATCCGCCTTTGTATCTTTTTTGAGTTTGAAAAGTTTAAATAAATAAATATGAGTATACATGTGAAAATACAGATAGGTACTCATATAAAACCACGAAACAATGTAACTTGCCCGTTCAAACATTTATTCATTCTAAAGTCAGTAGTGCTATTCTGTAAATACATCACCGTGAAAACATAAGTGAAGTGATCTTAAAGTGAGCTGTCAATAGTGTCAACCCCAAGCATTATGTGGAATGACGGCTCACTTCACGCTCAGTTCACCCGAGTTATCACGGTGAGATGTTTACAGAATAGCACTACAGTTCTTATATGCAGGGAGTGTTTGTTTCAGGCTTTTTTGGTCTAAACTAGGAGAAGTATATTTTGTATTGTACTTGTATTACCAGACGTATGAACGTAAATGAGGCAAAAGAAGTATGTAAGGATCGTAGAAAGATATGACCAGCCTTCACTGACAGCGCCCTTTCATTTGCGTAGGTATGGATAGACCAAATTGAATAATCTTGCTCCAATTATTTTTAAAAAGAATAACCGTGGAGTTTCTTGCTGGCTCTTCTCCAAAGGAAACGACATTCTGACGTTTCATAAGTGCCCACGAAGGTTAATGTGAAATAAAATGTTTTGTTGTTTTTTAAGCAATATTTTTCGTTTGTTTTCAGCGCGTCAACCCAAAATTGACGGAATTGATATCATCCTTATCAGACTCTCCGCCAGCAGGGCCATTGGTCGCGTTATGTCGCACGCACGACCAAGCGACCGCGCTCGTTGCGCTTATCAACACGCTTGCTGACAAACAATCGAGGTAAGTTAACTAAATACTGAGTCTGAATAAGCTTTTAGTCTCTCGATGAAGGGCAACCTATTCAGAATTTTGAACCCACTGACCGCAAGCAGTCTTTGCTGTTGAGAAAATCATTTAAAGCTTGTAAGTTTGGTAGCTTATAAGTTGTTAGCGAGTGTTGCAACACAAAATTTTAATGGTTGTGACCTCGCGTTTGCATTGGCGAAACATCGCACAAAAACATATTGATATCTCTATTTCTGTCAATGCATCTGACAGAGATAACAACATGTTTTAACTGAATGTTTCGCCAGTGCAAACGCACGGTACAGTTGTTTTATCTCACGAAAGCGGGTGAGCCATGCTTGTAGTTGTAATGCGTATAGACACGCGCTCTTGTGTGCGTAACTACAGGTAGCGTTAGCAAGCTCATCGCTAATGAACAAAATAATAAAGTTATTACATTTTTGCTATGTATAGATAAGACATTAAGACATTGTACAATAAAATAGAAACTTATATTCAAGAAACATTTAATTTTAGCAATATTTTGAATACAATTTATATTTTATTTAAATTAATATTTCAAGTAGAATCGTAACTAGACTCTTCTTCAGAGTCAGTTTCTTCTTCACTGTCATCTTGTAAATTTATTATTAATTCAAAATCAGTGTCAAAATATTTCATATAATCAGTTTCTTTTTTAATGACACTATTACAAGTATTACGCCATGTCTCACTTGTTATTTTTGTAATACTCTCTTCAATAAGTTTTTCTGTATTGGTCATATTTTGCTCGACGTTTCTTAGAGCAATGTAGTTTTTAAGGACCCCCAGATGTTCTCTATGGCATTAAGCTCAGGGTGGTAAAAAGGGAGGCGTAATACTTCAAATCCTTTACTTTTTATGTAGTCATCGATTTTGTAAGTGATAAAATCACTTTTATGGTTTTTTTATTATCATATAACTCAACTTTGCGCAAATTTGTGTAGAAATGTATACCCTTAGAAGTGAGCCATTCTTGCATCTCAGATTTTGTTGAGGCTGTCGTCGGCAATTTCTCAGCACGCGTATTATGGTACGATGCATTATCTAGTACTATTACGGAACGATCTGGCAAATTTGGCAGCAACATTTCATTCAGCCATTTTACGTAATTTTCAAAACTCATGTTGGAATGGTAGTCTCCAACTGTGGAATTAGCTTTGTAGACTAAGCAAGCGTTCTCAATAATAATACAGGTTCCAGCGTGTACTAAAATAAAACGAGTATCTTGACTAAGTTTTTTTAAAAATGGAGATGGTTTGTCTTTTTGGGCCCAGGTGTTATCTCGAACATGTGTTGTCAATACGTAACTTTCGTCAGTATAGACAATAGGCCGACCTTGAGAGCCGTATTCGGTTATTTTTTTTAAGTATTTTAGTCTCCACATCTGGATATCGTGCCGTTCAACTAATACTTTCCTATTGTTATCGGTTTTACGCCACTTGTAGCCCAATTTATTTAATAACTTACGTAGCGTTGCGAGACATCCATCAAAACCAATTTTTTAATTTAAGACTGACCTTAGTTTTGCCAAAGTTGGAATTTGTTTTTGTACGATATGAAAATTTTGTATTGTGCTCCGTACAACGTCAGCCGTAAATCCATCAATGTCTACTTTATTTTCTCTCTTTCTTCGGTTTTCATGGGAGACATAAAATTCGAAGATGTACTTGCGACATCTCTTCCTTCTTTTAATATTTTTAGCACTGTTCTTTCACTTACCCCCGTCGTTGCTGCAGTGCGTTTTGTAATATTACGCAAATGTGATAAATCACAATTTGGTTCTCGATGAAGTTCCGTGAATTCATATTCTTCTTTGAGAAAATTATAAATATTTGCAATAATTTGACGAGCCTAAAAGAAACAATACATTATTAAAATCTCGTTTTCGTTGGTTCTTATTAAACTAACTAATACATTAATTCATTACACACAACATAAATACACACCAAACATGAACATTTAATTTGCCTTACCTCACTGCGAACAACTTTTCTCCGTTTCATCGTACTTTCCACGCTGACGGTATTTGATAAATAATTTTGGCGCGAACCAAGAAGCACTACTGACTCGGCCGGCGACTCGGCCACGACTGGGCGCTCCTGAGCTTACGCACGCAAACACAGTGTGCATGTACACTTACACACTCAAGTATGGGTCACCCGCTTTCGTGAGATAAAACAACTGTAACTTACAACCATCAACAACAACCAATAGTCATGTTCACTCTGTTTATAGATTTGATAAGTTACCAATCAGTTTTATACTGTTGTGGCTAAGTAAAACAGACGCGCGGTTCGATCGATCAGGTTAAGCTACCCTTGCCGCGGTTGGTCCGTGGATGGGTGACCATATCTAAATCCCAAGATCTCTCTGTGCCTCGGAAAGCATGCTAAGCCGTTGGTCCCGGTTGTCATTCGTGAATCTTTGACAGTCGTTACGGATCGTTAGAACCCCGAAAGTCTGACAACCAGTCTTATTAAAGGGTATCGTATTACCCAGTAACTGGGTTGTGTAGGTCAGACAGGCAGTCGCTCCATGTAAAATACTGGTATTCAAAATAGTTGTGAAAAAGGCTAGGCAGATGATGATGATGTCAGACGTGAGCCATAGTTGAAAAACTGAAGACATGTTCTTTTCACCAAATTCACTAGAATATCTTAACAGCATGGCATGACTGATTTAGGTTTTAGACGTGGTTTGATTATCATAAAGTAGTCGTATTGCCATATTGTCGTTCTGGACTACAAAATTTTTCAATAAATATCTTTTTCCTTAGACCACCTCACTGCCTAACCGCCGCCCGAGGTCGCGGCAAGTCTGCTACCCTAGGCCTCTCGATCGCTGCGGCCGTGGCCCTGGGCTACGTCAACATATACGTTACTTCCCCTCACCCTGAGAACTTGATCACTCTGTTCGAGTTCCTACTCAAAGGATTGGACGCGTGTTTGTACCAAGAACATATTGATTACAATATTGTGAGGTCGACCAACCCGGATTTTAAGAAGGCGATCGTAAAGGTCAATATTGCGAGGAATTCCAGGCAGACTGTGCAGGTGAGGTTATTATAATTCTCGGTAGTAACTGTCTATAATTTACAGTAAAAATTTAGATGACTGAATAAACAATAGCTTATTCTTGTTACCAAAATTTCGCTTGCCGACATGCAATAAAATGTGGAAGCCCGAAAGCGCATGTGGCGGCATCTACATCGCCACATACGAACTACGCGTGACTCCGCGCATAACAACAACAACATACAGTCCTACCAACTTAACTGTGAACTGAAAGAGGACGGCACCGTCGATGCGTCGACACAATCGAATGACATGCGTCGGCACCTGTGGTCGGCACAATCGAATGACATTTCAACATGACGGCCGTAGTTCCAATTTTCGCCATTTCACAGATAAGTTGGTAGGAGTGTAATCACGACTGCTCAGCGTCCGTACGTCACTGCAGGGATCCAGCAGAAGATCAGCGTCAGGTATATTTGCCTGACACATGCTGAGCTGGACTCCCATTTGGTGCAACCTTGAGACGCACACCGCACTGTGTATATTCGTTGTTTGAAGTATATATTATGTAAATGTATGTTTTTCTTTATTTTTTTGTATGTTGGCACCTTGTTTTTAAATTTGTATTTAAATTCATGTAAATTGAAATAGTTTTATTGTATTTTGGTGTGTTGTGCCGTGTCTTTTGTGTGCACTGAATAAATGTTTTATCTATCTACCTATCCATCTATCATCACACTGACGTCACGCAACATCCTGCATCGCGCAATCAGAGTTTACCGCGCGACTACTATAATATACAACGTGTCGTTTTGCATCCTCGTCAAATTTAAGGATGTGGTATAGACAATCAAACCGAACAACTTTTTCCATGGCACCAACATCGTAATCGCGAAAAAATTATCAGCCAAGATTTCTATGGGACTGTTGAAAATTTTTTCGCGAATACGATGTTCGGCCCATGGAGATAGTTGTTCGGTTTGATGTTCTGTATCACACCCTGAAATTTGACGAGGATGCAAAACGACACGTGTATACAACGTCCCGACATCAACCGTCGGGCAGTTGCCCACCAGACACAACACCCGTCTGGTCGAAGGATCCTCCCTTTTCTATGGAGGATGAGTGAACTTTACACCCTGTTCCTCATGCGTCTATACGCATATTTTGCACTTTGTCTGGTAAGTATGGGATTACTTATTAGACTAAGAGCCGAAGTGATACAACATGCTCTTATTGATTTCTTAATATACCATTATGCAGACAAGTATCGATAACCATTCTGATCACGCTTGCGTTAACATCGAAATGCACAACCGTCGTCATAATTGAAAACTGTTATCGTATTCATCTTGTAAGGTGCATCATAAATCCTACTTAATATTATAAATGTGAAAGTTTGTGAAGATGTTTGTTACTCAATCACGCAAAAACGGCTGAACGGATTTGGATGAAATTTGGCACACAGATAGTTTATAACCTGGTTTAATACATAGGATACTTTTTATCACGGTAGTAGGTTCCTGTCGGAAAATTTCCGATATCCACGCGGGCGAAGCCGCGGGCAACGGCTATTGAAATAATAATTAATTAAAACTCACGATCATTCGCAAATAAATGCCCACTTTTACATTACATTACAGAACATCTTATCTTACTCATTATCTCATTTACAATATTTTTTGTTCTTCCAGTACATAACTCCAGACGATCACTCGCTGCTATCGGCCGCTGACCTCGTCCTCGTAGACGAAGCAGCCGCCATTCCCCTCGTCCACGTCTCCGCAGCCGCACAAAGAGCCCCATTAGCTCTACTGTCTTCAACAGTATCAGGATACGAAGGCACTGGCAGAGCACTGTCTCTGAAACTGTTCGCTCAGCTTCAAACGCAGCACAACGCGCCCCCTCCCGTGAGTAATAATAATAGTGTTCTTATTAATGTTTAGTGAAGAAACAGTATAATATTTTTTTTTTTTCTTGTGGTTAGTGACTAACTGGAATCAGAGTTTTTATGTGGCCCATGGGCCTGGACTTTTATATTTAGCAAAGTTATAAAACGAATTATAATGTTGCTAAATTGAAGAGTACAACTGTGTCGTAGCATGACAACAGAAGTGGCAGGTATTACGTTTATAATTTTTGCGCTGTAGCATGGTGCGAGTACATTTGACGAACTGTTCCTTTTCACTCTTGAACGTTATCGTGATTTACAATCATGATTTAATATTTTAGCTGCACCCATAATCTACCATAATCATAATCGCTAAATCGCTATCATAATCGTAAAATACGTATTCAATATTATCTGTAGTAAATTAAATAAATCATCCTGCCAAAATGTTATTATCTACAAATAAAATCAAATTTAAAGAAAAATGAAGCAAAGTGATAGGCGTGTAACGTAACGCCATAGACATGTTTAGTGATGAGATGTATTGCTATTATGGGTTTTTATCGATAGTCGATATTTTTTATAGAAAAAGAAGTTTACTGTATGTATTTTTAAATTTTTGTTATTAGACATCTATAGTGTTAAATTAGCCGAAAAAATTATACCATGAAAAAAAACGTTTTTTTAAATAAACACCGGTGGTGCTTTGATTGTGATTTTTTTAATGTTTTGAATTAAATACATATTATAAAATAAATTTCATAATAATATGATAAATCATAGTCATTTTTAAAATTATTAGGAGAGCGAGATTTTTGCTGTAAGAATCGTTATCGTTAAATTAAATTGTGCATATTGTTACTGTCCTAGTCATGCCATACTAACATGTGTCACCCGCACCATGCTAAAGCCCAAACATTATAGTCGGTTAACCAGACACGTAGTTTTTTTTGTTTACCTTTATTTAATTACCTAAACCGATGTAGTATAGCTAGATCGATTTTTCACCCCCGTAAACCCATATATTATAAGTTTCATCGAAATCGTGAGAGCCGTTTTCGAGAACGTGATTACAAATATACAATGCCGCCCATGGGCATGTGAACGGGCATGAGGCTTTAGAGGAGATATTATCAACAGCAAAAAACACATAAAATAACTTTATTTCTCTTCCTACAGATAAAACTAGAAGAGCCAATCCGTTACCGTTCCGGCGACTCCATAGAGTCCTGGCTGAACGCTCTCCTGTGCCTGGAGGCGCCTGCCCCGGGCGCAGGCGCGGGCGCTCCGCCCCCCGCGGCCTGCGAGCTGTACCGCGTCAACAGGGACGCCTTGTTCTGTTACCATAAGGCGGCTGAGGCGTTCCTCCATAGACTGGTTGCTATTTATGTGGCGAGTCATTACAAGGTGAGGATTTGAGTATGAAACTATTTGGCCTTTGTCATTGCGTATTTGTATTGTGAAGTATTCTTTTAGATTTAGTTTGACATCGGACAACCGCGATAAAATTCTAAGATGTTGGAGTAATTAAAAAAACATTTTTTGATGGCCTGATATGAAAAAAGCGTGTTAAAAATTAAAAACAAGCTTTTTTCCTATTCCTCTCAGCAAACCTTTCATTTGATACCTTTAATGGCAGTGCGTAAAAAATAATTGGTCCGCCATCTTTGGGAGTCTGCCATATTGGATTTAGAATGATGTCACTTAGCTAACCTAATCATTGCTAACCGCGCATTATCATCCAAACCAAATGTGTACCCAAATTTCAACGAAATCGGTTGGGGGATAACCGTTTTAAAATTCAGATTCAAGATTAGACCTATACAGACTAACTGACAAGGCAAGATAAATAGAAGCTTGTAAAATGATAATAAATTACCTAAACTGGGAGACTGCATAAAATTGTGCACAATAGATACTAAAATTAAAAAATACATTACCCTCCTTTGCGTCGCGCAGTCGGGTAACTAAATAAACTCGCGCGTTGTTTCGTACTAAACTACGACTTATGACTTTGTTTTATATTTTAAAATAAATAAAATTAAATGTTTTTGTAGATCAAATACATCGCCTTTTCGAAAACCTCAACTTCTAGTCCTCCAAACGATCTACAACTAATAATACACACCTGCCCTACTTTGTCAGGTCCACAACTTGCGAACTGCACATGCCACCCAATTGAACGCACCTTGTCTGTCCGATATCTAGGCGTCATTATTGACTCGAGGCTTTCTTTCTGGCCAAATATCTCTGCTTTAGCTGGCAGAACAAGGAAATTAATTTTCGTAATGAAGAATCTTCGTGACTGCCTGCCTCTAGACCTTTTGAGAAAGGTCTACCTTGCTATCTGTCAGCCTATAATACAATACTGCGTCTCGGTCTGGGGAAGTGCCGGAAAAAGCCACATGATTTATGTTGAGAGAGCTCAGAGGGCACTTCTGAAAGTCACTTTTAGAAAACCTTTCCGTTTCTCTACTGACGAGCTCTATAGAGAAGTCCAGGTCCTCCGCGTGAGGCAACTTTTCATTTTAACGGCGACCGTCCGCACTCACAAGACCCTTCCTAAAAGAGCTGACTATTGTGCACTTCTGGCAAAGCGGGTGTTCAGTATACCAACTCCGCCTGCGAAGTCCCTTTTGGCCAGACGGAGCCCAGCTTACTCTCACCTACACACATTTAACAAGGTCTGCAAACCACTGGACATCAAAGACTTGTTCACCGCTCGCCTAAAAAGTGTACTAAAGAAATGGCTTCTGGAACTTGCATACACCGAAACAGAATCATTTCTCTAAAGATTTGTCGACAAGCCACTGTGCCAGCATACAATCTCTCACACTTTCACCCTCAGTCACTCACACAAACACACTCACACACCTACCCACACACACACACACACACACAACACAATACGCGCCTTACTAAACTAGCCTTAGATTTGTAAACCGACATATTTCTTTATGCTCAATCGCACTCCGACCCACAAGATACAAGCCCTGCTTAGTTTGTGGGTCAACGGTCAAACCTTGCATTGTTGTGATGTACAAAGTTAAATTTGTGATTGTGTATTCTGTCATCACCTTTTCTTTTGCCAATAAAACTTTTTGTATTTTTTTTTTTTTGTATTTTGTATTTTAGATATTAATCAAAATGAACACGCCGTATATTTTTGTCATCTAAACATAGTTCTCATTCACAGAACAGTCCGAACGACATTCAACTCCTAGCGGACGCGCCTGCGCACTGCCTGTTCGTGCTCCTGGCACCCACGCCGCCCAACAGCACGGCCATGCCAGAGATACTGTGCGTCATACAGATGTGTCTCGAAGGCAACATATCTGACAAGTAAGTACAGGTTTTTTAATTATATCAGAAGTCCTAACCTCTGCATGATCAGGTATTTGTGACAAAGGTTATTCGAATCATGCAGCCGTGTGTAAGGTCATGAATAAGTGCTCAGCTTGATTACAAAACTAGAGCAGTGGTGGCACAGTGGTAACGGCCGCGACTTACGAGGTGTAGGTCGTAGGTTCGAACCCAGAAAAGCGCTTTACTTTCTGTAAATTGAGCATCTCACTAAAAATGACATGAAATCATCTGACTTTTTAGTCAGATGATTTTTTGATTTTTTTTTTTTTTTGACATTTTTATGTGAGCATATGAAATTTCAAAATGTTCCATATCTCCAGACTTATAATTTTTTCCGCAATGGTGAAGTTAGTTGGTAGCACTACTTGCCTTAAATTGAGAACGGCACATATTGGCCCAAAGTTACACAGCTAGTACATTACGAAGACATTTTTAAAATTAAAAGCCATGTTCGTCTACAGATCAGTCCGCGACAGTTTAGGCCGCGGACGCAAGGCAGCCGGCGACCTGATCCCCTGGAACATTTGTGAGCAGTTCGGTGATAAGGACTTCCCCAAACTGTCTGGAGCTAGGATCGTGAGGATAGCCACGCATCCTTCTTATCAACGGGTACGTATTTATTCGTATAATGTAAATAACATTCTGTGGTTGGACATATTTGTCCCAAGCAAAATCTGAACTAACATCTGAGCCGACATCTTGTTTTTAGGGTACCAAACGGAACAGTTTTACGAAGCCTCCGCTGTCCGTCCGTCATCAATCATGAACCGTAATAGGTAGATGGTTGAAATTTTCACATATTATGTATTTTTATTGCCGCTATAAGAAAAAATAATAAAAATAAAATAAAGTTAAAAATTAAAGAAAGAAACAAGAAACGTGTTTTTTTGAAACTGAAGTATTTAAAAAGAAAATGCGCTAATTTTGCATATTATATATATTTAAGAGTGTTTTCATATAAATCAAAATTAAACAACACGATGTTGTAGCACAAAAAAAAAACAATTTTTCGGCGTTTTCACTCTTCAAAGAATGTCGCCTGTCGTCTTATTGACTTCGTGCACGACAGTAGCTGGCATGCGCAACTTTTCGGGGTTATGTCAAATAATTACTTACGAATACTTTATTGTTTTCTAGTACTTAAATTAATTAAAAGATAATATAAAGTCTATAAGTAGTGTTTTTAGAGGAATATGTTAAAAACATAACGTAGAATTATGGATATTATAATTAAAATTTATTTATTAATATTGTAATTTATGGTGACATCGCTTATCGAAATCATAGAATGTACACCGACTGTTTGTGCCGTTATTTTTGCAGGTCACAACACAACAGCAATTAAGACCCATTTTAAAATACAAACAAATTGTAGGAAATCCTATAGTAATTTTGTTTGACTTTGACAAACTATCCCGAATTGTTGCGAGTTTCTGCCACGGCATGCGCTGCGATCGCTTTACTATACCCCCACCATGCACTTCGCACATAGCGAATAACTGACCAGCTCAGACTAAGTACAGATAGTGCAATCCACGAAGACGCGCCCCACTATTCCTCCTAACCGTTTATAGTATATGTGTGTAAGCTTCCGCTAATGTTTGAGTTATCGGTACACACTAATTACCGTGCATTAACTATAGGTAGTGTGTACCGATAACACTCAAACATTGGCGGAAGCTTGCACACATATACTATGAACGGTTAGGAGGAATAGAGGAGCTCGTGGCTAAGTAATAACAGCCGCATGGGTCGGTCGACCAGGTTAAGCTACGCTTGCCGGGGTTGGGTGACCATCTTTACATACCGAGACTCCTCCGTGCCTCGGAAAGCACGTTTAGCCGTTGGTCCCGGCTGTCATTCGTGGATCTTTGACAGTCGTTACGGGTCGTCAGAAGCCCGAAAGTCTGACAACCAGTCTTACCAAGGGGTATCGTATTACCCAGTTACTGGGTTGTGCAGGTCAGATAGGCAGTCGCTCCATGTAAAATACTGGTATTCAGCTGCATCCGGTTAGACTGGAAGCCGACCCCAACATAGTTGGGAAAAGGCTAGGCAGATGATGGTTAGGAGGAATAATGGGGCGCGTCTTCGTGGATTGCACTATCTATACTTTATAAAGTGACAAATACTAGTACTCAAAACACTGAGATAAAGTACTGCGTATAGAGAGAACATCCGAAACAAAAACAGTGTCACAACAGGATGACAGCCGGGGGGGCTGTGGGTTGCAGCGCTTAAACATTAGGTGTCGTCTCACCAAACTATAAAACATACAGCGCTAGACCGCTTAAAACAAGACGACGACGACGAGTGACTAAATGAGTTGCTGCCGGTCGGCATCAAAGCATGGCGCAAAAATCTGGTTTGCGGCGTCGGTTCTATACGTTAGTAATAATAGTCCTATGACTCAAAACTATTTGCATTTCTTTGCAGTCTTGGCGCTCTAAGAAAACTATCAAGTGCTATTTGATTACAGCATTTAGACAGCTCACGCACTGACGTACGTGGACGCGCGCGGTAAATTTAAATTACCGTACAACAGTCTCGGTTATGGCCGAGAATCTTGAGGATTTTTTGCCGAGAATCGAGACCGAGATGTCGGCTGAGTCCTAATAATAAGCAACACTCTTCGTTAAGTAGTTATATTACTAGAGCTCATTTTCCTTCAACAGATGGGTTACGGCAAGCGTGCCTTACAACAGCTAGCTGCTTATTACTCTGGCGACATACCGTGCTTAGACGAAGATCATTCCGACGACGATGATGCGGGCGCTAATGGTACCAGTAACACGTTGCAGACGGAAAACATCGTGCCTAGGTAAAAATATTGACTACTCGACCCGAATGTATGGGACTGCTAATTATTTTTTCTCGATTACGATGTTGGTCCCACGAAGAAAGTTGTTCAGTTTGATGATCTGTACCACACCCTTAAATTTGGCCACACTTTTCTGATACATCATGCATACAGGATGAAATTTAATTAGCTAGCAAAACTCCACAGACGTGATGGGAATCGAAAAATAAAAATGTTTTAATGATTTGTTTTTGGTGTAAGCGACCGCTGGTAGGTTTGTTACTTGAGTAGGAGTTAAGAAAATCTGTTTTCTTTAGTTTTATTGTGTATAGATAAAAAAAAAAACAACTTTATTGTTTAAGAACTAAGCATTAAATATTCACATAACACTAGCCTCCACGCTAGATTCCCTGTGTCGTGAAGACTAGTCTCTTTCGTCTTACAAGATTAGGTAATAATGAGATATCGATACTCATCACGTCTGTGAAGCGTACACCAAGAAAATCTGATATTTCAAGTGTCTCTTCAAACTTCGTATGAGTTATCAGTTCAACGTGGTCAATGACCCCAAATAAAAAACCATCAAAATAATATTTTTTTGTTTTATCATGTTTAGATACACAACTTGTCTGCGGAGTTTTGCTAGCTAAAATTTGACCCTGTATAAACCTTTCGGAATAAATTCTCTAAGTGATTGTGTAAACTGCAACAAAAACAACGCTGTCACACGGTCAAACACGAAAAGCTACTTTAATGTTTGTCATTTATAGAAGATAAGGCTTTTCAATTGCAATCTCAAGTTACTTATAATGCCTGTACGTAAGTTATTTCATCACCACTGCTCTCAAAACGGTGAAGGAAAACATCGTGAGGAAACCGGCATGTCCTAGAACCAAAAATTCAAAGACATGTGACATCTACCAACCCGCACTGGGCCCGCGTGGTGGATTACAGCCCACTCCCTCTTGAAGAGAGGAGGCCTGTGTCCCAGCAGTAGGAACATTATAGGCTGATTATGTTGAGGTTATTAATTTATTCGTGTATTTGTAATTTCCAGAGCCAAACCACCAACGTTACTAAAGCGTCTAACAGAAGTGCGTGCGGAACACCTGGACTACCTCGGCACTAGCTTTGGACTCACCGAAGAGCTGCTCAAGTTCTGGAAGTCGCAGAAATACGTGCCTGTGTATCTCAGGTAAGTTAGTATTGACATGTGATCAAAAAAACCGGCCAAGTGCGTGTCGGACCACGTACAATGAAGGGTTCCGTAGTTGGGATGAATTTATCTTAAGAACAAACTTAACATTGTAGTTGAAAAACATGTTCTCCCATACATTCCAACTGTAAATGTAAGTTTGTACTCACAATATTGATAGATTTACCATGTTATTTTAAGACCACCGACTTCTTATAGGTTTTCCTGTAATCTACAGGTAAAGATCTATTTTCTGTATTTTTTTCAAAATTTTAGGCTCGGTAGTTTCGGATATAAGGGGGGGGGGGGGGATGGTCAATTTTCGTCTATTTTCTTAAATAACTTTAAAACAATTTATTTTAAAATTATAAAAAAAATATATTTGAGACCCTCATAGTAAGCCCTTTCATTTGACATGCCACATGGTGTAGTTTCCAAAACTTTTTTTTTTAATTTTCTTATTTGCCCCCCAAAAGTGACCTCTATATTCAAAATTCATTTATTTACTTTACCCGTCCGTGTTTGGGTTACAGCAATTCATATGTGTACCAAAATTCAACTTAATCGGTCCATTAGATTCGGAGCAAATTGACTGTGACAGACAGACAGACAGACAGACACACGAATGATCCTATAAGGGTTCCGTTTTTTCCTTTTGAGGTACGGAACCCTAAAAAGGCTGTATTGCCTTATAATTAAAGAAGAAGTCGTAATTCGGGAATGGTTCATTACGTCCAGGGCTTGAAATACAGTTATTTTTGGGCCCCAAGGCTAATGTTACCGCCATTGGCCTTGGTGTGGTACTGGTACCAGACGTAGTATCTGTACTATTGGTATTTCTAATCTGTACCGGTACCAAACAAATATTTCCGTAAGTTAGAGTGAGAAAACAAAGTAGTAAATAGAATGGATAGCTAATAATCAATCTGCCTATCCTTTTTCCAACTCCAGCCGAATACCAGTATTTTACATGGAGCTACTGCCTATCTGACCGGTATGTAAACATAGTCAGCCATCCACGGACCAACCCCGGCAAGCGTAGCTCAACCTGATGGATCGACCCGTGCGTAGCTGATAGGCGTTAGAAAAATAACTTCAAGATTGCCAACCGTTCCTCGTACAAATATAAGATTTGTGGTACGTGCCGGGTACCTGAATTTGGTACCGGTTCTTAGGTGGAGTAAAAAAAAAAAAAAAAAAAAGTGGAGTACCACCCGTCTGGAACCGAAATGGCAAGAACCGCTAATTATCGATACAAAACCTGTACTTTTGGTACCTGTTTCACTCCGGGATCCGTCTTATGTGCATGAGGATTTTTATAAGAAAAGTTTTTTTTATTTTTGCAACTTCATTATTCTGCTTTGCTAGTCTGCTGTCCACTGCGCCTTGTTTTCAATACATATTATTAAATTTATTTTATTTCTGCTTCGTTAATTTATTATTCGGAAGTGCGATTTCTGAGCTTGTGAGAGGGGCTTGTGGCTAAGTAATGACAGCCGCCAGCCGCTCGGGTCGATTGATCAGGTTAAGCTACGCTTGCATCGGTTGGCCCGTGAATGGGTGACCATCTTTACATACCAAAACCCACCCGTACCTCGGAAAGCACATTAAGCCGTTGGTCCCGGCTGTCATTTGTAGACCTTTGACAGTTGTTACGGGTCGTCAGAAGCCCGAAAACCTGACAACCAGTCTTACCAAGGGGTATCGTGTTACCCAGTAAATGGGTTGTGGAGGTCAGATAGGCAGAAGCTCCATGTAAAATACTGCTATTCAGTTGCATCCGGTTAGACTGGAAGATGACCCCAACATAGTTGGGCAAAGGCTAGGCAGATGATGAAGTGCAATTTCTGAGCGTAGAGCGTTTCCATTAGGAAATTCTTTCACTGAAAGCGAAATTTAGGTACACTAATTTGCCTACCTCTTCATGCCATACTTGCGTGATAAATATCTCATGTTATCTCATTTCCACAGTCAAAAAACAAACGAGCTAACAGGCGAGCACTCCTGCATTATGCTTCGTTCACTCCGCGACAGTGCATGGTTGAGTGCATACAGCGCCGACTTCCGACGTCGCCTGTCCCGGCTACTGGCGCGAGCGCTCAGGAAAATGCCTGCTTCACTCGCTTTAACAACACTTGTTAATGATAACGTGAAGGTAGACAAACCTGGTAAGTGTACTGACTTACTATTCAATGGCAGTAATTCTTGTAATTTATCCCGCTTGGGGACGCTGTTGTAGATGTAGAACTGTCAAATACTTTTCATGTCAAAGGGTAGAGTAAAAGAGATGGGTATACAATTTCCATTCATTAATTTTTGAATGGATTACGATTCTCGTAATTTATCGCGCTTGGGGGCGCTGCTGTAAATGTAGACCTGTCAAATACTTTTCATGTCAAATTATCCTGCCATTCAATCTGCCTAGCCTTTTCCCAACTATGTTGGGGTCGGCTTCCAGTCTAACCAGATGCAGCTGAATACCAGTATTTTACATGGAGCGACTGCCTGTCTGACCTCCACAACCCATTAACTGGGTAATACGATACCCCTTGGTAAGACTGATTGTCAGACTTTCGACTGCCATTATTTATTAATTTATGTGTACAATCACACTAATAATATAAAGGTGAAAGGTTGTGAGTGTGTATGTTTGTTACTTCTTCACGCTCAAACGGCTGGACCGATTTAGATTAAATTTGGTATATAGACAGCTTACACCCTGGATTAATACATAGGCTACTTTTTATTGCGGTCTACACGGGTGAAACTGCGGGGCGCAGCTAGTATACAATACGTGCCACTAAAGATGAGACTTGACACACCACGTGGTTTGACTTGAACAGTAAATGATTTTAGATCTAGAGATCCGTTAGAGCGGTATGAGGTCTGAGGCGCGGGAAGGGACCGGGCGGCATCGGGGCGGGGCGGAAAGAGCGCGGGAGGCGCGGTCAAGTCTCATCTTTCGAGACGAGTATTATGCACAAAGTGAGAGCCCATAGGGTAACGGCTCCGACTTGACGGGTCGGGTCGGGTAGGTCGAGGGTTCGAACCCAGGCAGGCACATTACTTTGTGTAATTTATTTCATCACCACTGCTCTCAAAACGGTGAAGAAAAACATCAACCAAAAATTCGAAGACGGGGTGGATTACGGCCCACCCCCTCTCACAGAGAGGAGGCTTATGTCCCAGCAGTGAGAACTTCATTAGATCATTAAAATTGAATATTAGGTTAGGGAAAAAGTCTTTTCGCATTATAGTATGTATGAACTTAAAATAAAATCTCTTAGGCTATACTATTTGTATCTGGCTGGTTTTGGTATCATTGAAAGTTTAAATTTTAAAGAACATAATTCCAAATTCAAATTAGGAAAATGTGTGATTTTCATTTGTTTTTCGTACTGTCAAGATGAGTGAATCTAATAAAGAAATTCGATACATTTTAAAATTTTACTACAAAAAAGGTAAAAATGCAGTGCAAGCCGCGAACAAAATTTGCTATGTTTATGGACCCAGTGCAGTGTCTGTGAGAGTAGCACAAATTTGGTTTAAGCGTTTTCGTTTTCGTTTGATGTCAAAGATGCACGTCGCTCTGGTCGCCCTGTTACGGGTAAAATGGATGCCATTTTTGAAAAAGTGGAGCAAGATCGACCATATCAGTAGTTACGACGTAGCTGAAGAACTGGGAATTGACCACAAAACAGTTTTGGCGCATTTGAAAAAAACTGGGTACACAAAAAAGCTCGATATTTGGGTACCTCACAAGCTCACTGAAAGAAACCTAATGAACCGTGTACTCATTTGTGATTCTTTATTACGACGTAATGAAACCGAACCATTTTTGAATAAGCTGATAACTGGTGATGAAAAGTGGATCACGTACGACAAGAACGTGCGAAAAAGGTCGTGGTCAAAGGCCGGTCAGGCTTCACAGACTGTGGAGAAACCCGGGTTAACTCGCAACAAGGTGATGCTGTGCGTGTGGTGGGATTGGAAGGGCATTATTCATTATGAGCTGTTACCACCTTCAGATTTCCACCTGTTTCGGTCTCTTCAGAATTCTTTAGGCAGTGTCAGATTAACATCACGAGAGGACTGCCAAAACCACTTGTCGCGGTATTTTGATCAGAAGTCCCAAAATTTCTATAGCAATGGGATCATGTCCCTACCTACAAGATGGCAAAAAGTTATCGAACAAAATGGTACCTACATACTTTAGATAAATGTAAATAATATATATTAAAAAATGATTTGAATTTTCTTAATAAATGCGAAGAAACTTTTTCCCCAACCTATTATATTAAAACTGAATAGTCATTAAAAATAAATCTCATTAAATGATCATTAAAAAACAAAAATAATAATAAATATGACAACATGTATTAGTTGATACCTTCTACCAGACTACAAGCAAACAGGCATGACGGCGTATGTCTGATCTTCTGGACCGGAAAAAATGTTATTATGAGCCTATATTGGTCCACTGCCCTCTAAAACATGACGAAGTTCGACTTAACTAATTTGGCAAGTCTAACTATCTTCCAGCTTGAGCTCGACAAGGAGCTCATGGCTCAGTAATAACAGCCGCACGGTTCGACCCATCAGTTTAAACTACGCTTGCCGGGGTTGGTCCGTGGATGGGTTTACATACCGAGACTTCTCCGTGCCTCGGAAAGCAGGTTAAGCCGTTGGTTGCGGCTGTCATTCGTGGATCTTTGACAGTCGTTACAGGTTGAGTCTGACAACCAGTCTTACCAAGGGGTATCGTAATATCCAGTAACTGGGTTGTGGAGGTCAGATAGGCAGTCGCTCCATGTAAATTACTGGTATTCAGCTGCATCCGGTTAGACTGGAAGCCGACCCCAACGTAGTTGGGAAAAGGCTAGGCAGATTGATTGAACTTACTTCTATCTCGGTTTGATTTGTTTTCTGCCTGCAAAATTTATTATTTCAAATTTTGTTGGTGCTCAAAAAAGTTGTGCTGTTGAATGGCCTCTAACCTCTGCGTAGTCAATTCATGGGTGGTGTGATCACAATCACCACCCTTGGACAATCTGATCAGTATCAATAGAGTCCACTGCGAGAAAAAACCCACAAAAATGTATCTTCCTTACAGCTGTAACTAGGCAACTAATAGAACAGCATCTCTCCGGACACGACCTCGCTCGCCTGGAGGCGTACTGTCGACAACAAGCCGACTACAGACTCATCGCGGACCTGTTGGCGCCGCTAGCCAACCTCGTGTTCCATACCAAGACGTCGGCGAAGTTAGATGCTATACAACAGGTGAGTAGTATTTGCGCTTTCCTAATTAATAAACTTTTCATGATGTTTTTACGGCGTAAGTAACTCCTACATCATCCACAAGATTATGCAAGTAGCTTGCATGCCGTGTGCCATAACAACTTCTGATTGGTCAATGTCTCAATGACACTACTTGCACATTTTTATGCCAGCTACAAGCATGTGTATTCTCGCCCTTCAGGAGCCTAATATTGTTTCCGAAATCGTATTATCTTACTAATACTAATAACTTCTATCTTTATAAATAAAAAGAGAAGTCCTGACTGACTGACTCATCAACGCCCAGCCCAAACGATTGGACCTAGAAAGCTGAAATTTTACACAGAGGTTCCCTTTATACTGTAGACAAGGAATAACGAAGGATTTCCCGGTAGTACGTTTCCGTGGGATATTTTCCGACATCCACGCGGGTGAAGCCGCGGGCAAAAGCTAGTAATATTATAAAGTGGTAAAATTTGTTTGTTTGTAAGTTTGTATGTAGGGGATAATCTACGGAAACAATGACTCAATTCTAAAAAAAAAAATCACTGGTAGAAAGCTACATTATTCCTGCTATAAATTATATTTATATCATGCATATTAGCCGAGCTTTCACAATTTATAAAACACGACACGTTGTGCACAATTTAAATGAGCAGTAACCTAAAAAAAAACTAGGCTTGCATGAATTAAAGATAGTATTTCAATCATTAATTTATAATATTTCGAATCGGGTTCAATTTTTTTTTTACATTACTCGTACTGCATTGTGGCATTTGTGTCAATCTGCACACAGCCAAAAGAAAGAAAGAAATGAGATTTATTTATCGAGCCCCTTTAAGAATGATTTGATTTGCTAACTTTAACCACAATGATTGCCGTCACCACAATGTCTGACTTTCCCAAGAGAAATCTATACACGAATTCAACTTTACAATGATATGATGTTATCAGGGGTTCCGTACCCGAAGGGTGCCAAACGGAACCCTATTACTAAGCCTTCGCTGTCTGTCCGATCGTCTGACAGTTGAAATTTTCACAGATCGTGTATTTCTATTGCCACTATAAAAATAAAATAAAGTTAATTACATACAAGAAATGTGTTTTTAAACTGAAGTATTTTTTCTAAATATGTAGTGTTAAATATTGTAAGGTGGTACGGAAACCTTCGTGTACGAGTCCGACTCGCACTTGGCCGGTTTTTGTATAAAGGATGGCTAAAATCCATATTCCTAGTTCTAGGGAAAGTAGTCACTTCTTATATCTAAGCCGATCCTAACCACAAAAAGACCACTTTCTAATAAACTCTTTCTCATCCACAGGTCTTATTCATAGCAATGGGTTTCCAAATGAAAGACGTAGACGACATAGCATCCGAACTAGGCCTACCAGGCTCCCAGATTCTGGCGAAGTTCTTCGAAGCATGCAAGAAAATCAATGCGTCCCTAAACGCTGTTCTAGAAGATTCTGTAGCTAAAGAAATTGGTATAGAAGATAAGAATACGGATGACGTTAATATGGGACCTGTGAAACAGAGCCTGCAGGATGAACTGTCTAAAGCAGCTAAGGTAATTTATTTTAGTGTATTTGTGTTAGCTGTTGTGTTGTGGTTTAGAAATAAATGATTGCAGTATTTTTTAGTTTTTGGGTGTTTTATTTAGTTTTGAGAAGTTCCTTGTTGTTTTACTTTGTAGTAAGGTTTATTGGGGTAATTACGATAATGGGGTAATTCCAATTGATGATAAATTTCTACCAAACGCAGCGGCATTTTACATATATTGGCAACTTAGTGATTAGATGCCATTTTATCGGCCGCCGTCTTTCGCTGTCGCTATATACCTACGCACGTTTTTACGTGTACGTTAGTACGTGCGTACTATCATTATCATCAATTGGAATTACCCCATCATAGTAATTACCCCCAATAAATGTAAGTAATGAAATCGTGCACATATTTTTAATAGCAATAATTTAAGTTTTTCATTCAGGATTATTAGTCGTAGTAACAAGATTTTTTTACACTGTTTGCTGCATGACATTTAAATTGTACCGTAATTTGTAATTTTTAATTGTAATTGCCCAATACTGTGGAAGTCGACGTTCGCACAGACGTAAAAATATCGCGGCGATTTAATTTCACGCACACGATTTTCAACGCTCTGTTTAGCGCCGAGAGCTGAAAATCCAACAGTGTGGTTTTTCGACGTGCTAAAATGCACTCTGTTGTTGTTAAGTTGAATTCTCAATGCTCGGCTCAACAACGAGAGTTGAAAATCCAGTGCGCGATAAAATCCCGCCGCGATATTTTTACGTCCGTGTGAACGTCGGCTAACTCATAGCTTTCAAATTCATCCCACTGCTGGCAAAAGGCCTTCCCATTCATTTGCTAAACTTTCGGTTATGCGTTAAATCAAGTCCAACCAAAAATTAGTAATTAGGCATAGTTAAGAACGCCGCCGGGGTCGCGGGTTTTTCGAAAGAGATACCGTGGCGCTGGCACAGGCAACTGAAGGAACACGGGTGGGTTTTAATCAGTAAAAGTTTGACACGCCCTCCCGCTCCGCCCACAGCGGGAGAAGTCATTTGATGATTTCCCGTCCACAAAAAAAAAACATAGTCAAGAAAAATAACCGATGGTATATGATTCGGAGGAATTAGTAGTCAATCGAGTATGAATGTGGATGGCTATATGAGTAGGGGAAGACCAAAGATGATATAGCTAGAAAGGGAGCGACTACCGAGATGACGACTAATAGAGAAGTATTTAAGAAAAAGACATGTTGCGCCGACTCCAAACGAATTGGGATAAGGGCAGCAGAATGATGATGGTAACATTTTATAGAATAAAAAGGCTATAATAATTATTTCTTGGTGTTCAGGACCTGGAGCGTAAACAGCGCAAAGAGCTGTCTCGTCTGATGGGTGAAGATCTCGCTCAGTACCGCATCAAGGGAAGCGACCTCGACTGGGGACAGGCGCTCTCAGGCACCAAGCAGAAACAACTAGTGTCTGTTAAGAGGTATGTATTACTGCACTTTTATTGAGTGAATTATCAAAGTCCCCGTCCCTACAACTATCATCATACCCTTAAGTCATTGACACTGCGGGCACACGGTGACCGCAAACAATAGATTCTCTATTGTTTTTTGTCTGGCAGTCAACGTGTTAAATATTCGAATTTTCGAATACAAACCCCTCATGGATATTTGTTTTGTCCCTGGTTATCACTAGCCCTTCGAAATATGTGAAGCTGCTATTAATAGTATGTTTTGATTTCAAGATATGCGTTCAATAAACACTCCAATCAAAGTAGGCGAAAGCGCCAGGGTAGCCCGCGAAATTCAAATTTTATTACTTTTTTGTAATTTGCAAGTCAGTGTCAGCTTGTATGTTGATCAAAATTTGAATCGCAACCGTAACAGATATGTATTTACAGAAATTATACTCATTAGAATCGTCGATACTTTTTAAGTTCACATTACCCTATTGAATAAATATTTGATGAAATCCTGACATTTGACGTTCATTTTAAATAAGAGAGTGGAACTGATGATTCCTGTGATCATAATTCTGTAAATTCATATTTGTTACGGCCGCGAATCATATTTTGATAAACATATAACGTGACACCGACCTGCAAATCGCAAAAATCTTAAGAAAGTTTCAATTTCGGAGACTATCTTAGCGCATACCCCTTCATTTAGACTGATAAGCCGTACGTTTATGCTGTCTTGTATGGATCAGAATGTTGGGCCACAAAAGGGATGAATGAAAATCAGTTGCATGCAGCTGAGATGAGAATGCTAAGAGGGATGTGTGGTGTTACACGAATGGATAGAATAAGAAATGAGTACATAAGAGGAAGTCTAAAAGTGGCACCGGTGACTGAAAAGTTGTGCGGAAATCGGCTGTCATGGTATGGGCATGTGATGCGGAGGAGTGAGGAAAATGTCGTGAGGAAAGTTTTGAGTATGAATGCCGATGGCTATAAGAGTAGGGGAAGACCAAAGAAACGATGGATGGATTGTGTGAAAGATGACATGGCTAGAAAGGGGGGTGACTACCGAGATGACGAATAATAGAGAAGTATGGAAAAAAAGGACATGTTGCGCCGACCCCAAATAGATTGGGATAAGGGCAGGAGAACGAAATGAAGCCGTACGTTTATAAATACCTATATTTATTTCTAAGTAAATAGTATCGTAAGTTAGCATAAGTTTTTTTGTTGTATTTTTTTTCCTATTTATAGTTATAACTTCTAAAATATATGTGATTTGATCGTAAGCACTATTAACGTATGTTTTAAATAAATAATAATAAGACGTCTTGGAATATACTACAGGGCGCAACTAGCGTGCTTCAAAAGCAATTATTTCCTTTTCTCCAACTGTTCAATTGAACAAAAAACGCGCGTTGTGGTATCGGCTGACAAAAATACTTAACAGTATCAATTACGACCTTCCTTCTATTCCTAAAATAATAATTACCTTTAATTTTCAGCGGGGAGAAACGTTTGGGTGACGACAGCAAAGAGATCGACGACCTCATAGAAGCGCACTCACAGAAGAAGAAGAAGAAAAAGAAGCATGTACGGAACCAAGAGTAATAAAACTGTTGAACTTGTAATATGTATGTTTTATTTGTTGTAAAGTGAGTTTCACGAAAGAATTCCCTTCGCCGTAATGTTGACATCATTGCTTTTCGTTGAAGAATTGCTTATACACTCCTACCAACTTATCAAACATGTTGAAATGTCATTCGATTGTGTCGACCTTACGGTGTCGATACGGTGTCGACGCATCGACGGTGGCGTCCTCTTTCAGTTCACAGATAAGTTGGTAGGACTGTAAAAACCATTCCTTCAATGAAAAGCAATGGTGCCAACATTACAGCGAAGGGAATTCATTCGTGCTGATTGCGCTGTGGTAGACCGCGAAATTCAAATTTTCTTGAGTCTTTTGCAATTTGCAGGTCAGTGTCAGGTTGTATCTGAATCTCAAAATATGATTCGCGACAATAAGAAATATGTATTTACATAATTTTAACCATAAAAATCATCAATTTAAGTTAAGTTAGATTTCAGACGAATCGGATGAAATCTAACTTAGAAAGATGTATTGATGATTTTATGGTTAAAATTATGCAAATTACAAAAAATGCAAGAAAATTTGAATTTCGCGGTCTATCACAGCGGATCCCCCTTAACACGTTGCGTGCTGAATGCTTTAAAAGCACATTAAGCTATTGGTCCTGGCTGTCATTTTTGTAGAACCAGTCTTAGGGGAATGAAGAAGAGGTATCGTATTACCCAGTAACTGAGTTATGTAGGTCTAGGTCAGATAGGCAGTTGCTCCATGTAAAATACTGATATTCAGCTGCATCCAGTTAGACTGGAATCCGACCCCAACGTAGTTGAGAAAAGGCTAGGCAGATGATGTGTTGGAGCTTTTAACTATGATCGGGAACACGCGCATTGTCCACAAGAGTCATCACAAATTGTGTGTGCGGTCTTGAACTAGTGTTACGTTCCAACCATTCCAATCAAAATGCTTTCTTTATAAATTATTCCAGATTTTATAAGTAACTAGCACCCGCCTGTTCTGCCTGTGACGTCGTTCGTGAGGAAGTCCGTAAAATACAGCCCATGTTACTCGCAGGTGTGCGACTGATTTGAAGCGTCTTCCCAGCTTGGCCACATTTATATCTCAAAAACGGCCACCTAGCTAAGATCTGTTTTCTCACAGATTTAGTCGGGTCTTAGTTTAGAAGATATACACCCAGTTTCTGAATTGAGAATTTGAAGTTGAGAACGTCCTAATCTGTACTTAAGTATAACTTAAACATTTTTTCGTTTCTGAATTAAGTTTTTCACGTCGAATTACTAAAATATACATTTATATTAAATTGCTAAAATATGCATTAGCAACTCTAATAACATAAATTTGTTGAAATTATTTAAAATTCACTTACTTTTTAAGTCTATTTTAAATTTATAAGAATAAAATGATGTAATATTATGAGTTTTTGAAAAGTACCGGTTTTTGAATGTAAATTGGAACGTGTTAGCTTTGATCAAGAATACTTAAGTAAATGATCAGTTGATTATGGTTTGACGAAATTCGATTTTGACTTGTGAAACGCAAAAAACTTAAGCGCATACTTATGTATTTGAGAATAATCAGTTGAGATTTGCTACTTTTCTCAAATCAGAAACCGGGTGTATATGAGTTAAATTTTTAAGTATAGTCCAAGAGCTAGATCGATGAGTTTACGATAAAATCTTTGACATAACTCTTTGAACTGTACTTAAAAATTGAACTCATTATATCTTCTAATAAGACCCGACTAAATCTGTCACTTGGCAAAAACTTGCGACTAAATCTGGGAGAAAACAGATATTCGCAAGGGGCCTAGTTTTTGAGATATAAATGTGGCCAAACTGGGGAGACGCTCTCCAGATCAGCCACCAAGGGTTCATCCTTAGCCGATGTTCGAACGGACGTAAAAATATCGCGGCGGAATTTTATCGGGCACTGGATTTTCAACTCTCGGTGTTGAGCCGAGCTTCGAGAATCCAACCTAACAACAGAGTACATCCCAGCGCATCGAAAATACACTGTTGGTTTTTCAACTCTCGGCGCTAAGCAGAACCTTGAAAATCCAGTGCGCGAAAAAGAATCGCCGCGATATTTTTACGTCCGTGCGAACGTCGGCTTATAGCTTTTGAACCAGTGACCGATAAATTCTGATATTTGGCGGAAAGTTTCGACCAATTAGCGACTAATTTTTTGTGTTATCAAAATTAAAATCCCTGATGGTGGCCAGTGTCGGCCACAAAGAGAATTGAGGTTTTATAGTCATTGGTCAGCCACAACTCGTAGGTGAAAGAATTTTTTAAATCGGTTATATATTTTTGAGTTTATCCATTATAAACAACAATACAAAAAAATCTTTTCTGTTTATAATATTACGTTTGAAACGTGGTAGGTTCAGATAGGAGGTTATGGTAAGTTTTTTCGAGTCCACACCCTTCTTCTTTACATACTAGATACTTACTCATACATGATCCATTGCCTTATGCTCCTGCGCGCGGCTCCACTCGGCTTGATGTAAGTACTTACAGTGGGCTGCATCAATTGGGTACCCCCAGTTGTATTAAAATTTTAATGCAACTGGGGTACCCAATTGATGCAGCATTTTATATATAGTTAGAAAGGTATAAAAGGACAGATGAAGAAAACGACAGGTTCAATAATAATTTCTATAATTATTGTAATATAAAAAAGTGTTGGTAGTTATTCAACCCTTGGAATAGACAATAGATATTTCCTCTTAAACATAACAAATACGAGTGCGTGCGATGCGGCCGGGGCGGCGTAGCCGCGCTCGTAAAAAAATATCATTTTTTAATCCGACCGTGCGCGTGCGTCGCCTCCCCTGCCGCGCCGCAGCACGCATACTTCTATACCATTTTATTACAATATAATGTGATCTAAGAAAAATAATATTTTCGTCTAACACCCGATACGGGGCGTCTGGTAAACAATTTTATACTATAATTTGTTTGTCCCTTATTTTAATACACGCGTTCTACTCGTTACAAATGTACGTAACATCGACTCGCTATGAGTGTTATAGCGAAGGCCCGACGTCGGTCTGGGCTCGCGCCTGCGGTACCAGTGCCGCTGATGGAACACCACACCGTATCGCAGTCAATACGCGAGCTCCGGCCTCCCCCGACGGATTCACCTCGACTCCGTCTCATTCCGCACAAACCCGCCGCGAGAGGCCGCCGCTTACATTTGCTCTAATATTTGTTAACATACGAAGACCACCTCCGTACTTTACGCTATCATATCGAGAATAAAAACATCCACTACAAAACATAATTTAGAATATCATTAACATTACCTGCTAGTATCGTTAAAGTTAAACGTTATGGGTTTCGATAATTTATACATTATTTTCTCACTTTGACATGCGGGACACTTTCAAAAGTCAAGGGAAGCGAAAGAAGGAAGGAAGGGAGAGAAACGATACAAACATAACAGACAAGTATAACGGTTTGTACATACACACAATCTTGCTAAAGCTAGGACGCTTAAAATATAATGTTCTTATATTAATATTGGTGTTGATTAAAAGTATCCCGTAGTAGATAACTTTGGCTAAGCGAGACGACACCGCGGCGTGCGCGCGAGACTACCAGACGTAGATACATAGGTACAGAGTAATTGAGAAGGAATTGCACTTAGGAAGGATTCGCGACTCTTGGCACTTTGACTTACGCTAATAACTTCTCTCGGACATGTAGAGTAACTCAAGAGATAGGACAGGGTGCGAAGGAAAGCGATAGATTGAGAAAGTAGTTCATTATTATGTTGAGCGTCACGCGAACGCGCTCGCTGCGCTGGGCCGTATCTAGTGAACACTGTATGCGTGGCGCGTGCGCAACACTAGAACACAACATGGACATTGACCAAACACACGATACTCGATACATTCGATTCACTACGTAACTAATTACTTTCACTTGAGATAATATATTATAAAATATAAATATACTTTTAAAACGTCAAGAATTTGAACTTATTGTACGTACGTGATGATGTAAGCAGTGTACAGCGCCGGCTCGTCTAGTCGCCACTGGGTACTCTATACATATACATCTTTCATTTATTTACTCGAGAGACACAAAAGCAAATGCACTAGACTTATTGCCACACTTAAAGTTATTGCTACGACATATACATACCGCTCTACGTATCATATATAATTGTAAATATAATCAATAATCAATCACAACATCCAATAAAACAAAAATATTGTTTAAGTAAATATTATTGCATTAATTAAGTTCAACTATAACTGGGAAGGGGTTCTCAGTTAAACCACTGTATAATCTCTTTACTAGTGCGAGTATTGTACAGTGCAGTGAATACCAGAAATACTGCCAAGTTAATACTTCAAATCGACATCGATGAAAATAACGATACACATCTCTTAACCGCGTGTCAAGACCGAGAGATTCCAAACGAAATTGGAGCTAAACGATTTGTCACTAAGGCACAATTTAAATTTCCCATTTGAACTTTATTTAACTCTAAAATAAACGAATTCAATTCCCCTTCTCACACAAAGGCTGTGTAGACGCGTGGTAGTGGCGTGGCCGTGGCGTGGCCATCGCTAGCCACTCTAAGCCACTCGGTACCACATCTATACAGATCAACGCGTATCAAAATCACTGCAAAAATATTCAATGTGCGTGTTCGACTTACTCACTTACTATGTACGACATTCAGTTTAGAATCGCGTCGATAGTTTAGAATATACAACGTTTATGTTTTAATGGTTTTCTTACAGTAACTTATAATATAATTGCTTGGTGTATAAAATTGCTGGCTTCTGTCGCAGTTTTGTTAATACCTTATTGTAACATCTACTGGGTGTAATTTTAATCACCGTTATCCTCTTAAGGGGTCATTGTACTCATCATTATGAACAACTTTTACTATGGAACCAAACCTGAAATCGCAAAAAATAATCTGCTGTTCGCAAACTCTACAAAATGTAGGGAACAGCAGATTTTTATCCCGATTTCAGGTTTGGTGCCATAGTACAAATTGTTCATAATGATGAGTGCAATGACTCCTTAAGAGATGATGCGTTAAGTTACACCATGTATTAGGTACCTTTGCGTTGATACGGCAAATGAAAGATGTCAACAAACTTTTAATAAGTTAAGCAAAGTTATTTATAACAGTATAATAATGTGATTTAACAGGCATAACTTTAAATATTTGACTAAGTAAATGAGTTGTCTGTGTTTGAAGCTCTTGGATCTAAGTACAGAACCACTACTTGAGTATAAAACTTTAAAAGTTATGTTTAATTTTAAAATTGGTGTTCTAACTGAGGGTACTAGTTTCAATAAGTATAAAAATATAATTTCTCGCAAAATAACGTTTGACTTCAAGGGGTACTAACTAAACTTGGAAGTAGCAAAATTTTGTCTTAAACCTATATCTATAGTTGAGCTTAGGTATCGAATCGTTGACAGAGAAACTTTACAAGACTTTATACGAAAAATCAAAGGGCACTAGCGAAAAACACGAATTCTAACATTTATCGAGCTGGAATCAACGTAGCGGTGCTACCAAGTTTACCGACATAAATCTGGAGTTTTATCGACTCATGTGTGGCTTGTATAACATAGTTCATATTATTATACCTATATAGGTGATCATCAATCATAAAATTGCGACGTGTGAATGCTGCCTTAGTAACGCTGTGGTGCTGTGTTTATCCGAGTCACATGATAGTTATTATGGGGTGTGTTTACGCGAGCGAAATAAAGATGACACCAGACGCATGACGCGTCCGCCACCCGTGCCAAGTTACGTGGCAAACATGTCATATAATAACGTACTACTGAGATAAGCACAGCACCTCTAGTATCCTATACTAATGTATTAACGTCAACTATAAATATAAGTGCAAGTGAATGATCTCTATAAATAGTATCTAATTTATCAATATATCGATCGCTGCGTAAACATATTTATCGCAAAACTATTATTATCTATCGTATACAAAAGCGCGTTGTGTTAGGCCGTCGCACACGAGGCGTGCGCGTGCGCGGCCCACAGCGTGGAGCTTGCAGCGGTCCAACACGAATCTAATGACGACACACAGACTACTAGAATTACAAATATACGAGCTTTATAATTGATATAATCTTTGCATACTGGTGTTTGTTATACTGTGGACTCGGTGCAGTACTGATAGTCGTAGGCAGTTTAACATAACGTTTTCGCATTCCTTTATAACTCCGATTGTTTGTACCATTCCCTTGACGCTTGCTTAGTGGAGTGGAAGCGTATGCGAGCGCGTATCCCCGGTATTTACATTCCTAGAAGCGACAACGTCGTGTAGCGCTCGCCACTTCCAGTTAAGTTGACTAAAATATTATTGCTTTCATTTACTATTTCAGTAACTACATACCATTGTACTTTTGTATCTTTTAACCTATTCTAACATCAATATTATGTATTAAAATCTTAATAATAAATGCATTTAAACGTAACTCTGATCGTTGTATTAAAACATTTTGAGGAAGCAGTGATAAATATAATGATATTTTGATCTATACATAGTTCTGCAATAAGTAGGTATTTGTTTCGATTGTTGTTTTATACAGGTACATCGTAGTAAGGTAATGTATCCTACTCATGTACAGTTGAACAGAGCTCTAGACTACGTCTAGACTAATGTAAAGCGCGTGTCCCGTCTCACATAGGTTGACTCACACTCGAGCCACTGCACCGAGTCCGCGGTAACTATACTGTATAATAGTGCTTCAAAATTACTCTAAAATCGGCAGCTGAAAAAGACACTTGCTATAAGGCATTACTGACGATCACATCTGTGCTGAACGACAGTATTATTGCGACGATAGCTTGTACGGGCCCACACGCGAGCTGTGGCCGCAACGTGTCTCGAAATGGCAAAATTGACGAAAGGCATTTTGTATTACACTATCACTTAATTAAAGCGTCCGTATCATGTGACACGCGATCCAAACTCACTGCGACACAAGCTTCCTTCCATTCACTATAAAAAATATTTTGAAAGATCCGAATTGACTGTAATGTCTAAAATATCTGCTAGCCACACAGCGCTCGCGAAGCAAAAAGGAAAAGGGAACATAAAGAAACAAATATAAATCCATACATAAAAATTAATGTATTCTATTATCAATAACATAAGGTATAGTTACACAAAATAATAAAATTAGAGGAAAACAAATTTATACATAATCTTAACGCGAATAAAAAAACAAATTATACATGCTATCAACACAAGAATGCTATTAAAAAAAAGAAAACAGTTTTTTACAATTTCCTAAAACAATCGCCGAATGCTTTATAACCAGCGCTCACTTGTTCATCAACTTAGCATAATAATTGTCAATTTGGTTTCAATTTTAGGGCTCATTTAATTGAGATTTAGGATTCACCTCAAAATGGTCAGAACAACACATGTGCGAGGGAACAATTAATGTAATTAAGTAATCCATTGACATGGTAGGGAAGGAAGAGCAACACTATTACATAGCTACGTGCGAACCATATTAGGGACTAAATATAATAGATAAATAATTTAAAAGGTAAGCCAGTCGGCTGATTGTGTACTTCATAAGATTCAGATTTTTGATAAATTCAACAAAAAATTGAAAATTGTGTACATTAAGTAATTATTAATGTTCATATTAGATTAATAATTTGTGGATTCGTAAGTAATAACTCGATCACAGTTTTTTCAATGGTAATTTTGTGATACTTTTAATAATAAGGCCAAAATAATAGCTTAATCACAAAAAATAAGCAACAAAACAAAAAATAATAATTTTATTATAACTCATTATGAACTAGAACGATAACAAATACCAAGTACATAGACGCGAGTTTTCAGACGAAATGCATAATAATGATTGTTGATTAGTTAAATAATAATAATAAATTAAAAATGTTCGTAAACGGGTCAAAACGATTAACTAATGCCAATTGTTAGCAAGACTCGATAATGCCAGATCTTTGATACAATGCCTCGCAATAACTTCTACAATTTAAGTAAACTTCGCTTCATGTGCAATAAAATTAAAAGTAATACAATGCCACAATAATAAATAAAATAACTAAAATTTAAAATAAAACATTTGTGCGGATAGTAAGTACCGATGGTGACGAGACAGTGTCTGATGTTGCTGCGAATACTTCGAATTAAGACCAACAAAATTAGCGTAACGTTAAATAAAAAATCAGTACGTTCAGACGTCCATATCAACAAGATTCCATAATGATTGTGTATAAGTCTGCGACGTGTACTCTGGACTTCAAATTCTTTGCGTTCCTCACACTGGAGTGTTAGAACAGCTACAGTACTATCCAGTTGCATCATAAGATTTATCTCACCTTTTGAAACGGGCGAAATCTTAACTACCTTAATTGTTTTAACACGCTTGACAATCGAGTACTTAGTTACAGCGAACGCTCTAACATTCACCATAACTACAGTTCTGACAAGTGACAAAATTACAACTATAAAACTAATTTAACTATCTCTAATTGGAATATATCCCGGCACTATTAATGTGATGCTTTCAACTTGACTACATTTGCAATAAGATTAGAAATTTAAACAAACATTTTTTACAGTCCGTTCAACCGATTTTGACTTCTATTTCGCAGGCTTAAGGATGGCTTTAAAGGCAAAAAAAGTGGTTACAATACCAACCGTTTACTTGCAGCTGCCATTTGTCATGCCACCAACGTAATAGAACTCAAAATCGGTTGAACGGACTGTAGAAAAAGGTTTGTTTGAATGTCTAATCTTGTTGCAAATGGAGTATAAACTTTGACAACGTGTGAGATGCAACTGAGAGAGTACTGTAACGTTGGGAACGATACGTAGGTCGGAGCTCACAAGTTTTGTATTATTGCTATATTGAGCACCGATGGTCTACGATAACGTGGCTGAGTAACACTGCAGTGTACGCTGAACGTAAGGATGAACAAATAAACAAATATTAAGTAGAGAAGGTCTGCGCTGGCTCGTGCGACTCAACAGCGGGTAACTAGCGTAGGGTAATATAACGGTACCGCAAGAGATTTCTTCAGGGGACCGAACGCGTTAACACCTAAACTATAATATACTAATAACTGAACGCTGCAAGCTCATCTACAAACATTTACAATAACCACTTCATTTAAAAATAAACAAATGGTGTGTTCATAGAACAGGATCCCGTGAACTAACACTCGCACGCCAGGCCTCACACATCCGAAACATGCACCATTATACTAACATTATTTATTATGTTAATTTCTCCTTGTCCGCTTAGCTATAAATATAGTTTACATAATATAAATTAAATATAGAGTGAAAACTACACATTTCTTACAATATACTATGTACAAGGCATCTCTTGTCACTCCTTATTAACAACACGTGACCGCGCGCGGCCCTGCGCCTGCGCTCCCCTGCGCCTGCGCTGCGCCCTCACTGCACTTACTATAAACGTTCATACAAAAACCTATCTGGCACTAACATGTATATTCATTACAAAATGTATAATATAATAATATTATGTATATACAATCACAACATAAATTTGATAAACAACCGAGAGAAATAGGTGATAATATATTGGTGTTACGGACACTTTGTTGCAGAGTCAAATCTGTTCTTGTCAAGCATTATATTGTACTCTTTAAAAGTATTCTTTAAAAAATATTTGAACTTTTTTTTTATTATTAAACGAAAGGAATTATTTAATTTGATTTGTTCAGAATTGCACTTCACGACCGAAACAATTATGTTTAATGATTTTCATCCTCCATTGCGTTTCGAAGGGCAGTGTGGAATTTACATTATATAAACGAATCTAGCTCCCCTAACAGAGTATTTATTGTCACTCCAAAAAATGTTAAGAATGCAATGAAGATTAAAGACTGTCTTGATCGCGCACTTTAATCATTTCTAAGCGTACAAAATTATATAGATCGCAATTGATTACATTCGTAATGAAACTACCTGATTTGTCCCCAAATTATTTGATATGTATACGAAAAAATGTTTTTATATTAAGACATGACAATAAACAGGATTTTGCTCAATAATTGTTCTGTATTTAGTTATCTATGATGTAGGAACACTTCCTGGAGTTGTTCGCTAGACGCTGCGTGACATTGTGCGGCGCGGAGGCAACACGTGAGCCACACTACACTCCAACTATATTATATTCTTCATGCAATACATAATGTTAGGTGTAGACCAATAACATAGAGCTTTCATGGATGATTGCATGTATTGATCGAATCAAAAATGCTTTAAGTTTCCGAAGACCAGACAAACGGAAGTGGCCTGTACCTAACATTATCTAAATACAAAGAAACTTTTCGAAGCAACAATGACTTTTATCCAATAAAACAGACTATTTTTTTAAGTATTCGGCTTATTTCCAGAGCTCGATATCTGGTAGGACATTCACGATCGACGTAAAACGGTCATCATCTGCCTAGCCCTTTCCAATTATGTTGGGGTCGGCTTCCAGTCTGGTTAGACTGGAAGCAGCTGCATAACATTATTTTACATGGAGCGACTGGCTATCAGACCTCCACAACCCAGTTACTGGGTAATGCTATACCCCCTTGGTCAGATTTTCGGGCTTCTGACGACCCGTAACGACTGTCAAAGAAAGACCCACGAATGACAGCCGGGGCCAACGGCTTACCGTGCTTTCCGAGGCACGGAGGAGTCTTGGTATGTAAAGATCCACAGACCCATCGACGTAAAACGGTAAGGTATATTTAGAAAGATTGCCGAAGTTTTTAAAGTCACGAGGGAGAGGAAGGTCAAAGAAAAGATGGATAGATTGTGTGAGGAATGATACGAAAGAGAAGGGAGTGAATGATAGCGTGACGGTTGACAGGGGAGAATGGAAGAAGAAAACGTGTTGTGCCGACCGCCGATGTTACTACATGGAACAAGGGCAGGAAGATGGTGAACCATTCTAATTTATACTTTATTACAAAGACATAAGAGTTACATTGCAATGACATCCTAATTGTTTTACGTCATTCAAATTTGATCGTGAATGTGCTGCTTAAGACCCCTTTCCACGTGCAATCATTGTTCTATGCCAATCCGTATGGAAGTATATAAGTGCGGAAGTATTTTTGCGTTAAGTATCAACTCTATGTTAAGTAGCGATCTTAACGTTTCATGAGGTAGATGAAATATCACGTTATTTCATAGTCACAGTCAATTTTGATAAAACATACCTACAGTTTGGTACGTCACTCACCAATATGCACCTTTAATATTTTTGCCTTTAAGTAATTATCATATTAATTTGTCTAAACTAATTGGTGTTGTATCCGTCTAACTATTGTTCAACATTCTTGCCTCAGCGCCGCACAACAAAATATTTGATATATTTCAATATCGGATTGAAGTTTGTTGGATAGCCCCGTTACATCGTCGAGTGATTACTTTGCGTCGCCATTGCACTATAATTATACATCTAAACTAAATTATAAATCAAATTACACGTAATTCACTCGCGTAAACCAACATAGCGAAAGTATAAATCTGTAAATTATTGCGAAGACCTACAAGTGATCCCATACATGTTGAGATATTAATAATATACTCGATTGGCCCACATGCGATCAAAATATTATTTTTCTCGTAACTCCCTTTACACTAAGAAACGAGCAATTCGTATATGTGTTCCCGACAGTAAAACATTTCCATTGATAGGGAAGTAAAACTACAACGAAAAACACTTAGATATGATTAGTCTATCACTTATATAATACAGAGTCGGTAATCAAATCGGACTCGTCGCTGCCCGTTGCTACGCAACGATGCCTTATTTACAAATTTCTTACAAATTTTTACACTTTGCTTTTTGGTCATCGATTTGGGAAGAGAACGAGATGCGAAGACGTTGAGTTTAGCGATATCGTGGAAGCGTATCGCTCGGACCGAGTCTACTGCGCTAACGTGGAAGCTACAGTTACCATCATACAGGTAACTCTCGCGTTCTTCTGTCGCTTACGTTTAGATTGTGATTAGAGTCGGTTCAGTTGGTTTGCGCATCGTTTTCATCCGTAATTTCTGTCACTAGGACAATGCGAGGTAACCAATGCATCAAAACCGCACGTTTTTAATATTGTGATAACTTCTAAAGCGTTGTGGGGATAACGTTGTGCCAACATACCTCTCTTTGTTCAATATTGCTGAGTTTTAAAACTTATATCAGAAGACGCCGACCAACATCTGGTGATCTTCTTATAAATGCGAACACCAAGCCACACATCATAGCGATCGAAGCATGCATACTAATTCCATTGAACGACTTGAGTGATTATCATTCTCATTCGTTCAATGAAACTATAACTACATATTTGCATAGTCAAATCGCTACAACTATTGTACAGTATGTGACGAATCAGGAATTATATTTTTGGCTTGTTTTAATAAATTACTTTCTGAATATTGCTGTCAAAATATCATTGCCATATTTGCATGCACGTGTCAACTTAGGATATGTTCATTAATCAAATCAGCATTTTTCCATTCAACTTTAAAAACCAAACTTGAAAGCGGTTTATTAATACATGCCAAAACGCACCAAAAACTAGTGATCCACATTCAGGCAGCAAATTCCTACTTTCTTAAGTACTTAACTAAACATAAGCGAGCCCTTTAAGACATCCACATTAAAATTCAATTAACATTTCTCACCAAAAAGCGCTTCCTCAATCTTTAGTCAAACACTCAAAAAACAACATCCTTTACAACCCGAGTGATCACATACTGTATACACGAGAACACAACATCACCCCTAGCACAGAGTCACTGACGTCACTTCACGTCATTAGAAGCAGCGACGTATAAAGTCCCAGTGTTTAGCGCGCCGTCACTCGCGTGGCGCGTTCTTGAGGAGAGAGATGGCGTGACGCACGTATTGTACGAGGTGACGGAACGTTGAGGAGAGAGAGAGTGGCCCACACTTGCGGTCCACTGCTATGAACAGATCTGGAAGAGAAAAAGACGGTATTAGTTGATAATTTTGTAATTTTTCATATGGTCCCAACCTTCAGGATATTCCCGAATACTTGAGCAGATAAACATCCTCCGAATCTCATCCCAATTCATTTGGGACCAACAATAACATTGTGCAATGTATTACCGCTAAACGATCTTCAACACTAACCTTTAACTATCAATAACATTGCGCAATAAAATTAATCGTCTAAGGTCGGCCTTGTACGAATTTGCCTTAAAGATACGACAAGGACTTTCACCTAAATAAATAAACGAACAAAACAATATAGAGCTGTACATACCTCTATTAGCCCTAAGCCTGCACAAGGAGTCCGCCTGCTCCCACAGATCATGCGCGACATACAGGAAGGCGTAGTACTTGTTGAGTAGCAACAGTGCCTGATGCGCGTGCGCAGGCACTGAGTGCGCTAGCGAGCAGTAGCCCGACGATGCCGAGCCCGACCCCACGGACCCCACCGAACCCGCGGGCGATGGGGTAGGGGACAGCGGGGACACTGACTCGGCTAGGGCCGGCTGTAACAAGCAGAGAGGGGGGGTTGTAGTATGGGAGGTGGGATAGGTACTTAAAACTATGGTGATCGAAAATTGAGTGTAAAAAAATATTAAATAAAGAACCTCCTTTTTGAGGACGGTTAACAATTTATCATTTAATTTAATACTCGTCATCATCGTAAATGAAATCATATGATTTCATTTCTGAGGTCCAATATGACCCAAGCCTATGAATGGAAACAACACTATTGGTGCAATACGTATTTGAACTGTATTTTAATTATTTCTTTATTCTTTAGAAAACTCAAGATTAATAATATGAAAATACGAAATTCTGTATAAATATTCATTTCCAGTATTTAGCAGCAAACAATAAAAGAATTAACTCTCATGTAAATTATTCTTATCGACGGGAATCGAACCCTATTATCAAAAATGTCACTGTAAACGACTGAATTACTGATTCATCACTTTTATAAAAGCAAAACCAACTATCTAGAAACATTGAGTAACATAATAATAAATAAATAAATAAATAAATATGTTTGTACATATCACACAACGCCATCTAGCCCCAAGCTAAGCAACCTAATGCTTGTGTTATGGTAACGAGATGGCTGATAAACTACTTATATACATTTTTTTTTTTTTTTTTTTTTGTAAATACATACATATTATAGATAGAAAAACACCCAGACTCGGAACAAATACTTGCAGGTCGTACAAATATTTGTTCCGTGCGGGAATCGAACCCGCGACATGCTGCGCAGCAGTCAATCGCTCAACCACTGCGCCAACCGTGTCGTCATAAGTAATAGTAATAGTCATGTATAAGTGTAAAAATCATAGATATATTATTGCACATATTGGCAATGATAACAAAACGAATTCAAAAACAAATATATAATAATGTAAGGGTTTGCGAGAGTCTAATTTTATTTGAGCAACACCTAAACACAGCACACGTCTCCATTGTGTATTCGAGGTAAAAATAAATACAAAAAAAAACATAATATACGTTAATCATATCTTCATTGTTATTCGCATTGCTAATATTAGTAATAATTATCTAAAGTGTGTTTTTCTTTACTTGTCTGATTAGGTAAACAAAAATGTTTAAATAGTTACTTTGTTGCAGTTTTTTACATAACTGTGTATTCTTATTGGCAACTTATGAATTTCATAGGTACAGTGTTTACCAAATTGGACAAATAAACAGAAACACACTATACGATAAAAATAAAAGACAAATTGATACAGACATCAGAACGTACCTTCTGTTGGTACTCGTGAACGATCTTGTTGTACTCCTTCACCTCCCGGTTGTACATCTTGAACATGCGCAGGTACAGAAGCGCTTGCACTCTAAGGCTGGAAATATAGCAGGGATATGTTAGAATAGGCATAGGTAAATTGGGTTATTATTTTAAAGGAACTATGAGAAATGATATTTTGACTGTGTACTAGATTGATGCTTGATCCTTATTACAACTATGTTGGGGTCGGCTTCCAGTCTAACCGGATGCAGCTGAATACCAGTATTTTACATGGAGCGACTGACTATCTGACCACAACCCAGTTACTGGGTAATGCGATACCACCAGGTAAGACTGGTTGTCAGACTCGGGCTTCTGAAGACCCGTAATCGTCGCTCAATCAATGGTGGATATTGAGAACAGTCAGTTTAGGATCGACTTATCAACAATCGATTATTTATTTATTTATTTATTTATTTATTTAGGGAAAACAAACAGTAGCACAATAACAAATAGTAGTAATAATAATATTAAGTCTGTCGATGAGAATCGATCCCATCGATTTGACGTTTAAGGTGTCGAGGTTAACCACCCCAAATATTCTTACATAATCTCTTGATTTCAGAGACTAGACGGTAAACAATCGCTTCATATAGAATATAAATACAACCTGAAGGATGAACATGTATGTAAATTATCAATGGACACATACTTACTTGAGTACAACCCAAATTAGCATGATAGCAATGGAATGGAAAAAAAACTGATCGTTTTGCCATAACAACAAAAATCTAAAACAAATAATTACCTGAGTATATCAAGCTTATTGAAAGTGTCATGTGGCGACGCCCTAAACCGTTGCGGCATCGAGTGTATACTCTTTATATACTCGATAGTTTCACGGTAGATAGTGAAGGCGCCTTTAGTGTCGAGTTCTAGCTCCAGTACTCGCCCGGTTAGAACGAAGCAGAGTACTGATTCGAGGTACAACATGACGCGGGGGAGTGGTTCCTGTTCTTTCTCGGCGGCTGTGCGAAGACGCGTCGCCTCTTCGAGGTAGTACCTGTCGAGTGAAATGTTGGCGTTACGGCTAGTAACAACAATTGGAAGGATTAGTATGATGGAAATGAATGTGTGATGTGTGGAAAGTAAGCTACTAAAATCAAGGACCATTTTGTTTACCCATTGAAAGGGTTTTACCCATACGACGTAGGTAACCCTTTTGAATGGCTTTAAAGGACCATTTTTGTTATCCATTGGAAAGTTCCCGATAGGGTTTTTCTAAGCGATTAAACAAAAACCCATACGATGTGGGTTAAGCTTCAACTCTTTTTAAAATGATAACATCGTAACATTCCGACTGGGAGCAATGTAATATGATCTCTCGATGATGGGCATACGTTCCGAATTTCTAATATGGTTACCCGTACAAAACCCATATATTATATAGGTTATCTTAATGAAGGTAACCTCATAAACGGCTTACCCCATAGAAAGACTTAACTCTTAACCCGGGTTGTACAGTCCCTGGCTAAAATAATCTTGTGACATTTCATGTTTGTTTACTACTCATGAGCTGAAAATGTTATTGGATGAAAATTAAGTTTGTTTGTAAATTATCCGAATTGTTTTTATTGGATTTAAGCACGTAATTACGTAAATTGATCAAGTTTTTCGTATCTTTTCGCAGGTATTGACACCTTGCCTTTTGAGGCGACAAAGATTCGTTTGGAGACGTGCATATAATGCACTGCAATCACCAATATGTCGGCCACGTAATTAGATTTTGAGAAAGTGTTTTTCTAACGTTTTTATAAGTTTAAGTGTAGAGAAGGTCAAGTTGACAGGTTCAACCGCACATGGCTCAAAATCGCTTGACATTTCGCACTACACTTTCTCTCAAATATTGACTGCATGGTGATCCTTAGTCATGATCCTACAAGCTGACTTATGGGTTGAAATGATAATCGTATGATGTTGATAAAATGATAATGATAAAATGATAATGATAATGACAACATGATATTGATAATGACAAAATTATGTAGAAACTCACTTGTGATCCCTCTCCTCGTCCGAGAGCGCGTCGGCCGGCAGCCGCTCGAAGTAGGAGAAGTAGATAGGCGTCTGCCCTGCGTATGTGTCCGTCCGCTCGTGGTTCGTCGCTGCCACTTCGCCGCCCTTAAGAAAAGTAAAGGTTAGATATATTTGAAATGCATGCTATAGAACAGGCAAAAAAAAAAAAATGTTTATTTCAATAACTTACAGTACCTAGTTACTTTTATACTTTTAGGAATGACCCTTTAAGCAAAATAAATGCTTGTGTTAGGACATTCCGCCCTTCAACTACAGTACAGTGTCGTATACGAGTTATTGAATATGATAATGAAAGTACATAATTAAAAAATAAGTAGACAAATCCTCCATTTTAAAGGAGGAGTCTAAAATTAAACAAAAGGAAAAGAAATGAAAAATAAACTAAAATCTTATTCTGCTATAGGTCCAGACAACATAATATATGATTTCGGAAATCATGAATTTTTAGAACAAATCTAACTTAGATGACAGAGATGAGATGAGATGAATGGAATGAGAAGAGATGAGATGAGAGAGATAAGATGAGAAGTATTGATGATTCTTATGGTTATAATAGGGATGATGCCTGGGTAAAAAAAAAAATATTGAACTGTTTACTAGGCTTAATACTTAAATAAAACGACGTGTCCACGGTACAAAGTATAATCTTGGACTGCGCCTCACAGATAATTATGGCGATACCGACATTACACTTCCTCCACTAAATAAAAGCTATAAGAACTATATTCCATTTGCAATAAGATTACACATTTCAACAAACCTTTTTTACAGTCCGTTCAACCGATTTTGACTTCTATTACGTTGGTGGCATGACAAATGGCAGTTGCAGTAAACGGTTAGTATTGTAACTACTTTTTTGCCCTTAATGCCATCCTTAAACCTACGGAATAGAAGCCAAAATCGTTTGAACGGACTGTAAAAAAGGTTTGTTTAAATCTCTAATCTTATTGCAAATGGAGTATAATATACATAAGAAACTTAATTAAAAACAATACTAGACCAGATAATAACAATAGGTACATGTAATGTTCTGAGGGAACTAGGTAACTTAATTCTAATGAAACTCGGACTCATATTTAATCACGGGTTTTCTTGTCCGCTTAGAACGTGATTGTGACTGTTCTGGACGTGGTGAACCGAGTATAGTGGGTTGTTTACTTGTAATATCGTCTCGTTCGGCAGGCGCTACCACACCTTGAGTTGAAAGAATATCTCTGGGTTGGGATTCAACCGTTTCTTTATGTGGTTGGTCTCATAACGCACCACTCCTGTCAGATTGAGATTCAATTTCAATTCAATTTCCGTCAATCAGATAATAAAAAAAAAATATTTATCACATTAATGAAAAATTACTTAGATAACACGCAATAAAGTTGGGGAGTGGGGGCTCGCTACGTCACTTCTACGTATACAATCTAGCTAGGAGTGACGTCATGCCACATTTTAACTCAATGTATCGCCGTAATATTTTGATGACGTAATTATAGAAAACGTGTCCAATATTTTTTAATAATCTAGCTAGATGACGGGTATAAACAAAGTTTTAGTCATTATACCTCTTATGTAAATACATATAAGTTATACTTAGTCGCGAATCATATTTTGATCAAGATACAACCTGACACTGACCTGCAAATTGCAAAAGGACGCAAGAAAATTTGAATTTCACGGGCTGCCTTTGCGCATCCATTAAAAGGATTTAACGAGCACATAGTATCATCAGTACATCGCATTTTTAATGTAGCGCTTTCCACGGGTAGTTCCACAGCGTTGGAAGGTCTCACGAGTTCAACCCATACCCAATCTACTGCTACTTCACAGGTTAAAAACTATAGGCCCATAGCTATTCTGTTAATCTTCCCAAAATTATTTGAATCAATATTACATAAGTTAATTATTTACCAGATACAGCCATTTCTTTGCGATTCTCAGCACAGCTTTCGATAGAACCGTTCTGTTAGTACAAACCTTCTAACGCTTGTGGATCTCATATCGCAGCACTTTGACAAAGGCATACAGGTTGATGATGTTTATTTCGATTTCAAAAAAGCCTTTGATCGCGTGGATAATGACATTTTACTCGCCAAGGTCTCTTTCATTGGCTTCTCACCAAAGTTACTTAATTTTTTTGCAACTCGCAAAAAAATATGCGCGATCGTCAGCAAAATGTTTGACATGGTTGCACTGTTTCAGAACCGTATCGCACTCGGTTTGGGGTTAGCGAAAGCACCATTTTGGGACCTTTTTTTTCGGAGTTATGGTGAATGATCTTGAGAAGGTTCTCAAACATACCAGGTGTTTACTTTACGTTGATGATCTTAATTAGTATTTGGCGTGGAGGAAGATGCTGATTCAACAGTTCAAGAGGATATTAACTCTCGTGATTTGAAAACAAGCCTAGTATCAAAAGTTGTACTATCTATTGATTGGTTTGTTATCTTTAGATTGTTTCTTAATGTGTCAATTTTCTCAGTTTCTCGTGTTTTATTTTCTATTATTTATTTAAATCTGTTAAGTTGTATATGTATCTTAATTAAATAAATAAGGAAAAGTGTGAGTAAACGAAAATTGTGAATTTATGAACTGACATAGGCGCGTAGGCCTTGGTCATGGAAATTAAGATTTACTATAGAACTAATTGAGCGAGAAATAGCGGCGAGAAATATTGGTGAAGACATAGTAGATCCTCGGGTTCGTTGCTGCGCGCGCACTGTGTCCGCGCGCACGCGGCACAGAGACACGCGCACTAGCTGCCGGTATATCTGGTGTGTTACCTGTTCCGGATGCGGCGTGTGTGGCCTCTTGGGCACGTTGCGGCGCGGCGGCCGCTGCAGCGCGCGCACTGTGTCCGCGCGCAGGCGGCACAGAGACACGCGCACTAGCTGCCGGTATATCTGGTGTGTTACCTGTTCCGGATGCGGCGTGTGTGGCCTCTTGGGCACGTTGCGGCGCGGCGGCCGCTGTAGCGCGCGCACTGTGTCCGGCCGCAGGCGGCACAGAGACACGCGCACTAGCTGCCGGTATATCTAGTGTGTTACCTGTTCCGGATGCGGCGTGTGTGGCCTCTTGGGCACGTTGCGGCGCGGCGGCCGCTGCAGCGCGCGCACTGTGTCCGGCCGCAGGCGGCACAGAGACACGCGCACTAGCTGCCGGTATATCTAGTGTGTTACCTGTTCCGGATGCGGCGTGTGTGGCCTCTTGGGCACGTTGCGGCGCGGCGGCCGCTGCAGCGCACGCACTGTGTCCGCGCGCAGGCGGGACAGCGACACGCGCACCACCAGCCGCGCGCGAGGCCGAGGGACTACTGAAGAACAGAATAATATTGTTATAGGATATGTACTGATAAATAAATGATTCGGAAGTTTTGATGAATCTTGTTAGCTGAAAAAAAACACCGTAATTCATGACAAAAGATCTGGCGTGCATTAAGGCACGTTAGCTCGTGGTATATGTAGGTAATACACTGCACTTCAACGCGCGTTGCGCCGTAATTCAAACTATTGTATCATACCAGTTAGCTATAGAGAAGAATTAAACGCGTGCTTCGAAAACGCGCGTCCGGGTGATATCGAAGTACGCGCGTTCCTAACATCTATATAAATAAAAATGAATGGCTAAATGTGTTGCTAAGTGCAAAATTCGAGAGAACGGCTGGACCAATTCGGCAATTTTTTTTTTTCTTCAAATTTTCGTTATAGTCCACGAAGAGAGAAATTGGAAAATTCGGGAAAACTGAAAGTGCATTTTCTATGGGAATTTTGTATAAATTATTTAAATTTGGACAGAACAGCGTCTGTCGGGTCAGCCAGTTATTTAATAAAAATATTTTATGTTATTAGAGATACACTGGTAGCAAATATAAATACAGTAACGTATAAACACTCACTATTGGAAGACGCTTCCTCGAGTCTCTCCGAACCGCGGCCAGACTTAAGTCCCGAGCCAACATCGGCCTCCGCGCGCACGTACCGCTCCGTCGCGATCCGTTCAACACGTTCCACCGGCTTATCGAGGACCTTACTCTCAAGCAACGACAGCTTGCTCTCCGACAACCGAGGCTTCGTGTCTGAAAGGCGGTCGTGCGATAACTTCTCTCCCGCTATCCGTTCGTTCCTTTCCGCGAGTCGATCGTGAGATCTTTCTCTCGGCAGCCGATCTAGCGACTTCTCTCTCGGCACCCGTTCAGTTGACCTCCGGTCATTGAGCCGGTCTGACGACAGGCCGGATAGCCTATCAACTGAAAGGCGCTCGCTAGCCGATGAAGACCGGTCTGATGTCGACGTTCGTTCCGTCGATATCCGATCGACGGGTCGCTCGGGTATCCGGTCATTGGACGTACGTTCGGTCGGTATCCGATCGGAGGGTATTCTCTCGTAAGAGGCCCGTTCGGGTATCCGGTCCATCGTCCGATCGCTGGGGGGTCGTTCGATGGGTACTCGGTCGGCGGAGCGGCGTCGGTCGGATCGGTCGTGTCGCTCGACGGACAGGCGGTCGGTTTCCCGTCTTCTCTCGGGCTCATGCGGGGACAGTCTTGCCAAGGCTTCCTCATTGCGTCGCTCGGCGGATCGCTCGCGATGCCGCCGTTCCTCCTCGTCGGCTTCGGGCGCTGTGACCTCGATGATGGTCACCTGCCCCTTGCCTTTGCCTCCTTTCCCTTTGCCACCTTTGCCGCCCTTGCCACCGCATTCGTCGCTCTTTTTAGGTGTAAAAACCTGAGAAAATAAAAATGTTTGATGAGATGCAGTTCACACTTTAAAAACACGGCCTTTTTAATTCATTGGTGCAAATTCACAAATGTGATGGGTATGTAAGATTATAATATTAAGCAACTTATGATGGAGTTAACCTCATATTGCACGATATGCTGCCTTTTTTTTCAATTTTATTGGTTCACCAACAATAAGGATGATGCATGGATAAAAAAAAAAGAAATTTTATTTAGTCCATCAGTCAGATAATAAAAAAAATTAGACACGTATTTGTTGCTTCATCATATTAATAAAAAATTACTTAACACGCATTAAAGTTGGGGAGTGGGGGCTCGCTACGTCACTTGTACGTATAAAATCTAGCTAGGATAAAATCTAACTCAATGTATCGAAAAGATGTTACACATCAAAAACTGCAGTTTTTTAACTTAGTACCAGTACTAACCCTGCGAAAGATATGCGTTTTGGTGTCTTGCAAGGGGCGAGGGTGCGGCGGGTCGGGCTCCACGTCGCTGTCCGCAGGCGCCGGGGGCGCGGGGGGCGCGGGGGGCACGTGCGGGGGCGCTGGCGGGGAGGGGGCGCGCGACTTGGGCGGCCGCCCGCGGCGCTTCTTCACAGGCCGCTCTTCCGAAGGCCTGGCTTTGGGCGGCCGCCCACGTTTTACCGCTCCCGTAGGCGCGGAGGGAATCACTCGGGGTGATGTCTGGGGAAGAAATATTTTTATTAAAACTTATATTTTTATGAAACTTGTGGCCTTGTAAGTACATAAGAATTCGATTGTTATATGTGTGAACACCCTGTGTATGTTCACACAAATAACAATCGAATTTCCCATCCATTCACAGGGAGCCTAAACCGAACAGGCGAACTAGCGTCAGATTGACATGACTGTGTACATGATCAGCCTCTAATGTTCCCACTGCTGGGACACAGGCTCCTCTCTGTGAGAGGGAGTGGACTGTAATCCATCACGCGGGCCCAGTGCGGGTTGGTAGATGTCACATATCTTCGAACTTTTGGTTCTAGGACATGCCGGATTCCTCACGATGTTTTCCTTCACCGTTTTGAGAGCAGCGGTGATGAAATAATTTACACAAAGTAAAGCACCACTGGGCCACCACTGCTCACTGACTGTGTACGCACGCACATACACAAATGATGAAGTAATATTAGTTTTTACGTTTTCCTTCAAGTAGTTTTCGCTCGGGCCTCCTGCCGGAGCAGTGCGCAAGTCTTGAGGACGTAAAATTCACTCACAGTACGATTTTTTTAAGAGGTCAGTCTACAGTATAGCGTTACTGATCTTGTTTAAATGGCCTTAGCCTTTTTATGTTAAAATAAAATAAATAAATTAGTATGGGAGACTTTAACATCTATCTCATTCGTATTCTCATCTGTCTCCTTCTCTTGGGAGGATACAGACGTCATGCTGTTATGTATGAATCATATAATATAGCAGACGCACAAATATTACACCTTCCGCCAGATAATCGTGCAATAAAATTCATTACATGTAAAAAAAAAGGTTTCGAAACTTAAATGCAAACAAAAAAAACATGCCACCTGCACGCGTCAAGGACGCCTCTTACTGCGATACGTTTGTTTTGATCGTGTTAGCGACACTGTCTTAACATTTTTTCGGAATACATTGGTAGAGGGCGTCAACAACTTTTATTGCACAGTTATCTGGCGGAAGGTATAGAAGAGTCTTACCGTATGCCTGGACGTGTCTTCGTCACTAGACGCGGCCGACACGCGGGTGGGTATGGAGCGCCTGCGCCGCACGACACCGGGCGACGGCGACGACGCCTCCGAGTCCGACATCTCCGAGATCGGACTCTGAAACAACATCATAAAGGTACATTAGTCTTTAAACTGAACAGGTTCTGGACACAATTAAGGAAAACATTAACAGTTAAAAGACATAGGACTTTTCTCCTATGCTTTCGTACACTGCAGGGCTGATTCCAGCATCAATATTGTTTTGAGGATTGTGGCTTTTTATCTCTCTTGTTTTAATTTTCATCATCATCTTTGAAAGACGTCTACTGCAGGACATAGGACACCCTCAAACAGAGCGTCAACGACCAGTCCTACGCTGACCGTATTTAGCAAATTCCAGCGACATTTCAACTGTTTTCAAAATCTTCTTGCAGCTCAAACACCATTATTTAACACCAGAACTGTATACAGGGTGGCAGGGACAGCGACGCACAACCTGACCATGGATGCGTAGATGTTTTTCGTCGGTTATAAAAGAAATATCAGCTGTTTCCTACAAAAGTGCACAAAGTTTCCCACCTACGAGGTCAAAATGTATCGAACAGTTTTTTTTTAATAACCTATGAAAAATTTCAACGCAGAGGGGTTCAGAATGATGCACTGAATCCATGATATAGGTTGCGCGTCGATGCCCCAGCCACCCTGTAGATATCAACACTTATTTTCACCTCAATAACGCTAGGCACAGTCGTAGACGCAATATTTCCATGAATCGCCCCCACTGCTTGCCACAACAAATCCTTCAACTTCAGGAACTGGTACCAAATCCTCTCCCGGTCTTCAATAGGCACTTCACTGATACTGTTTTCAAAGTTCATGAGTCCATAGCGGATAGAACTCTTTAATACGGAAAGCCTGATCCATTTCTGTGTAACTTCCTCTTCAGATTCAGTCATTATATGATGAAGCAGATTGTTGAATATGTCGAAGTAAATATTCATTTTGTACTATCATCACTTTGCATCTGGGTGTTAATTTCTGTCAACGACTTCTTATAATCATGAGTTTACAATTTTCTAGGTATAGGAATTTTATTTGAATACCCTTCTATTTTCATCAGCCGCAAAGATCTATGTTTAAATCTGAACAATGTATCGCAAGAGGATACAGTTACAAACCGTCTTGTTCGTACTCAACGCGATCCCAGAATCAACCGCGAGCTTACGACTTAGGTCTTAGATTGTAACAAACGCTTACTAAGTATTCTTACTAAGAAATGTATGGCCAATTTGTTTCCGAGAACTGTTTATCTTTCGGAACATAACACCTGAGAAGGGTCGCTTAATATAGTCGGGATACTATTGCATTACGGGGACTAAATACGGAAAATGCTGGGTAGGTCATTCTTGACCGTGAGAGGCAAAAGTACCTATTCTACAGAGTGTCTCAGAAAGGTGTGTGGTCATTTTTGAGAGTGTTGGCTCCGTACGGCATTTCATACAAACTTTCAAGTCCTTTTTTTATCGAAATGATTGAACCGATTTTAATTAAACTTCATACTCATAAGCTTAAGCAGTGTACATAGGTCTAAAAAGTTAGTTAAGAACATTTTCGAAAAATAGTGTTGCAGCTGAATTCGACCGATTTTAAATATTCCATAGAAACAGATACTTCCAATTATCTTTTTTTAAATAAGACTCGAAAATGTTCTTAACTAACTTTTTAGACCTATGTATCCTGCTTATGCGTATGAAGTTTCATTAAAATCGGTTCATTCATTTCGATAAAAAAGGACCTGAAAGTTTGTATCTTAAGGATGTGGTACAGACCATCAAACTTTCTCCATGGCACCAACATCTTAATCAAGAAAAAAATTATCAGCCGTCCCATAAATTTGGGTCGAGTATATTTGAAGTTGTGTACGGGACACCTGATCATTTTTTCACGATTACGATGTTGGTCCCATGAAGAAAGTTGTTCAGTTTGATGGTCTGTACCACACTCTTAAATTTGACCACACCTTTCACCCTGTATATTCAAATCCTTGTTTCCAAATACATGTGATTTTCACCTCGTAAATATCAACTTAATACCAGTGCAAATTAAGTTGATTTCAGAATGACTACTACCATTGAAAAAGTCATAAAAAATTTAAAGTTGTAGCGTAAAATGAACTTGTATGTGGGTAATGAAGTTATTTTTTCTCTAAAACCTCATATTTCTTTATTTATTTATTTAAACTTTTCGTACTTAAAATGTACAAAGGCGGACTTAATGCCTTAGGCATGCATTTGGCTTTTTTTAAATGTTTGGAAACTAAATTCGAACGTAGGATACAGCAAATCTGCATTTTTTTATGGTACAGTCAGCAACAAAAGTCGATTAACACTAGCAGTTTTCTTATCTTAATTATTAAGCGAAATATTTAATTCAAATCGGAATAGAAGTACTTAAAATTTTAAGAACATTAACTCAACAGTTAAACGAAAAAAAAGCAGTTTATCGAATAATTTTGTGTTAATTTAGATGATGATGACTTCTGTTGCTGACCGTACACGTTTAGCCTACTGTCTTTATAAGGTGTATGGCCACCCGAGTGTAAGTTGTTGACAGTTCTTGTCACTTGTCGCCACCTGCTGTACTTTCAGTAAACATGTGACAAGCTGACGACAGCTTCTCGAAATACCACTCGTCATCCGATCTTCAACATGTTGGCTTGCTAAATAGGGCACATGTTTATACTTAGAATATCACAGTCCTATGCTGTGTAGTACTACTGGAAGTATTCATTAGATAATTGATAGATGATTCATGTTCTACTGCAGGATACAAAGTCACACTTAGTCATCATTTTCTGCATTGATGGGAGTTAAAGTTGGCATTCCAGGTTGTCCCCCAGTGGTCTGGAGACCTTAAAAAATTGGCTAAGTGCGAGTCGGACTTGCACACGAAGTGTTCTGTACCATCGTAAAATATTTTAACACAACGTTTTTTACTTCAGTAACAAAAAAACACGTTTCTTGTATGGGATTTTTGATTTTATTTTTATTATTTGTTGTTATAGGGGCAATAGAAATACAGAATTTGTGAAAATTTCAACTGTCTACCTATTATGCCCTCTGACAGGACGGGTGGATAGTGGAGGCATAATTATAGGGTTCCGTTTGGTACCCTTCGGGTACGGAACCCTAAAAGGTGACTGGAACGGGCTGGATGTGGAAGGCTAAGAACTGCGTGTTGAAGCTCAACTTGGGAGAACTTTATGTCCAGCAGTAGACTGCAATAGGCCGAGTAGATTGATGGACGGTTACCTGTTGCTTTCAACAGGTCGTAATAAAGTTTAAAATCAAAGAGAGTCCCCATACTAAAAAAAAAAAAAAAACTTGCAGCTCTTTAGCTGCCAGAAAATTTCACTAAAGAAATTCAACTCCAACTCACCGGTTTCCCTTTAATATCAGCAAGGGCATGTCTGACATCTTTCCCTGATTCATAGGCCTGGTCAGGCGGGTTTGCGGAGGGCGGGACGAAATTGGACAAGCCCCAGGACGAGCGCTGTGCGGGGGGCGGTGCGGCAGCCGCAGCAGGCGCGGGGGCGGGCGCGGGGGCAGGCGCGGCCGCGCTCTGCGCTGGCGCAGGGGCCGTGGACTCCGCGGAAGAGGATTCGGATTCGGAATCCTCGGAGGGTGATGAACTGCCTGAGGTTGGACTGCCTGACCCGATTGGTGATATAGGCCTGTAAATATAAAATTATTTTTAATGACATAATATGAAAGTCAATTTTTTGACATGATCGGTAGAGTCATCATCAAGGACTGCATTATACATATAATTCTTCTAAAGTATGCAAATAAGCATAATGCAAACCGTTTAGGTACACCACAAATCATTGCGTAAGTACGTTTAGCGCTGAACGAATATAAAACATCGTTCTGTTTGTTTTAATCGTTTGAAGATGATAGAGACAGAATGATGTTTTAATTATTGTCTAGCTAGAGCTAAACGTATTCAGTGATTTGTGATTTTTTTGAACGAAGTTCTTTAACACGGCTTGCAGTAGGAGTAAACTGATAGAAATCGTTACATAACAAAAAAGCGTTTTGCCCGAATAAGTCAGTTTCAAGCTTAGGTTTTTTAATACAAAGCCATCTAGCAAAAAATCTAAAAACATACTAGATGGCGCTGTATTAAAAAACAAAAACTAGATGCGAAACAAAAAATAAAGAGTAGATGGCTCTGTATTAATACATAATATACAGCGAAAGGAACTTCGTTCCAACACGGTGTCCCACGACACCTCTTGACTTTTTTATTTTTGTCGCATTGAAACATAACATCAAAAAATACGTACATAGATAATACTTAGAACTGCAATCCTTTTAAATCAAATAAACTTCCGTCCGCTTGGCTCTTAAGACTTGTTGAAATTAATTCAATTTCAGTCGCGTACTTAAAACTTACGAGTTTCCACTCGAGATAAAAATCAATTAAAAACTTAGCGCTTACAAAGGGAAGTGCAGACGTGGCGTAATTTTGTTAAGCACGGGAATGAACTTACGGTCCTATCGCATGTGTGTTCGCGACCTCGTCCTCGCTCTCCGATAAGCCGAGGTCCTTGTTCACCACGTCACTGGAAACAGAAATAAACATACAATTAACTATATGCGTGCCTATAAGTGATGTATTTACACAGCACTGAAGACTGAATTACCTATTGTTATTACCATTGTAAATATGTCGTTGGTGTGTTGTTCAATAAATAAAAAATAAACTAAAAAAAAGTAATCATTCTTATCTTGACCCTTGCCCTTTTAAAAGCTATATTAAGGGTAAACTAACCATATACAACTGCCTAAAACTAAGTTGATTGCACAGGAATATTGATCATCATCATTCTCCTGCCATTATCCCAATTTAATTGGGATCGGCGCCCTTTCTTCCATATACTCGTATGTCCCGTTCTTCCATACTTCTCTATTAATAAAAAAAAATCGGATAAAAAAAAACAAAATGAATCGTCATCTCGGTAGTCACTCCCTTTCTAGATATATCATCTTTCACACACACAGTCCATGCATCGTTTCTTTGGTCTTCCCCTACTCAAAGCCATCCACATTCATAATCAAAAATTTCCTGAAGACAATTTCCTCATTCCTTCGCATCACATGCCATGACAACCGATTTCCGCACAACTTTTCAGTCACCGGTGTCACGTTCAGAGTTCCTCTTTACTTATTTCATATTCTATCCATTCGCGTAACACACATCCCTCAGCATTCTCATATCAGCTGCATGCAATTGCCTTTTATTCATTCCTTTTGTGGCCCAACATTCTGATCCATACAAGATAGCAGGTCTAACCATTGTTTTGTAAATACACAGGAATCTATTGATTGTTATTAAGCTGATGACAAAATATGAATAGAAAGGAGTAAGGCAGATTACCGAACTAAAGGCCAGGAAAAGGGAAATTCGCTTTTCATGATAAAGAATTGCATTCTTCCTTCCATTTTATAAGAATTGAAACGAAGTATTTAGTATGAACGATAGCTAACACGAAATCGGATTAAATTGGTGATGTGGAAGAGGGTTTCTGACAAATTGGATATTGTTGAGTTCCTTAGCTATGTTGTTCTACAAAGGATGAGTTGTAGAACTATATCATACAGGGTTAAATTAAATTAGCTAGCGAAACTCCGCAGACGTGATGGGTACCGATAACTAAACACGACAAAATAATAAAGATTTGATGATTTTTTTGGGGTCATTGACCGTTGGTAGCGTTGTTACTAGACACACGACACAGGGAATCCTAGTTTGGGGTCCAGGGAATTTATAAAAATCTAACACCTAACGCTCCTAATACATTCTGATACTAGTTTTTTTTTTAAATATTGTACAGTGTTTTTTTTCTGAACTGAATAAAGTTTTTATTTTATTTATTTATCAGTGTGAGTTGATAAAATCTGTTTTATCGTGTTGATTTATCGATACCCATTACGTCTGTGAAGTTTACACAAGAAAAACTGATTTTTAAACTGATATTTTAAGTGACTACACTCGGCAATTGATGAAATGATGAGCCAAAAAAATTGTAAATTGTGAAATTTGTTATTTTTTTTTTTATCATGTTTAGATATCGACTCCCATCACGTCTGCGGAGTTTCGCTAGCTAATTTAATTTTACCCTGTATAGCACCATATTACTTAGTTTTCAATCAAGATATAGATTTTGCTAACTTCGCCAAAATTTAGAAAAATCTATATCTATATATACTTTGCAATAGGTGTCACCTATTGCATTATGGCATTTTGACACACTGATTTAGAGATCAACCACTCTAAAATTGAACGCCCCTCCACAAAACAAAACATTCCTTACTTCCAACATATTTCATTTTCATAGTTGTTTAGATCATTTTGAACAGTCTGTTCGTTCCGATATTATTGACGCTGACTGTACGTGGTAGGCCACCTTTGTCTAATAATAGGTCTCCAATAAGTCTATGTTTAGAAAACCACACAAACAACATGACGAGTAAAGATATCCCATTATCGATCCCACAACTCGGAAAGTAAGGCAGCTGCTACACTCAATGTTTATCTATTACTCCCTAATATACTAGTAACCCTTTTAAAATGAGATACTTACGGCGACACTGAACTCCTTGAGTTCGATATCCGGTTGTCCAAACCTGTAACAAACAAAAACATATATTTATAAAGGCTTCATTTCATAACTTCAAACATCGTAAAATGCTCGTAAAGTTCCCAATTATGTAAATCGTCTGCGTTCATTTTACTTAAACACACAAATTAATAACTATGTACCGTTGGATGAACAATATATTCTCATTAAAAAACGTAATTAATCTTTCGATGTTTTTATTGGTGAAAAAATGTTTCGTACTGTGTAATAAAGAGGTGCAATTAAGGAGTTCTTGCTAATTAGTGTCGTGTATTTGTTTGTGCGATCGTTTGTCGTCGCTGAGCCCATAGGTCCCCAGTCTCAGAACCCCAAGGCACAGTATAATAAAACTACAGTAGTTTATCTGCGAAGAGACCTTGAATTAATTCCCTGCGGCCGCTCGGTAGTCCGTACGTGCGTAATTGCCGCGCGCTCGCACTGTTGTCTACTGGTAGTTTACCGAGATTTCGAAGCGCGTCGTTTCGGCCGTTTTATATGAAGATGTAATACTGCTTACTTTATTATACTATGCGCAAGACTACAATACATTAGTGTTTACAGTATTTAGCAACCGTAAAGTCTGTCGCCGCGCCGACTCCATTACTTGATAAATACTGCGATTTGCGATTATTCTCCTAAGTAATCTCTTAAGGCGACGATAAGAGACGTTTAATGATTTTAAACTGAATATCACGTCTAAGCGAGTAGTCTTAATGACTTGGAAAAAATATATGTTAAATCAGAGTATTTTCTCAATAACTTAATATGTAAATATTTTAGATTGTCTTATATGACAAAGTGTAATTAATTTGTTATGTTAAGTCTAACGCGAAAACTATCAAGCGTATTTTTAAGAAACCTTCACCATTTTAAAGATAATTTAACTATTGATCTCTTATACGAGTTTTAATATAATACCTTTTGTTTTATGTGTAATAAATTAATAATGCATCTATTTGGGACAGCGCTCCTTGACGGGCGAGTCCTATTACTGGATGGACGTACGACACGTTGCGTGAGCTCAGCACAGAACACGAAAGCTAACCACTCAAGGCCGCTGGCACTTATCTGCGTCTTAACACTTTACTGATTATTTGCGCAAAGCAGATTGCCTACTAAGTGCCGGATAAAGTGAAACAGAATAAGTAAATCAATGTAATTACGTCGAGTTCTATCAACATCAAGAACAATTATTGTTAATGCGAAGTACTTTCGAATATTAAATAAAGCTAAGAGCTTTTTATTTTCTGTCATAGTGCTCGGGGCTAAGTAATAACAGCCGCACGGGTCGATCCATCAGGTTAAGCTACGCTTGCCGGGGTTGGTCCGTGAATGTGTGACCATCTTTATATACCGAGACTCCTCCGTGCCTCGGAAAGCACGTTAAGCCGTTAGTCCCGGCTGTCATTCGTGAATCTTTGACAGTGGTTACGAGTCGTCAGAAGCCCCAAAGTCTGACAACCAGTCTTAACAAGGGGTATCGTATTACCCAGTTACTGGGTTGTGAAGGTCAGATGGGCAGTCGCTCTGGTATTCAGCTGGATCCGGTTAGACTGGAAGCCGACCCAAACATAGTTGGGAAAAAGCTAGGCAGACTGAGTTCGTAAGGTAGGTTATACCATCTGTGGTTATACGGAGGACGTAGTAAGGTTGTAAGGTGGCTCAGATTGTGGCACACAGAATCCGCAGTGAGTATTCATAAGCCACGACAAGGCTCACAAATAACCCTATGCATAATAAATGCCACTGTAAAAGTGGCGGCTACTTCGATAAATTAGACTTATTCAAAACGACTGGACTAATGTAACTTGGCTGTTAAAGGACGCATGAGATGTTCACTGAATGTGTTTCCTTTTAACTTTTTGCTTTTATTTCTCAATGACGAATGGACGGAGTTAATAATGCATCTGAATAGGATGTTAGCGTAACAACCTACAGCTAACCTCAAGTCTGTCTGTATTTATATGTATTTCAATGCTTGTATAAAATCATTTAGATTGGTCTCGCGTAACATCAAATTATCTTATTCTTTTTATAGAACACTAGTTTAGCAATGCACAAAAAATACGACCTGTGCTATTACCTATACTAAGGTTGCATTTTAAATCCGCACCGTATATAATCGTATAAACGCTGCTCTATCTAATGATAGAATTCCTCCTGTCCAATGATGCAGTAAAGCCCATCGGTAAAAAATACAGTGCAGCGTCAGAGAAAACTAAATACTCCCCTCATTGTAGAGAAGTAATTTGCTAAAGAGTCCAATTGTGTGGTTTGACTGCAGCACATACACGCTGTATAAGTGCATCGCACAGCGGAGAGCGGACGATGTTTACTTAGGCGTAGAGAAATGTAAACATGTCGGTGCGTAGCGGGTTCGGTACTGAGCCGATACCCTGCCGACTTTAAACAACCTATAAAAGTGCCTTGAACTCTACGGTGCACATAATTGTGTTTAGTGTAAACATTACATTTCTCACAATTCTCACGGATCCCTCGTCTAAGTACTTGGAATGATTTGAAATTCCAGAACGTACGTTCAGAAAGTTAAGTGTGAAATGAAACTTAGATTTGATAAACACAGTTCCAAAACTGACGAAAACTTGTTTCACGTATGTAGGTTTCCAGACAAATATATTGATCTTTTAACATTTCCACGATCTATAAAAAGCCAGACAGCTAGCAATCAATCTAAAAAAAATATGAACACTCATGAACAGCATACAAAAAGATTGAACGCATTTATTTTCCATGTAAACGTGTAAATCCCATCAATAATGTCAATGGATGCCGTAGATCAAAATCATTCACTCACTCATTCGCGGCTTATCCCGCCAATCGGGATTGAGAACAGAGGGAATACATATCGGGTAAAGAGTGAAGTGAATACTATAGGTAATTTACCCCGAGAACGATGACGTAAGACGAGGACTATGACCGACAGTCCTTCAGGGTCACCGACCTCTAGGGTTGCGGTGACTTGCCGGTGTCAGACAGACAAACCTACGGCCCATTCGGTTACGAAACTTAGGCTATATAGGCCGTTTTTACTTCAATATAGGTATTGCGACGTCCCTTGAACTGATGAACCCGTGAACTTGAAAATGAAAGCCTAGTTCTGTCTACATTTTGTAAGTGATGGAATTGTGCAATGTACCTACTTATAATTTCAGGAGCGAAACGTGCTTGATTCAATGTCAAAGTCAAGTGTCACAACCGATCGTAGAAACGCCCTAGTATTACTTGACGACATCTCATTCATACATCCCACGCTCAACTCCGAAGCAACTAAAAACACACTCGTCAAACTTTGCCCGCTATAAATAGCTTGAAAACTAGCGTTGTAACGTTGTTTGTAGCGTCATAGCGTGGAGCGGAGCGAGTGACGTCATTGTACACTACTGCTTTACAAGTTTACAGATATGGGAGATGGGACACGGAGACCGGAGTATAAAGCTAATGGAGTGACAATCCTTGATGTATTTCATCGGCATCGCCTATCGGAAGTTCGTGTGTGCTCTCCTATTATTTGTACTTTCTGGTTCGGAAGCTATATAGTACTGCGCTGCTTTTATGCGATAACTTGCGTAGTGAATGACCTGCACCATAATTATGTAACACACTATACTCCATTTACAATAAGATTAGACATTTAAACAAACCTTTTTTACATTCCCGTTCAACCGATTTTGCGTGCGTGTCCAATAGTTTTTCTTGTGACGTATACAAGTTACCGTTGCGAATCCATCATGTAAATTATGGCGAATTGGTTAATACTTGTTTTGATGTTTCAAAAGCGCGTTGAAGAACGTCACATATAGATGTAATAAGGGTTTTGCCCGTTGTTTCGTCGACATTTCGTATAGCTCGGTTATGTTGGCAACTGTACTTTGCATGGCTTCAAAGTAGTTCTTGATTTTACCTGAACCATTTCTTCGAATATTTAAGGAAGTAATTTTCCATTACGACAGAATTGTCTTACCGAAATTCATTAGTTTTTGAGTTAATTAGGTTTTTAGTTGTTTTATGAAAAATCCAACGTAAAAATAATTTATGGCGCGAATATCCTGGAATTTAAGGTATTATCATAGCTGTTGCCGTAGCAGATCTTTGTTAATAATTAAAAGTTTCAAAATGCCTAAAACTTTGGCAGAGATCACCAATTAAACATTTTATATTTCGTAATTTTTGTCATTAAGTACTTTATAAAAAAAATCTCAAAAGCTACTGAATTTCGGTAGAACATTTAGTGGCATAATTTGTTGCATTTTAACCCTACTATGACGTCCTGCAAGGAATACGTTGAGTAACCCTGTATTTATTTTTCTTGTTATGTTCAAAACAAGGATAGGTGACGTGGCTCAAAAGGCTGCCCAACTTAAATGGGACTAAGAGGACTTGTTTGCAAATAGCACAGAATGGTGCTCTGAGACAGTGAGGCGGGGTCACGGCAGATCACGTAGGAGATGGCGTGACGAGTAGGATAGGTTCCATCAAAACTGTAAAGAGGACGCGCGGGCTCGCAAAAGATGGAAGGAATGGAGGGAGGCCTTTGCCCAGGAGTGGAACAGCGTACTGCGTAGGCTAGTAAATAAAAAAATGTAGAAGTAATAAATCTGTGCTACCGATTTTGATAGAAGGCTCTACATCAATCATATTACTCTCATATTCTTAATGGGGCCACAAGATCACAGTTATATTCCACCCATATTCAGTGCAGTGCAGTACAATTGAAACAAAATAGTACACAAATCAATATCCTTTGTTATAGTTGGTGTTATGCTGTTCTTACGACAACATCCGGCTCGTTGAGCAAACCACTTAATATCGAGTAGGTTTTAGCACTTAACACACAACACAAAACTGCTAACGAATGTATGCGTGTATTACTACACAGTTTGAGTGTAATAAAGGTCTAGTTAATAAAGGCAAACACTTCGCTGTATTTTCAATCACTTTTACCTGTGGCGTGATTGCGACGACCATATAGCCATGGGCTGTATGGTCGTTGGGTGATTGTAACACACTAACAACTGCATCTTTACATAAAGAGACCCCGTGCCTCGAAAAGCACGTTAAGCCGTTGTTTCCGGCTGTCATTCGTGGATCTTTGATAGTTGTTACGGGTCGTCAGAAGCCCGAAAGTCTGACAACCAGTCTTACCACCAAGGGGTATCGTATTACCCAGTTACTGGGTTGTGGAGGTCGGATAGGCAGTCGCTCCATGTAAAATAATGGTATTGAGCTGCATCCGTTTAAACTGGAAGCCGACCCCAATATATAGGTAGTTGAGAAAAGGCTAGGCAGATGATGACTGTCAACTGCCTGCTGCTGTTAAGTAGCCTATAGACTACTTAACATCACGGCAGAACGCTTAGGAGCCGAGCAAAAAAAAAAAGTCAGAAAGAACTCTAAGCGAAAACGAAGTAATCGAGCGGGCAGGCAATGCGGTGCGATGCAAAGGGGTGGGTCGGGGAATAAAAAATTTCACGCGGACGAAGTCGCGGGCAGAAGCTAGTACATAATATACAGCGAAAGGAACTTCGTTCCGACCGGGACTTTTTTACGTCCGCGTAGGTACGTCACAAGTCCCAAGTAAGTACTTAATAATATCTACAAATATGTATTTATCGTGGTCTAAATTGAGCTTTACAAAATATGTTTATTTTTATACATTTTCCAATCTATCTTCAGCAGATGTTTTGTATAAAGCTTCTCTTATTTTTCTATACATTTGCGTAACAGGATAGAATTTATCGTATTGGATATAATGAATAGGTGATAAAAATAGATGTTGGACCTGCGCCTTTATTTTTGTATCAATAAGAAGGACTCTGACGTCATTGTAAATTATTGGATACTGAGCATCAAATATTTGTAGCTTATGAGTAAAATATTTTTCTTTAGTAGCCGAAAAAGCTAGAAAAGGCTATTAAGTTGTAGTAGGTAATAAAAGTAACAGAAGGTAGCCCTGATACTTTACGTTTTACGCATCAAAACATACTCGGAAAACTAAACGATCTGCCTAGCCTTTTCCCAACTATGTTGGGGTCGGCCTCCAGTCTAAACGAATACAGCTGAATACCAGTATTTTACATGGAGCTACTGCCTATCCGACCTCCACAACCCAGTAACTGGGTAATACGATACGCCTTGGTAGCACTGGTTGTCAGACTTTCGGGCTTCTGGCGGTACGGAACGACTGCCAAAGATCTACGAATGACAGCCGGGACCAACGGCTTAAAACGTGCTTTCCGAGGAGGCATGGAGGGGTCTCGGTATGTTAAGATAGTCATCCATCCACGGACAACCCCGGCAAGCGTAGCTTAACCTGATGGATCGACCCGTGCGGCTGTTATTACTTAGCCACGACCTCCGCTTACTCAGATTATACTCAGATAACTAAGTTGATCAATAAAACAAACTAATCGAATGGGTGTATAAATCCGAATTTCCTGTTGTAAGTACACTAAAAGAAACAGACTAGTCCGTTTCTTTTTCATGATCAACATCATCATCATTTCAGCTGAAAGACGTCCACTGCTGGACATAGGCCTCCCCCAAGCATCGCCGCTCCGACCGGTTCTGTGTGTGTTCGGTTGTGATTAAAAATTTACTTTTAAAAAAGTAAAAACCGACTTCAAAACCTAAAACGAATAAAATAACTTTCATAAAAAACTCAAAGTAAATTTTTAATCTTATAAAAAGTACCAACCTAATGTATTATATACTAAAACGTTCCCGAAAGTATGTAGGTAAATCACGGTAGTGAAAGAATCATCAAAATTGGTTCATTAGTTTTTGAGAAAATCGCGGACATACAAACATACATATCATACATACATATATACATACATACAGGTCGAATACAGAACCTCCTTTTTTAAAGTCGGTTAAAAATCGTCTGACCATCGAATAGTCGCAGGCGCAGCTCTAGTACCATGGTGCGCGGCATCGAGATAGCTATGCAGCGTTACAAATCGCACAAACGTCACGCATGGCCGCGCCTCCATCGCCCACCGGTCAACAACCACTAAATATTTGTTTACATCGAGCACATTTTCACGTTCATAGCTCGATTCAACATGAGTAGCCTATGAAATGGAAATATAAGAGGGAAATGTAAATCATTTTATGCGTCCTTTGTCCTTTATTTTTTGTATGAAACTGCGAAACGCATATGTTTTCAGACGTTTCAAAAAATGTTATTATACGACATCTAGCGCTACTATTATTGGAAACTAAATAAAATAACTGATGTGCGCGAAGGGTGAGCTAATGCGCCCTTAGAAGACTCAATCCCTTATAAATTACTGAAAAAATGAAAAAAATTTCGACCTTCTTCCAGAATGACGTTAATTTTTATTTATATGTCTTATTAAACACTGCGCTGTTGTTGTGCTTTTTATGAAGCACAACATTTCAAACAAATCTGTTTACTAAAATTCTCGCATCACTTTACTTTGCATATACTATTTAAAAATTTACAAGTAAAGGAGGAAAATGCAAGGACGTATACATAAATCATGTCCCAGAGAGTGCAGTTTGCGTCTGTGACAAGCCGCGAATAAGAGCCAGGGATAGTAAGACAGATATGCTAAACATGGCATCTGTTGCTGAGTTTTCTCAGTCCGCAACTCCGCACCAACGACCCCGCATTTGTTGTGTTCATGAAACATGAAATTTTCATCGATTTAGAGATGCTTTATACAAATGGAAACAAGATTTTAATCATCATCTGCCTACCCTTTTAAAGATTTTTTTTTCATTTCCTATAATCTGGCCCGTTTTATGCTCGATTATTGCCCTAATAAGAATGAATACAAAAGCTTTCCATAATCGTGACGATTTGCTCAATTTTCTGAATATGTGGGTGTTTAATGTTTATACAGAAAACTATTAAAAAATGTAGCCATTCGGTACAGAAAAATATTATTTACCCTCGTCGGTACAGGTAAGTAGAAAATTCTCTCACTATGTATTGGGTAGATGACATTCTGGATATACTTAGGTACGGGCTATTTTTAACTGTGAGAACGGTAAGTAGTAGGGCAAGAGGATGTTAGAGTGCTCTATAATAAAGTTATCCCTGGAAAATATAAACTAGGAGCCCAATTTATGTTCGTTTGAACGTGTTACGTTTTCACCATGTAGTACATATTTTCAAAAATCATTTCTATGTATTTTCAAAGACAAAGATTCGTCGGATATGGTAGCAACAAAGTTGGTATTTTTAGTAATTATTTTCAGAACGCATCCGCCGCTAAAAGTGGCATACGAATATTTACACTTTATTTTTATCTACACATGGGCATAAAACATATCATATAAACTACGAGTACATACTTATAGGTACTCCACGAAACAATACAAAAACACATAAACTAGATACATTAATTATACTCTGATAAACAATATAAAATAAACAATAAAAACGTTGTTTTCTAAAACGATGTTCAAGTTTAATGAGCTTCATGTAAGTATGCTAAACACTTTATTATAAATTTATTCCTCGGATTCTTACTCAAGTACGTAACTTAGGTGATTCAATGACCTGTGGCTGTAGCCCCTTCAAATCAAAGGTCAAAGAAAAGCCTAAAATCTGCTTTTATTTTTTACTAGTTTCTGCCCGCGACTTCGTCCGCGTTTAGGCGGAGATTTCTTGAAAATGGTCAAAAGTTGGTTTTATAAAGCAGTGTATCTCATAAACCGTAAATAATTTTAACAAATAAAAAAAAAAAGATATTTTCAAGTCCTTTTCACATACAGTGATGGAAATCAAAAGATAATTAAACATAATTTAAAGCACCAAAAAAATCTTCAAACATTCCTCTTAACAATCTTTAAAAGCAGTTTATCCCTGCATTAACAATTATAATTATAATTAAAAATATACCATAAAATTTCAAATGCCAAACTGCATCCAGTGATGGATATTATTAAATAGTTAATTTCTGATTTTATACGATTTTATTTGCACTTTTACGACATAATTCCGGTGCGCGTGAGTCTTCTATCTCGCGCGTCACACTAGACAGCCATAACGCCATTTCACTTATACACCGAGCTAAACCACGCTTGGATGTCGGGCCTTCAATTTCTTGTTCCCCCGACCCACCCCGTCGCATCGCATCACCTGCCCGTGCTAATATTACGTCATTTACGCTTAGCGTTCTTCCTGATTTTTTTTTCATTTTTCCTCGGCTCCTAAGGGCTAGAGGACCCTTAGGAGCCGAGCAAAAAGAAAAAAGTCAGAAAGAACGCTAAGCGAAAACGAAGTAATAGCGAGGGCGGGCGATGCGTAGCGACGCGGTGGGTCGGTTGCCGAAATTTCACGCGGACGAAGTCGCGGGCAGATGCTAGTCATTTATAAAATTGATCCTGTGGAAACCTTCAGGCCTCTGCCTCGAATTTCGCGGGCAGCGGGGCGGCGGCGGCGGCGGCGCGTCTCGCATTGTCCCGCCCCGCTACCGCGCCGCTGTTTTGGAGGTCCGGTCCATTTGTTTTTACGCATAAAATCCTGCCGCTCCAGCTCCGCCGCCGCTGCCGCCCCGCTGCCCGCAAAATTCGAGGCAGAGGCCTTATTGGCATACTGCACAATGTAAGTTAATGTCAAGGTTGCTTTCTCAATGTAGATTCATTTTAAAATGGATTGTGCCTATATTCTAAACAAAGGACCTTTTACTGGAATTATTTTTAATGCCTTTTGTGAAAACAAAAGGCATTGTAAATAATTCCAGTAAAATGTAGTAATAACCGTAGAAAAGGATACCATGCAAAATCAGAACAGTGTGTTCACCGGAAAAAGCGTAAATGAAGTCCCGAATAAATAAACACTGGCTATTATTTTGTGAAAACAAAAAGAGAAACAAACATTATATAAAAAAAAACCGCATAAGAAATGTTTCTTTCGAAATCCTTCTTTCACGTTCTTTAGAAATTGGAGCGAAAAGTTGCGCAAAAAAAGGGGTGAAATATTAACAAAGCCGGCCCTTTTGGGTCTCACTGTTTACTGCAACCAATTAGTTACAAAATGTGAGGCCAAAATAATGCTGGCATTGAAAATATCTTATTCATACTCAACCAGTTAAGGCGACGATAAGCGACTTTTAATGATTTTAAACTGAAGATCACATCTAAACGAGTAGTGATTTGGAAAAAAAATATTATATGTTAAATTAGAGAATTTTCTTAGTAACTTAATATGTGAATATTTTAGATTATGTTTATATTAAATACTTAGTGTAAATAATTTGTAAAGTTACGTCTAACGCGGATAAAAAACTTAGAATCACACAAAAACTGTCAAGCGTATTTTCATGAAACCTTCACCATTTTAAAGATAATTTAATTATTTATCTTTTAGTATACGTGTTTTAACATAATATCTTTGTTTTAAGTGCAATAAATTAATAATGCGTCTAATTTGGGACAGCGCTCCTTGATGGGAGAGTCCTATTACTGGGTGGACGTACGACGCGATGCGTGAGCTTAGCATAGTACACGCGAGCTAACCACTCAAGGCCGCTGACACTTATCTGCGTCTTAAATAATTGTGATGTTGATCCATTGAAAATGCAAAAGAGTCGACGCTAAATATTTAGGGAACCTTTTCCGTTACTCTTTTTATAGCTAAATTCACGGTATAAATCGCTGCAGTGTCCAATATTTCAATCTGCTCAACATGGAATAATAAAAGTCGGAACTGCCACTAAATTGTGTCCACTAAACAGAAGAATGTCAGTCGCATATAAATGCAGCTGAAAAAGTGGCACTTCGTGAAATGTTACATTGATTTAATTTAACCCGTATCCGGGAAAAGCGATACAAACTGTTTGCCGCTTTACAACACTGTTGACAGTGTTGCCACTTTATTTATTATATTCGTTTAACAAACGCTATTCACTTTAAGGGAATACATTGATAAATTTTGTGTTTTTAAATTCCTATAAAATCAAATGTATACGGTTAAATCATTTGGATTTTCCTACTGCTGTACTAAAAGGAAACATTACCTACTTAAAATTGTTTTATACGATTAAACGTAAACAGTTCCATATTGTGCAGTAAAATTTGCTTTAAATCGAAGGTATTTAAATATGTTAAGAACTTACTAAGCTAAAAATTGATTTAAGTATAGCATTTTATCATAAATCTACATTTATACGAAGCGCGTTTAGTTCCGGTGCGCGTGAGTCTTCTATCTCACGCGTCAAACTAGACAGCCAGAACGCCATTTCACTTACACACTAGCTGATAAACGCTTCGATGTATACTCTTAATAGTATTAAGAGTGATGTTGAATGGCAAGCTTCACCGCTGCCGCAGTGTACTTTAAGTATCAGTTTGATTCCTTCTATTGCACTGCACACATTATCTTAAGTAGTACCTACATAGGTACTTATACTCGTAGTTATAATCCTTTGGAATTCATGTCTATGATTTTATATTACTAGCTTCTGCCTGAGAAAATTTCATGTTCTAACATTAAATAATACACTTGGTAATAGTGTAGCTTCCTATCCTATTAGTTTTTAACCGACTTCAAAAAGGAGGAAATTCTCAATTCGTCGGATGTATATGTTCCCCGATTACTCGAAGATGGCTGGACCGATTTCGATTTTTTTTTTATTTTATTCGAGAGGGTATACATCAAAGTTGGTCCCATATAAAATTGATTAACTTTGCTTGGGTACTTTTTGCGTTAGCTTCAATAATACGTATTTTTCCCTACTTTTATATGGATGATGTTCTAGTTTGTTTTGCAGGTAGTGGTATTAGAATTTGTGTAGGGTAGGTACCACAACTAAAAAGTGAAAAATAAAAACTTTTTTACAAAAAAATTCAACCGACTTCCAAAAACAACACTACAAAGTGAAAAATAACTTTAATTTCGGAAGTCGGTGGCAAAAAAAGAAAATACATTTAACCAGACACCGACTTCCGAAATTAAAGTAATTTTTCACTTTGTAGTGTTGTTTTTTCAGGGTTCTGTACCCAAAGGGTGCCAACGGAACCCTCTTACTACGGTTCCGCTGTCCGAATGTCTCTGTCTGTCACAGGGCTGTATCTTCTGAACCGTAATAGGTAGATATTTGTAAATGTGTATTCTATGGCCGCTATAACAACAAATAACAAAATGTATGGTCGTTTGCGTGTCCGATTCGCACTTGGCAGCTTTTTTTATTCTATTCTACCCATTTAGTGAATTTTACGAAATCGGATCAGTAGTTCCGAAGATTACCCCCTGCCGCCTACATACAAACTCATAAATTTTACCTATTTATTTATAATATGTATTTGTAAGTATAGATTCTTCATTGTCAATCAGCGAGAGGTATAAATGTTTTACATATTATTATGCTCTAGTCTAGCCTCGTAGATTATGATACGACTGATTTCTGCCTGTGACTTCGTCCGCGTGAAATTTCTCGTTCCCCCGACCCTCCCGGTCGCATCGCATCGCATAGGCACCTGCCCGCGCTATTACTTCGTTTTCTGACTTTTTTTCTTTTTGCACGGCTCCTAAAGGTTGTAGCGTGATGTTAAATAGCCTAGAAGCCTTCCTCAAGAATTGGGCTATAAAATGCAAAAATATTTTTTCAAATCCGACTGTTAGTTCTCGAGATTAGCGCGTTCAAACAAACAAACTCTTCAGCTTTATAATATTAGTATAGATATAGTATAGACTATAGACATACTCGTAGATAGAACTTCACTTACAGATAAGTTCGTTTAATCACTAATTATTGTACAACACATAATGAAATGACTTCCGACTTCCAAGACATAGCAAGAGAACGATGAAGGTGGGGTAGAGCGGGGTATAATTAACCCACCCTACACTGTATATTGTAGGTTGTAGGTTGCCCAGCGAGACAGGTGGCTATTGTCCGATTCACAATGAAAAAATAATATTTCCAAGTCAGTGATACAGGTGGTGTTACACTATCGCCTTTTTCAATCAGACCTCTTTTCAAAACCTTTGAGTTTGTTTCCTATTTACTCGTCCGGATAAATAATTTAATTTACAAATGCCACCAGAGCTATAAAAGGCAAAGCAATTACCAACACATGTGCAATTTATAACCGACAAAAAACTGTTAACTATTAATTGCGGGGGTGTTTCGATAGTAAATCTCAATTTCTATTGCATTTACGACTTCATATTAGTAAGTACAATAATAATAAAAAATATGTACCTACGCGTGGTAGTACTTCATTGATTTTTTTAACTTGTTTTAATAGTTTTCGTATAGGTACTTGCTGTTAACTCTATCAAACTTATTAATTATTATAGTAAATTAAAAGAATACATCGAACCGTGTTTTAGCTCGGTGTGTAAGTGAAATGGCATTATGGCTGTCTAGTTTGACGCGCGAGAAAGAGTCCCACGCACCGGCACTAAACGCGCTTCGTTTAAATGTAGATTTATGACAAAATACTATGCTTAAATCTATTTTAGTTTAGTAAGTTCTAACATGTTTAAATGCCTTCGATTTAAAGCAAATTTTACTGCACAATAAGGAACTGTTTACGTATAATCGTATAAAACAGATAATAGACGCTTTGGATTTTTTTTTTCTATCGAGAAAATTCAAGTAATCATGTTTCGGTTTTAGTACAGCAGTAAACAATTTAGTCAAATAACACTTATATGAAAAATCCAAATGATTTAACATTATAAATTTGGTTTTATAGGAATTTTAAAAACACAAAATTTATCAATAGATGGTAATTACTGTAAAAACGTCAAACCGATTTTCCTTAGGAGACACGTGTAAGGAAGTCATGGGCTTACATTAAGATGTAATCAATGTTGATTTTCCTAAATTAAAGAAATTCCCAGTTTTGTCACTTACTTGAAGAATGATACGAAAGAGAAGGGAGTGAATGATAGCGTGACGGTTGACAGGGGAGAATGGAAGAAGAAAACGTGTTGCGCCGACCTCACGTCACATGGGATAAGGGCAGGACGGTGATGATGATGACTTGAAGGAGGTTTTCAATCAGTACTTACCTAATTATTCCTTACATTATTCTCGTCGCGCGCTAATTAGCAGAAACAATAGAAATTTTATTGTTATCTGCACACATGGTGTGCAATCGACATTTTAAGAGTTAAAAAGATGTACTTCAGCAGAGGAAAGTTTATTCTAATGGAAAAAATATAAATCTTCTAAAGGCAGGTAAATGGAAGTTAATTAAAGCAGAAAGGCAATATGCGGGGACAATGCGACTATAAATAATGAATTGATACGATCGACGCGTGCGCAGTGCGCCCGTCAAACGGTGTGCCGCATTATTATCGCCGTTCCACTTCTGCATATATGAGACGATTCGCGGTATTATATTTAGTTGTTTTATTGACATATACTTATATGCATAGCTTGAAAACCTGTCTTCGACCTAAAGGTTGATTGAAGATTCACTGTGATTACATGCAGTTTGATACAATAAAATTCAGAGGTACTTATCTGATTTTGACTGTTTTAAATATATACCTACGTTTTAATTAATATTTTTTACATAAGTAACGATAGTTTCTTGGTTTGTATCTAGTCATCTAATAAAAATAATTGTAGGTACATAATTAAATTACTCATCATAAGGCTAGGTTTATAATGAAAACCTGCTAATGAAATGTTTAATTTAAAACTTATCAGATCTGCATTACAGTAAAAAAACTTGTAATAACAAGCGACGTAACAATTTCAGTTCCTTCGTGTTGTGGGAAAACAACACAATTTTTATGATGATGCGATGGTGTAAAGACGCCATTATTGCAGTTAGGTACAACAAAAAATAAATACCTAAATGATGTCAATATTTATGCAAGGAGTTTAGAGTAGTCATCACTATACCGCTAGACAAATAAACTCACTCATATTTGTAGGAGGTAGAGCCAAGCTTCTAACTCTACACGTCCTAACTCTTCAAGCCCTAACTTCACAAACTTGACACCATAGTCAAAATAGGTGGTAGGTACATGGGCGTAAGGTGAAAAATTTATTCAAAATTCATTACTTTTCTGTTATACAATAGGTCTTGTAGTAAGGAAACGGCCAAGCCTCATATTTTGACTAATGTCGCGGCCACATTAACGGGATATGCCGTTGATTAGATCGCGATGAAGAACGTTGGCCGCAGGTGTAGCCACCACTTACCACGATAATTTGACCGAATCTTGATCAAATTTAGCTACCGCGATATTTATGGCGGTGATGGGCATAGACGTTGACGTTAGTATGGCCCGGGCATAAGGTGTAGAGTTTGTGAAGTTAGGGCTTGTAGAGTTAAGGCGTGTAGAGTCAGAATCTTGGCTCTACATGAGATCTGATAACTTTTTGACAGTGCGAGCTTTTTGACAGAGAAACCATAATATTATTATTATGGTTTCGTCTTGAGAACAATATTAGTTAGGATTAGGATTATAATATTAGTTAGGATACTAATAATAAAGCTGAACAGTTTGCTTTTTTGTTTGTTTGAACGCGCTAATCTTTGGAACTACTAGTCGGATTTGAAAAATTCTTTTTGCATTTGAGAGCCCAATTCTTGAGGAAGGCTATAGGCTATTTATCATCACGCGAGGACATTTAGAAGCCAAGAAAAACCAAATAATATTAGCGTGGGCAGGCGATGCGATGCGACGGGGTGGGTCGGGGAACAAGAAATTACACGCGGACGAAGTCGCGGGCAGAAGCTAGTATTTAAATAAAATGTAAGAAAGCCGGACCTTCTTTCGAATACTGTTCAAAAGAATGTCTTCACAATTTTACAATCAGTTCTTGTTACTTACTTGAATATGAACTAAATGAAGAAGAAACTGAATGAAGTATCTATTCCACGATGATCATTTATTGATACTCATATAATAACTATGGAATAACGGCCACTTCATTTGATAAATAAATATTAAAATAATAGTGATAAAGTGAATCAGATGTGAGTCATTATCGTTTTAAATTGCTACGTAAACGTCAGATACTGGTGGTTTTCAAGCGAAAAGGATTACATCATCTGTAAGTCACAATAAACAATGAAAACGTACCGTAAACCAACTCTCGGCCCAAGAGTACATCGCCGCATTCAATTAGCTGTTGCAGTAGAGTTAAGCGGTTCTGGTAACCGAAATCCGACGTAAGCAATCCCAACATTGTGTCACATTTTCTATTAACACGAAGCACAGCCATAAAAACTCTTTATACACTGTTCAAGGTACCATTGCTTACTACATACTTTATTCACTGTTTTAAATGTACTATCACAAATACAATAATTATGTTCTTTTGGCGCGAAAGCAAGACAGATGCGCTTGCGGCGCGCGCCGGTTGCAACTGGCGTTGCGTCTTCCGAAAGCTATTACAACGGACAGGTGGTGACAAAGAGTCCCTACTTCCCCTCTTCACTAAATAAGCTCTGCGACTAGTCGCCCGATTAATCGTGCGACTTGTCGAAGGGCTATTCTTTAAGTTCGATTATTTTATAATATCTAACTTAGGAAATTAATTAGGTAAGTAATAAAAAATTTAACGGTCTTGTTGGAAGAGAAGTGGCAATTACCTATTAAGGCTTTACCTTGTGTAGCTCTGAATTTTTTATTGATTTTTAACAGATTGAAATAAAAAAAAAACTCAGTAAAATTGTTTTCTTTTAAAAACTAATGAATTCAAAAGGGAACTTTTTTTTGCGTTTCCATGTTTTTTAAAGCAAAATAATCCCTCTCATTTAAATGATTACCTACTACTTTTAAAGGTAATAACCAAGCGCCAAAAAGCGATACGATACACACGGCTTCCAATATTTTTGATGTATGATACTTCCGGATCAATGGAAATACCGAATAACCCAATTCGAATTGGCTAAGTGCATGCATGCACGGCGTACGTGAGCGGGTGCACGTCCCACCCGCGCCCCTTCGCTATTGTTACTCGCATCGTACGAGGGTGGTTGAATCGGGGTTTGATTATTCGCACATCAACATGTTTGCATTTCATCGATTTCGTCTGAGAACAAGCCGACGAACGAAATACAGTATAGTCATCGCACGATCGCTAATTACTGGTAGTTTTATAATCGTTGAAGCATATTGGATGGTAAAAGATAGAGTGAGATAAGGCTACCGGTGTATAGGTGGCGAATGAAGCACGCGACGCGTTTATTTATTTTTGTCTGCGCGGCACGTGGGTACGGTCGCGCTCGGAACGCTTCGGGCGGGAACGTCGCGACGCACTGACGCACGCGAGTGTACTGACCGCGCGGGATTCGGACGCGCGTCGCGTTATTCGTTGCACTATTGTGCATATGGCGTTGGAATAGCAAGGACATGGGCTGGTAGTATAAATAGAAATAATAATAGAAATTAACTTTATGGGTGATGAATTGATGATGATGATACGGTAGAGAGTAATTTTGTTGATTAATTATTTGATTACGAGAAGTTTAATATGCAAATAGAGAAGTTAATCAATTTTACTGACTGCACTTAGAATTTAAGGTGTAATTTTGACTATAAATTCGTGATTTTATGATCAACCAAAACAGCAGCTGACGCTGATGTTTTTACAGGATAATTAACCTATCATTACATTACCCTTTCATGAAAACAACGAGACATGCGACATACGACTGGAAATCACAGACATTGAGAGGTGATAATGTGGCGCACGTCGCGACGGGCGTTATAAATATTTCATCCAGAGAAAAGGCGTTTAACGCATCGACAGCGGTCGCACATACCGACATAATGTACGTATTGTATGTATAGGTGCAAGGAGTCACAGACAAACCCCATCTATTTCCGTACTCGACGAGAATTTAAGCTATTCTACTTGCTCATCGACTAGCAAAATACTTAAGGGGATACTTACAACGATAATTTTGTATGTTTAAAATTCCTATAAAACCAAATGTATATAAATTGGTAAATCATCATTTGGATTTTCCTTAAATGTGTTATTTGAATATTATTGTCTACTGTTGTAAGTTTGAAATTATTTCGACAGAAAAAAATTCCATAGTAGCACGGTCTATTTTCTGTTTTATACGATTATACGTAAAAAGTTCCTTATTGTGCTGTTAAATATGCTTTTAATCGAAGGTATTTAAATATGTTAAGAACTTACTAAGCTAAAAATTGATTTAAATTGATTTAATTGTAGCATTTTGTCATAAATCTACATTTAAACGAAGCGCGTTTAGTTTCAGTGCGCGTGAGTCTTCTCTCCCACTCGCGTCAAACTAAACAGGCATAACGCCATTTCACTTACTCACCGAGCTAAACCACGCTTCAATATATCTTCTTAACTAGTGAAACAAAGGTTCAACAGTTTGTTTGATGTTTGTTCTCGAGAGGAAGATATTAATAAAATATGCTATGTATTTTTGCTTCATTATCATTTCCATATTGTCTTGGCTTGACTTTAGACGATATCTTTACAACTTGTTTTCCTGTGCGCTTTTGTCAACCGCAATGGCAACGACAATTCTGCATGGGTTTTATTCAACTACTAGCTGACCCGACAGACGTTGTCCTGTCAATATTTCGATAATTCGAACGACGGGAAAACAAATGAACAACTAATTATAAAATTAATTTGAATTTAGAATTCTAAATAGAATGAAAGATTTCCGACAGACGCGGTTGCCCTGTCCCATGTATGAGAAGTTTTTAGTAACAAATCAAAAACCATGAAAATCGGTCCTTTGTTTTATATATACCTATAGATGTAACATGTATTTGCAACATGAATGCAGCATTAGCTGACGCAAATCATAATAATTTTATCACTCCCTTAAAAAAAACCAACCAGAGCCCTAATTCACTATGACCACTTAACAATTCCTTACTTCGAAACCACGTCAATTACTTGAGCTAATCACGACATTTGCTAATAACGTAATCTCTATAACTCAATGAACTGAATGAACGAAACCACCAAGAGTTAATACTGGGTTACTGGAAACATGTCACGATCCCTTTAAGGGGTGATAGAGGTCTTTAGGTATCAAATCACTCAAATGAACCACCTTCGAAATATTTGATTTTTTCAAAAAACAGTGCACATACAAATTGAAAATTGATTTATAAAAAAAATATGTAACTAGTTTTTATTTGATTTTCTAATTAGTCCTGGTTCATGACAATACTAATAATTCATAAAATAAGAGAAGTCTTGTACCATACTTAAATAATGACCCCAAAATCGTAACAATTTTCGTTTTTTTTGGCTTTCGTAACAAATTGAAAGTTTCATAAAATTACTATGGAGTTTTATCGGTGTACTATTTCATAAACATCTACGCTTTATTAGCTATCCAACGAGGTATAAATATTTTCGATGCGTTGAAAAATGACTAAATAAACTAGATTTATTAGGAAAGAAAAATCAATCAAATTACATGTCCACTGTTTTTTGAAAAAATAAAATATCTCACAGGTGATTCATTGTTGACCCCTATATCCATGAGTGATTTGATACCTAATGACCTCTACTATCACCCCTTAAAGGGATCGTGACATGTTTCCAATAACCTTACCTATATCACACTATAGGTATCATCATATCATAAAGGCGAAAGTTTGTGAGTGTGTGCGTGTGTGGAGGTAGCTGACACCCTTGATTAACACATATGCTACTTTTTATCCCGGTCTACGCGGGTGAAACCACGGGGAGCAGCTAGTTAATAATAAAAAGTACACTGTGATGGGTTTCTATTTCTACAAGACCCGATAGTTACGTGGTTTGCACGTCGTAAGATATAAGCGGGGAATCATACAGAAATGGGGCCCAATCCGAACTTCTAAAATAATAATTGTGAAACAAGGTATTAAAAACAATGAAATTTCATTGTCAAAGTATTGCATAATTAGAGAAAGGACCGTTTTTATCATACCGAAGCCTCAGAACCTGCCACAATACGAAGTGAGGGAGCGAAGTCCCAAAGGAAGACAAAAGATTCACGAGCCCTTAGGAACAAAGGCCAACAGATGCTTTCAAATATCCTATTCGGTACTCCTGATTTCATGACGTCGAGCTAATTCTTTATTTTACTTTAAAAAAGGCATTGACGCGTAAAACATTATCTCGGAAAAAAACACAGTGACGCAATGTTTAACACATTCAAAACGTTACGTTTGTTTGCTTTTACCTTAAATCGATACAGATTTTCCTGTACGATGCCTACATCGTACAGGAAAATCTGTATCGATTTCTTTGACATTCAAACATCAGCTGTACCCTAGTACAGCTGATGTTTGAATGTCAAAGAAATGTTATGCAATTCCAACTTCCAGCTCATTTCAATGACAATGGAGTTGTTTCAAGAGAGCGCTGCGTGTTTGACACTCGTCAAAGTCATCTTGAAGCCAAAACGACCAATCGGCGACAAGAAAAAACTCCCAGCACCATCTCGCGGCAAAGATTTCATCAGCAAAGAACTCCATTGACAGATGACTGAAAGTATCACACACTTAGCGCCATCTACGCGGAACTAATTTAACAGTTTTCTTCCCAATTGAAACAAAATTACAAATCTTATTAAAGAGCGTAACGAGAGGGCACGCCATGAAAATCTCGAGCAGTTCAGCGGTAAACCCCGAGACAAAACTAACGAGAAAGCGAGTTTAATGGCATCCAATGTAAATAAATATCTAAATACGGATCAGATTAAGTCTAAAATTTTCCGAAATACCGGATAACCGGGCACGAGGTCGACAGGGTGAAAACTTTTGTTGCGGGGCAAAATTACTGCTGCCACTTCTGGATTTGACGCTCAACGTTATTTGATTGAACGTTTTCATAATTAATCACGAAAATTTTTAGACTTGAGTTAATTCTCTCAAGTAGATATAGTAAAAGCAATCAAATAAAGCTAATGCAAACTAGCCTGCGAGCGTGCCGCGCAATTATTTTAAGATACCGACAACGATGTCTCGCACACGCGTAATCCACGCTGCATTCATTTAATTGGCATACTTGCTACTATCCAGAGTAGGTAGCAACTGGACCGTGTGACATCATTTTCGTTGATAAACTGAGTACCTATGTTGGTTTACATTATAGCCCCCTTATCGCTCAACGCAAAACCACAGTGACAATGCAGTACATTAAAGTGGTGAATTTTGCACAACACAAAACGAACACCGCAGTTGAGCTCTCACCTGATAAATTATTACAACAATTTAATAACAAAGTGATCCACATTATCATCAACGCTCATCTACAATAGAGGGGTTGTTCTCGCATGAATACAGCGGCGAAATCACTACCCTAAAATTAATATCATGCTGGAAAATTAAACGGACCGCTGCTACGAAGCGTCGGGCTCTAATTCATATGCATATCTAACTTTGCCACATTGGCACTGACCCTCGCACCAACCCTGCAAAATATGACAAGCGGAGTTCGCCACGACCTCGCTACACTTTAGCGCGCCACTCAAATCGGTCAGCTAATACCATTCCCCTTTAATAGTTTAATGGGTGTAATACGAACAAGTAAAGATGTTAATTGTTTAAACGCTACAACCAACTATGTGTTGTGTTGCGTCGGGCAGTTGGTATTATTGTGTTAGCGCACAAATTCACCTTGCGCCCCTCATCCGGTGTTTAACAGGGGATGGTGCAAGGTCGCTACAAACATAGACGTTCCCCGGCCTAGAGCACAAATGATATAATTTATGACTGCTGTTAATACGAAGCTCGTCGGACGGTTTATCGTGAGAAAAGGGTTAAGAGACGACGTCTGACATCGATCAGGATTAAACTTAGGAGATGACTTCCAAACTCTGTAAATAGGGCACGTGTTCATTTAAATAAGGCCTCTACCCCAAAATTCATTTAAAAACTTGAAACAAAACCCTTATAGGAGGACCCCCTGCTCGAATCAGGCGGCAATAAATCACGAGAACAATCAATACAAGACACGGTTTGATCCCACCGAGGCGTGAACAATAACGCGTTTTGTTTACGTAAACACTACTAAAACTGTGTGATTCGAACATGCAAATAAATATGTCGTGACAATGACATTCATGCTCTATTAGTACCTATCTACTATTACATGACATCGTAATAATTTCAGTGAGCGATAATTCCTATAAGTACTAAAGTTTACTCGTACATAAACAGAATTTAAAATCACATGTGGCTACAAATCAGTGTGTGAACAGCATTTTAAAAATTCCATCTATGGCAAGTTCTAAACCGCAAACAGAAATCGCCTAAAAAGCGGAGCAGTGACAAACTAGAAGAAAAAAAAAATTTGCTCTCGACCGGGAAGCGGAAAATGCGACGCCTCGCCTTCAGCTTTCAGACGCCATTATTTCATCCGGTATTAAGTCGGGAAATATTTCGTAACACCCACCATCTTTATAATGTGGAATATAACTTGACGACGATACTGATAGAGTTCAATTTTCATCGGGGTCGCATTGTTCTTACGTGGCTCTTGCCCTGTGGAGCTTGGTAAGTCCCTTCTGGTTGAAGACAATAGGGTGTATATTGATTCCTAGATAAATGTGTAGTTAATACATTTTATTTCGCGGTATAGTCGTCCTTGTGGATGCGATTCGTCTTTCGGATTGGGGCTTACAGAGATTGTGCAGAATGCACGGCACGAGATTGTTTATAGTTTTGATTGTAGTGAATTTTCCATGAGGTCGACGTTGTTGGGCTGTGCACCGTGCGAGGTAAGCCTCGCTCGCTCGACCTAATGTTCTTTGTTGACGTTATTATTGAATGCACGGAAGTGGTTTGAAACGGTCTTTAAATATTGATGGAACTGTAGAATCAGAGCAAATGCTCTGAGCATAAGACACAACTGTCTTTTAAGTGTATGCTTACAAATAAAAAGGAAAACTGTTTTCATAAATGTAAGTAGGTAACAAGAGAGGCCGTAATAAAAGGGACTTTTGTACCGTGGCTTATGAACGTCAGAGACCCTAAAATTAAAAAGTAACTGGAAAGTGCATCGCCAACGAAGCGAGCGGCCTCAAATTAGTGCGCTATAAAACAGTAGCATGAGAAAAATTATATGTAGATAAAAATCTATGAGTGTTTGTGTGTGTGTGGACATTGCGTAACAGAATGATGGCTGTTCGTGGAGCTGAGGAAGTGTATGGCTGGGGCAGAGCACACGCGCGCTGCATTTTAATGCCGTGTCCCGTACCCAGCGGTGCCCCTACGATTGCAATACGATTACACGTACATCTCATATCTCTGTGTTTTAAATGTCTTCTAGTCGGATGTGTGTCAGCTGTTTATCATAAAGCTGCTGGGCTAGGCTAGAATACTAACAGATGTGGCTGAGTATTACATTCTTTGTCACATCTAGGTTTTTTGTAATAGACATATCTATCTTAGATCCTATATCTACGTGTTCCAACCTCATTTTGAAAGTAACGGTTTAATTTCAAAAGTCAGGTAGGTCCTGTGGTTTCTAACCTCGATCTGACTGCGGTAATATTCAAGAAGACAATACCAGTTCTACAAATTCGTTTCTAATTCCAAAATTCTGCTAATACCAGTAAAAACTCTATTTCTGCCACGAAATTATTGTTGTTACAGTTGAAAACGGGAATACGGGTCACAATCGAGACGTCCTAGTTTCTTTATTTATATGCCAGTGTTTAAGATGTGCCCACTGAACTGAGTATTATACAAATAATGTGTATCATCATCTAATAAATAAAATAAACTTCAGGAATAACGACTACAACCGAGCTTGGTCTTCCTAATCCAGTTTTGTTCAAATAAAAGTCGGTCGGTCGCATCTCTACAACGTATATATCAGTATTTCCGTGGGAGTATATGGCTGTACTAGACACTTTATCGTTACCATGATAATGCACTTCACGGTACCTAGGTACATCTTTACCAAAAAATATAAAACTCAAAAACGTGTTAAAATCCCGAGAACCCATGGTTGTCAGTCCCCACCCACATTACGATAGGCGTTTTATCACCGAGTCACCCGCCTATAAAACATAACATTGTACTGTGGCATATACCTTCCGGAATTCACCTCTTCAATCCCTTTGTTCCCAAGATTCGGTGAAATGAGTCATACAGAATTCGTTCGTTTCCATCTTATTTATTAAAGAGTTCGTTTGGAACGCGTAAACCTTACTTTATTTTCATAGTACTTGGCCCTCTTAATATCGATAAACAAACAGATAAATTGCGAATTCAGGACAGAACATCACTTATCCTTAAGGCGACGATAACCGACTTGTAATGATTTTAAACTCAATATCACGCAAAAACTATCAAGCTTATTGTTAAGAAACCTTCAAAACCTTTTAAAGATAATTTAATTATTTATCTTTTAATATACGTGTTTTAATATAATATCTTTAGTTTTATGTATCATCATCTGCCTAGCCTTTTCCCAACTATGTTGGGGTCGGCTTCCAGTTCAACCGGATGCATCTGAATACCAGTATTTTACATGAAGCGACTGCCTATCTGACCTCCATAACCCAGTAACTGGGTAATACGATACCCCATGGTTGTCACTGGTCACTGGTTGTCAGACTTTCGGGCTTCTGACGACCCGTAACGACTGTCAAAGATCCACGAATAACAGCCGGGACCAACGGATTAACGTGCTTTCCGAGGCACGGAGGAGTCTCGGTATGTAAAGATGGTCACTCATCCACTGACCAACCCCGGCAAGCGTAGCTTAACCTGATGGATCGACCCGTGCGGCTGTTATTACTTAGCCACGAGCTCCTATGTATAATAAATTAATAATGAGTCTTAATTGGGACAGCGCTCCTTGATGGGCGAGTGCTGTTACTGGCTGAACTTATGATGAGTCGCGTCAGCTCAGCACAGAACACGCAAGCTAACCACTGAAGGGCATTGGGATATATCTGCGTCTTAATACCTTTATCTAATAACTGAACCACTTCAAATGGAATAAAAACCTAATTGACGTTTATTCAAGTCTACCGGAGAATTAAATGAGGTATACAAGGTTTAAATTGTTCATAAGCGCCTTTGACAGAAGCAACGGGCAGCCTTGAATTAGTGTTGTTGCAAATTATCATTTATCTTCGGAAAGATTAAAGGATATTGTGACAAATCTACCGGTTACACTTCGTTAGGGCACAGAGCTAGAGCATAACTTTGAATGAGAAGGGAGTCGTTAGCCGACATTGCGCCACCCACTTAAAAATTCTCTATTTCCCATTGACCGGAGCAGTTCATGCTGTAGCGACCAGTATAATTTAAATCGGTGCACATCAATACGGTAGTGCTATGCTATCAGTAGTAAACTAGTGTCTGCTCTCGAAATAGCTGTAGCTACGTTCTCGTATAACGTAGTACGCGTAGTATGGGCGTCACGGCCGAGGCCGGGGTGGGCCCCGCACCACTCGGCCTCCACCACCCCGCCGACCTACCTATGCCGACGATAGATGGCGCTCCGAGATTAAATTGGCATATCGGATACACGATTTATTTCGCTCACCGATCGAAATGAAACATTACTCCTTCGAGTGAAATAAAAAAAATAAAGTCTCTACATCTCATCTTTTAACGCTTATCGTCAAGTAATAGATTCTGTTTCGAGATAGCGGAATCCTTCAATATCCGACGACGGCGCGTCGCGATACGGAGTTACTGAAACGAGTGTATCGGCTCGGTTTGAAACCCTACATTTCTTTAACTTCTCCATGCTCCGCAAGTCAGGGGTTGTGCGGTGCGAACTATTCGCAACTACGCTGATATATTATTTATTGGAAAATGGTAGCTTCTCTTTATACGAGTATAACGTAATTCTCTGTCAAATTCTTCAACAAAATAATATTCGCTGCACGTGCGAAACGCAATTGGACGTCATAATAATATTTTTTCTACTACTTAAGGTGGATGCGCTAAGATAGGCCGCTAAATTCAATTTTTTGCAATTTGCAGGTCAGTGTCAGGTTGTATCTTGATCAAAATATGATTAGCTACAATGAGAAATATGTATTTACATCATTTTAACCATAAAAACCGGCCAAGTGCGTGTCGGACCACGCACAATGACGGGTTCCGTAGTTGAAAAGAATTTATCCCAAAAACAAACATAAGAGGCCGTACACGAATTTTTGTCGATTTCGCTGATTTACGTGATTTTACAGGTATAAATACTATATTTCTATAAGTTTTAATGCACTATATGAATGAGCATTTCAATTATGATCTAATGTATGAGCTACTTTTTTATTTTTATTATTTAATTTTGATTAATCGACCTAAACCGGCCACTGTATTGTGAATTTTTGCTGTAAGAGGTTTAGAATATCACATATTTGCGAATTGTTTTGACTTCTAATGGGTAAGGAAGAATTACAATATATTTGTGTGAAAGTTTTTTATACAATGTGTGAATCACTTTTTACTACTTTCATATAAAATTTTTGAGTAAAAAAATATTTAACTGAGTCAAACTATAAAGAAAATGGGCAAAGAATTGCTTTTGATTTCGGCTACTTAGAACTCTCGTTCATAAAATTAAAAGAACAGAAATAAACTTCAGTTAAATCCATTTCTTAAAAAAAAAAGCAAAATATTAAAAACATTTGGTATTAAAAAATCTTTTAAAACAACCTAATTCTCGCATTTATAAACTCGACACAAAATAAAAAAGTAGCTCACTCATTAGATCATAATTGAAATGATCTTTCATGCTGTGCATTAAAACTTCTACAAATATAGTATGTTAACCGTAAAATTACGTCTGTAAAATCACGTAAGTACTTAAATAGCTAAATCGGCAAAATTTAGTATATACGGCCTCTTAACATTGTAATCCCAAAAAATATTTTTTTATTATGATAGAATTATAAATTAACAATTTTCGGACTTTTTCCTTTATTTGTGCTGTGAGACCTTACTATTTGCCAAATTTCATGATTTGATTGATTGACAAGGACAACGGGAAGTACCCTGTAGGTTTTCATTTACTTGCGACAGTTGCGAATATCAAAATGGCCGCATTTTTTTATTGTGTTGACTTAGAAGCTTGATTTTTTTTAAACTCAAATTGACAACTTTCGTACTTTTTCCTTTATTTGTGCTGTGAGATCTTATTTCTTGCCAAATTTCATGATTCTAGGACAACGGGAAGTACCCTATAGGTTTTCATTTACTTGCGAGTATCAAAAAATGTTGCATAAATGGCCGTAGGCTTTTATTGCGTTGACTTAGAAGCTTGAGTTTTTTAGGACTCCAAGAGACCATAGACTTGCGTATTTGATATTAACTTCAACTTGATACCTCCACGCGTTCCTGAGAAAAAGGGTCTTGATAGACTGACAGACGGACAACGAAGTGATCCTATACGGGTTCCGTTTTTTCCTTTTGAGGTACGGACCCATAAAAATCATCAATTCATCTCTCTAGATTTCTGATTCGTCTGATTTCCGAAATCAGACCAATTCGGAGGAAATCTAACTTAGTATTAGTAATATTAACTTACTTAGTATTTGAATTTCGCGGGCCATCACAGCGCAATGTTCTTTAAAACAAATAGCCATTTCAAGCTGCTTAACCATGCAAACAACGCTGCAGATGTTAATTCAAGCCGGCGCGAATGCAAAATTAAGTATAACCATAGAATTTTTATTTCATTGCGCTATGATAAGCACGAGTATCAATAATAACTATGATACGATGTCTGATAGAAGTCGGAAAACATCTCACGGGATCGTAGGTACTACCGGGAAATCCTTCCTTATTCCTTGTCTACATTATAAAGGGAACCTCTGTGCCAAATTTCAGCTTTCTAGCTTCAAGGGTTTAGGCTGGGCGTTGATGAGTCAGTCAGGATATCTCTTTTTATTTATATCCTAACTAATATTATAGATGCGAAAGTGAGTTTGTTACGCTTTCACGCTAAAACGGCTGAACGGATTTATATGAAATTTGGCACATGGGTAGACCATGACCTGAATTAGGACATAGGATACTTTTTATCCCGTTCACGTTCCCGTGGGATAATTTCCGACTTCCACGCGGGCGAAGCCGCGGGTAAAAAAGCTAGTAGATATTAACATGCTCACAAACTATTAAGTAAGAAGTTCCAAGCTACGTCCGCAAACTGTACGCGTTAATTAAAAGTAACAGCAGATAAGACAACTTTGTTATTGAATAAATAAAACGTCCATCTAAATGTCTGCGGAGGGAAATGAACGGATCCAGTTGGTGTAGATTGGCGCCTTTTTAGCGGGCGAAACTCGGAAAATGAAAATTTCGTTCCGATCCGCCCGTCCTCCGCGCGCTCCCGCATCTCTCTACTCCTTTTCAAACTTATCGCACAGATTAATAACTGAAGCCGACTAGAACTTAGATCGAATAAACAACGATAAGGAAGATGAGCAATATTGTTGTATTCAGATATTTATTGCTCCACATCAAATCGTAAAGCTGGGCAGTCAGTCAGTCCATTTGGATTAAATCAAATGGATGGGCGCCGCCAAAATACTAAAATACTTGCATAGGAAATTGATTCGTGTTGCCTTGTATTTATGGAGCATAATCGTATGCCACGTATCGTGATGCCACTGCCCGCGGTTTTCGCACTCAAAGACAACCACGCGCTCGGAAAATCCGTGGATTGACGTCGCGCCAAAATATGGATTGAAGAATCGACACTCACAATAAAATTTTGGATGTACAGTCAGTGTCAATAATATCGGGACGAACAGACTGTTCAAAATGATCTAAACAACCATGAAAATGAAATATTAACTGAATGCCACAAGGAATGTTTCAGAATAAAGACATAGTACACGACAACTGTCATTCTGACATGAACTTGTCCAATTTGAGATAAACTTTAATTTTCTTAATTGTTGAGATCTTTGAACAGTCTGTTCGTCCCGATATTTTTGACGCTGACCGTACATCACGCCATTTGGCGCGATGGACTGACTGTGAGTGCCCAGTTTTAACTTATAGACCACTTCAAACGTGTAACTTCTCAGAATTATTGGCTACGCTTATAAAAGCAACAAATGCTACATTTCAATATCAATGCAATAAATTATGACATCCACGTGAACCGTTGCTCATACGTTCCCTATAATGAAAACTACAAATTCATCATACATCATTATTCATTCATTTATCTCGTCATATCTAGATCTGGGGCATGGAAGCAGATAGCGAAGTAAATCCCTGTTCTAGAATCCGCCGGATATAGGTAAACAGCCGCCAATGAAATCCCGCAGACTTTGCGCGGTACAGCGAAACTCTAAATTATTACGTCGACCCGTCTCTCACCCGAAAATAAGAGTGTTTATTCCCATTTATAAGCCTATTTCAAAATGAATTGCAATCAAATTATTGTGATATTGAAAACTGAGAGTAATCTAAGAAGATTAAACCTAACAACAAAACTATAGTTAACTAATTAAAAGTTAAATTTAAAAAACCCCGACACAATTTTCCCTTTTTTTTTTTGCTACTCCATCATCAGACCCTGATTGCCATCTATCTATAACCTATTCATGGAGACCATTCCAATGAGCCCAAACACGATACCTCTGCTGTAAGTTGGTGAGGAAGTTGGGTATCCTGCAAATTCTTGGTGATGCAGCATCAGTTCAAGGTTATTCTAATATCAGTGAAGTAACAGTCGACTCGATCAGACCTGTGGAAGATGCTCACATCCATTTATCGACTAGAAAAGAGCTAATAATCTTCAAACGGCTGAATAGATTTTCTTGAATCATAGCTCTACACTCTCGATCAATAAGTCACCTTTCAAAGAAAACAAAAAAAAAAATCTAAATCGGTTCAGTCGTTTGGGAGCTACGATGCCACAGACACAGATACACACGTTAAACTTATAACACCCCTCGGGTGTTAAAAATATAGTTAACATAGTTTTGACTGAATTGTTCAGTTACCACTTATAAAAAGGCTTCAGTATATGAATTTTCCCCGGAGTCAAAAAAGGACTCTTTCCAAAAGTGTACACGCGAATAAGGGATTACGTCAAGACATCCATTTGTCAACCATGGTAATTTAAGTACCTATGTATGTTATATTCCCCTCACGATCTTTTATCGCTATAAATATATCCATCTCAAAAATGTTCTTTTTCACAAAAGAAATCCCTGAAGCATCATAAGCTGTAGATATTTACAAAAGACGTTATGAAAAGATCAATCAATCTGCCTAGCCATTTCCCAACTATGTTGGGGTCAGCTTCCAGCCTAACCGAACCAGTATTTTACATGGAGCGACTACCTATCTGAGCTCCACAACACAACCCAGTTACTGGGTAATACGATACCCCTTGATAAGACTGGTTGTCAGACTTTCGGGCTTCTGAAGACCCGTAACGACTGTCAAAGATCCACGAAAAACAGCCGGGACTTTTAAAATGCTTTCCGAGGCATGAAGAGGTTTTGGTCTTGGTAGGTAAAGATGGTCACCCATCTACGGACCAACCGCGGCAAGCATAGCTTAACCTGATCGATCGCCCCGTGCGGCTGTTGTTACTTAGCCACAAGCCCCCACCATTATTAAAAGGGAAGGTATTACATATCATGAAGTGCTGATTATTAATATGGTAGCGAATAGATTACAGATACAGACTATCTACCTACATGCTTGAGGCGTCACGTACGACAAGTTGCCTTATAGACAATATGTGAAAGTAAACGCTTGTCACCGATAAGCAATCTAAAGTATCTATTGATACCAGACAGAAATGCGAATGATCAGATTTAGCTAGTTTAAAAGTTAGAAGAACAAAGAAGCTTTACGAAGCTACTACTCGAACTTGCACCACAGAATAGGGTTGATACCTGGGTAAAAAAAAGAAATTCTGTTTAGCCCGTCAGTCAGATATTAAGAAAATATTAGTTTGCTGTTACAGTTGGGAGTGGGAGATCGCTACGTCACAACTGTAACAAACTACGTAACAAAATACTAGCAAGGAGTGACGTCACGCCACATTTTAACTCAATGTATCGCAGTAATCTTTTGATTACGTAAAAAAGGCGGCCAAGTGCGTGTCAGACAACGCACAATGAAGGGTTCCGTAGTTGGGATGAATTTTTCCCAAGAACAAACTTAACATTGTAGTTGAAAAACATGTTCTCCCATATATTCCAACTGAAAATGTAAGCTTGTACTCACAATATTGAGAGATTTACCATGATATTTTAAGACCACAGACTTCTTATAGGTTTTCCTGTAATTTATAGGTAAAGGTCTACTTTCTGTATTTTTTTCAAAATTTTAGGCTCAGTAGTTTCGGAGATAAGGGGGGGGAATGGTCAATTTTCGTCTATTTTCTTAAATAACTTTAAAACAATTTATTATAAAATTATAAAAATATATATTTGAGACCCTCATAGTAAGCCCTTTCATTTGGTGTGTCGTACAGTATAGTTTGCAAAACTTTTTATTGGAACGAAGTTCCTTATCGCGCGTTGTGAAAGGGGGCTAGACGGAAAAAATTCTCACGAAAAGTTGTAAAGACACTTTTTGCTATAGTAAGCTATTGTAAGCTGTGCGACGTGCGCATGTTTCTCTGTCTGTCTCTCTCTCTCTTATAGAAAGCAAGCCAGATATTTTCATTTCTATTTCGCATTGAACAGTGTGGAAAAATAAAATTTTATTACAATTCCTTCACTAATTAATCGAAAGGAACTTCGTTCCATCCGGGTGTCCCTTGACACCTCTCAACTTTTTTTTATTTTCTTATTTGCCCCCAAAATTCATTTATTTACTTTACCCGGTCTGTGTTTGTGTCACAGAAATTCATATGTTTACCAAATTTCAACTAATCGGTCCATTAGATTCGGAGCAAATTGGCTGTGACAGACGGACGGACAGACAGACACACGAGTGATCCTATAAGGGTTCCGTTTTTTCCTTTTGTGGTACGGAACCTTAAAAAGAAAAAAATACGTGTCCAATATTTTTTAATACTTAATGTAAATGACGGACTAAAAAAAATATTTAGTCATCATCCCTATTCAATATCCTCGCGGAACAATAGTTTGCAAATCAAAAATTCTAACTTTAAACAGTTATAAAGCGGGCTCTTGCATTATTGAGCGGGAACGGGCCGCAATCACGCTACACTCCCTGTACAGCTGCACTTCGTTGACAACCAGGGTTTGATAATCACCGCTGATCGTCGTCAACACTTGGCAATGTCCTTTATATCCTCAACTTCCACACACGGCTAGAATTCATAATTAACGTATGCTTCATAACGGAGCTTTCCTCACCGACTCTACTTATAAATTTTAATTTTCTTCTACATGTTTTAACTATGTATAATATGGAGGAAGGAACATGTTGGGAGTAACAAGTCGTAATTTTTATAAAATTCGTTCTAATCGGATCTTCATCTGCCTAGTCTTTTCCTAACTATGTTGGGGTCGGCTTCCACTCTAACCGGATGCAGCTGAATACATAGAGCGACTACCTATCTGATCCCCACAACCCAGTAACTGGATAATACGATACCCGTAAGTCTGGTTGTCAGCCTTTCGGGCTTCTGACGTCCTGTAACAACTGTCAAAGATCCACGAACGACAGCCGGGACCAACGGCTTAATGTGCTTTCCGAGGCACGGAGGGGTATCGGTATGTAGAGATGGTCACCCATCCACGGACCAACCGCGGCAAGAGTAGCTTAACCTGATCGATCGACCCGGTCATCACGATTCACGAGCCAGTTCTAACCGTGTACCAGGTTTAATATTCAAGTGCAATAAAATATCGATAAAGCGATTGAAAATTCATAACTTCAACACTCCTCGGCGAGTCGCGAGCCGAGTGCAGTAACTTGTGGAGTTTCCAACTTTACATAATAAAACTTGAGGGTAAGGCGAACCGTATAATCTAACACTAGTTGATTGGTTCGGTATAACGACGAAAAACTTAAGGAAGTTATTAATTGGAGTAGTCTTTGTAGTTCTTACTAAAGTCAAACTCATCATCTGCCTAGCCTTTTCCCAACTATATTGGAGTCGGCTTAGCAGCCTAACCGGATGCAGCTGAATACCAGTATTTCACATGGAGCGACTGCCTATCCGACCTCCACAACCCAGTTACTGGGTAATACGATACCCCTTGGTAAGACTGGTTGTCAGACTTATGGGCTTCTGAAGACCCGTAACGACTATCAAAGATCTACGAATGACAGCCGGGACCAACGGCCGGCATAACGTGCTATCTGAGGCACAGAGGGGTCTCGGTATGTAAAGATGCTCACCCATCTACGGACCAACCGCAGCAAGCGTAGCTTAGCCTGATCTATCGACCTGTACGGTTGTTATTACTAAGCCACGAGCCCCACTAAAGTCAAACTGTATAGCTAAAATACAATATAGGAATTCAAAAGCACGTAGTCTTAAGAATGTTAACACAATAAAAAGAACGAATGAAAATTCCATACAGAGTCGTAAGTTATGATTTTATCAGTCAAGCTTGGCTGTCGTCTCGTGCAAATCACATTCCTCACGTTTAATAGCATGTGGCACCATTATGGATCTTAATGACTGCAAAATCCTTTAGATATTGTTTAGTTAATATTTTTTTTTATTGCTGATTGGGCCTGCTTTTGACCTCGATCACGCCTGATACAACACGATGGATGAGGTCTATGATGGAAGTAGCGTGCCCTGAATGTACCTGTTCCCTCTTGCTTTGAAGGCAGACGGGTTAGATGTGGAAGGAAACGGAGACACTGGCAGAGTTCCACACTTTGGCTGTGCGCATAATAAATGTGGAGGAGACGCGCTGAGTACGACTGGTCGGGATATCAACCAAGTGCGGATGGTACCCTGCAGTACGTCTGCTAGTCCGGTAGTAAAAGGGCAATGGTGTGATCAGGTCGTGAAGCTCCTGCGCACACTCTCCGAAGTACAGTCTATAGAAGACCGACAGGCAAGCGACATTACGCCGATGAGCCAGACTGTGAAGCTCATCGTTTATAAGCCTTTTTGCTCTGCGTTCCACCGAGTCAAGTGCAACAAGCTGGTATTTTGTCGAGCCATCCAATATTTGGCTACAATACTCCATACGGGCACGTACCTGTGCTTTGGATATACTTAAAAGCTGTCCAGATGTGAAGTATCGCCTCACCTTATTTAGGATGCAGTCTGTGTTTTTGACTCGATGGTTGAGCCAAGTTGAGATCAGACGTCACCTCCATGCTCAAAAGCTCTAGGCGATCGGTAACTGGTACAGATGCACCTTGGAAAGTAAGAGGTAACTGAAACTGGCTCCTTTTGGCAGTGAAAATAAATGCCTGTATTTTCAGAGCATTGAATTTGACCAGATTGTAGTCGCCTCAAATTGAATTCATTCGCTCCACCATGGCCTCTCTAAGAGTAGCTGTTTCCTCTCTGCTGACTCTTGCACTGGGCTGTGCTGTCATCTGCGTGCCCGATAGCACCAAGCCAAGCTTAATTATACTTCTCATGTATATGGCCATTACGGTCATTGATAAGGCATTTCACAATGCCCTTGTCCGGCAAAGGATGTCTACATATAGGCTGATATGCAATGCAACTTTTAACAACAGCTGCGTACAGTAACAGTAGCCATAACTGGCCATGGGTCATTTAATAAACACCTCATTGTTATAGGAGCCACAGACAGTCCGCTGTGTAGGGCCTGCATGAAGGTCGACGAGACAGCAGCTCCATGTGCTTCTAAGCTGTCCGGTGGTCGCCACATACTTCGGTAATCCAGGTACCCTCCGTGAGGTTTTCAGTAACACCTTGGTGTTACTGGCCTTCTTTGTGGGGCTGGGTTGGATCGAATACTCGATTTTCCCACCCGTACGCAAATTACGGGCATTGACGTGGAGTTGCGGATACCAGCCCGTATTACCTAATACCTACCTATTAGTTACCTAACTTAGACATTCAAGCACCTAAAGGTCTTTTGTTAGATTTCCATTTCCCTCCACTGTCGTCCACTCCAAACGTTTTGTAACGGTTCTATGGTAATCGCAGCGGCATCGGCACTCATGAAGACTAATGTTACTTAATGAACGTGTTAAATTATGCTCGCGACAAAGTAGACAAGAATAAATACATTACAAATGGACAGAGACGTGGAGTATGTGAGAAATGGAGTGCAAATGCCATCTAGGGAGGGCACAAGAAAAAGTTACCGTCATCACACTCTATTAATTTGTTAGCAGTGCTGCATGGGACAGAAATTAGTAGAAATTAGATCATTAGATAAACTAAAACACTGCTTTCGTCTATCTTCTAACAGAGTTTCTCGCTGCATCTAGCTGTAATAGATGCTATTTATGCAAATGTCGATACCGTTCTTTCGCATATGATCTCTCCATTTCGTCCATACTCCATGTACAGTATTGCACATGGCGGGTCGCTTATGCAACATCTCGTAGGTGATATTAATTCTAATATTGATGACGTTTGGTTTACGACTGCCAGTACGTTCTACGGGGAGGATGAAAGGAATACTGTGTTCGCCGCTTTATCACGCAGCTTAAAATGTAATGGTTTGAATTTGAACCATATTATACGGCAGAATATATTTTTTAACATTTTTGCCTAAAATTTTTTGATTCTCATTACTTGTTAGTATCGGAATAGAATAGAATAGAATAGAATAGAATAGATGTTTATTTCTTTAGTTAAATAACATATCACTTATAAAATGTAATTTTACAAGAGCATTGTGTGTGCTTTACTTTGGCGCACTTTGTCCGGGGAGGGATCTTTTGCAACCTTTTGTTGAACTCTTTTCACACACGATTGAATTATATAAAACAAGTGTGAGAAATTTGGATTTAGGATCCCATCAGGTCTAGACCTGAAACTACTTATAATGTACGAGTGACTTTACGAGTCAAAGCCTATGCTGACGGGGGGGGGCCGTTCTCTTGTGGAGCGGTTTCTCCCTCTCCGATTTATTTATATATTCAATTTCACCTATTCTGTTTGAGAAAAGGGATGGATTGAATTGTCCATATCTCGTATAGGCGGGACCGGGATCGTCGAGGCCGCTGATCGTCAGTGAGGAGAGTTTTTCGATCATATCATGGTGGAGATCGTGTGCTCTGAGGTGCCATGGGTCTTGCCCAAGCATTTCCCAGAGCGTTTTTGTTTCAGTGCGACGTGGGAAGGCACCTGCAGCTTTCAGTGCCATTTTGTACTGTCTCTCTAATTTTGTCAAATTGCTCTTGCTGTATCTTGGAAGGAGTTGGATGACTCCATAGTCGAGTACTGGCAAGAGACACGTCTGTATGATGAGCAGTTTTGTTTCAATTTTTACTTTTGATCGGTACCCTATGATCGAATTTAGGGCACCTCTTACTCGTTTTACCTTTTCTACGGTCTCTTTGGTGTGTATGTTCATTGACAGTCTCTTGTCTAATACGACACCGAGGTATTTTATTTTGTTCTTGTATTCAATCCGTTCGTTTTTCATTTTGACGTAATTTCTATATCCGTTGTTTGGATTTCCCAGCCGAGGTCTTTTGTAGGAGAACATGATGCACTCCGTTTTATCCACGTTGCATTGGAGGCCCCACCGCTTGTAGTAGTCTATAATTTCCTCCGCTGCCCATTCTGCGCGCCTAGTGGCGTGATCTGGTTTCTCCGCTGCATTGAGAATGCACAGGTCATCTGCGTACTGAGAGAGCATCTGTCCTGCGATTCGTTGCTTTGGTATGTCAGCGACGTATAAGTTAAAAATCACGGGTCCGACGATTGATCCCTGGGGAACACCATGTGGTACCTTTTTTTCTGTTCCTGTTGTGGTTCTAAATCTGCCTTTGGTTGTTCTGTCTGACAGATAATTTTCTATTATCTTTATGATATTATTTCGGGCTCCAGCTTCGTAGAGTTTCTTTATTAGGCCTTGATGATTTATAGAATCAAATGCCTTGCTGAGGTCTGTCGATATCATGGCCACGCTGTGTCCTTTCTCCAGGGCGTCGGTTATGTATTTGCCCGTCCTTAGTATTTGTGTCGCTGTGCCTCTTTGGCGGACGAATCCATGTTGGTGTTCGGGGATAAGTTCGTTACTTTCTGTGTTTATTCTCGAGAGAATAATGCGTTCAGCCCATTTGCCCATGATGTTGAGTAGACTGATGGGTCTGTATGACTTGGGTTGTGTGTGGTCTTTCCCTGGTTTATGCAAAAAGATGCATGTGCTTTCTTTCCATCTTTTTGGGAAATATCCCGTGTTGATAATGTAGTCCATTATTCGCTTGAACATGGCTATCATCGTATCACCTCCCATTTTTAGAATATCTGCTCTTATCCCGTCAGGGCCAGGTGCTTTCTGATTCTTGAACTTTCGAAGAGCTATTTTTAACTCTGCGTGTGATGTTGCTTCTAATGGTTGGAATGGTGTGTATTTCTCTGTGTTTTCGTCTTCGTCAGAGATATCGGATGTGTGAATGATAGCCGTGTCCACTAGATTGTCGATAATTTCCAGTTCTGTGTTGCAGTTTTCTATAAGGGGGAGCCTTTGAGGTGGCTTTTTCATCGCTCTCTGTAAACCCCACATTTTCTTTCTGTTGTCAGTTTTACTCTCTAAAGCTTTGTTCAGCATTTCTTCTCCGTGTTCGATGAGTTTCTTAGCCAAATTGCGTTTTAATCTGTTGTATTCTCTCTTTAGTTCGTTGTATCTATATGTGAATCTTAGACGCCATGCGATGTCTTTCGCTTCATTTCTTTTTTCTATCAACTTTTGTATTTCTTTGGGAAGATTTTCCTTGTTGTCGGTTTGTTTGAGTGGCGCAAATTCGTCCAGTTTTAACATTTTTGCCTAAAATTTTTTGATTCTCATTACTTGTTAGTATCGGAAACAATTTTAGTTGGGGAAAAATCTAATGGTTTTAGTTATGCAATTCTAATGTTATTCTACATGTTGTACTACTATATGAACCTACTATATTTAAATTAAGGTAACCACTAATGAACTGTAATTTGTCGTCAATGTGTCTCATTATCAAAATAATTAACCACACTTGAAATGTAAGTGAATATTGTCTAAGAACGAAAACGGAACGCTACAACTATATGAAATTTCCTAATCAACACAATTAATTCCGCATCGAAATGTACTACAGGAAGGCTATACCAGTAAACTACATTAAGACACAAACTAGTCAATGAAATTCACTCGGTAGCAGTATGAACTTACCGATTAATTACTTAGAATCGATTATTCGGAACGTATTACGCGTTCCGATTAATATTTAATTAGTCGTCTCTTCATTAATGCTCCGTCTAACTTCGGTCGCGAACTACATGAAAACTCTTATTTGCCGAACATATTTAGTAGTTTACTCCGACATGTTGAACAGCCCTCGTTTAGCCCTGCATGTCGGTATTTAACGTGCCCAGTTATAGGTAATGGCTAGATGTATTGCATGTTCCACAATGAGTACACTGTTTTGATTGCGCGTGAGATTAATGTACAAAACAATATTTAGGAAAGAAGCAATTATTTTTCGATTTTTTAAGAAAAACGTAAAGATTGATCAATAAAACATTAGTAAATATGTTGGTTATTTGAGGCCGAGTACGAGTATTAGATTTTTCAACGTCTCAAGTCTCAACAATTCAGGTGCCGCCAATCTTTCGTGTTCATTTATTATTCAGAGTGAATGCTCGCACCGAGAGAGTGACGATACGTACAATGATATTATTCATTCACGAATGCTCATCACATTAAGAGAAAATAATTACTTATAAGTAAACTGTCTTTCCAGATCATCGCAGAGAATGATATTAAGGTGAGCTTATTGACTTTATTAGATCGTAACTTCAATTCAGTCTGTTCCCGACTTTGAAACTTTGCACAGTTATGTAGCATTCAAGGCTGATGCTGAATCTTTCTTACGGTAATTCGATTTTAATGAAGTGAAATTGTAAAATACATCATTGCAACTAACAACTAATACTAATACAACGTGTCGTTTCGCATCCTCGTCAAATTTCAGGGTGTGATACAGAACATCAAACCGATCCACTTTCTCCATGGGACCAACATCGTAATCGCGCAAAAAATTTCAACTGTCCCATAGAAAACTTCAATACTTACTCGACGCAAATGTATGGGACAGCCGATTATTTTTTCGCGATTACGATGTTGGTGCCATGGAAAAAGTTGTTCGGTTTGATGGTCTATATCACACCCTTAAATTTAACGAGGATGCAAAACGACACGTTGTATACTTGATTAAAATAATTTTTAATTTTCCTTAACCCATCAAACTTATTGCAGCTCGAAAACAATAAACTGTACAACGCAAAAAGTAATGAATATAAACACAATACAACAAGATAATGACTGCCATTGTCATATTAAACGCGGCCGAGTTTAATCACATAATGGTCCGTTATTTATTGCACAGTACACATATACATCGTCCAATAAAAGCTACACCTTTTCAATGACCTAAATACTGATTTATTTATCAGCACTGAGCCCTCGACATAACTCATAGGGGGTAAGGGAGGAATGCGAAGATGCGAACGGCAGCGGTTTTACGATTCGACAATCGTAAAACTCGGAAACAATTCTCTTGAATACGTTATATTAGAAGGTAAACCTATCTATATTTTTCCCAAACGTTTTATTTCACTTGTTTTATTGGAAATTGGTATGTTAATTAAATCAAATCTGCCTTTATCGGTATCGGTATAGCTGAAAAACCATAAAATAGAATGCCTAAAACATAAGTCAACACAAAATATGTTTAAAGAGTTTATCTCCAAACAAAGAATAATAAAAACATTCACCTTATAACACAATTTTGTAGAAATATTCACAAATTCGCATTCACTGTTCATTCACCGACTAGAAAAGGTTGAGTACGTCTGGGATTCGAAGAAAATTCGCACCTACACATTTTCTACGAAAATTTTATTTAGCAATGGTCTGTATAACTTGGGCTGAGGCACTCCTAAGTAGATGTTGGATATTGAGCAGAAAAATTATTTCATAAAGGAGGGACATCAAAGCTTAGTCCTGAGATAATGTCAGGTTTCGGCAGATCCGTAATACCGTTCTATCAGGGGAAATAAATAACGCAGTGTGGTGGTAAATTCGTCGTCTACGGCTCATGTTAGTTGCTCGATACAGATTATGTAAGATGGTTCAAAGGAAACGTTTATAGGTATAAATCCTACTATATTATGAGCAATATTTCTATATAATACTAGCTGCGCCCCGCGGTTTCACCCGCGTAGACCGGGATAAAAAATAGATGTTAGCCGATTCTCAGACCTACTCAATATGCTCACAAAATTTCATAAGAATCGGTCAAGCCGTTTCGGAGGAGTACGGGAACGAACATTGTGACACGAGAATTGTATATATAAGATTAAACATATTAATACCTATATATTTGTAATCACTAAACATGTTCTCGAAAACGGCTCTAACGATTTCTACGAAACTTACAATTTGTGGGTTTACGGGGGCGAAAAATCGATCTATCTAAGTCGCATTTCTGGGAAAATTAGTTTTTTCTATTTTGATCCGAGCAGAGCTCGGTCGCCTGTTAGGTACTGTTAATTATACCGGGTTAGTTTTCAATAACCGTCAAAAAGTAGGGAACAACTTCATTTTTTTTTAGATCACAGAGTTGGTCCCATAGTAAAAGTTGTTGATATTCATGGGTAGTACATCTTGTGAAAATTTGGCCGGTTATTGAAAACTAACCCGGTACTAGCAGGTCGAAGTTTTGCAATGTTGGCTTCTGTCAAGGATATTGCGGTGTGGGGAACCGATCCCTCGCGGGGAGGTGCCACAGTGGGCGGCTCGTGGACATTTACCCCTCTTTTATTTCGTACTCTTAATTACACGAGTTTCGGTTAACAGTCCGCTGCTTCAGTTATTAAATTGGTATATTCAACGAGGAAGAAGGAATAAGCGGCTGGCAAATTGGTGCCTTTTGCATCAATTATAGCATTTACATCATACAATGTTATGACGATTCAATTAAATTCTTGTTTTCGAGAGTGTAGGTACTTATAGCTAAATTTTGTTTAAATCTTTGAAAAATAACAACGTACCGTAATATGATTTAGAAACGTTTTATTCAAAGAAATTGACGGATTAACAGAATAAAAAAAAAATAATTAAAAAAATTAATAATGAAGCAATAAAAAAAATCCGCACTGCAAGAGGGTACAGTCGACCCGAATAATAAGGAAATAATTCAAAAAATAAAATATGCTATCGGCACCCAGATGTGTCGAGGATATGGGTGAAATTGGCGGAAGGCTCCCGTAGAGATTGAAATACGAACAAAAGGTTCCGCTCATGTGATATACAGCTTCTATAGAGCATAGGAAAAAGTTATTAGCGCACTATTAGGTGCATAGAAACAGGTACGTACACACAAGGGTCAGTCACGTGTTTTCCTAAAAGTTTGAACGGAATCCCAGGCAACGCTCAATACGGTAAGTTAATACCGTTTGACTGCAAACAAGTATAACGTATGGGTCGTTTAAACATTGAGATATTTAACTACTAAGTGCATTTCTTGGGTCCCGTTCTCAATTAAGCTTAAGGCGAAAGCGCCGTCAAATTAAAATTTTCTTACGTTTTTTGCAATTCGCAAGTCAGTATTAGGTTGTATGTTGATCATAATATGTTTCGCGACCGTAACAAATATGTATTTACAGAATTATAATCATTAAAGTCATCAATACAACTCTTTAATACCAAGTAATCCTGTTGAATGACTGTTTCATGAAATCTTGACATTTAGGATTATAGTAACTTAAGGAGGAGGAGAGAGGAGAGAGAGGGGGGGAGGGGGGAGGTGGGAGGAGGATTACTGATGCTAATTATTATAATTGTGTAAATACATATAGTGTTACAGTCGCGAATTTTACTTTAATCAACATACAACCTAATACTGGTTTGCAAATTGCAAAAAATCTTTTTTACAAAAAAAATACAACCGACTTCCAAAAACAACACTACAAAGTGAAAAATAACTTTAATTTCGGAAGTCGGTGTCTATTTAAATGTATTTTCGTTTTTTGCCACCGACTTCCGAAATTTAATTTATTTTTCACTTTGTAGTGTTGTTTTTGGAAGTCGGTTGTATTTTTTTGTAAAAAAGATTTTATTTTTCACTTTTTAGTTGTGGTACCTACCCCACACAAATTCTAATACCACTACCTGCAAAACAACCTAGAACATCATCCATATAAAAGTGGGGAAAAAATACGTATTATTGAAGCTAACGCAAAAACTACCCAAGCAAAGTTAAACAATTTTATATGGGACCAACTGTGATGTATAACCTCTCGAATAAAGCAAAAAAAATCCAAATCGGTCCAGCCATCTTCGAGTAATCGGGGAACATACATAAAAAAAAAAAAAAAAAAGGTTCCGACGAATTGAGAACCTCCTCCTTTTTGAAGTCGGTTAAAAAACGTAAGAAAATTGGAATTTCGCGGCCTGCCCTGGCGCTTCTACCTTAAGAGATAAGTAACTGAGACTCTACTTTAGCACAAGGATTTCATTGACTACCTGTCATAACTTTAACCTGAATCGATAACGGCAAAAAGACAGACAAAAGAATCACTCGTTTGCGATGATAAAAAATCTATTTTAGAACGGTTCAATTGACAGACAGAAAAGGAAGCTTTAGTCAGTTTTCATTGGATAAAAAAGAGGAATCTAATCAGCAAAACTGACTCCCATGTCCGTGTCACAGACAGGGACGCTGATTCTGTGTGCTGAAACGATCTAAGCGATTCAACTATCAATAGACGAGCCTATGGGGCATGGGGACATTTAGCAAAACGAATTTACTATACGAGAATGTGCTTCACAATTTAATAAACTGTAAACGCACTAACATTTTTACAGGTAGCAATTACATTTTAGAAACTATTTGTTAGCTTTGTGAATACAACTGCAAAAAGTTATGTAAATTGTCTGCAAGGGAACTTTATGAACCAATCCTATTTAAGGCGACGGTAAGCGACTTTTAATGATTTTAAACTGAAGATCACGTCTAAACGAGTAGTGTTAATGATTTGGAAAAAATATATGTTAAATTAGAGCATTTTCTTAATAACTGAGTGTAATTAACTTTCAAAGTTATGTCTAACGCGGATAAAAAACAGAGAATCACGCAAAAACTATGAAGCGTATTTTTATGAAACCTTCATCATTTTAAAGATAATTTAATTATTTATCTTTTAGTATACGTGTTTTGTATAATAAACTAATAATGAGTCTAATTTGGGACAGCGCTCCTTGATTGGCACGTCCTATTACTGCGTGGACGTACGACGCGTCGCGTGAGTACAGCACAGAACACGCGAGCTAACCACTCAAGGTCGTTGGAATATATCTGCATCTTAAATGCAAATAAACATTAACTACGAAATAATGTACGTTGAATTAATTTCTTAGAAGCGGTAATAAAGTACGAATGTTACATGAGTATTACGTGTATTACTGTCAACGATAAAGCGGCAGTAATAGTTAGAAATGTAAGGCAATACTTATCACTGTTATCGCCAAACGCTGTTACTTTTATAAAAACCAAGCTGATATTCTGAAAGCGTTCGTTATCGTTGCGCGTACGAATGTACCTACAAATCTACAAACCGTACGATTTTAATCTGCACTTCGCACAGTTTTTATTTTACTTTTCGTAGCTCTATTCGCGAATCGCGACCGCTCACCGAGTCACCGTTGGCAGGTGATGCATACGCAGTTACGTACTCGCTGTACATGCACGAATATAAAACTGCGACGATTTAACGAGACCTCAACTTTAAGCCATTATAATAGGAATGCCGACAGTAAAAATGCCATTTCGAGAATACAACACGTTTAGTTAGTGGTTAGCTAAACTGGGTTTTATTCTTTTTGGATGATAAACGTGCGGTATAGAAAAAAGGCGGGTTTTTAAACTTCTGTGGTGGAAAAAAGGAAGATTCGTGATTATCGCGTGCACGTAGTAATGATACAAGAATGGAGTGTTATAGCATATCGTAAAAATGAAAATGCGAATGAATTTTCTAAATAACATTTCTGTTAACGCAAACGTAACATTTTGTAATTCAGACGCGGTAATGAAGTGAAGCCACGTTTATTGTCGTAAACCCGTAATTATAAAGCTACTAATTTTGAAGTCAAGACATAAAATATTAATAACGCATATTATGTAATAGCACAAAGCAGTAGAAATTTCATTGAAGCGATTCCGGTTACGTCCGGTTCGGTCATATCATTATTATTCAGTTAGCAAGCGCAAATATTTTCGCTTGCAGTCTTGTTTTACGAGCGGGTATGTGTGTGCAGACGCGCCCATGTGTGCAGTTTGCACGTTTACGTTTTGTGCTTTTTTTTCACAATTTATTTATTCACGTCGCCGACAGGTGGCGCTGCCGGGCGATCTGTGCCCGCGATACGTGTAAACTGGCTCTTAATATTTCATTCCACATTTTATTTAGGCGCAGTCAACCTTTACCGCGCAAGCTGTACGATATACGACCGTATTGTTTGAGGTGGAAAATATATTTAATACATCACCCGACAATCAATTGCACAGTATCGCAGCTACTTCATTTATTACCGCGCCATGTTTGAGTTCTACATTATTCATATAATTAACAGGTAACACTCGAGTTGGACCGAATCTTTTCTTACGAGTCTTATTTACACAACAAATACCGAAGCGGTTGGAATTTACTTTTTCCGAGTAGTTTTTCATTTGTCGTTGAGTGAGTCGGTGAAGTTATGAGCCAATTAGCGGGCTGCTAGGATAAAATAGGGTTTTTATCGCGCATTTGAAGAGCGACATTTTAGGCATAGCGGTGGGCGGACGTGGAACAAGTCTGCGGAGGTTATCTTCACTATAAACTACTTCACATCGAGCCTTCACACGCCGTCCTTTATCGCTAATAGAACCTTTTTGTACCTACAATCATTTATAAGCTAAGCCATCCCACTTATCCGTGACTTCTCGGTTCGATTACTGTTTGTCTCATATCTCCTTCAATTGATCATCGATTATATCAGAGTTAATTCCATTAATAAACCCTTTAATTAATATCTAATATGTATTTTCTAAACATCCAACAGGATATCCGTTCGTTTGATGTCTGGCATTAATGCATTTATCGCATTTGTTTATCATACCTAACATTCCATATCAGTAATCGATTGAAAATAATGATAACATCGGAGAGCATTCACTGAATACAATTCACGTAAATATTTATGAAAGAAAATGTCGATTAACTGGAAGGTTTTAACTTTGACGTCACGACCACACAGTCCGATAAAAAAGAAAGAAAAATAAAGATGGAACCGAATGCCGCAAGAGGGGCAACCGGGCAATGAATTAAATATACATGTAATTTAGAGGCGAAACAGGAAAACGCGCGAAACGGTTGGATAACCCCAAGCTTGTGAATAACCGATAATCCACATAATTGACCGCAGAGGATATCTAGTTAGAGACAAATAATGAGTATTGTGGATTAGGGTTGTCAGATCTAAATTAATTAAAAACACATCTCTATATTTTGAAAAAAGAACATAGTTCATTAATCCGTTATTTGAAAAACGAATTTCAATCCAGCCATCGAGAGAAATTGAGAGAATGCGTTCTTGACACCTTTCAGTTTCAAACTTACGAATATGTGTTTTGCGAATTTGATCCTTATTACTACCAGAAATTGTCTAACTGACAGGTGTCAGGAATGCATTCTCTCGACGCGACGGCCGGACTATAAGTATTTTACTTATTTAGATTTGGCAACCCTATCCTTAAAGTTCTATTGGCACTTACCGGGCTTAGGTAGGGGTGTTTTGAGATCGTTGGCGGCCAGCTGAGGATTCTCTTGGACCTGAAAAAGTGTTATTTGTTAACTGTGTAAATATTTTCAGTAGGTAAACTAGTCGTCCCTAAGAAAATTAGAAACATGTTTATTATTATTTTCAACTTTGTAATAGGTATTTCCCTGAAAAGTTATAAGTTATAACGCTTAACTTATTGAAAACGTTGAGGTCCTATAAAATATAACGTTTTATTTAATTCCGTCAATGTGTAGAATCCTTAATATTGATGCGCATCTAATAAAGTTTATTCTTAGAAAGATTTACGAGTGGCAATAGCTTATAAAAATATTGTAAATATGCATTTTTTCTGCGTTGCGTCAATGTTTACCATTACCTACATTCTGGATCTAGATTTAAAACCAGATGTTCTACAGAGAACTCAATCGATTCCATAACCGTCCCATTTCAGAACATTTAATTGAAACTTTGACTTGGCGATAGATGGCGCCACTAGTCATGTAGTGCTCGCCATAGCTAACTGCAATTTACATTTTCATCCTCATAAAAACTTAATATTCAAGACAAATTATTATTGTTTTTTACAACAAAGTAAGACTTTTATCTTCCCCCGAATTCAAGTTAACGTTAACACAAACGATATGTACTAAAAGTGATATGATAGAAACTTGATCATATTTCTTTAACAATATGCCGAAAAATGTCTCCACTTCCAGAATTCTATCAAGACTGTTCATTGCATTTTCGACTCTTTCTTCTGTTACTTAAGAGCTCTTTCAGTATGGAGGCTTGTGTGGTATGTTATGGCTGGCCTTTCTCCCTGAATAAAATTAATATTTTTTATCACCGTGATGAGGTTTACACATACATTTTAGCAGTATTGCTGTCCGTAATATAACCCTAAGCCTATTTAGGACATTATTTTTTTCGTTACGACTTTTTGCATAAATAGGGACATTTGTTGTATATAGGAATGCATAAATTAGGAAAAACTGTTATATCAGACAAAAGGAAATCATAAAAAAAAACCGGCCAAGTGCGAGTCGAACTCATACACCATTATCTATAAAAACGGCTAAAAAATCATGTCTGTTGTATAGTATTGTTATGTTTTTTAGTATTTTTTGTTATAGCGGCAACAGAAATAAATCATCTGTGAAAATTTCAACTGTCTAACTATCACGGTTCATGAGATACAAGCCTGGTGACAGACGGACAGACAGACGAAAGGACAGCGTAGCCTTAGTAATAGGATACGGTTTTACCCTTTGGGTACGGAACCCTAAAAATAATAAAGAACTGAAGCTGTTTCAAAATTGTCTGTTACTTATCTAATCGTCTTAATCGGTCCGATTCCTTTTCAATATTTTGCCCACCCGCAAAAAGGATATTGTCATTTTTTTTTATCCGTCATGTAGATTATTAAAAAATATTGGACACGTATTTTTTCTTTTTTTACGTAATCAAACGATTACGGCGATTCATTGAGTTAAAATTTGGCATGATGTCACTTTCACTAGATTTTATACTTAGTACGTAGTTTGTTAAAGTTGTGACGTAGCGAGCCCCCACTCCCCAACTTAATGCGTTTTATCTAAGTATTTTTTTATTAATATGATAAAGCAAAAAATACCTGTCTTAATATTTTTCTAGAATATAATATCTTTTTTTTTACCCAGGCAACATCCCTATTAGCATTCATGCTAGGCTAAGGAGGATTTTTGTTTCATTCATTACACAATAACATGAGGTATTTTCGTCCAAAATGGCAAGCAAATGATAATAATTTGGAAAAAATGTTTTCACTCTATAGTCGTACTTCTAAGTAAGTACCACTTACCGTTGCTACGCGGCTACGCCAATAAAATGTCCATGCCTACGCAAACGCATCCAATCATAATTTTTCGTAGAACTAGCGTACTGCCGAAACTGTTTCATAAAATGTATAAAATATAGTCACATTTATCCAGTTAGCAACGCAACGTAAGGAATATTCTCGAGATATTTCCGACGATATCAGAGCGTGGCATCAATTGTCTTTTGTCACCATAAATCATGGCCGCTTGCGCGTATTTTTCGCGCGTTTAGACGTGCGCGACCTTGCGCGGTAAGCATACAAACAAGCGTACACAGTTACACACACTTTTTAAGCGTAGTCATGAACTTGAAATTTGCATTTATAATATTGTTTTCATATTTTCCGACTTTTGTGCGAATTTGCAACTTTTTCGTGAATGTTTATTTAATTTTGTTGGCGTAGATTTATTACCTACTACTTCCCTACGATTATGTAAGCGATTGTTATGAGAGAATGTGCAATTTATTTTTATGTCATTTTTTATCGAATCAGTGTCAAGGTTTGCTGGCCTAGTTTTTGCAGTTAAGGCACTTGTCGGATGTTGCCATGAGGTATCCTGACCATGTGAACTAAGCCTTGTAGCGTAAGTAAGTACTGAAACATGCTTACCTTATTTGTGTAAGGGTTGAAGATGAATTTGTTCTCCAATTCCTTCCTCGGCGTCGCAGCTATCACTGACAACGGCGTCGGTAGAGACTTCATCTCCTACAATAACAAACAATGTTACTCGTATTACCATTGCTGAAATAACACTGATTCAATGTACTTATTCTTGTCTCGAGTGAATGATACGTACCTTTAAAATACTTTCTATTGGCGGTTGATTGCTATCGATAGCATTCTGTAAAAGAAACAACAAAATGATTACTTATTTTGGAATTCATTGTGATAATGTGTCTGAAAAACGCAGTATATTTTGTAGCATTAAAAAACAGTACTTATCGACCCCAGCACGCATATTATCATGACCACCTTAGAAACAGGTTTTGTCGACGGAAGAATAGACAAAATTACAGATTGTAGAAAGATTTCTAACGTCTAAGCATGGCGATGTGTCATCTTGTCTATTCTTGCGTCGACAAACCCGTTTCTATGGTTGTCATGCTACGCGTGCTGATATTTTGTAGCATTAAAAAACAGTACTTATCGACCCCAGCACGCATATTATCATGACCACCTTAGTAACAGGTTTTGTCGACGGAAGAATAGACAAAATTACAGATTGTAGAAAGATTTCTAACGTCTAAGCATGGCGATGTGTCATCTTGTCTATTCTTGCGTCGACAAACCCGTTTCTATGGTTGTCATGCTACGCGTGCTGAGTACATTTTATTGAAACCGATCGATATTGAACTGCAATGCTGTTAGATGCAGACAAGCATTTAAATTTACGACAGAACCGCACGCCCACGGGGAAATGTGGGCACGTGGACGGACGAAATATTGTGACATCACAAATTACCCGTTAACGTTTTACGCTTTATAATTTATATCGTGGGCGAAAAACAGGGGTAGTCAACACGACACATAGTCATACGCGTAACGAGATAAGGCGCGTTGCTCACATAAAACATTGGACAAATTTGCACTGGCAAGAATAAAACTACATTTACGAGAATACATTATGCCTCCTTAGCGAAGCGGGGCGATTAAATTTAGGGCCCGTTTACGGTCGACTATGCTTGTATGATTTACGACTTTGCGGCAATAAATGTATTGTATTGTTGCTGTTGAAGGAATCTGCCGGGGACCTTAAATATTCAATTCGACGAACTTATTTCGTCCTTTTATAACACAGCGTCCAATCAATTGGAAAAAGAGAGATATAATGCTTATTGGATGGTGTCAATCGTTTCTGAAGAACTAGGTATCAACGGCGGATAGTTAGAAAGGTTAAATATTATTTTTATGTACACAGTATCGAAGATAAATAATTGTTTGTAGCGAAGAGCGCCGGTACAAACTACAAAGAAAAAGGTACTGAGAAGCTTTTGTATTAAAAAACTTTTATGTTACATTGTTACCAGAATTCCCGGTTCATTTCCGCTCAAATAAAATAACACTGTGATATAATAAGTTTCCTTTAAAACTTAACTAAAGATAATCAATTCGCATGTTGGAAGAAAAAATAATTGCAGTAAGCATTACAGCTAAATTTTGGAACTTACCCAAATAAGGTTGCCTAATAAAACGGGTCATTCATTCAAAATCCGTCGACCTACGACAACAGTACTTAGTCGCACTGTCGCAATCGCAACATTTTCATTTACTTCATACTTTGATCACAATTCAAGTCACGCAAGAAGCCCTTATTTTGTAACCAACCATGACCCTGTTTACACCACACCGAAAAACAATTAAACGCAATAAATGCTTTATAAATCATATAACTGTCGACTGGAAGCCGACCCCAACATAGTTCGGAAAAGGCTAGGCATATTTTATTGTATTTTATTGTAATCGGAAAACAAACAGTATTAACAACTAACAAATTTAACATCAAACTAATCAACTAGTAACCAGTTACATGTTTTCGCATTTAATTTACTATGAAGAGCAAAATTGTTACAAAGAAAAAGAAAGAGAAAAATAAAAAAAATTACAAATGTGGTATGTACCTTAAACAATAACATACAATCATAATAATACCTCGTCATGAAGTGAATTATAACAGTTATTGAACCAATTCGAACCAATGTTTAGTAAGTAATCGAATAAATACATGATGCGGCTTAGTGGTGAACAAATCAAATTAAAAAAAAATATGATGATGAAACGCTTTTTAAGTCAAACTAGTTGTGTTATAAAAGACTTTTTAACCGACGAAAAAAAAGGAGGAGGTTGTCAAGTGGACACGTATATTTTTTTTTAAGTTTGACGGTATGACCACACATAACTAATTACAGAATAGTAGTTACGCTTTTAAAAAAAATTGTTTTATTCGAGACGATATACCTCAAAGTTGGTCCCACAAAAAATTTATTAACATTGCTTGGGTAGTTTTTGAGTTAGCTTCAATAATACGTATTTTTTCCCCACTTTTAGTATGGATGATGTTCTGATTTCTTTTGCAGGTAGTGGTATTAGAATTTGTGTGGGGTAGGTACCACAACCAAAAAGTGAATAATAAAAACTTTTTTACAAAAAAATACAACCTACTTCCGAAAACAACACTACAAAGTGAAAAATAACTTTAATTTCGGAAGTCAGAGGCAAAAACCGGAAAATACATCACCGACTTCGAAATTAAAGTTATCTTTCACTTTGTAGTGTTGATTTTGAAAGTCGGTTGTATTTTTTTTGTAAAAATGTTTTTGATACTATAGTGTGCGACACACTACTCCCACTTGTTGACCTATCTAGTGTTGGAGGCGTGAACATTACTTGCGCGGCGAAAGTGTGGGTGCGAACTTCAAAGTTGAACATGTTCAACATTACAGGGATAAGCTTCTGGACTTTCTGTGTTTGTGTTTATCTAATAGTATCTAATCCAATAACCATTACCGTAAAATAACATTGTAGAAATCCGATGAGATTTGTCGATGAAGGACAGATACGGGCGAAACAATAACAGACTTTTAATGATTTTAAACTGAAGATCACGTGTAAACGAGCATTAATGATTTGGAAAAAATATATGTTAAATCAGAGTATTTTCTTAATAACTTAATATGTGAATATTTTAGATTACGTTTATAGTGTAATTAATTTGTAAAGCCAAGTCTAACGCGGATAAAAAACTGAGAATCACGCAAAAACTATCAAGCGTATTTTTATAAAGCCCTCACCATTTTAAAGATAGTTTAATTATTTATCTTTTAGTATACGTGTTTTAATATAATACCTTTTGTATAATTTAATTTTGTATAATAATAAATTAACAATTCGTCAAATTTGGGAAAGCGCTCCTTGATGGGCGAGTCCTATTACTGGCTGGACGTACGACGCATTGCGTGAGCTCAGCACAGAACACGCAAGCTAACCACTCAAGGCCGTTGGCATATATCGAGACAAAGTGCTGATAGGACTCGACTTTTCGAGCGGATTCTTGGGAATATGATTATATGACTTTATCAGAGAACAGGCTTGCCCGTTCACTAATTAATAGAATGTCCCCAGTAAACACTTTTTACATATAAATAGTAAGGAGTAATAAGGACTGCATAACTAAATTCCTGAGAAGTTCTCATAATAAATTATGAAGCAAATAAACACTGCTTTGTAATAAAAACAGTTGCCGATCGCTTAATTATTGACAACATTGACGTTAGCCGGGGGACCGAAAGGCACGCGACGCGCGGCGGTCATTATTTCAACTCTAGTGTTTACAATACTTCACAGACAAATAGAAAATTTAAAATCACTATAGTGCAATATTGGCGTTTCAGGTTGACTACATTTCATTGAACGGACTGCTATATCGATGTCGTGACCACGATTTTTGGTCTAATTGACAGTTTTGTCGACATCAATCAGGCTATGCAATGGATATAGGGAATGTAGATGATTAATGGACGTTAGCTTTATATAGTTGTATCAAATGATCAAGAGAAGGTAAGCCATGATTGAAGATGATGTTATGATAATACCGGTGATCACGGCAGAGCTGTCAAGAGACTGCTTGTCGAAGCAATGATTGAGATGTTAATATGAATGAAACAATGAATATTTCGAGGTGAGCTAAGGACTCCTTATCAAACTGACCTGTGACTGGATACCGTTGGGTATCCTGATTGGAGGCGGTCTGTGAGGGGCTCCCGTTGAACCGGAACCGTCGCTCTGCACCAAAAAATATACATTAATATTCTATTCACCTCCCCTCTTAATAGAATTACGTTTTGGGATTTCTTAAACGACGTCTCTGAATTGGATTTGTTTCGTCTTGCGGACGAGATCTAGGCTCGTTACTAGTCTAAATTGTGTTTAGTTAGAAGATCCTATATATTACATAGGTTTTATTATTGTTTGTAGATTTACATTGCAAGGTAACAATACACATACGAAGGTATCGTCTGATTTCCTAACTCACAAGTTCTCTGTATCAAATGTATTCTGCCATTCATCAACGTATGTAGCAAGTTTCAGTTTCCCCGAGTGATCGAAGTTGCTGGCACCGCGCCGTTTTGGAGTTAACCACATTAAACTTAATTACAATGTACCTACGCCTGATGAATAATTCAGTCAGGAATTAACTAGTCCAAGATGTGGCTCTGTTACGGCATGAGAAGTTTCAAATGAGACGTGAAAAGGCCGGTCACGCATCGTATGACCCTCTTAATCAGCCCTACGACTACAACCATAATTATTAATGTGACTCCTAACACGCTCTCGGTTCCATTCTAAATCTAAACAAAAGCTTAGATAAAGCATCAAAATAATAAAGCAAGTTTTTAAAGAGTTATACCAGGAAAAAGTTGTATTGTCGTTAAGCATATTTCAGCGAAGCAAAGCGATCCAGCACAAAAGATGGTGGAGCCCGAAGCGACGGAGTTTGGTGGGGAATTTAAAAAGTTTCATGATAACACAACATTTTCCTGGTTGATATTGCTTTGTAAAGCGTACAGCTTGACAATAAACACCATTGTGTAGCGATAAGCAGTTGTAACGAAATTTTTCTCGATTCTCGCAAGGAGCGCAATAACGAGAATATCTGGCACGTTTGAACGCGAGACACGTGTCGCTTTTTATTTATCATAACCTTTGAACATTATTGTGTTCTAGTTTTTCCCACATGAAGTATGTGAAACGCTTAATCCGGATTTTTCTAAAAAAATAAATGGTGTTAAGGGCCATTCAGTAATTAGATGACAATCATATTCTCGCTACCTTGCACGAGCTGCTCAATATATTTTTTATCAGGCTAGCTAATACAATTTGCACTCTATAAACAGATTCCACTCCATTAAGACGGTAACTTCATTTGGGTTGCATAACACCCAGAGGGCAACAACATATAAAATCCCGTCGCGCCGCATATAAAACATTGGCAGGTTGCAGGGTGGCTGTGGCTTTAAAGCATATAGTTTATAGGTTGAAAGTGTTTACCTTGTTGTGTGGGATATGGGGGCGGTGATGGCGCACGCCGTTCTGTGGGGCGTGTGACGGCTTCTTGAACTCGCTCTCTCGCCGAGATGGTGGGCCTGTGGACAAAGGAAACATATTTATTAGTAATCTTACTATTGTCGATAATAACAACAACTAAGCCTATTCGAAGCACACTGCTGAAATTTTTGGCCCATCGCCCAAACAAAAAAGGTGATTGTATAAGTGAGATATTAAAGTTGTTTAATTTATCTTAACAGCTCATTATGTTTCGTACAAACATCAATTTCCAAGAGACTAAGTAATTATTGTTTGGTGTCAACGTTTACGGCTTCCCGAGATTTTTATGGATTAATAAAAGACCGACATCACCAAGTCTCGAAATCATAAGGCACTTTAACTCCCGTATAACTAAAAGAAGGGGGTGGGTTCCCCGTTCCCCCTGCCACCCCCGGGACTCGTGAGGGGAATCTCGGCTAGGTGTTTAGCTGGTTTATGGAGATTGCGATCAGGACAAAGGAGTCCAAGTTACGACGCCTAGATTGCGCACTGATCCATATAGTCCCCTCTAAATAGATAGCTACCTCACCTTTTTTCTATCAGAAAGTTATAGAATGAGTTTTATAGTGTTTGTATTATGTGCAAGATGTGTAAGGAATAATGGAGTTCTTTGTGTTCTACGGTATTATTGGGTCGGATATCGTTAACTTAATCCCGCTATGATCGGATGTTAATGGAGGAATGTGACCCATCATAATAAAAGTGTTTATAATAATAATTTTGGTTATTTTACTAACTTTCATCATTCCAATAATGTAGTCTGCATCTGAATAGATTAAGTAACACAAGAATTCAAACGTTTTAATGGAATGTATTAATCAAAACACTACCGAAACCATATCAAATATTCTCAAGTATTTTCCAAAGAATGCATGGGAAAAAATCTCATGCTCTTCACAACGTAATTGGATTACGATAACATTCAATAAATAAGATGATTTGGTTATTTTGAGGCCACCTCTTAACTGAGTGCGCGCGAGTGCAGAATATCTTCAATTACTTGCACGCACGTAATGCTTACATGTGATTGGTCAATTTACTATTGCCCATTACCCGCTACCAGTTTACAACCGCTAATGCGATTCACTAACAAGAGCTGATCATAACATTCATAACTGAAACTCATTTAGCGATAAAACGACGCGTAAAGGGGAACACACGCTGAAGCTACTTTCAAATATGTTGCATTATACGGATTTTTAAACAATATTTGTGAGCGTATGTTATGTTGACGATATATTTGCTGATAATATTGATGACAATTTATTACAATATATTGAGGAGCAAGATAAAATGTAGAGTCATCTTAAAATTGCTAGATTTACTTTATAAACCCCAGGAAGTTTCAATATCACTTAACATCATACCTTCAGTGTATGTCACACGCTTTATCCCGGACACCGCTTCAAAAATCTCAAGCTCAATACACGTATCTGTGCAATCCGGCCACCTTATTGGATTAGAGGCAAAAACACCGCACGATAATCTTCTCGGCAATAACTCGAGTATTTTTTCGGTAGCTGATATTATAACTGGATATTTATTTTTATGGGAACGGGTACCGTGTGAAAGGATCGTTGCTTGGTTGCTTTATCTGAGATTTTTTAATTTAGGCGTGGCGTATTCTCTATATTCCAGATAATGCAAAAACAACATGAAAAACTTTTGTTCAATCTATATTATATAAAAATGAATACCTATATCCCTTGGTCACGCCATAACTTGAGAACGACTTTACCGAATTGATTATTTTTTTTTGTAGAAGGTTCTTAAGGAAAGAAAATTAAGAAAATTGCGCTGAAAATTGGAAAATTTCAGAAAACTTAACGACTATTTTAACTTTAACTTCGCGCGTTTTCATTAGAATATGCATAGCTAAGACAGGTCAACGTCTGTCGGGTCAGCTAGTCCATGATACGTATAGGATCGAAGATGATCAGAAAAAGTCTGAATTCATTATCTACCTAGCCTTTTTCCAACTTTGTTGGGGCGGCTTCCAGTCTGGATGCCGCTGAATATCAGTATTTTACATGGAGCGACCGCCTATCTGACCTACACAACTGAGTTACTGGGTAATACGATACCCCTTGGTAAGACTGATTATCAGACTTTCGGACTTCTGACGACCCGTAACGACTGCCAAAGATCCACGAATAACAGCCGGGATCAACGACATAACGTGCTTTCCGAGGCACGGAGAGGGTCTTGGTACATAAAGATGGTCACCCATACACGGACCATCCGCGACAAGCAAACATCTAGAAGAAAAAATTCAAAATAATTCTAGAAACTTTTGCATTCATGTCTCACACCTAATATATTCATGAAGTAAGATTAAGCAGAGATTACACGTGCTTGCATCGTCAGTTTATTCACAGCTCACAAACTTATGTACGAGTATCAGAAACTTAGACGCTTCTAAACAAAGACCTAACTTCAATATCGCACCATTCTGCGGAGAGCAACAAATTCAGTTATCAGCTAAGCTCTCGACCTATATTCTCAATATCTAAGTAAGAATGGTAACATTTGTAACTGAATATTGAGGAGTAGACCCTCGACAAAAGACGGTCATACAATGCAAGTCGGGAGCGACCACCGCGGACCGCGCGTATCGAATTAACTCAACAAATACACACCGTTACCTTATTGTGCCCATTGTTGATTCAAATCCGATATATAAACTTATAAGATTTTGTGAGACATCAAAGCAATTTGGAATATATATCCTCCTAATTCATATAGAAATTCAATGGATGATCCTAATGAGTGCAATGCCCATGTTCAAATACATCTTTTTCTGGCGTGAGAAATCCCATGAGCTTCTTAGAGAAACGTTCTACATCTACAATTCTACAGTTGACCTATCTGTGACAACATGATTGATGTATTCGCATTTACCTTCATTATTAAAATAAAATTTATTAGCTGTTAACGATTCCTCATCAACGCAAGAAAGGGAAATTGTGACTGATGCCCACAAATCTATGGCTGTCAATTTATCACTTGCCACTACAATGTGCAATTTGATCGCCGTCTAACCCGACATCATTTACGCTACGTTTTACAAGTCCTTTGGCACTGTCATTACTTAACCCGTCATCATGTTTAGTACTAAAAGACCATATTATTCATTTAACAGTATTTGCCTTTTTGTTATTTGCTAAAGGAAGTTCATTACGAGGGATTTATTGCAGGTCAAAGACCGCAAACGTCAGATACAATTTGTAATTATTATCTTAACCACTGCATCCGTCAGATTACATACAGAAAACTCTGGTTATTTTTAGTATGGAGTACTTTTTGCGCTAGATTAGCTAGCCACGCCCTCTATGTATTCAATGCTAATAAGTTTTTCTACTATCATTGGCTCCGGTGTGCGCTACACACCTGTGTGAATAAATACATAGCTAATCTTTTATACATGGCCGATCATTAATATACAAGCATATACAGTTATTAGTTTCACTATAAGCATATTAGTTAACAAATAAAAGACACCAGCTGGCGACGGTGGCGTACGGTGTAAGTCCATATCCTGTGTAAAACCCTTTTATTTCTTTGCGAGCTAACTTGAAGTAAAGCAAAAAGATTAAGAACCGATCAGCTGCCATCAGTGGCAGCCCTGATTGCTTGTAGGGTAGTTTTATATGAGCGGGCTGGTGGCGGTGTGTGGGGGGCGCGGTGAGAACAATGGCCACTGCTGGCCAATGACGCGAGCACCTGCGGCCGTTGACACGTGCGCATGCGTTCTCGGCGACTCGCACTGCTTTGTTGATAATTACATGAATTATATTTGCGCAAACGGTTAAATTAGTATCATACTGGAAAGTCTGGTTTTCATAGTCTCTCATACACATAGCGGTTGATGGGATTAAAATGTCAATGTGACTATCTACTGTTTTAGTATCTTTAGACTAGATCGAAACTGTTTGAGAGACAGCCCGATATTAGCTACTATCATGACAAAATATTTTCGTACCAATATGTTCAAACTATTTCCGAACCACTATTTTTGGCCTTCCCTCGGGCATTATCCCACTAACAAGAATAACAGATAATGTTTACACCACGTTCGTTCCGCTCTTTGAGCGTAATTGATTATTAAAAACGGTAATATAGCAACGTAGTGAAGTGTAATCCATAGTTCCGATTTGCATAATGTATATTGGAATCGAATGAAACGAAATCTGTCACATAAACACGCTAGTCGGAAAGCGTATTTTTAGCCTTGACAGTGAAGTTGACGATAATGACGACGCTGTGACGTATGGGATTGATCATTGTCTTAACTTTGAGAAAAGTCACGTACTCTTGATTGACAATCTACGACTGTTGGCACTATTAAATTCGTAGTATTGACTTTGGATCCCGTGCCTTTGATTGCTTTTCCGATACTCTATCTCAATCGTGTGTCAACAAACATTTCATTGAATTTTGTACGCGTTAATGACTACAGAGAGCGATTTATCAACAGGTATTGAATGGATAAGGTGGAGTGCTGTCATAACAGAAAGTTGGGAAGTCAGGATCACCGTAAATATTGTATAAACTATAAAGGTCCTTGTGATGCAGAATGATGAGCACTGTGAGCTGAATGCGGGGCACGCGTCGTCTTTGTTCAGCTCGAGGTCGCAGCTCACCGCGAAACGTAACGTAAGCGGGTCAATGCGATCTGCAACGACACGTCTCGAGGCCTTTCCCTCCGCTATAAGGAAGTTAATACGATTTATTCATAACAACGACACAAACTTGTCCGTGTTATACAAAATTTATAAATGCTTGGATACACGCAGCATCACTTGCTTCCGCTTCCAACGACCTTTGACAGAGAAAAACTTTTCTATCACAACTTTCTAAATTGGATAACACTTAAATTCTTGTGATTGTTGCTGCCTATAGAATTTGTTTGGCATTTGTTGGGTAACTATGTCCAATAGCTGTTACAGCAAAGTATTACCTATGGTTACGAAACTTAAGGACTCTTTCAAAGTTCTTATGCCAACCCATAAAAAAGCCTACAAAAAGCACGCAAAAAGGGTTCATTTCGCTACTGTTAAGACACACTAAATTCTGCGTAAAGTGATCAACAAGCGCATTGCATTCTCCTTTTACGACTGAAAGGTACAAAGAAGCAAATCATTCACGAACACAAACCATTTGTTAAACAAAAGGATTTACTTTGAGGAGTTATTTTTATATATTTTCTATCACCGTACGTCGGTTATGGCGCGGTGGCGAACGACGCTGTATTTTGTATGCAGACAACCGACTGCATAAACAGAGAACACACAGACACAATCAATGGAGTACCTCAGATACAAAGAGGGATGTGTGTTATTGGACATTTGCACGAGGAACAACATAGTTTTGGTTTGGGACACAGCAAATTACTTTAGGACAAAGAAAATATGAGTAACATCTTTAGTATGAACACAAATCAATAGCGTTACGGAAGTTGCCCTACCATAAGAAGAATAGACTTCGGAAAGAACGTAAGTTATCATTAAAGGCGGGATAAAGGGAAATCTGATGAAGAGAAACAAAAAAAACTTGCCACAAGCACATAAAACACGGAGTAAAACCAATCATAAAGGGTGATGTATATCTATTGCGGTTCGCAAACGGATTAAATGAGTTAGAAAAGAACATTTTCGTAGCAACTTCAGTAATCTTGAGGTAATTCGCAATACCTTAGCCCCTCATAGTTTCCTTGTCAATAAATAACTAAGTTTCTTTCACTTTGATCCTGGCACTAACATATTTCATTCCTTTCAGCATTACGCAGAGGAATCTTTTCTTACAACTCTTGTCATAATAAATTTACTTTAAAAAAAGTAAAAACCGACTTCAAAACCAAAAAAAAAAAAAATAACTGCTTCTGAAGTCGGTGTCTTCAATTCTTCAATGTAAAGTACATTGAAGAATTGAAGACACCGACTTCAGAAGCTGTTAAGTGTTTTATGAAAGTTATTTTATTCGTTTTTAGTTTTCAAGTCGGTTTTTACTTTTTTTAAAGTAGGTAAATTTATTTTTCCATTTTTAGTTGAATATACAATTACATAAGTTGGTAAGCCGAAGTCGAACGAAAAGAAGAATTATCAAAATCCGCTTAGAAATGCCGGAGATACAGTGCATGTATACACATAACTTTGTACATAAGAATAATTACATAATGTATTATATACTAAAACCTTCCTGAAAGAATGTAGATCACGATAGTGAAGAATCATCAAAATCGGTTCATTAGTTTTTGAGAAAGTCGCGGACAAACAAACATACATACATACATACGGGTCGAATACAGAACCTCCTTTTTTGAAGTCGGTTAAAAAGGAGATCTCGCGTCATAATTTCGAAGGCTGAACGTTTTGGGTTGTGTCCTTACCTCCTTAATGAATATTAGTACGAATACGAGGTTATTACATGTAGCTCAGTTGCTATATAGCCACGATTTAGACTCCCTCGGAGCAATAATCCTGTCTGAGAATAATTTACCATATTACAACAATGGGGAAAACCGAATGCGAACCTCTCTAGCTTAATCTTTACGTGGATGAGGTAGTAAAGTTTTTAGGTTGGCATTCAGTTTATGTAAGGTAACAAATAATCTTAATACACATTCCGAGTTTCCTTGTATCTTGGAAAAGGCCATTCGGAGAAAAGTAAGGTTTCTGTACGCATGGCCTGTTCCGAAATTATCTAACCAAAATGTAAACAAATGGATCGGAAATCGTATAATACGCGCCAAGAAAGATGAGACTTGCGTTTCAGGTCTCATACCGCTAAAGAGACCTATCGTCTACTGCGCACGTCAAACCACGTGGTGTGTCAAGTCTCATCTTTAGTGGCACGTATTATACCAGTGGATGCCAATTTGTAGTGCCACTTACAAATTGAGCGCTTGGATTTGATTATTACTTTATAACCTCAATTTTCTTCAATTTTTTTTTCTTTACCTATACAGCTGGGCAAAGGTCTCCCCCATACTTTTCCATTCATCTTTATCTGCTGTTTTTTCCGGCCAATCAGTCAAGAATTTTTCAATTACAATTTAATAATTTTATTATAAAAATATAATAAAAAATATTTGTAAAAAGTGGTGAGAGATAAACTTGGAACCCCCCAAATATAGATGAATGAGTAAAAATTTAACCAGAACAGTGGTTGTTTACACTTTTGGAGCAGACTTATAGATCCGTATCATCGTGCGTTTATGTTCACTATTATACGTTTTGTTAACCGACATAAAAAAAAGAGGTTACTCAATTCGACTGTATTATATATATTTTTTTTGTGTGTTCGCGGATAACTTCGTCGTTTATGAACCGATTTTTATGATTCTTTTTTGTTGGAAAGGAGATATCCTAAGGGTGGTACCATAATAAGGAAACCAGGATCTGATGATGGCATCCCAGAGAAATCGAGGGGAACCTTCAAATTTTATAGGCACACCTATAGCGATTTCGGTATTTTATAGAGTAACTCGTGCATTTGTTCCCGGAAAGCACCATTTGGTGAAGTGGAACTAATGAGGAAGACCACAGATGGACATCGGAACAACTCAATAATATGTATTTCACGGGTTGCGATTCGATTATTGCTAAGCAATTTGTGCTCGTCACAATACATTATGTTGAATTGGGGCTGATGGTGAGTTCACCATCAGTTCCAGTTCTCCTAGTGAACTCCTCAACAATTAACGTCCTTGTATCGGGAAAAGCAATATTTTTAAAGGTGATGAGCAGTTGACATAAGGCTATTGTAACTTACTCGTAGATGAATTAAAAACTGACCCACTAAAAAGTGAAAAATAAAAAACTTTTTTACAAAAAAAAAGCAACCGACTTCCAAAAAAATACTACAAAGTGAAAAATAACTTTAATTTCGGAAGTCGGTGGCAAAAAGCTAAAATACAGATCCAAAGACACCGACTTCCGAAATTAAAGTTATTTTTCACTTTGTAGTATTTTTTGGAAATCGGTTGTTTTTTTTTTGTAAAAAGGTTTTTTTTTACCAAATCAGTACGTTATTCGTCATAATCTTTTACGGTAGGATACATCAAAGCGTGGTTTAGCTGGGTGTGTAAGTGAAATGGCGTTAAGGACTTGTGGCTGTCTAGTGTGGCTGCGAGATAGAAGACTCTCACGCACACCGGAACTAAACGCGCTTCGTTTAAATGTAGATTTATTACAAAATGCTAATCAATTTTTAGCTTAGTAAGTTCTTAACATATTTAAATGCCTTCGATCTAAAGCAAAGTTAATTGCACAATAAGGAACTGTTTACGTATAATCGTATAAAACAGAAAATAGACGGTGCTGTTCAGGATTTTTTTTTTTATCGAAAAAATTTCAAGTAATTATTTTTCGGTTTAAGTAGACAACATAGTCAAATAACACGTACGGAAAATCCAAATGATTTAACAACATACATTCAATTTGATTTTATAGGAATTATAAAAACACAAAATTTATCGATGTATCCCCTTAATAAGGACTTTTGGAGACTTGCATTAAATATGTGCGGTAATGGGTTTCGCAGAAGGTCTAACATGTCATGTTTAATTTTCGTCTCTAGGTAGGTAATCAAAATGTTGTGGTTTTGTTACCAAAGGTCACGAGTTTAAACAAGTATTAGAAGATGGAATTTATTTAATGATTTTTGAATTGTAATAAAAATAAATAAGATTGAAGTTGACCCGTGTTCAAATGTTGACATTTGCCAGTCGTTGGTTACAAAACATAAATGTGTATAATAATGTGGTAACAATTGACACTACGATATGCAACGAGATAAATATAAATGCTTGACGCTGAGGTTCAACAAGACAGCCGCGTTGCCACATCGTGCAAGAGCATGTTACATCAAAAATGGCATCGCGGCACAAAATACAAGTAATTCTTGAAATTTACATATAATCAACGTCTATTCGAGGTCTGGCGGGGCACGTTCGACGTCTGCCGACAACACTCGGCCCATTTGTATGCACATCACACACTGGCGGATTTCAGACGCAACTCACTAACAAGCGTATGCTTATAAGTATTACTCCTTATTTCGAACAAAAACTCTGCAAATCAGGTACCTATTAGTTGCATTCTCCCTTCAGGCGGCAATGGCTGCCTGTGTTTATAACACGGCTGAAGTCGTATGTAGCAATAAGCAGCTAGATTTAAAGATTGCAGTCGTGACACGATATCGCTTTCATAAACAAGCCATTTTATAGAAACAATTTCGTAACAATTATTATAGCTGTAGAGAAAATGCGATGTTAACTGAATTAAACGTTAAACAAGCTGAGTAAAAGGAAGTCAAATCAGGCTTTGATATTTGTATCAAAGGGTGGGCGAATATTTTCGGGATAAGAGACACGTTGAAGATTACAGAAAATTCGCAAACAGAAGCGGCGCACACCCCAAGTCCCCAACCCACCCGGTGCGGGCGGCCCCCAACTCGCACAATGAAAATAGATTATAAGTGGGTAACTGGTGGAGATAGGTCATAGGAGTAGCGAAACGCAAAACACGCATCCAGTGTCAAACGGCCATAAATTGTCCAGTCGGCGACCGGCGACCTACACGCTACTTTATGAACGCCACAAGTCTACAACTCCTAACCCAATACACACAATATAATATATTTTGTACCTATGTTGTTCATTTTTCTCGGCTGGCGTCGGAATCAATTCCCAGCTGTCCCTCGGGGGCAATACCTCATATCGGTGTCCTGAGAGCCGTGCCTCATGCCAATATACTTTGTAAGTAGACAGCACGCACACCAACAAACGGCTCATGTTGTTTGTTATACGCGATATAATCCACAAATAAACATGTTATTATGTTGCTGTATAATTTCCACGACGATTATAAGAATTTTCTGCGGCGCATGTTTCAAGGGTTAAGCTGCCAGTGGGTGAGAATAAGAATGAAGAACTAATGAGGCTTAATCCTCTAACAGCCCTAACTACTCTAACCTCTAACTCTAATAAGTGCATAATGATGTGGCTAGAAAGCGGGAATGACTAACGACGGCAGCCAGTGAAGAATAAACTCCAATGGCTCACGCAGCTTCCTGTACATCTATCATATTTCCATGCATGCATATTTCACAGCGGCCGCACAAAGAGGTGAGCAAAATAAAAGAGTGAACTAACAGAAATAATAAGAGTAATTCAGCATTCACGTCGGCTTTACCACCTCCGAAGAATTACCCTCATAAATCTTTCATTCGCGCGCCAGTTCAGCTACTCACTTATTAAAATAATCCTGAACTCTATACGCGACGGTTTACCGTCGTTATTTCGTAAATCCAGATATTACCCCAAAATCCGTATCCAATTTAAACAATACGTACATTGTAATCTCGATTACAAATGTAAATTATATTTGCGAGGGCCGTGTTACCGTGTAATAAGGCCGGGGAGCCTGAATGAATGTCAAGGGTGAACACACCACTGTTTATAATAAAACATCTGCGTTTATGGATGTGTAAATGATGACTGATAGACGAGACGGATCAAAGGCCAACGCTTGCCACATAGTGTGGAGTTCCGAAATGTTACGTAATTTGCATTCTCTAATGAAAATAACACGTTGATAAGGAAACGTGCGGAAGTTACATTTATCACAGCCGTAGGTCGGAGAAATATTGGTGAATTAATTTTCCCCGTTCATTTCTTTCTTCTATAAAACGTACCAGTACTATATCTACTTATTATGCATGCAGTATCCCATTGTAAGTTGCTATAAATTCTAATGATAGTTAATGTAATTACGACAATGAGTATGTTAACCGGAGGAATATCTTCCACTAGAGAGTAATAATTCTAGGACAGATTTGCATAATATTTCTAAACACTTAGTACAACATCTCTCGTCTATAAACCACGTTATTACTCCCAACATTGCACGTAAAGCGGGGTTATTTAGTAACGAGAATTAGCGAAAATTTTGTGGAGCATAAAGTGCAACATGCAAAAATGACAGCAAAAAGTTGAGTAATATACAAAGTCAGATGAAACTGAGCTGTAATATGAAAAGTATGTATAAGAGTTGCGGAGTGCGGTTTTGGGGAGGCGATGGCGAAAAAAGGGGGACTTTTATTTTATTAGGATATAGTAACGCTAGCGGTAAAACAGGCACGTCGGTGGTACTCGAGGCGTAACGCAATAACGTTTAGGGTTTATAGAAACCTACATAAGCGTAGACAGTTTATCTCCGTCACCTTTTTACCTTCCTCCCTCACAACTTGGTGGTTGAATGATATACGAGCTTTTCTCTGATGGCCTTTAATGTAATATCCTATTTGAGGACAGTTTAATTTACTTCGGTCTAGACAATAGCCGAAAGTTGACCTTCAATATTAGCAATGGGCTCGCCGCCAACCAAATCAAACCTTTTGGCTAACTGTGGGCGTTATGACATCTCTGCCTACACATTACCTTTAACAGATGTGACTCATGGTTTAAAGAAACTTGGAGAATTACTTATAAACTAACCTTAAATAGCCTCAAATTTTCTTAAAGCCATATTGTTGCCAATAATAATCATTGTAAAGCCATACTTTTGTTGGGATGTGATTGGTATAGGTTCTACAATGTGATGAAATTAAATGTTCTTTCAGTGGTACATAATGAATTTAATAATAAAGTTACAAAAAAAATACAAACATCCGAATTGAGAACCTCCTCCTTTTTTAGAAGTCGGTTAAAAACACTGTTTATAAACAATAACTAAAATAAAATTAGAATGATTATAAAATGACACGAATGACGCGAGCAATGGTTGGTAACCGACTGGTGTGACGTGTGTCGTCGTCGACTGTATTCGAATTTCGAACTTAGCAGACGTGCGACGTCATAGGTATTTAAGCTCATGTGTGCATGTGTGGGTTACTAACCACTACATGTCCTGGACCCTTTGATAATAGGTTAAAACTGCGACATGTTATCCATAAATACCGATGCTTCACAGGACAAAAGAATTGCAGTATTATAATAGCAAACAATACCAACGATAGTAAGCAATACAATCTGATCCGAGTCGACACTATTTGACCACCATGACCATAAGACCATAAGAGCACAAAAGTTGCCGAAAACCATCTGAAGGCAGCCATTAGTAGTGAATGGTGAAAACAATAGTGGGCCACTACGGGCCACACCGCCTTCCACGGTCGTGATTGGTAAATTGAACCTTGACTCCGCAACTAGGTCGAATACAACTTGTACTATCCATGACTATGAAGTAACTGTACAGTATACCCACTCTATAAAGCATGATACGGTAGATAAGGAATCTTCAAGAGGAGTCCTGACTGACTGACTCATCAACGCCCAGCCCAAACCCTTGGACCTAGAAAGCTAAAATTTTGCACAGAGGTTCTCTTTATAGTGTAGACAAGAAATAAGGAAGGAACTCCCGGTAGTCCGCTCCCGTGGGATATTTTCCGACATCCACGTGGACGAAGCCACTGGCAAAAGCTAGTGTTAACATAATTAGAATCTTATCTGTCTAACTTACGTTATTTCTCGGAGAATATTACTGCATTTTTCTTAAATCGTGGCAGTCTAAAGACTCCCAGGGCTTAATCTTGATCACGCTCTAAAACTACTCTTCATTCATTTATTCCTGAACCTCTGTAATTGCTGATGACACACAATCCAGCGTCAATTTATGTAAATAAGAGCTAGAGCTTCATTTCGCGCATCATAAAGAGTGAACCCTCTGCGTCCATTATATTCTGTGCCACAAGTAGAAGTGAGTCTTTTGTTTTTCTGGTGAAAAGCCACTGAGTCATCTCGGACCTTCACATTTAGTTAGAATTTGTGACGTATCTTAAATGCTTCCCACGCTTTCACTTTCTGCTGGTCCCCTTACGTTGTTCAATGATTAACGCACGTAATTTTTGTTTTAGGAATGCAGCGCATTTTACAATCCATTCTTCTTCGCTCTTATTACCTTTAGGGTAAATTCGACCAAACTTTTATTTATAGTATAAGTCTTAACCATCAAGAGGAGCTCGTGGCTAAGTAATAACAGCCGAACGGGTAGACCGTCACGTTAAGATTCGCTTGCCGGGGTTGGTCCGTGGATGGGTGACCATCTTTACATACCGAGATTCCTCCGTGCTTCGGCAATCACATTAAGCCGTTGGTCCCGGCTGTCATTCGTGGATCTTTGACGGTCGTTACGGGTCATCAGAAGCCCGAAAGTCTGACAACCAGTCTTACCAAGGGGTATCGTATTACCCAGTTACTGGGTTGTGGTCACATAGGCAATCGCTCCATGTAAAATACTGGTATTCAGCTGCATCCGGTTAGGCCGGAAGCCGACCCCAACACAGTTGGAAACAGGCTAGGCAGATTGATTATATAAGTCTTAACATTCGATTAAATTTTGAATTTTTGACAGTTTCTCTCCATACAAAAACTGTCAGTCATCAATTTTATTCCACATATAAAAGATATCCGACTTTGGTCAAATTAGTCCTTAGTGAAAAGAAAGGAAAGCAATAGACAAGAAAACAACGGAATAACATTTAGGTGAGAAAAAAATAAAGTGCCGTAGGGCAGATACCGACTTTTGATGACACAGACAATATATTTTATGCCAAACAAGGGGAACATGATTTACCACAAACGCAACATGATATGATAAAGTTCTTTGTGGGTTTAACCACAGGATTGATCAACACGTACAAAAGTTAAACACAACACGTCTTTCAAGTTTAATTAAACTTCACAGACTTCTTTTATATAAAAAAAAAAACATAAAATCTTAAGCACTCATCATATGCCAAGCCTTTTCCCAACTATGTTGGGGTCGGCTTCCAGTCTAACCGGATGCAGCTGAATACCAGTATTTTACATGGAGCGACTGCCTATCTGACCTCCACAACCCAGTTACTGGATAATACGCTAATTCCTTGGTAAGAATGGTTGTCAGATTTTCGAGCTTCTGACGACCCATAACGACTGTCGATGATCGACGAATGACAGCCGGGACCAACGGCTTAACGTGCTTTCCGAGACAAGGAAGGTTCTCGATATGTAAATATGGCCACCTATCCACTGACCAACAGCGCCAAGCGCAGCTTAACATGATCGATCGACTGTGCGGCTGTTATTACTTAGCCACGCTGTCTTAGTTGTCTTACATCAACGTTTATTCGCTATTGGAATCATGTCCGCGCTACACCACCCCTAAGCGGACCCGAACCCTTAATTTCTCGCGGCCCGCGTTCTGCCAACACGTTATACGAGTAAATAAAACAAGCAGCTAGCTACTGAAACGCTTCGTAACTACCTCAGTTTTTATTACCAGACTTATTATTGCTTCGCTTTGCGCTACTTCTGAAAGCTTTCGAATAAGCTTTTAAGGCGAGTAGTAATGCCAACTCCATCATTGAGAAAAAAATCATAAGTCTGGAGATATGGAACATTTTTAAATTTTCTATGCTCACATGAGGTAGTCAAATGAGGATTTTTTTGATACAAAACATTCTACCTCATCTGAATAAAAATGTGAGCTTAGGAAATTTCAAAACGTTCCTTATCTCCCATAGAAATATACTTATATTTATGATAGCTCCAGACTTATGATTTTTTCTCAATGGTGGCGCTAGATGCCATTAATAAAGATTTTTTTGTTTCCACTTATTTTGATGGTATTAAGTGGTCTTCATTTTCAGTTTAATCTATCTACTTTGATACATTTATCAACATAAAGATAATATTATTGAAAACCTTTTGAGAAATCCTAACTAATATTATAAATGCGAAAGTGAGTTTGTATGTGTTTGTTTGTAAGGCTTTCACGCTAAAATGGCTGAGCGGATTTGGATGAAATTTGGCACACGGATGGACCGTGCCCTGTTAAAGGAAATAGGCTACTTTTTATCGACATACCACGCGGGCGAAGCCGCGAGCGGAAGATAGTAAGTTAATAAAGTAAAATATCAGCTAATAACAACCTCAATTAAAATTAACGTGACTATAAAAAAGCTGCCCGGTTATTAATACAGTTATTAAAAACAAAACATACTTTTTCTGCGTTCTTCGAGCGATACCGCAAGTGGGTACCGCTCAATCATCATTTATACTCGTACCTTATGGAAAAATTGCATGCTCGTATGTGTGTCATTAAGCAATTTCTCCTTAAGGTATACCTTTCTCATGTAGGTATAACTTGTAAAGTACTAGCTGCGCCCCGCGGTTTTATCCGCATAAGTCTTGATCCCGTGGGAATATTTTGATAAAAGTATTCTATGTCCTACCCAGGTCATGGTCTAACTATAATGCCAAATTTCATCCAAATCCGTTAAGCCGTTTTAGCGTCAAAGCGTAACAAACAAACAAACGCACTTTCGCATTTATAATATTAGTTAGGATGCATGTAAGCTGGCATAGATAATTTCTGAATCCGAAACAGTGGTATTCCAAAAGGGTGTTGCAGATAAGTGCCGATGCAAACAGAAAGAAAACCCCTTTCGACTATTTAATTGTTAGATTCATTAAAATATTAAACGCTAGATGGAACAATCAGGAACATTAAACTCCACCCAATTCGTTTGAATGCCCCCCTTGGGAGCCCGTTAAGAGGTAACTTGTCAAATTCAACATGCCACCGGTTAAAATTTACGAAGATCTGGGCTCAAAATTTAACTTATTTTGACGGAAGAGATGGCGTGTCGACATATTGACGACCCTTTTGGTTATCCATTGAAAGGTATTTGGATAGGGTTTTTCTAAGCAGTTCAATAAAAACCCATACGATGTGGGTAACCCTTTTGAACGGCTTAAATTAAGCCGTTCAAAAAAAGGGTTAAGCTTCAACTCTCTTTAAAACGATAACAGCGTAACATTCCAACTCGCAGCAATGTAATATGATCTCTCGACGATGGGCATACGTTGCAAATTGCTAATATGGTTAGCCGTACAAAACCCTTATATTATATAGGTTATCTTAATAAAGGGGTAACCCTTTCACTGGGTTTCAAGTATAGAACCCATTCAAGGAGTTACACATGATAAATGACTCTCTTTAAAACGATAACAGCGTAATATTCCAACTTGGAGCAATGTAATATGATCTCTCGATGAATGGGCATACGTTGCAAATTGCTAATATGGTTACCCGTACAAAACCCATATATTATATAGGTTATCTTAATGAAGGGGTAACCCTTTCACTGGGTTTCAAGTATAGAACCCATTCAATGGGTTATCCATATTAAAGGAAATAATCCTTTTACTGGGTTTCAAGGCCCATTCAAGGAGTTACACATGATAAAGGTAACCTCATAAACGGCTTACCCCTTCGAAAGACTTAACTCTTAGCCGGGGTTGTACGGTCCCTGGTTATAAATGCTCTTTTTGTCATTAATTTGTAACATGTAAACCTAGTTACAATTTGCAAGACTACAAAGGGTTACAAGTAGCATGGCAAAATTTTATAGAATTGAGTATTGCGGTTATTATAATGGGCGTCTTTCTGCAACCCTCAGGGTGTAAGGGGCTGGGACTGGTTGATATGTCAAAGGAAACACGTCCTTTCAAATAAAAAAGCCGGAAGTGTCACACGGCGCACCTTGTCGGCGACATACATCAAGCTTTATCGATACCACTGAGAATGTTGTTGAAAATTGTACACCCTTGTTAAAGCAAATGTGCTTTAATAAATTCTATTCACGTTGATTTCTCATTACGCTCTTTGCAACTACGAAAACAGATTCTTTATAGGGTGAACTTTTCAAGTGGGCGGAATGGCTAAATCGGAAACTATGAGGCATAGCGAAAAGTACTCAAAAGAGTCTCGGGCTCGATTTTGATGAAAACTAAAACTGCATCATTGGATTTTTCAAAAATCAATATTTCTAGTCAGGAATCGTTGATTTTGAAAAAAAAAAAACTGTATTATTACACCATTCGATAGTGTCGCTAATAAGGATCGAATTCTGGGAAATAATTATACGGCTAACTAAAGGAAAGACCTCATTTTTAACCGACTTCAAAAAGGAGGAGGTTCTCAATTCGTCGCACCGTTTTTTTTTTATGTATGTTCCCCGATTACTCGAAGATGGCTGGACCGATTTGTTTTTTTTTTTGTTTTATTCCAGAGGGTATACATCAAAGTTGGTCCCATATAAAATTAATTAACTTTGCTTGGGTAGTTTTTGAGTTAGCTTCAATAATACGTATTTTTTCCCCACTTTTTAACCGACTTCAAAAAGGAGGAGGTTCTCAATTCGTCGGATCCTTTTTTATTTTTTTTATGTATGTTTCCCGATTACTCGAAGATGGCAGGACCGATTTGGATTTTTTTTGTTTCATTCGAGAGGGTATACATCACAGTTGGTCCCATATAAAATTGATTAACTTTGCTACGGTAGTTTTTGAGTTAGCTTCAATAATACGTATTTTTTCCCCACTTTTATATGGATGATGTTCTAGTTTGTTTTGCAGGTAGTGGTATTAGAATTTGTGTGGGGTAGGTACACAACTAAAAAGTGAAAAATAAAAATTTGTTAACAAAAAAATACAACCGACTTCCAAAAACAACACTACAAAGTGAAAAATAACTTTAATTTCTGAAGACGGTGGCAAAAAACGAAAATACATTTAACTAGACACCGACTTCCGAAATTAAAGTTATTTTTCACTTTGAAGTGTTGTTTTTGGAAGTCGGTTGTATTTTTTTGTAATTTTTTTTTGTTATATGGATGATGTTCTAGTTTGTTTTGCAAGTAGTGGTATTAGAATTTGTGTGGGGTAGGTACCACAACTAAAAAGTGAAAAATAAAAACTTTTTTACAAAAAAATACAACCGACTTCCACAAACAACACTACAAAGTGAAAAATAACTTTAATTTCGGAAGTCGGTGGCAAAAAACGAAAATACATTTAACCAGACACCAACTTCCGAAATTAAAGTTATTTTTCACTTTGTTTAACTGATTAATTGTTCAAAACGATGACCATTGTTTTCAATGCATAGCTGGTTTCGACGTATAAAGGATTGTACTGCATTCCGCATTACAATGTTTACAATATTCCTCAAAGATTTGAGTTTGGCCATTCACGCCCACTTGAAATATTCACCCTGTATATCCAACGTATGATTGAGATATTTTTCTTGCAATCAAGATATTCCAAGAGCTTATTCAATTACAATCACATTACATTATACCATCGCGAAACTTTGCGGCGAACAACTTTTCGACCTTATTACTAACACAATAAGGTTGAAAAGTGGTTCACCGGAAAGTTTCGCGATGGTACATCACATAAACGCACAACCTGAGGCAAACGATCTACATAGGTACTTATATGTATATAACGACTTTTTTATAACCCGTAGCTGACCTACCTGTTATTTATCAGTCCGTCAGGTTTCCAAGCTCGTTTTCAGTCCTCTTTCACGATAATGCGATCATAACCCAATATTTAGAAGTCTTTCAGCGTTATTTTCGCCGAGATACGAAAGCTTTTCAACTTTAATAAATTACGACTTCAAAATGTTCATGAAGTCTACTGCAATAATTATGAGAACTTAAGGTTATTATTGAATTACCGTTTGGAACGTTGTATCCTTCTTAGGAAGGATTAGTCTTGGAATAGACGTAACGTAGACGTAGACGTTCTACGTTGTGTCGCGTTTGTCTCTTAGCCGACGTTCGCAAGGACGACGTAAAAATATCGCGGCGGATTTTATCGCGCACTGGATTTTCAACTCTCGTTGTTGAGCCGAGCTTCGACAATCCAACCTAACAACAACAGAGTGCAATCTAGCGCGTCGAAAAAACACACTGTTGGATTTTCAACACTCGGCGCAAAACAGAGTGTTGAATATTCAGTGCGCGAAACAAAATCGCCGCGATATTTTACGTCTGTGCGAACGTCGACTTAATCTCATTCATGTTTCTCTTATATCACGTCACGTGATGTCAGTTGTAAGATTCGTTCGACCAGGCATGATAAATTGGAGCTTGTTTAACACCTGATTAAAGTCTCAGATTTACTCATAATCTTTTTAGAGTTCCGTACCCAAAGGGTATAACGGGACCCTTTTACTAAGACTCCGCTGTCCGTCCATCTGTCTGTCCGTCTGTCACCAGGCTGTATCTCATGAGCCGTGATAGTTAGACAATTGAAATTTTCACAGATGATGTATTTCTGTTGCCGCTATAACAACAAATACAATAAAAACAGAATAAAATAAATATTTAAGGGAGCTCCCATACAACAAACGTGATTTTTTTTGCTCGTTTTTGTTCGAAATTGATAACGGCAACAGGTAAACGCTTGAAATATTCACAGAATATTTAGTTATTCACTTTAAAAATAAATAATTAAATTAAAATAAAACAAATATTTAAGGGGGCTCCCATACAACAAACGTGATCTTATTGCGTACGGAACTCTTCGTGCGCGAGTCCGACTCGCACTTAGCCGGTTTTTTTTATTGCTGTATGGGCCTGCTCTTGACCTCGATCACGCCTGATACAAAACGATGGATGAGGTCTATGATGGAACTAGCGTGCCCTGAATGTGCCTGTTCACTCTTGATTTGAAAGCAGACGGGTCATCAGAGTTATAAAAATATGTGGAAGGGAACACAGACGCTGGCAGAGAGTTCCAACACTTTGGTAGTGCGCATAGTGGAGGTGAAGCGCTGAGTATGACTAGTCGGGATATACACCAAGTGCGGATGGATTTGTCCTTTTAGCAAAACAGAACACGTATACGAACACTTCCGAAGCGTCGACGTCGCAAATGAGCGTTCCATCGTGAAGCGACCGCTCATACATGACTACATTTCCATAAGCTGAGGAGACTGCTGTGCAGTTCACAGCAGGATATTAGGGCCACAATAATGAAGTGACAAGTCAATTTGCGAGCTTGCGTCGTCGGGGCGTACCGACCACGGTTGTCAACGCTGACCGATGCCCATCATTTATCATGGCCGCACATCAAATTGTCTTCGGAATGTAATGGACACAGAACATGCTGTGACGAGATAAGTCGTTAACGGAATTAAACCAATGCACGTCCAATCGCACGCTCTTGTTGCTGTTGCCCGCAATGTCAATATAATCACGGTTAAGAGGATATGTCGAAGCATGGTTTAGCTCTGTGTGTAAGTGAAAAGGCGTTATAGCTGACTAGTTTGACGCGCGTGATAATTAAAAGACTCTCACGCGCACGCGCTTCGTTTAAATGTAGACTTATGCCAAAATGCTATACTTAAATCAATTTTTAGCTTAGCAAGTTCTTAACATTTTTAAGTACCTTCGATTTAAAGCAAATTTTACTGCACATTATGGAACTGTTTACGTATAATCGTATAGAACCGAAAATAGACGGTGCTACTCATGTTTCGGTTTTAGTACAGCAGCAGACAATATAGTCAAATAACACATAATTATGGAAAATTTAAATGATTTAACCGTATAGATTTGATTTTATAGGAATTTTAAAAACACAAATTGTCGATGTATCCCCTTAAATAATGGCTCCGGCAAATTACCCTTTACGTGGAATACTCTACCTCCCGGTATGAGAACAGCTTTATTTTGCTTCGTAGAAACTTTAGTTCCATTTCCTCGATATAGGTATTTATTTTCAGCCATACAACTATCTCAAATTCCTATCTTGTAAAATCTGAGCCAGCATTTTTATTCTCTTTGATTACGATCCATATAAAATCCGAAGTTCTGCACGCCAATTTGATTTAAGATTTTATACGGCGTATTCAATGTAAATCTAGTCGACCTCAATAATCTGTAGAATATTCTTAGAATAAGAAAACCAAGCGAAACCCGCCTGCAACTCAATAACTCAGTGGGAAGTTAAGCAATAGTTAACTCAGCGGTTCAGTACGTCGCCGTTCGTAAGTTATGAGACGCATCATGCATCAGTGAAATGTGTTTTCTTACACCGAACAGACTTCTGCGTGCTACACGACTACAGGAGCATGTTTCGACACTATTTGTCGATATCAAGGCGCGGTTAACAAAAACTGCTGGATGACATTATTATACGTCACTAGGTACAAATAAGGCTTGTCGCGTGACAGTGTTCAAGCCAATATACCATCGGTTTACGTGATAAGGCGGCCGGCCGAGTTAGTTACGGTTTGACTGTAGTGTTACAATGGGAATTATGTTTTAATGACTGCTCATTGTTCTTCGAGCATTAATTGTTTACACACGTATTGCATGCAGAAAGCACGGGTGACGTCATCGATCATATTACTCAACCTGAATATAAGAGTTTTTTAAATTAAAATACCCATGCCGACTTGCGTCGCTTTCGTGGCAATAAAGTGATCATTCAACTAGTTATTTAAAGCGAGTATCGTAAAATACAAAATCTATTTCTATTTCTAAGCTCTAAATTATACTGTAAAGACGTGTGTTTGTTATTACGCGCTAATTACTGCATGAACTAGGTTTTTTCTTAGACATTGGAAATATTGGAATACTACAGACGCTGCAGAGGCGGGTTGAGTAAATAATAGAATTAGGATATTAGATAATTGTTTGGAACTTTCCCAGAGGAAATAATGAAAGGCGTTGATGACAAACAAGTGCTTTGTTTCAGTCAGTCAGGGCGGCGCGAGATGTCGCGTCTGCGGGCGACAACGAACGCGTCGCGTCTCGCGTCACACGACACGAATGTTTGTCACGCCGCACGCGACACGGGCGTCGCCGTCGCTCGCGATTTTTGAATCATTTATCAACGGCTTGTTTACTCTGCTTTACGCTACTGCGACCGGTTTCGACGGCCGCGCCAAACTGGGTCATTCTTCATTACGGTCACAAACGCGCAAGTCAATTCATTGATTTCTACAATCGCTTAGACATTTTTACGTTTAATTTCTCTAGCGTGACAGCACACTATTCCATTACGATATTGACAAGGGTCAATAAAGATCGAATATTAGAGACAACAATCACACAAAAAGCGGCCAAGTGCGAGTCGGACTCGCCCACGAAGGGTTCCGTAGCAGCAAGTACCATAATATAAAAGTTCTTGTAGTTCGTTTGTATGAATGAAAAGTTAAATTGCGGTTTACGATTTATGACGTATTAAAAAAACTACTTACTAGATCTCGTTCAAACCAAATTTTCGGTGGAAGTTTACATGGTAGTGTACATCATATATTTTTTTTAGTTTTATCATTCTCTTATTTTAGAAGTTACAGGGCGGGGGGGACAAATTTTACAACTTTGGAGGTGTCTCTCGCGCAAACTATTCAGTTTAGAAAAAAAATATATTACAAACCTCAAAATCATTTTTGAAGACCTATTCATAGATACCCCACACGTATGGGTTTGATGAAAAAAAATTTTTGAGCTTCAGTTCTAAGTATGGGGGAACCCCCAAAATTTATTGTTTTTTTTTCTATTTTTGTGTGAAAATCCTTACCAAGTTTCAACAGTATAGTTCTTATAGTTTCGGAAACAAGTGGTTGTGACATACGGACGGACAGACAGACAGACAGACATGACGAATCCATAAGGGTTCCGTTTTTTGTCATTTGGCTACGGAACCCTAAAATTACATTAAGTTGGTAACTAATCACGTTGCATGAGAGCGCGTTTTTTAAACAGGCACAGTTAAAGAGTCAGTCGCAATGGAGAGTGACTTTCACAATGCAGTCGTCGCATGCATGTAAGGCAGTAAATGCCTATAATGTGCAGTTGCAGAATGGGGCTTCTCGCATAAATATAACACGTATGTAGGAGCGTTCGCAAGTAATCTTGCTACATATTTATCTCTCAACTTTCCCGCAATCTGTTTGACGTACTTATGTGTTTTGCATGTATAATTTATAGGACATCAAAGGTCTGGAATAAGGTTAGATACATTGTTCTAACCGGTTTAATTAAGAGCTACCGACTCCACCGAGCAGAGTATCCGTCTGATCGTAAAACGCGACGATAGTTGGCTCGGCTTTATGCGATGTCTTACAATTATTTCCTTCTGGAGGAATATCGTTATTACGAGTATATATTACTTCTTTTTATGGGGGTGACGTTTTATAGCGGTTCATTCTTTCGGATAAATCCCGAACTTTTGAATAAAATTACTTACGGAGTGTGTAATGATATTGGTTACCCTGTTTTGGGAGACCAGCTTTGTCAGCATGTAAATAAAATGTTTATTTCTTAAACTATTTCTACGTTTATTTCCTTGTTTACATAATACCACAATAATGAAGCACGCTAAATTACTACCCATGTTTGATTTGATATCATTAAATCTAATTTCACACCAATTTGCACACAAAAACTCCAACAATACTTTATATATAGGAGTCGATAAAGCGAAGCGAACATGAACTTAAAACAAAACCGCCAAGTTACGCATGCCTGCATCTCCGTCAGCAAAGCGTTAAACATCATGCTGTATAAACTTCTTGACAGCGTTAAAAGCTCAATAGACCACAAAGCACAGTTAGCTCATAGAGGGCGTGTGAATGCATCTGCAAATCTTTCGTCTAGTGCCGTGTCGGGCGACGCGTCACGCTGTCACGGCAGCGCTCTGACGTCAGCGTGACAGTGACTGGCCGGCCGTGATCCCGCGTCCGAAACCCGTGGACACCACTGAATCATTTATTACCAGCCAGCCGACTACGGAAACCGTCGATCACAAACAAAGCATTATAATATTTATAACACCCCACCATTTTGTACCGTACCGTGCAATCTTACAATTTTCTCGCCTCACCACCTCACCTCACTAATAGAAATTATGAAATTAATTTCATAATGGTTGGTAACTTTCACAATTTATTTAATGGACGCATCAAGGATGTTGTGTCACGCTTGATTAAAAACTCACGTAGGTAAACAATTCTAAAGTAAGTTGTATTCTTTGTGAAATATTTTGTAAGGGAAATCATTTTTGAAAGATGTTATCTGTTGCATCATATTATCTTTGTTCATGATTATACTAGACTGACTGACTTGACTGATTTTATTAGATTATACTGTTCATAGAGAAATATACTGTCAAAAGAGCTCGTGGCTAAGTATTAACAGCCGCTGGGGTCGATCCATCAGGTTAAGCTACGCTTGCCGGGGTTGGACAGTGGATGGGTGACCATCTTTACATACCGAGACTCCTCCGTGCCTCGGAAAGCACGTTAAGCCGTTGGTCCCGGCTGTATTACAAAGTTACTGGGTTGTGAAAGTCAGATAGGCAGTCGCTCCATGTAAAATACTGGTATTCAGCTGCATCCGGTTAGACTGGAAGCCGACCCCAACATAGTTTGGAAAAGGCTAGGCAGAGACTGTTCATAGAGAAATGACGACTCAAAAAGTCTATCGTCCATGTATGAACGTGGGGCAGGTATACAAATTGGTCCAAATTAACTGTTTCGCAAACATTATCCGTTTCACCGGGAAAAAAAAATATCGGATAACCACTCAGGTTCACCTGAAAAATGGTAGATTTTGTAAAGTAGGGAGAAACGGCGCAACCGCGTATCAAATAACTTTATCCTCTTTTGTTATGGTAATGTCCACCCCCGAAATTATCCCAACTGGGTATAATCTTGAGAGGAATAAAAACTTTTAGCTGCGTTTCTAAGGAGTTTGTTTTCCTTATTGTTTGGTAAGTTGACCGACTCTGATTGAAACAATATTGCGATTAATGTAAATAAGATTTCAATTTCGTAGTTACAGAATGTTAATTTAGCGGATATTACACAATATTTGGCGAGGTAAACATTATTGTTGTACATATTTGAAATCAAAGTGGAAGTGGGCGTGCAATGTTCTACATACTGTAAATGTTTTGATACGGTTTTGTTACTCCCAGTTACCAACGGGTGTATCGCTTGCGCTTTCTCCTTTGAAGATAGATGTAATATGTACTAGTGTATGTTTTCTTCGTCCTAAATCTATGGATGAATATAGGCATGAGGAACAGAGTACATGTAAAGTTCACTCATCTTCCATTGAAAAGGGAGGATCCTCCGACCAGACGGGTGTTATGTCTGATGGGCTACTGCCCGACGATTGATGTCGGGATGTTCTACACACGCTGCTTTGTTATTGGCTAGGGAACTGCCACGATAATATTGTACTCATAATTAAGAACAACTTTTACTATGGCAGTTATGGGAACAAACCTGAAATCGCGAAAAAAAAAAAGCTGTTCTCTACATTTTGACGAGTTATGCGAACATACGTGTAGGGAACAATATTTTTTTTTTTCACGATTTCAGGTTTGGTTCCATAGTAAAACTTGTTCATAATGATGAGTACATAACACTACCGTGGCCCTAGCCAATAAAAAAGCAGAGTGTATATGCCAGTCGCGCGGTAAACTCTGCTTGCGCGATGCAGAATTTTGCGTGACGTCAGTGTGATGCGTAGTTCACATGCGGCGATGTAGATGCCGCCACACATTCTAAATCTACTACCATCATCATCATCATCATCATCTATCATCTATCTGCTCAGTCTAAAGTTATTAACTGTAATTGCTCAATCTCCTCGAGTTCACAACCACGATAATCCCATTATGCACGAAATAGAAATAGGCACACAATATTTTAATTCTACAGAAACGTCACCGGATCGGGGCCAAGACGAAATCTATACGAAATTAAATGGAATTTCCACGCCAATGATTTACAGAGATCTGAAGCCTTTTCCGGAGGCACGGCAACGAGCTATGATCAAACGGTATAGTCTGCGTCACGATTCACGAATACTCCAATGATTTGGTCAAGAGAATGTTGATGGAATAGTTCTTTGACTAAAGTACGTTCAAAATTGTATGTCAAAGGTTTTAGGGTACAATCATAATTTATCGATGAGAGACGTCAATGTCGAAAAGTCGATACCAAATTAATATTATATTATGTTGTTAGCAAAAGGATGAACTTATGGTAGTCATAGATAGACTTCAATCTCAAGTGCGTTGACACTTGACAGTGACAATTTCAACACTAGGATTGTAATTCAATCTGTCTAGACTTTTCCCAACTATGTTGGGGTCGGCTTCCGGTCTAACCGGATGCAGCTGAATGTATTTTACATGGGGCGACTGCCTATCTGACCTCCACAACCCAGTTACTGGGTAACACGACCTTGGTAGATTGGTTGTCAGACTTTCGGGCTTCTGACGACCCGTACCGACTGTCAAGGATCCAAGAATGACAGCCGGGATCAACGGCACGGAGGGGTCTCGTTATGTTAAGATGGCCCCCCATGTGATCCACGGACTGACCGCGACAAGCTTAGCTTAACCTGATCGATGGACCCGTGCGGCTGGTATTACTTAGCCACGAGCCCCTAAATAGGACTAACTATAAATCTAAAAAAAAATTACATTAGCCCGACCTGAGAATCAAACTTAAAGGAAGTCCGAGATCTTGATTCATGCTCATCAGCCGATTAAAAGAGCCTCCAGCACTTTAGCAATTTTTTCAAACTAGGTAAGTAATGTTAAATCTTTCAAAGATATTAAGTAATAACGAGCTGGAAGCACTTGAATCTCAAACTACCTTCTCCAAGAACTTTCGGAAGTGGACTAAGCTACGTATGAAGTCCTAGTTAATTTCTTCAAAGTTACTTTCACTAGAATTCATTGCAAGCATTTGTTTTATAAAGTTCATGCTGAAAATATTAGCATATTTTCTTCTTATTCTTTGTATACTCAGAACTGCTCTCAAATCGGTGAAGGAAAACCAATGTACCAACCACAGAGATAGAATATAGTCTGAAATAGCACATAGGCTACTTTTTTTATCCCAGACCCCAGTAGTACTTCACCGTGGGATAATTTCCGACATCTACGCGGGCGAAGCCGCTGGCAAGAGCTAGTTATTAAAATAAATCATCCACATAGATTCCTTATAATTCAAAAAGGACACACATCAAAAATTACCAATTTTTCCCAACGGAATACGTACATCAAAAATACTGTTTGCACATCAAAATTTGCATGTCTAAATAAATTAAACTTAACGGCAGGGTTTAAATGAAATTGACCAAACCGAACCTCGGGATGCGCAATTTATAATTTGTACAATTTTGATATTCAATTAGTTAATTAGTAGTGCAATCATTGATTTGGTGTAAATGTAGATTATTAGATGTAAAGTATTTGATGTAAAAATATTTTTCTGGTGTGCGATTAAAATTTCCCATTTAAAAAAAGTAAAAGTATGTCTAATAAAATTAGAAATTCATGACGTTCCTATCAATTAAAGCTGTGGCTTTAATTGATAGGAACGTCATGAATTTCTAATTTTACTATACCTTCAATTTAAAAAACAAATATTTAACTTTTTCTTTAGTTTCTTAAACTAACTTAGATCCCTACAACTTTATTTTAGCCTATTATATCACGTTCAAAGCAACCTATTTCAAAGTAACCAATGATATCAAACAAGCGCTCAATCAGTATGCGTTCGGGACTCTACTCCTATCAACACAGGAGACAGCCCGTAACCAAATTACGACTGGACTTAATCAGAATCCTTTACGTACATACATAGGTAATATCCCGATTCTCATCTCCTACGGGATAACAGTCAACACAGTTGAAATGGTAACTACCGAAGGACTATGAAACCAGGTTTACTAAACATGGAGCTTAGGAGTTGATAACAATGTAGTGGCAGGTTGCCAGCCTCTGGTCCATCTATAAAGGAATACAGAACGTATACAACTATGACCCGGATTGACTTTCTGACTTGTGCGAGATGGTAATGCAGTGGATATTTTTGCTTTATCCATTTCAGCTGCTCTGTATTGACGAGTCAACAACTCACATCAGGCAAACTGTAAATTTACAAATCGCTTGCAGCGGGCGATTTTAACAGGGAGGCCAAAATTCAGCAGTGTACAACGACAGGTAGATTCATAATCAATTGATGTATGCACTGCACGGTAACAGTATAAAAGTACGCAATGTAACATGGTGCATCACGTGTTACCTGCATTGCAATTAAGCTATCCAGACTCACAAATTGTATTGCAATACAGTATTAATTACATTGCATGTTACACAAGTGCCTTATAAAGAGTACTCACATGGTGCAGGACTTGGTGGTTCGGCACAGATCCCAATGGATTTGCTGGGATCATCGATGAACCACTGCGCGAGGTGGTAGTCACCGAGCTTGGTCTGGATCTGCTGGCTCACGCGATCCTGTCTGCCTGTCACCTGTCAGAGAAAAAAAACCTATTAATTCTAGAGTCTTCAATAAACTCATCAATAAGTATGTGGGTCAAAAGAACTTCGCTTCCAATGTGTGTCAAGTTCATTAAGTGGGTGTCGTTAGAAACGATTAAGATATTACAGTACAAGGCAGCGTCGTCCTTTTGTAAATCAACAGCATCCTTTTTTATTTCAAGGACATTAAAATAAATCTCCATAATTATCGAGTTAGAAAGCTAATAAACTAAAGATCTATTTGGTCTGTGAAGAAAGTTGAAGATGAAAACGAGAATATTATAGAGCATAAAATTAATAACACCAAGAAGTGTAAGTTAATAAGTGTAGATGGTAGTATTTCTGACTGCGATTCGTATATTTTAGTACCAAGGAACGATAAGATAGCATATCAACAAACAAGGCCAATAAAACAGTTGACAAAGCTCGACAGTTTGCTTTAAATGTTTAAACCTATTCCCTCACATTTACTAGCACGCCAAAATTTTGACCTCGTTCTCTATAACCTAGTTTCCCAGCCTTGAAAATGTCCAGGCATCTGTCTCTACAGTGCCAGGTTTGTATAGTAACATGAAGCCTTAATTGAATTGACTTTAACTTGTTTGCAAATGTGGATCAAATATGTGCATTTATTAAAACCTTAACATTAGCAATATAAAATATTATAGTCGCTTCATCAATTTCAACTTTTAAATTCTGTTTTGTCTTAAAAAGTAAACATCCTTTGGTATCCAGAAAAAAAACATTTTAATTGTTATTAATTACAATGAAATGAAATCTATTAAACTATCAATGATGCCATCATCATCATCACAAATAACATTTAAATGTTTATGACAAAAAATTAAAATCTCGTCTGTTGTATAGTGATAAGGTTGTCTGTTTAAATCATATGATACATCGTTTAAAACGTATGTTTATGTTATACTCAACTCGATCTGTCATTTTGTAGCCTAGCTGATTTAATATTTAGCGTTGGCAATGGATTCCATATTATTTCACTGATATCAGAATGATTAGTTACTTATTTAAATAGTTGTTTATATTATTCTTCCCAAAAACTCAACATCATTGTAAATAATGATCTTAGGTTTTGTTTTGAGATCTTTGATTTCTTCAAGGGTTTAGCGGTTACTGCTGTTAAACTTTTTGCAAACACTTAAGAATCATAAGAGTCGGTTTAAGAAAAGCTTGACGCTGTATTAACTCGAGCTCTGACACGTGCCCTTTGTATTGAATGCTCATACTTCAAGTGCGGGCAAAAGTCAAAAAGAAGCAAAAGCACTGCATTGTACATAAAAAGAACTGGTAAGCTTATAAATGGTAATACAATCGTAAATAGCGTATGTACGAGTATCATCGCGAGGCCGCGACCGTGTGGCCGGCATGTGTCGTCTCGGCCTAAATAAACCGGCTCACTGTCGACCAACGTGATTTACAGCGCACTCTTATTGGGGGGATACATGCAAATAATACCACTATTTTTGCAATAATCTCCCGTTATTGAGCGTTTCGGCAGATCAGGCTTTTATGGTTTTAATAGAGGGTTCAGCCCCTACCCGCTAAGTGCTTTCAAGACCGATGGCGTGACACGTGATGAATTTCAAAACTGCTATTATGCAGAAACTGATGGCAAATTGTTGGTCCATAATTTCTCCTGTCTCATATATTTTCAAATATTTTTGGATATAAAATTTTTTGGTAGGAATGGAATTCACTGAATGCGGCTCGATAAATAAAGCCTGAAAATATATCAAACAAATTTCGATGCGATGATTTATTGATTGAAAATCGGAGCGGCAAATTGATAACGCCAGTTTTGTTACTATAACAAGAATATTATTAATTAAATTGCTCCGCGAAATGGGCCCGCCGGAACCGCTCGCAATGATTGTTTAAGCTTTATTTAATAATCGGACTCTGTTGATTTAAATATTATTGCGAGTTTTGGAAAGGGGAATTTTGATTAGATGCAATAATCAAAAGAGGGCGAATATTTGGGACAAGGTCGGAAGATAGCAATTTCAAGACTGAAAGTTGTAGACTTTCTTCAACGCTACGCTAAAAGACGAAAATGCAATTACTACTTGTTTACTAACTATAAATATTTATAAAAAGAACAATATCTCGCAATAAGTGTATCCAGAAATTGTAAGAGTTTACAGATTCAGAGAGAGTGCGTGTGTGACCAGATGTATGAACGTACACGAGGCAAAGGGAATATGTAGGTAAGGATCGTACCAGGTGGCGTTCTGTAGTTTCTGTCTACACCCATGGGAAGAAGGCGCGAGTTTGTGTGTATGTGTGTGTATCAACAGATTCAACAGCTTCCGGGAAGCTCTACCACAACTGACCACACAAATTGTTCGATCTTCACCAATGAGTTCACATCAAAATAATCTGAGCATCTGATTCAATTTCAGAGCACACTGGTATAAAAAAAAAACAAATCCACATAGTTTTTAACACAATGGGAACAGAGTTCGAAATGGAATAAAGTAAACGTATTCGAGTTTGCCGTTGAATGTGCAGAGATTTGATTGAAACGGCAAATCATTTACGGGGCCTGTTTCACTGGGGTATTTTCCGCACGGCTATTTACTAAAGTACCTTTTACGTCCCTTTTATTTATGTATTGTATTCACATAATCCTACAATGTACCGTCGAAGACTAATCTTTATTTTAGCTGTACGTTTCCACGTTTCACTCGTGAAGTCTTTCCAAGGAATGATTCGATTTCGGATCTAATATAATCTCCGTTAAAGGTCTTTGGAATTCAGTAAGCGTATGTTACGCTTTCTTCCTAAAGTGACCTTTTCGAGTAAGAATTCTAACGTTAACCCTCAAGGATCAGGGCTCAGGGTATCAATAAAATGCTTCATATTGTTGATAACATCGATGGTCTTGATATGATCGTTAACTACAACGGTGTGTCTGTTATTAACAGACATAAAAACATCGTCAGGTTCCTCCATTATATACTTGTACATAAAATTGATACAATAAGTTGGATGTGTTAGGCATTAGACAAACATTGACGAAGTATTAATTGAATATTTTTTATGCTTACAAAATTCAAGTAAACATGGGATGTGTTCTCAAACGTAGAAGTCATCATTTTCCAAACACGTTCGGTACCGATATCACGAACTCCAAATATATACAAATGGCTAATACGACTGTGTTTAAATTTATAAAACTGTTTACTCTCTCGTTTCGTACGATGTTCACAGATGAAGTGAGATGTAGGTCAATAGGCGCATAAAAACAATCATTCTGACAACTACGGAAATACACAGTATGTGTTGCGACTGTAAATGTAAAGTAAGAATAGATCTCTATGGAAATAATAGAAGCGTAATTTTAGGTTCGCTACATTCTTGCCGATATCGCTTCTAATTTGGAGCTCTGCGCTTTATTTAGACCATTTTAAGTAACAATTCCGTGCAAAGGAGCTGAAAGTTGTATATGTCGTTAAGATATAAGCAGCTATCTTCCGACGCCAAATCTAAATTGCTCGAAGCAACAAGTCAATCCGTCTCGCACGCTCCTTCCGATAGCACATCATCGCACGGAATTAACAATCTAGAACACCTCGCACCTCGTCATATAAATCTTCCCATTAAGGTGAACAAGTGAATTTCACCACGTGTTATTCGTATCTGTGACTATCATAAATCCCGTACGTGCGGTGGTACGGGTGGTATTGCGGAGTCAACGCCCCGCGACTGCTGTGGGGCGTCCGGCGCCGCCCGCGCCCGCCCGGACGAAAGGACGTACTTCAGGGGCCGGTTACGTCAAGTAACCACGAGTGAGCCATGTCTCTGAATAAATTTGGTCTTCTTTAATTTTGGGTCATCCTCACCTAAAATACGGTGAGTGTTATGGAAATGGGGACGCATTTTGAAAAGATATGTTTGGAAGATGAATTGGTATCCAATATTATAGATTTTCGACTACACACAACAACACAAGGTCACAAAAAAAGTAGGAAATAGAATTATCGCTTATCGGAACATTTATGTCCTTTGTCAATCTAAAACGACAAATAATTGCGAAATAACTTGATATCTTTGGAAATTTCGCCCTTGACATGATATAAATTAGTGTGTCAATTAAATTGTCGATGGTGCCGATTCTCTTGTCACAAATGCCTCTAAACTAGACTAAAAATCACTAAAATTTAGTTGATTCCTGTCAAACGACGATTTCCGATTCTAAAATTGACTAAAGTGACACAACTTAACTATATTTTAGTTTGACAGCACTAAGATTGCACTGAGTTATTAATTTAGTGAAAATGGCAATTTTGCTATTCTGAATTTGACGTTTTTTCAACAAAAATTTTGATTGGCAAACTAAATTAGACTATTTTTAATTGCGATTAAAAAGGCGTGGAGTAAAATTAGTTCTCATTTCACACCAACACCTCCAAGTGCAAAAACAGTAAGTGTATTTATTTTTTCTTTTGCTTATATCTCGAAAACGGTGTCTCCTATCGCAAAAATAATGAAAATTTAGCCCCCCTTTATAGGAACCATAAACTACTAAACCTCAACATGTAGGTACCAAAAAAAATTTTTTTTCATAAAAAACACGTTAAAGCTGCCCCCTCCCTGCGCCCCTCCAGCTCTAAAAAATATCTGACCCGGTAATGGCGGCGATGTCGGTGAACAAAATATGACAAGCCTTCTCACTTTTCATAGTGATTTCGTTAGTTCCAATTAAAGCCATCGGGTTATATACTACGGGCACTATACCTACCACACGGAGTCACGATTGTCAAACTCGATTTTAGTTGTGTCAAAATTGTTTTTAAATTTAGAGGTTTTTTTGCAGAATAGCTCTAAGATTCTCATAGTCAAAAGCAAGGAATTTTAGTGATAATTTAGTTAGTTTAGTTCGGTGTATAAGAGAATCGGCACCAATACCGAGAACGCAACTCAACCAGATTGGCATCATTAGATATATTAATATCGTTAAGGATAGCGGCAATAATTATGCAGTTTGCATTCTCGGATGTTTCCTGTACCTTGAAATTACCGAAGAAACAACGATCGTTTCCTCGAGGAAGGATGACGCTCGCACATATCTTCAATTTGGCATCCACACTAAGGAAAATACCAGCACGTCGTCAATTTAATAGGAAGACATTTTTTCTTTTTATTGCTATCTTGCATATTATTTGATTTGCAATTTTGCACCAAGAGAATATGAATGTGAATTCCTTTGATAAGCGATTAATAGTCGGAGCATCACAACTGAACAAGCAACATTATCAGAAAATAATACAAACAACTAAGTAGTCGGACAAATAACAAAATTTATTAAATTACAAATCAGTAAAACAGAACTTCGTAAGTATTTCTAAGAAGTAAAAGAGGAATCATTACAGGTAACAACAATAGTAAATACTCAGAGATTTTACGACACAATAAAGAAAAATATTCGGGGAGTCAACGGCCTAGAGTTCACAAGAAGGGTGCAAAATAAGTACAAAAAGGACGCGCTCAGAGGGGTCGGCGTTTTATTACTTACATTAGTACAAGACGGGGTAGGCATAGGCAATAGCCGACATACAAATATGTACCACCTGGCATGACAGGATCTCAGTGAATAACGTCCCAAGCGGTGTTACTATGACAAGTCATCGACCCAAATCGAGTCAACGACATTATCTGGTAGACGCGCTTAATTTATCTATAACTGTAAGATGATAGGCCTCCCCAACTACGAACAATTCTTCTGAACTTGGAACGAGTTTCCATATCGTTCCCACGATACGCTGCGAGGATCAAGCGATAATCTGTTTACCAGATTTATGGATATTCAAGCGTTTGTTAACAAATAAATGTTGGTTTTACTTCGTGGTTTAGTGGAAATGAGTGTATTCGTATGATTAAAAAGGCATATTTTCATTAGATATTTGTGGGGTGGGATGGGGCGCGCGCCGGAGATGGGCGGCGGGTTGTAATGAGGCCGTCTAGACGCTCCGCAATACTACATTGTATTTGTACCAAGCTCCTATTGTACCCCACAACATTGTACACTGCCACTTAACTTATAGTCTGTATTAATGAATAATGAGAGAACGAATTAAGTTCGGTCACAGGTGTAATTCTGGCATTCTTCGTAGAGTTGGTTAATATAATTTCAATAGAGGGATTATTTATTCATAGTCGAGATGTGTCCGAGCGGTCGTCGACTTGTCCTTATTGAACTGTGGGTCTGCGGCTCGCCGATGATTAACTACGTTTACATTGTCAACCGAACGTTATTGAAACGAAACCTGCTAGTTTAATGATTTATTGTGTTTGCTCGTGTTTTACTTATTATTTTTAACGTTACAACTTATTTTGACTTTTCGTTTTCTGCCAATAAGAAGACTGCAAGATTCCACTTATGAAATACATAAGTTACTTCTAAATAATTTGAATCTGTGCGAAATTCAACAAATTCATAATTTCATTTTTTTTTCTGTTGTATCTTGATCAAAATATGATTTGCGACAGTAAAAAATATGTATTTACGTAATTATAACCATAAGAACACGGACTAGAAAAAAAAGAAGGACTCCGCGCCACGCATATCGAAAGTGAAGCACAGTAAGTATGCCGGGACCGTTTGTACAAACACGCCTCACGCACACATTTACATCATAGTATGCCGCCGACCGGCCGCTATTACGTATCTTTGTCAAATAACGCACACATAGATCGGTACGGTGCTTCACTTTCGATACGCGTAGCGCTGTCCTTTTTTTACTAGTCCGTGCATAAGAAGCATCAATACATCTCTCTAATTTAGATTTGCTCTAATTTGTCATGATTTCCGAAATCAAACTTCCAAGAGAGATATATTGATGATTCCTATGGTTATAATGATGTAAATACATATTTCATATTGTTGCGAATCATATTTTGATCAAGATGCAACCTGACACTGACCTGCAAATTGCAAAAAACCCAAAAATTATTGAATTTCGCAGGCTACCACTGCGCAATCACCTTAATACTGCTTCTCATTGCGGAAGATTGGATCCTAATTCTGAATCTGATCCGTTAACTCATTCATACGGAAAGAGCTTTAAAATGTGAGACATATTCAAATTCAAGCTCTATGTGAAAATAACAAGCCACTTATCACAAGCAATTTCAGCAAAGCTTTTAAAACTTAAAACAGGGGTAAACACAGAACATCTCGTGTTAATGCATGTGCTGATGATAAATGAGTTTCCACATGTTGGTACTGACAGGCTGTATTCGAGCGTCACGTTGGACCTAAACCACCGGGCGCCGCGCAACGTGACTTTAGAGAACGAGCCACGAGCCCCGATCGACACTAAATTTCTATTGATTTTACTGGAGAAATGTGTTAAATACAGGATCCACTCACGTTTCTATATAAATATTCCACATTTTCGTTTATTGTGGGTTTAACTGATACAAATATTAATACGCCATATTAGTATTGTGGCTGCCTAAAGGTGACCTCAAGGTTTACGGAGAATCGGCAGGTACGATTTCCTTTGTTCTACAGACATCATAGCTATTGGATTTCCCGACCCTCCTGACAATGAAGATTATTATACATAATATATAGAACAACACCAAGGACCTGCACAATGTGGCGGATCACGTTGGAGATTAAAAAAACAACAGGGCAACAACATCTAGAAACATTCCCGGGTTAATAGTATATTCTAATGATGCTAAACAACTCACCAAACTAATCAATTAAATTACAACAACACAGAAGCAAAAAGATGGTAAGAAATCAAACGAAGAAACTGGCAATAACAATGAAAGCATATTTCGGCGAAAAGGAAACAAATCACATTAACATCCTCAACGTAATATAACAAACTTTTACACACAAAGAAATGAGAATATCCACGAACGTATAAAAATAAGGAGGTACGGAAATAGATGTTACTTCGAAAGTAACCTCTATCTCGCGCGTTTACAGTTGGAGTGGGATGAGTTATGGAGAAATGTGCTATCATACAGTCACGTTCAGTACAGCACCTCGCAATTTATATTTACATTTGCGGCCTTGACAATGCGACATCAAATTTATTTAGATAATAAGTTATAGAAACTGTTAGTATATTTACAGTTCACGAAGCAAACTTCCGAACAGGTACCTACATTTATTTTAAAAGTTTCTGACCTATTTTCCAAAGTCTGCCTTGCTTTAAGGATCTAGTTGCTGCGCTCATTACCGACCACGATCAGCTGAGAGTCAATGAAATTATTCTCATTAAAACATCCCCGATTGACTTTACTACGAGCACGGTAAACATGCCGATAAAAATAATGATGTTAACAAAAAAAAAAATGGATAAATACGACGCTACGAAAGTGAAATTAAAATAAGTCAACGTTGCCAATAGCAATAATGACGTCGTCATTTGAATAAACTGTTCATTCCGCAAGTATTAACGTGTTTAAACATATAATACTATATTGCGATGCATATGACTGTGCTCCACACATGTGAGTTAGTTCCACATGTCCAGAAGGTGCCTAGCGTCCCCCCTCTATCGGCTCCATTTCCTAGAGTGAGCGGGAGGCGAGGGAGCTTTAATTACAGTTGTATTTGTGTTTATGCACATATGTGCGGCTGTATGTCATAAAGTGGGTCGTGCGAGTGCACCCGCCACGCCGGCTCAGATAAGCCGACCGCTTTTAAAAAGTTATTATAACTCTACTTCGTTTTGGCGCTGTTTCGACGACACTTTACGTCAGACTCTTAAAACATATACAAAGTGTTATTTGGAACTGTGCAAAGTTTAAAATCAGGAATAATTTACGTTCTGCTATAGTATCGACGCCCAGGTGCGATGGAAGATGATTAAACAGTACCTCAGGTTTCAAGTTATTAAGTGAAATCGATAGATACGATTGAGAACCGTGCGGCCAGGAGAAGTTACGGAGTATTAAAGAAAATCCAGAAAAGGGATTTGCTGAGCGTATTTCATGAAGTATGATTACAGTGTGAATTTACAGAACATTAGTTTAAACTACTTTAGAATTGCTACAAATACTTCGGGACTACGTTAGCTTCATAACGGTCGGTTTGTTTTACAACGACCGACACGACTATTTCAGACATAGTTTACAGTTCGTTCATTCTGCATTCCTGGGAAACTACTTCTCAAGTCAAATATATTCTCTTTTATTACGTAATCTTTCTTGAAACAGATTTCGTAATCGCTAAAGCACAATTGAGCAACAACATGCAAAAAGTTAGGAAGTTCAAACATTTTAAAACACAAATTACGTGTCGAAAAGAACTTCTTACCAACTTTAAGCAAATAAACATAATATGCGAACAACGGCCATTATCTTAATTTTGTTGTTCCATTTGAGCACTTTAAAATCATTTTGGCAGCAATTTACATAGCGCTCGAACAGAACGTATCAACGTAATTACCGAAGTCGACATGTAAACAGCGGACGACCTCGAACCCGGTTGACACTGTCGTGTCCAAACACACTTGATCTCCCTAGACCCGATGCCCATTTAACTCCACTAATGAGTGACGGGGGTGTTTGCGCGTTATCAGGGACCTACTCCAAGTGGTCGAGCACCGGCTATCAGTTTAAGGTAGGTAGTCCCTAGTCAGTATCTACGACGACTAGATCCGAACACGGCACGTGCGGGTGGCAATAAAACCACATACTTCACTTTTACTGCGAGCGATCACGCGATCTGTGGAGACACTCATATCGCAAGCAGTAGATAGGCTTCGTGGAAACTGTTATTTGTGCAACCACTTTGGGTATTTAAAGTTACGTGTCTCCAGTTTGCATGCGTGGCGTGCATTATCTCTGTTCATTCCAGTGATCTAACGCTCAGACGGTAAAACGACAGTAAGTTTAAAGTGAAAACTTTTGTTTGCGGTACCATCGTGACTGGCCGCGTCTGCTCAGACTGCACTTATACTATTGTTCCTTGCCAACCTCATATAAAAGGTACCGTCTGTGCTATGTGCCTGTCTGCTCAAACTGGTTTGGCAACTGATCTAGATTTGAGAACGTTTTCACTATTTGAGTATTTGAAATCAAGACTATAAAACTCACGCCCAGATTTACACGAATTTCGAATCTGGAAAGTTGAGTTACGTATATCATCTCCTTAGAACAACCTTCTGTATCCACCTATCCCTGAGTTTGTTGGCCTCTGTAAATCAATTAACTACAGACGAGGCTCTGAATCTATCGTTACGACTAATTACATTTAAATTGAATATTAACCGAATAACGTTTATCTTTTCACCGGCATACTTGGATCTGTGGAATTTTCGTGCTATGACATAGTAATGTGACACATGCAAGCACAATCGACACGTGATTGCGGTGTGCATGCTGCGACCAGAACAAAGGAATGCACTAACCAGACACTATAGTTTAGACTCGACTACCTCAATATATGCACATGCATTTACTATATCCGAATAACAATTGACAGATTAACATTGGAGGATTTTCCGGAAAGTTCCACATTGTGAATAAAAATGAGCTGTTTGTCATTATCTTTTAATAGCATATTGACAACAGAAAAAAGATGAGCCAGTTTGTGAATTATAACGGAAGGTTTGTGATAAAACACCGTTATGTTTGCTGTATTTACATAAGAAGTTCGACCATATTTGTTTCGCTTCACGAATTGTGTGTAACATTTGAATTCAAACATTACACACAATTCGCAGAAGCAAATATCGCCTCAACTTCTTAATATAAATAAAACAAACATAACTTTGTTTAATCGCAAACGTTCGTTTTCGGGTCTTTACAACACATCCTTTTCGAGAAACTTCTCCAATGAAATCAGTATTGGATTTATGCGGGATCATTTGACATATTGCGAGTTCTATATCAGTGAATGGCGTTGCTAAACCCCCGAATACATTTTTCAGCAGCTGTGATTCGTAGAACGCAGGGCGATTCGGGACACTCAATTTAAATGTATTTTTGTATACGGGATGAAATTTAAAACATGTGCCAAATTGAAATGGGAGATTGTACTCATCATTATGAACAACTTTTACTATGGGAACAAACCTGAAATCGCGAAAAAAAATCAGCTGTTCAGTACATTTTGACGAGTTTGATGTAGATAAATGTACTGAACAATTGATTTTTTTTCGCGATTTCAGGTTTGTTCCCATAGTAAAAGTTGTTCATAATGATGAGTACAATCTCCCATTTTGATTTGGTAGGTACGTGTTTTAAATTTCATCCCGTATATTTGACGACGTCGCTGAATACTAATTTCAACTTCGTTGTATTCTGTTCAAGGCTGGTTTATAAAGTAATTGTCGTTTAATGAATAAACCCCTAATTAGAATCAGTCTCAATTCTGCAAATTCAAGTTCCCGCTGAGATTTGTTACGGTTTGACTTTAAATGTTCTCTTTGACTGAATGAATAGTAGATACGTGTACGTCATGAAACGTGTTCTCTGTTACTTTATAGAACAGTTGAATCCGTTTATTATGACTCCACCTATATTGACCAACCGCTTAGTATGAAGTAATTGCGATCTTTGGTTTTCATATTATAAAATTCTTTCCAATAAAGTTCGGTTATAATGACTTCGCTTATAGTGTCGACATGTCGCTTATTATGGCCTATTTTTAAGAAATTATGTGCGGAATACCGGTTATAGTTACGAAGTGAACAAAAGCAGACAACAAATATTGATTTCTTATGTAAAAAATGAAACAATATGAATTATAAATAATGTATTATAATATTTGTTAATCTTTGTTTTTAATGTTTGTTTTGTGTCATGCCATGTTTCTTTTTATTTTTTTTATTAATAGATACGTCATACACTTTGTAGTTTTTCTCTTTATTAAAAACTAAATACCTAACAAAAATAGGGAATAGCCTATGCTTTGTATGACGTGTATGTAATAAATAAATAATAAGTTTATTGTACAAGGAGATACACAGAGCAGATACACTAAATATGGTAGTACAAGTGGTAGTCAAAATCAGGTTGAACAGTAGTGACGTGGAGCCAGTCCACGTCACTTCCCTTCGATGTCATTATAAGCGGATTCTACTTTATTTACTATATAGTACATAGAAGCTGTAGGTAGCAATATGATATTGATTTCATGTGTGCAATAGTGCACAAACGTTGAAGGTTATGTGTGGGTAGCGTCCTTCGCGCTTCGGAATACATATCCTTCATACTGATCTTTACAACTAGAGCAATATGTATGAAAAGAAAAACATATAGCCATTTTAGTGTCTTTGTCACGTCGTTATTCAACATTGATAAGTAAAAAGGACTTGTAATTCAATTTATTCCTTCTAGCGTGTTCGGCCATATGCATAATCATCCACAGCCTGACTTCACTCACTGCTGCCAACCCCACGCTCCTGTATCGGCTATATTATCAGAGTATATTCGTTTGGGACCTGACCAGGATTGTGACATGACTAGTACCCACAGAAACTAAGATTTTAAGGAGCTCCAATGTAGAGACACTGCTAATCTGTTTTTTTTTCTGTTTCTGTTTTTTTCGTTTGTTATTATCAAATTAAACAATCATTAATTCATAACTCACTAGCTTAATTAGTTGGTTTTTTGTTGACTACACAAAAATAGTAGAAAAATATACTCTGCAATCATTATAAACTCTAATTAGTCATTAATTAGCATCGAATGTCGACTAAAAAGGACATTTTAATGAATATTTTACATTCTAATCTGTTGCTAACCAATTTGCCATCCTATTAAGGGGATTTAATTGGATTTATAAGTGTTTATTTAAATTATATAAATATACATCTGTTAATTCCTCATAGTTATGGCCAGATTTTTGCCCCATAGATATCGACTAAAGGCTTTCACTGGATCTAAAAGGTAACTTATTCCTAACTACAACAATATTTAATTGGCCCACTGTGCTATCCTGTGCTTAGGTTGGCACAAACTAAACAACGCTCCGCTTGCAAAAATGCACCAGAAAACGTTTTCGTGCACTATACTAGCCTGGTGTAACATAAATAACGCACAAGCTCTGAAGGGGTCATTGTACTCCTCATTATGAATATCTTTTACTTTTACAGCTGATTTTGTGGAGTTAAGCGAACATAATGCCTATCCGAAATATCCTTAAGGTTGAACTGGTCGCGAGCTCGAACTCACTGATGGGCGTGACCAAAAACCACGCTGTTTCACCTGGCATCGTATTTTATGAGATAGTATAAGTGATGAGCAGTCAGACGCTAGTAAAATAATAAATAGTTAGTAGTAGTAAAGTAAAACTAGTAATATTGAAACGAGCGCGTTAAAATTAACGAAAAGTCCTTTGGAAAATCGAGCTTTATGAAAAAACCACTGCATAAATCAATTACAAATAAAATTTATTGAACTGTTCGTTAATTGAGCTTTGTCGGTGCCGACTTTGTATTGGAGATTTGAACCTTCTTTTATTACTTATTTACCCCCAAAGTTGCCTTAAATTAGCAAGAAAAACGAATCTTTGTTGGCTCATAACTTTTTAATGGATTTTTATTTTACTATTCTGTTTCAGCACAGACAAAATTGATAATGAGACAAAACGATATCATGTCTAACTTTGGATGCAATATGTCAAAAAGTGGAGTAATAGCCCCCGAAATTTGTATGGAAAAAATATCGATTAGTTCCACCATAAGACCAACATACCTACACACAAATATATAAATTACACAAAAGACTCATAGATATAATACTTGTAATCAAGACGACCTAGAAGTACCAAGAGTGAGAACTCTGTACGGCAGGAAAACTATACAGTACGAGGAGGTTCAGCTATACAATAAATTAGCTAAAAAGTAAAAGAGTGTACGAGTACAAGCATACCAACATTTAAGGAATTATACTATATTAGCCACATAAGTTTAGATTGAACTGTTTTGTTACTTTAGACTTATACATACTTGCTATATTCTATAAATGAAACTATGTAGTTCAGTTTCTTGGATGGCTAGAACGTCGTAATGGAAACTACAACCTATTGTTAATTTAGTTAAGTTTCTCTTTACTTTAAGTGAACAGTAATTTGTTCTTTGAGAAATAAATGTCTTTAAACCGAAATGTAGGGATCAGCTGATTTGTTTTTCGCGAATTCAAGTTTGGTCCCATAGTAAAAATTGTTCATAATGACGAGTACAATGACCCCTTAAGAGGTTGTGCATTATTTAAGTTACACCTTGTATATGGGCTTATTTGTGGGTTGCACAGAAAAATACAGGTATTGATGTTCTTTTTACCCGACTACGGCAAAGCCAAAAGGAAGGGTTATGATTTTAGCAGTCTATGTATGTAAGTATGTATGTATATAAGTATGTATTTACGTGTATTCCACCGTAGCGCCTAAATTACTGAACCGATTTTAATGGGTGAGGTATCAATGGATTCGTAATAATGGTCCGGGTGACATAGGCTATATAAATTCTCCCTAAATTTAATAGGTGGACTATACCCGTAAATTTCTGACCACGAAAAAAATTAAATTGAGATAATAATGACATGTTTGGTATCAAAAGGTCTTGACAACTACATTACAAATATGTATATATGTCATATTGTTTAAGTAAGTAATTATGTTTAAATTGTTAAAAATAAGTAAAAGTAGAGGTAAATAATATTAATTTAATTGGTTACAGACCGACCGCGGTGAGCGTGATTTTTCAGTAGTCGGGTTTTTAGTTTTTGAACTTACTTTTTATTACTTGTAATCCTACGAAGAATTCGCTGCGTACGTGTTATTGTAAACGTAAACGAAAAACATAACAAAATAACAATATTTGTTTTAAAAACATTCAGATTTGGAAGCAATATATGTCAGCTATCTGCTATACAACAGACTGCTATCTGGTACCAACGTTCAAAAATGTAAATCTGAAACGTTCGAAGTTTTAATCAGGATAATTGGTTTTCCGTATTCAGATAAGGGGCATGGAGAGCATAACGAATATAACGATACGTATTATTGTAAAATACGAACAACAGTCGAAAATGTGGACAAGCCTGATCCGAATATCATCCATGGACAGCAAGAACTCATCCTAAGCACGAAGGGCCGACTTCAGGAATGCTGCATTAGCAAGGAAGATTCTCTCACGTGTGCCTGGCCTTACGTGTGACCGTGGCTGGCAATGTATTACACAACGTGAATGTGCATGAGTGTGTGTGCAAGCGGCAGTATGTCGAACTCAGAATGCAGATCAAACCAGAAGGCGCGAAAGCTTATAGATTTGAAGTAACAGAAAGTAGGTAAGGTATATTTTGACATTAGTTCGTTCGTCTTTTTTTTATAGGTTAAATTTTATAATAATAACATAACATCACGCCCTGTTTCCCTGATGGGCAAAGTGGGCAGAGGTGTACCTATAGTAGGTACACCCACATTTCGCCAGTATGTTTAAGTCGCATGTAATAGGGGGCGAGCCTATTGCCATCAACCGGGCACAAATCCAGACTCCGGACTGCTACTGAGAAATTCCAGATAGGAAAAAATTATTATATTACACTACATAATTTAATTACATTACATATTCGCGAATGGAACGAGAGGCAGACCAAAGAAAGGGTGATGAATGGGCTATGTGAAAGATGATATGGCTAGGAAGGAAGTGAATTCAGAGATGACGCCTAATATAGATGAATGGAAGAAAAAGACAAATTATTCTTCATCTGCTCAGCGCGTAACTGGTCACCGCCGCCTAAGCACATCAGTAATACCAATTTTGGAGACAGTGTGCAGCATGGAATTATCACATGCGCCTTCTGGTTTGTCCTGTATTCTATGTTAATAAAGTACTGTTGCTGTAATAAAGTACTAACCCTGAACGGCGCCGGGAAGAGCGACGATGCGTCGGGCTCGGCGGCGTGCGCCTGCGACATCTGGTGCGCGCGCGCCTGTCGCTCGCGCTCGCGGTCGCGTTCGCGGTCGCGGCCGGCCCACGCGCCTGACCCGCCGCCTCCGCCGCCGCTCCCCCCGCCCCTGTCCCGGTCCCACTTGTCGTACCTGAAACAATTGAACATAAATATTAGATACATTGGCACTTCTATCATACGAGTCTCGGAAAAATATGCAGGGTGAAGTCTCCTATAAGACATCGGTGGTATGCAACGTCTTGCATTGCATATGCCGCGTCAAGCAAGATGCTTGCTATGGGCATGTACGGACATAGTGATGTTGTCACTTTGAATCGCTCGCTGCAGCCTAAGCAATACTCTGACTGAGGTTTACGCTGACGTCTTTCCAAGAGGAGTCACTACGGATAAGTCCTATGAACTTCATGACACCTAATTTATATTTGCGAATACCACTAATTAACACAGCTTTAGTCTATCTAACCTAAAAAATGTACCGCTGCGAAATTAATCTAAACCGACATGTTATCCCGCGCCTGACACAATTACAGAATTACTCGCACTTGTAACGTTGAGCTGAGCAAAATTTATATTAAACCACGTACCACTAACTTTTGACACAAAAGCTATAATATACACACACGTTCAGGCTTATCCTACAAAGGTATTTTTCACAAATCTGCTTGATCAATAACGATATCAGGATATATCACGTACTAACCAAAATAAAGAATGAGGTATTCACGTAACGCTTTTTAATCCCTTGCCCCAGGCAGGAGCTGAATCTACGCAGATCGCAAAGCTAAAATCGACTAACAAAAAACTGTATTTTTCGGAATAGTTCGAACAATGCAGGGTTGGCAACCCCATCTACTAACACGACTAGTGAACCTTTACCTCCGTCTGATGTTACAACCTGAACAAAAAGATAAACAGCTGACACCCTGTTTTTCTTATATTCCCATACGTGTTTGAAAACAATAACATTGCTTATTATTACGGATAACCCATTGTGATTGCGGTGAACAAACTTCTACTATCGTTGAACTTACATTCAAAGAAACGTTTTCGTAGTCTTTATAAGACTTCTTTGGGTTCAGAAGACTAAGAAATTCTAATATAACAATCAAAACAAAACCATACAAATTGAAAATTAGTTTATTATTACCGTTTACAATGGAAAAGCTGTAGTGTGAATTGCTGTATCGAATGTATGAAGAATTCCAGAAAGCTATTGGACTGATGATTCATGGACTAAAACGACATATGTTAAATTGAATGTCGATTAAAAATGTGTGTTCTGGTAAACAGGATGACTAATCCGCATTGTTTATATGGATGCTTAAGTTTCACATAGCACATCCACATAATAATATACTACATAGGGAAAACCTGTGATGAAATAATAAACTATTCAGGTAGGAAAACAAGTCTTTGTCGGTTTGTCGGTAAACAGTTTTCTCTCATCAAGAAAGGGATTATGTTATTATGAAGTCCTGATTTCAGTCCTTTGTCTTCGCTCATCCTACTTACTGCGTCCACTAAACGGAAAATTATTTGCCGTTTAGATTTTTTTTAGGGATATTGTTTTATGATTTTATATCTAATCACTTTACTTACTCAATTTGATTAATAAATGACATAATATGATCGATTTAGTTACTTGCCACGACGGAGATATAGAAAAACATATTTAAACGAACAACAATAAATAATGAAAGTCATTAGGCGAACCGAGCGAATCCATTTTCCTCGTTTTATCGAGCACTTGTTAACACAATGCTCAAAGTGAATATTTATAAAACACTATTTTAGATAACGCATTTGTTTATACACCGATACAGTTCTATGAAGCGTTATCTGTTACACATTACGGTTAGTTTAACAATAAAACAATAGTGATCGGCTCAGTAGCGAGTCGTAAAACAACAATAATAACGATGCACGATGGTTAGCCGGCTGGGGCATGTTCGTGGGTTGCATTATGCGATACTGGATATTGCAGTTTTTATTATAAAGCGCAATGGACCGGTACGGCAAAACACACGACAGCAATAAGATCCCCGTGCCCATTATAATGGAACATACGCCCTAAATGTATGTGACCGACTTGTTTATGCGTCTCAAGAGCGTCCTTGACGTATGCCTATACTACGGAACGAGTTTTCACATCGATTTATTATGACACCGATTGAGGTATTACCACAATAAATTTATGAACAGTAAGGAAACTACGTACAAACGGTCGAAACGGCACACTCACACAGACGCTCGCACCGACGAGGCCAAGCGATAGTCGCGGTGCTCTCAGTATATTTATTGTGGCTAGGAGTCTCGTCGATGCGCGCGTCTGTGCGTGTGCGGTGTTTCGTATGTCTGTTCGTAGTTTCCCTACTGTCCATATTTATACTGTGGTATTACTGTGCGCCAGATCGAGTGCAATGAGTGTGCGAGGGCCTGCCATTGTTCATATTGTATTTACCATTGTTCTGTAAACTTCTGTATTCTGAAACCGGTTACATGTGCCGATAAGTGTCCTGCACTTACGTAACGTAACACGTAAATCATCTCATCTGCCTAGCCTTCTCAATTTGGGGGTTGGGGTCGGCTTCCAATCTAACCGGATTAAGGATAATACCAGTATTTTACATGGAGCGACTGTCTGTCTGTTCTCCACAACCCAGTTACAGGGTAAAACGATACCCATTGGCAAGACTGGTTGCCAGACTTGAGGGCTTCTGAGTTCTGACGACCCGTAACGACTATCAAAGATCCACGAATCACAACCAGGACCAACGACTTAATGTGATTTCCGAGGCACGGAGGGGCCTTGGTATGTAAAGATGGTCACCCATCCACAGAAAAACCGCGGTAAGCGTAGCCTAACCTGATCGATCGACCCGTGCGGCTGTTATTACTGAGCCACTAGTTTGGCTATGTTTCCTTAAATTTTTGTAGTGAAAACTTCTATAGGCGAGTTGAGCATTTTTGTTAGGGGAAATTCCTAGAATACCAAGCTTCAAGTGGATAGATAAACTCGTCATTATTGTGCAAATGGAAAATGGCTTCTGTTTCTATTTAATTACGAGTTAAATTGAGTAATCTATCATAATAAATATTGCATAATTATAGACAGATATATGAAAACGTTAAAAAAGTTATAAAGTTTTTATACAGGTATAATTTGTGAAATAGAACAAGTGAACATTTTCACTTTCACCGTGTTCCCGGTGTCAGTAGTTGGTTGAAAGATTTATTACCGCGGCCTCACTAGATTCTAGCCCGAGGCGTCAATTAATACGTTCACTCAAATAAAAACAGAATATACGCTTACTTAGTGGTAATTAAATGCATGTATGCAAAGCTGACTATTTATTAAATACTGACTATCAGATCTATTATATATTAGGTATATTCGAACCGGTCGAAGTGGCGGTGCTTGGGGGGGAGGACTATGTTCAGCAGTGGACGTCTCTCAGCTGAAATGATGATGATGATGATGATGATGATGATGATGATGATGATGATAAGATCTATAAATACACTTATCTGTTAAAATTATGTCAAAGACGCTTATTGCGTAAGTACCAACGAAATTTTAATATTCCGTGAAACTCTCTGTCAAGGTGGAGGGTGTTGAGACGTCAGATTATGTTAACCTTTTTGTTTCATAACCAAATAAAAGAACAACACAAGCATAATATTCAAAATTAGCTGTTGCTCGAGGCTTAGCCCGTGTGGATGTCAATACTATCCTTATTTGAATCGGATTTTGTTTACAATTCAAGCGTTTTATTTTTTTTGCGCGGAACCATATTTTTTTTTCTAAAATAAAAGTAACCTAAGTTACTCCTTATAACATCAGCTATCAGCCAGTCAAAATCCCGTCAAAATCGGTTCAGCCGTTTCGGAGATTAGCCCCAACAAACAAATAGACAAAAAAAATAAAAATAGTTTTTTGTTATAAATACCGTTTAGACTTTCATAATGCATTTAGTAAAAAGCTGTTATTTTGACATTACAAACAGACACTTCAATTTTATTTATTTGTATAGCTATGTATAGATTAAAAGATATTATTTGTAAATTCAAAATTATACACCCTGTACCAATTAATTTTCAGTTCGCACGAAATTAATTTATTAACTTGACGATAATGTAATGAGGGATATTCGCCACATTATAAACTAGCACGGATGATAATGAATAAATCATGATGACACATCGGACGTCCGTGCCGGAACACGGCGAATAATTGAAAAACGCTCTTGAAGATACATTACAAAATTAATTACCACTGACAAGTTGAACTCAATAACAGGGATGTTTCCTGGGTAGAAAAAAATATGTATTTAGTCCGGCAGTCAGATAATAAAAAAATATTAGACATGTATTTTTTTGCTTTATCAATTACTTATCATACTAATAAAAAATTACTTAGATAAAACGCATTAACCCGTCGCGCGCTAATTAGCAGACACAATTGAAATTCTATTGTTATCTGTACACATGGTGTGCAATCGACATTTTAAGAGTTACGGGGGGTACGCTAAGGTACCCCGTGAAATTCAAGTGGCTATCAAATGAAAAAAGAATTTTCAAAATCATTTAAATCAGACAGACATTATAACCACCTCTTTTTTTGAAGTCTGTTGAAAATTAACTTTTACTTCTTCTTACAAGCAAGGCGGAAATGGGCCTCCCCCAAATTACAGCATGTACACAGTTAGGAAAATTAATTGTTTATCAAATTGACACTTGACACACTACCAATTTCATACAATTGTCAATGTGATTTCAATTATAAGAACAATTTAAGTTGGTAATCAATTTCGTACTATTTTTAACCGACTTCAGAAAGGAGGAGGTTCTCAATTCGTCGGAACCTTTTTTTTTATGTATGTTCCCCGATTACCCGAAGATGGCTGGACCGATTTGGATTTTTTTTATTTTATTCGAGAGGGTATACATCAAAGTTGGTCCCATATGAAATTGATTAACTTTGCTTGGGTAGTTTTTGAGTTAGCATCAATAATACGTATTTTTTCCCCACTTTTATATGGATAATGTTCTAGTTTTTTTTGCAAGTAGTGGTATTAGAATTTGTGTGGGGTAGATACCACAACTAAAAAGTTAAATAAAAAACTTTTTACAAAAAAATACAACCGACTTCCAAAAACAACACTACAAAGTGAAAAATAACTTTAATTTCGGAAGTCGGTGGCAAAGAACGAAAATACATTTAACCAGACACCGACTTCCGATATTAAAGTTATTTTTAACTTTGTAGTGTTGTTTTTGAAAGTCGGTTGTATTTTTTTGTAAAAAAGTTTTTTAAGTATTAGGTACACTTCCTTCATAAAACATCGAACGCCTGTTGACTAATGCAAAACCCGAATTACAAGAAACAATGACAAAACAAACATTACAACTAATATCTTCCTTTAGTGACTCAGCAGAACATCGACCAAATACAATTAGGGACCATTAAATTGAGCACTCACGCACTCAACATTTGGACAATTGTGAAAAAACAAAAGACGCCAGTCTATCTACTTATGAATGAAGGTGAGGTGTCGTACGACCACCCGGTATAGGTAACGGAGGCGGCTCAACAATGCTCAATACAAACTAGCAAACATTTCGTTGAGTTTGTCTTTGTACACACTTAGGTTGTGGTACGGTTAGACAAGGGTCCGAGAGACAGCGAAGAGCGGGGGCTTAAAACAAAAGAAAGTCATAAAAACTTTTTTACAAGAAAATACAACCGACTTTCAAACACAACATTACAAAGTGAAAAATAACTTAAATTTCGGAAGTCGGTGTCAGGTAAAATGTATTTTCGTTTTTAGCCACCGACTTCTGAAACTAAAGTTATTTTTCACTTTGTTTGTTGTTTTTGGAAGTCTGTTGTATTATTTGTAAAAAAGTTTTTATTTTTCACACACAAATTCTAATACCACTACCTGCAAAAGAAACTAGAACATCATCCACATAAAAAGTGAGGAAAAATTACGTATTATTGAAGCTAACTCCAACCCAAACAATATTAATAAATTTTATATGGGACCAACTTTGAGGTATACCCCCTCTCGAATAAAACAAAAAAATTTCAAATCGGACGACATTAAAAAGTTATGCGTCATCATCATTCTCCTGCCCTTATCCCAATCTATTTGGGGTCGGCGCAACATGTCCTTTTTTTCCATACTTCTCTATTATTCGTCATCTCGGTAGTCACCCCCTTTCTAGCCATGTCATCTTTCACACAATCCATCCATCGTTTCTTTGGTCTTCCCCTACTCTTATAGCCATCGACATTCATACTCAAAACTTTCCTCACGACATTTTCGTCACTCCTCCGCATCACATGCCCATACCATGACAGATAAAAAAATATATTAAAAAGTTATGCGTGGTTATACATAAAAAAAAAAAAATATACGTGTCGAATTGAGAACCTCCTCCTTTTTTATCGTCGGTTAAAAAATACTAAGCCATCCAAGAAGTCAGAACCTATGGTGAATAATAATATGAGAGAAAACTCGAACAAGATCAAATCAGCACAAACAAAATAGGGAAAGAATGGCGTAAAAGGGCTTATCTCTTGCATTGCAGTAGGACGCAAAAGCTGTGTATAATTAGATTAATGAAATACCGATACTTATTACGAATATTACGATATACATGTCATTATTGAGAGTCACAAAGGCAACAAAGGAAGAGTTCAATGAAACAACTCCATCAAAAAGAATTTCATATTTCCTGCTGATAGTATTAAAACTTAAAAATAAAAACAAAACGAGACCTACAATAAACATGAAAACCTTTTTACATTTCAATAAATACTTTCCATTCGCACTCTGCTCGTTTGTAACAAGGCTTCGCAACGTAGATAACCATAAATATCATGAAATTTCCAATATTAAATTAAAACAAGAAGTGTTTTCGTTGCGTTTTCGCAGTACCTACTTACTGGCTTATCAGGGTGAATGGCCGATTTATCGGACGTGTCGTTTTCATGAGTGCGGTGTAATCTAGGGTTGTTGTGTTCCGCGACTTAGTCTGCGATCAAGGATGAAAAGTAGCCTATGTCCTTCTCCAGGTCCCAGGCTACCTGTCTGTCAAATTTCATCCAAATCCGTTCAGCCGTTTTAGCGTCAAACCGTAACAAACAAACAAACTCACTTTCGCATTTATAATATTAAGTATAGTTAGGATGTTCACCGTCATGTGTATTGTGTGGTTGATGTGTAGGATCGTAGCAGGTGGCATTCTGTAGTTTCTGCCTACCTCCCATGGGAAGAAGGCGTGAGTTTATGTATGTATATCACCATGTTTTGCCCTCTAAAACAAAATAATGCCTTGGCTAAAGTTGGTTTTATTTTTATAGAGCTTCGTTATCTAATATTACTATCGTAGTATAGTACATTATACTACTAAAGCTATATAATCCTAATAACCCAGATTTTAAAACAAAATATCTAAAACCTCTGAATATCAGTTTTCTATTAAAAACAACCCTGTATAATACAATAGACCGCTTCGCTTCCCGCGCACAGAGCAACCACCATAGCGCTATTTAGTCGCCTACCACCAAGATAAGAAGAACAAACAGTACATCAGAGCCAGTGCTTTTACCAGTCGACATACTTGCATATGTAATGGAAAGTCAACGTTGCACAAGCCTTACAGACTATTTAGAATTATCTATAACAAAAGCTGAAATCTATAAAATCTCACACGTAAGCTATTTGTGTTTCGACTAATAAGTTATAAATTTATATTTATAACTGCATTTCAATTATCTTAATTGAACAGTAAAATCTATTAGCATCGATTCATTAACAAAAAGCATTAGTTCCAGCAATTGTAGCTGACTATTAAAATTAAAGTCTTATACGGATCGTTTATCGGACGAAACTTTGTTTTTATGAGCCCTCGCCATATGAAAGGACAAACTATTTTTATCACGACAGCACAGTAGGTACCCTTGGGTTATACAGGATGTTTGGAAGCTGGGTGCAAAGCCTTAATGTGTGATGTTGTCACCATTCAGAGCATTTTGAGCCATACATCATACATGTCTTAGACAATCAATCTGCCTAGGCTTTTCCCAACCATGTTGGGGTCGGCTTCCAGTCTAACCGGATGCAGCTGAATACCATTATTACATACATGTCTTAGACGAAGTATGTTATTTTTATTTTTAACTACAGTTTTAATTTTTTTTCTAGATTTTTTTTTTCAATAAGACAGATGTTTGGAACTTGGTTTAAATTACAATATACACATCATTAAACCAAAAAATAAAATAAAAACAGACTTTAAAAGGGTCACTGTTAGCAATTAACTGTCAGAAATTGGGTTATTTAAAACAAAAATCTGTTAAAAATAACAAAAACCTACTTCGTCTAAGACATATAATATAGCTGAAATTGCTCTAAAAGGTGTTAACTATCACCCCCTTAAGGCTTTGCACCCAGTTTCCAAACACCCTGTATAACGAATCATTACTTCCCTTTGTTGTCTAATCAGTCTCGAATACTCCCGAACGAGCAATATTACTTAATAGTGCACACGCATTTAATAGACCACTCACCAGTTCATAATAAGTATAACACGGAAACGATTTGCATTTTAAATATTATATAATCTACAGCTCGTTAATTCGACGATTGACATCATAAAATTTACAGTTCTTTTTTCGCCGAACATAAAATCCTTATAACGTATTAAAACGGTGAAAAAATAAGTATACAAAATATCTCTTTTACCTTTCGGTGAAAAGATAAAAATAATTCGATTAGTTATAACAAACCCGTGCCACGCCTAACGCGAGCAAGTCCGTGTCATAGGTTGCGAGGTTGCTAGGTCGTTGACACGATTATTTTTCAGAGGACATATTTTTATCACTGGCCGATAAGTACTGACGCCATTGTTATTTTGATACGAGTAAAACTCAAAGGCAGTATTTGCTGCAAAATACGTAAATTGTGAGTAAATTCACCTTCACCGGCCCACGCGGACTCTTAGCGGGAATTGAAATTCTCACAATAGAAAAATTCAGTGTTGCTATTCGTGGGCGTCATTCAGACATTGTAGCGTTACTGAATGAGGATCCCGCCCTTGTACACCCGCCATAGTAATTATAAAACCATTTGTATAGACTAGCCCATTAAGAGTGCTATCGTTTCGCAAATTGATACAGGAATTTTATCATATATTAGCTTTTGCCCGCGTGGATGTCGGAAATATCCCACGGGAACGTACTACCGGGAAATCCTTCCTTATTTCTTGTCTACATAATAAAGGGAACCTTTGTGCAAAATTTCAGCTTTCTAGGTTCAAGGGTTTGGGCTGGGCGTTGATGAGTCAGTCAGCCAGTCAAAAAAAGAGAAGTCCCTCTTTTTATTTATAAAGATAGATTTTCAAATGTTCTAAATCTAGAAGTTTAATTTTTAGGTGAACTCATAAATGCGAGTGGTGTATTAATATTGGTTTAATATTGCATAGATTTTAACTCAAACTCAAATTCAACTCAAAACATTTATTTCAAATAAACCAATTACAGGACTTTTGAATTGTCAATGGGTCTGTCAGTCAGAAAGATGAAGCTAGTTGCCCATTCCAAATCGTAGTAGATCCCTATGGAGAAGAACGGGCAAGAAACTCCACGGACACTTTTAAATCAATATTTTTACAAAATATTGGTTACATCGTTCATATTGAAAATATACATGTGAGAACAATGTAGAAAGACGTGCACGTTAAAAAGCGTCCCTAATAAAAAGATAACAACTAAATTAAATAAAAAAATAAGCCATGGCAGTTAAGAGACGACCAGTCCCAACTGACGGCGCCCGTTCACGAACATGACGCATCGATCAGCACCAATTAGCTCAACCATTTTGGAGGGAACTTAAAGATCCATCACACACGCCACCACCAGCGAGACATTTGAGTGAGCATGACATACTCTCAACCGCCAGGGCACATTCAAGACAGTGAAAGACGTACCCAGTAAAAGGTAGCTTAATAGTAGGTACATAGTGCTCACACATGTGCTATGCAATTATATAATACTAAGAGATTGAATTTAAATAATGCAAAGAAAGTTTTCTCTCATCATAATCTTCAGCAGCTCCAACAATATTTCCGAATGCTAATCAATTAGTTAATGCGTCCTTGTGGAGCAGGACTAGCATTCAGCCAAGCATTTTTGTCAGCGATGTAATCCCCCAACTTATAATATGCCCGGCTGCATAGTGTGCGTTTTAAATTTCATTTCATTCAGCTGGAGTATGTGGGGAGGTATTTTATTATAACATTTTAAACAGTACCCCATGAAGGATGAGTCTACTTTAGCCAGTCTGAAACCTGGTTGAACTAATTGGTCCCTATTTCTAGTCCTATAATTGTGTCCTTCACCTCTTTTACCGAAAAGATTTAGATTTTTCCTTATGTACATGATGTTTTCGTAGATATATAATATTGACAAGGTACCGTCATGATGTTAATATCTTTAAACAGTTCCCTTAGAGAATCGCGCCTGCGGTGGCCATATATTGCTCTGATGGCTCTTTTCTGCAGAATAAAAATAGACTCTATGTCTGCAGCCCGTCCCCATAGTAAAATACCGTAAGACATAATACTATGAAAGTAACTGAAAAAGACCAGGCTCGCGGTATCTACATCAGTGAATTGACGGATTTTTCTCATCGCATATGCTGCTGAACTTAGCCGTCCTGCAAGAGATGTTAAATGCGGACCATTGCAGCCTTGAGTCGAGCGTGTTCCCCAGGAAAACAGTTTTATCGACGAATTCTAGTTTCTCTTTATTCAATACTATGTCACAATCAGTACTTTTAACATTTGGTAAAGCAAATCTTATACATTTAGTCTTTTTCCCATTTAATACTAAATTATTAGCAGTGAACCAATTATGAATCTGCAGTAGGGCAATATTTACGTCGTCAAGATTTGATGCACGTCTATTTATCTTAAATATTAAGGATGTATCGTCAGCAAATAACACCATTTGTGGTTGGTTTTTTAATAAATGGGGTAGATCATTAATATATACTAAAATGAGGAAAGGACCCAATATCGAGCCCTGTGGAACACCCATTTGTACTTTTAGACCGAGTGAATTGACACCATTTATTTGAACTTGTTGTTGTCTATCATGTAACTCTTAAAATGTCGATTGCACACCATGTGTACAGATAACAATAGAATTTCAATTGTGTCTGCTAATTAGCGCGCGACGGGTTAAATAAGATTTTAATAAACTGAGCGCATGTTTACCTAGTCCGTAATGCTCAAGTTTCAAGAGTACGCAGTCAAATGCCTTGGAGAGGTCACAAAAGATTCATATGGCATCTTGGGCCTCCTCCCACGCTGAAAATGTGTTTTAATAAAGTGACACCCGCGTCAGTCGTGCAGCGTCCTTTGGTGAAACCAAATTGCTGATCGTGCAAGATTTGGTTGGTGTTAAAATGATTAAGCATTTGATCGAGCATTACCTTTTCGAATACCTTGCTGAATACCGGCAACACGGATACTGGTCTATAATTGTTGGTGTCTTTACTGTCCCCAGATTTAAAAAGTGGTATAACCTTACTAAATTTCATTCAATCCGGGAAGACTCCTTCATCCACACACAAATTAAATATTAATGCTAAGTATGGTGCTATAGTCTCGATTATGGATGTACAAACTTTGATAGACATTCCCCATAGATGTTCGGTCAATTTGATTTTAATTTGCCGAAAAGCTTTTATAACTACCATAGGGTTTATATGTTTAAATTGTAATTCAACCGGGCAGCTTGGAACGTTCGCTCTTAATAAATCAATTGAGACATCGGGTGAGGAATTTAAAGCTTCCGTCGTTTTAGATGGTATATTTGTAAAGAAGTGCACAAATTCTTGAGCTAAGTTAGAGCTTATATCACCACGAGAAGTCTCCAATGTAAAATCCGTGTTTCGTATTTTTTTCCACTTAGTTTCATTATTTATAACTTTCCACACTGCTTTTACTTTAATTTCTGCTGATTTGATCTTGTTACTAATATACAATACAGAGCTTTAGCTATTTTGCAAGTATTTCTAAAAATTTTGAAATATGCAGCAACGTACTTGTTGAACGTCTCAGTGTTAATGTAAGGCTTAAGGCCATACAATTCGAATAGTCTTTCCCTACTTATCCTAATACAACTAGTTGCCCAGTCACTAAATAAAAAGTTAGGGCAAATATTTTTTGTTTTCTTTTCAAAAGTTTTATTGAATTCAGTGTGCACTACTGAAAAGAAATCCTCATACAATTTATTTGCTCCGTCCATATTATGGCCCAGAACATTTAACTTATTATCTAGGGTACTATTGAATCTATTTAATTTGCCAGTTGTTATTGGTCTAAATTCTATTTGCACTTTTTGCAAAGGTGTTTTAGACTTAAAGTTACTGTTTGCCCACTGTGATCAGATGGTAAATAATTTACGATGGCTTTATCTAAATAATCACAATTAAGATAATCAGTTCGCCTAAGAATAGCTTCGACTTGGTATTAGAAATTATTGGTTCAGTTTTATGTTACAGAATCTAACATAAATAAACTTTTAAGTCAGTCTGGAAAATCTACAATAGCAGAATACAATGTTATAGTAAGTATTACAATCTTGCAATACGAAACCTGTCCTTTATGTGAAATTAGGTCAGTCAGGTGCACTATGTATAAAAAATCAATGCATTTATATGCTCCATACCAAAAAAATATGTCAATAAAAAGACATTCTCGTCTATTCACTGATTGAAACACAACACACTGATAAAAGCGAAGGGAGGATAAGCTTTAGAATTTCCCACGAACTTACTACAGAGAAATACTGTTAGCTAGCATTACTTGTGGCCATTACACCATTAAGATGAAAGATAACATGCATTCAGAAGCGGATTTATGAAAAATACGAGGAAGCAACTAACCTCGATACTCAAAAGTATATTAGTTTCGCCGTTTGAAAGCTCAGAAACGTATTACCTAAGTCTGAGAACGAACTCTTAAAACAATTCTAAACATACTAACACTAGCGCATTCTGTTTTATTGTCCTTTTAAATTTTTGACGAGTGACGAAAACTTTTGAAGAATAAGAAGATATTATACTGTACAGTAGAGGCGTTGTGGAGGATTCTGAAAATTTAAGACGATTCGGACCTCCATCTGCCAGGAAATTCATAGAGCTTAGTATTTTGAATAAGATGTAGAATCTTTATAGACAGCAACGGATAGGAAAAGAAGATCTGATAACTCATAACTGTCTCATGTGGATCTGTCATAACTTGATAAGTTACTAAGAATTTCGTCAATTACAGCTGTTTTGTACTTTGGTGGAAGGAAGCATTTACTTGTAATAATTGCCAAAGAAATGGTTGAGCTTAATTCTACTTTAAAAGTCCATTTTGTTGTTAGGAAAATGTACACACAATATTTACTTTTTTAATGAATTTTCCTGTTCGATATATGTACCGAATTCAACAACTATTTACTTTTCCAAGGTAATTTAATAACAGAAAACAAAACTAGCGGTCATTTATAGTGAAATTGTTTTTCTATTATAAATGAAAAAAATAAATGTGTAAGGCAATTTATGAACGGTGAATTTCCATGAAGAAAGTGCCTTTAGGTAAATAGTTAAACACATTGAGCTTCAGGTTTCCACCATTTATCAACAAAGAAAAATGAAAACCAAATTGTACCGTCGCTTTTTATCATCATTAGTTACTTTTTGTGATAAGACTTTAACAACTGGCTTACTGTCACTCAGGGTTTAATGTACATTCATTCATTAATGTAACTATTCTCTAAAGTAAATATTTTATGGTCCAGAATAATCTCCATTTTATTACCCTTTAACTTTTAAGTGTAATGCACCAGCCCCATCGTCCGACCGCTGCAAAAGGTGGGCGGCTAACTACATCCCAAGAGCAACTTTATTAAGAGACACAATTTTATATCTGACGATAGTAATAAAACTGTGAAAGATAAAGAGAAATTCAGCTCAAAGGGAAGCGCAGCCATCACAAACGTTAGCTGTGTCTCGTTTTACATCGAAAATGTAAAGTAAATGAGCATTGCTAAGAATAGCTACATTTGTCAACAACAGCATAGTTAAGTGTTCGCTGGCAAATAATTAACGGCTGGTAGTAGCGTTGCGTAATAACCTGACAACTAAGTACCCGAGACAGCAGTAAACGAGGTAACAAGCACCGAATATACGAATATACGCGAGCCGGTGTGAGCAAGCATATATACAGGATGCATTAATTGTACTCATTTCACAATCTGTTTAGCGATTTTATTGGATAAGTTGTTCACGTGTGCGCCTAGGAGGCTAGGAGCCGACACTCGATACTTCAGTATACAGATAACTTGAGTTAATGCCACATTCGGAACGGATAAACAGCGCGAAATAAAATATATGCATTTAAATGTGGATATAAACGTGAAATGTTTAATATAACAAATCTGTCACGTGTAATTTATTGTGCAGGCTGTTTATTGTGTTATTGTTGAAGTTTAGTTGTCTTGTTGTTTATTCAAAACAAAAACATTATAAATAACAAAACCTACTTATTCACTTAAACCATGCACAACTTACTTATCTAACTTATCTGCAATTATCATATTAACTTGTTTTATAGACTAATGTTTGTGTTATTCATATAATGCGTCGTCTAACCTCTGCAGAAGCATTTTAACCTTGTGTGACATACTAACAAAAAGACATACTTTCTCAACTCATTTGGGTTCAGAAACAGTTACATAATCATCTAATTCAAGCGTACAAGCACTTGTGAAGCAATCCCACAGTAGGAGAATTATTACGTGAAACATTCATTCAGAGCCGAGAACACAAACATCGGATTTGGAATACCTCGCATTGTTATTTCAAAAAATTGTGTGCTGATCATATAAGTAGATAAAATATGAATGGTGGCTCTGGCACCTACTCTACGAAGATTTGTGTGTGTAAGTACACTTACTAAACAATGATCCTAAAGGTACTGCTCCAAAAAGTTGTTCCCACTGATTCCGTTTCCCTTTTTCGTCATGAATATTGGAGTAGTCTTCAAAAATTTATTAAACGAAATGTTCTCCAGTTTCTTTGAACGTAAAATTTAATTTACCAAGGTAGAGGAACCTTATTGGTCTAAATATTTTGTTTTGGGGAACGAGTTTGGGCAAATGGAAATGTCAATTTGTTATATATATTTACAACTTTTCGTCCTCGTAACGTAAGGAACGTTACGAGGACGAAGAGTTGTTAATTATGAATTCAGCATATTTAATTATCACACAAGTAATGTGGGAAACAGTGGGTATGGTAATTATGTTGCGGTTATGTGACACTGGCAAACAAAATATTTAACCCAAGATTCTGTTTACGTCAGAAGTAGAATATACAAGTATATATTGTTGTAATAATTTCGCAGTTCCGCAATGCTCATGAATTCTCGAGAATAAAATCGTATTAAAGTCAATATACACTAGCAATTACTGTGGGATGATGTCTGTTGAGCTTATTCAACATGCTAACTAGTTAAATTGCCTCCTCTGTTCTACAGATGATACTCGCAAAGATTTGCATAAATTAACTCTGTACAATCGATTCTTAACAGCTGGTTTATAAGAGATCCCAGTCTTGAGACGACAAATTATAATTAAAGTTCTCTTTATGAGCTCAATCTATTTTTAAGAGTGTTTCACATAAGTAACTACCCTGACAGGTTAAGTAGGATTGAATTAATCATTTCCATACTAATTAGTCCAACGTTCTGGTTGAACTGAATTATATTTTGCTTATTATGAACTAAATGCTTAATATGGCAGATAGCCAATCCATTACCCATCGACAGTCATAGTTCTATATTATAGATATCTTTCTGTCCGACCTTTCACATTCCATTAGCATCAAAATTTCAATTTCGTTTAGATCGTACAAATTCTTTAACTTCCACCTTTGTAGAAGTACCAAAATTCTTTAAGCCTTGAATTTAATTGTTTCATTAACCTATTTTCTGTTTGTTCGTCGTGTGGCATAACTCGCGTCAGTCCCACAATTGTTGGTATAGAGTTCCTAGCATTGAGTTACAGGCAGCGTATTCATATATAACTAAGAAGGTTAATTCGAGCCACTTCCAATTTAGCTTATTGGATTATCGCGAGCTTACCGTCGCGTGTATAGGGTAGAGTTCGAGAACAAAGCGGGTGAATGCAGGCAGATATAAAACTAAATAGTGCATTCTGTTTTTGCTAAAAAGTACTAAAAACGTTTTATATAGACACTTTAGTAACTAATATAGAAGAATAATTATAACTACTTAAGGTAATAAAAATACAGTTGCAAAATGTAATAATTACAACAAAAAGCAGTGTATCTTATCTCGTGGCTATCGCACACGGCGATTAAGAGATAACATCGGATGAACGAGCAGCATCATAAACTTTTGCTCTGATAATATCAGATTTCAAGAAAAATGGCCGGTCGCAATGCGTAACAGTAATGAACCAGTTAATTGATTCTTACAATCAGCCAAGTAAGATAAACGAGAGCATAGCTCACTTGATTCACTTAAATAATTTACTCCTGCTTTGAAACATTAACAAAAAGTAACTCCAAGCACTCACCCAGTAGTGAAATATAGATACTACAAACAAATGCAACGTTAACCGTGCTTAAGCTAATCAGTTTGTAATTGATATCACAAGCCACTAACCTACGTGACAGTCGGTTACAGTCCCGAGAAACGCGAATAGGATGTTGTGTAAGGTGATACGGGAGACAACTGTCTATCGGGGCTGTACGTGATGGAACCATGTGAAGAAAATATAGAAAGCGAACCACTAGGCAACGATAGAGAAGCCAAAGCAAAACTAAATGCGAAAGTAGAAACTGATACAACATTAGTACAAACATCAGTAAAACATCTTGCCAATCAACCACAACCTATCCCAACACAAATAATAATGAACTTCTAAATTGCTTCAGCTTACAAACAACAAACTCCTGAGCCAAACATTACCAACATGAGCAAAAGAAACCTTAGTCAAACAGTACTTAGCGCCAAGTAAATAAATACATGCAACACAAACTAAGTATATACATGACGTATGTTAATCAATTTGTCGGCAGTACGGCGTCTAGGTTGCGAGCTGTTTGCACTAGTCGCCACTGTTGACAGTGAACACCGAACTTCGTATTATGACTTAAGACTAATATTCACGCTAATACGTAAGCCAAACGTTTAGACTACGTGACGTTAGCAACAACAACATATACATAAATAATTGGCTCGAATCAACTCCACACAATGTTGGAATATTTTTAATTTATGATTGGAGTGACTGCCAGGAATTGATAAATAGATGTAATAGAGATTCAGAGAAATCTAAAAAGAATAAAGGCTTTGAACATAACATAACACCTTTTCTCAAGTTCGAAAGAAAAAGTTAGCGTAGGAGGCGCTAAACCGGAAATATCCGAATATGTGAACAGTTTTACCTAGAGAGAATATGCGTTCGAACAGAGAAAACAGGATGTGAGAAAACATTCTACACCCAAAGACGATAGCGCGAATTGAAGAACTTTTAACAAAGAAAAGGATTATAAAGAAAGAGTAAAGAATACCTCCATCATATTATATCATCATACCTTACAAGCCGCTAATTACATCGTTAACATTCCAGCCACAGTTTCTTTGAACCTAAACATCAAAATTCAAATTAATATCCGTCCTCATTGAACTAAAGGTCGTTACGATGTATCAACCTCAGATGATGTTACCGGCAAAAAGCTAATTAACTTCACTTACAACGCATCGCTGAGCAAAAGCTAGCATATTTGAATTTCGTTTAATTGATTCCGTGGTACTTATCGCATGATACTCGTACAGGTGTATAAAGCCGGATCTTAAGTTAATGCGTTGGGAACATGCATTGTTTCTTCTAGTACCCTCGCTGCACGTATATTATATGGACAGTTATTAGTATTACTTAACGTTTGTAGTTGTACATTATTGATAACAGCTATAGTATGTATATGAATAGGTACATAAAGATTTGTATAGATTTGTTATTACTGTTTGTAATGTTACTGTTCTCTATAAAATTAATTAATTCAATCAACAAATCTGAGTAATTCAATTATTTTTCTCATTCTTGAAAGATGCAGTTCATGCGCCAAAAATTTTCCTGGAGCAATCCAAATCAAAATCCACATTTCGTAATTTATATGGTTTGAGCAAAAATTGGCAGATTACTGGCGTAGAAATTGTCATTAGTAATGTACCGTTCTAATAAATATGTCGTTCTTCACAGAGATTACAAATTCTCTTTTAGGGACTTGATAAACATGTTCAAAATTAACTGTTACAAGTTAATCTCTTTCATTTATAGCTGTAAACAAAGTCGTTTTGTTAATGCACTTGTTTCAGCCAACACTAATCCAGAAGTGAAGGCATATTAATTTTTTAAAAGGGTTGCTTATTTTGCTACTAAAATTTACATTTGTCCCGCCATAAAAGTGAATAAAATCTCAAACTCGCTTTACTGTCTTGGTCTCGTATTAATTATGTGCATACTTTGTTGTGGAGAACCGCTGTTTTTAACAAACAATCACTACATATTAAACAATATTCCAGCTGTGTTTGTTCTTATCTCAAACACTAGAGATGGATTTCGGTTAAATAATTAGTCAAGTGCTCTTTGATATAGATTTTCAAGTAAAACAATTTATAGCATCATACTTAATGAGATTACGATTCTTGGCAATATTTAGAACCAACAAAACTAAAGGCCCATAAAGCGACTTTAACCAAAATACATTGTTTAAAATATAACTGGCGCATAAGCACAGACAGGGTGGGTTCCTAGCAAGTAATAAATAACGACAACACGACGAGTTCGCAGGAAATTAAAAAAATACAAAATGGTTGACCCACCAGTATGTCGTCGTTTATATGTTTAACTTTAGACATTAGATATTTTAGCTAACAAGATCCCTGATTATAGAACCTTTCATATATAGCCTTTACCAAAATTAGCTGAAGTGACTACATAGAAATTCACGATTTTCTTAGATGGTCAAAAACATTCTATATTGGTGGAAGGAGCTTACCCAACGCTTCCGTTCAGGGCGGTGACTGGTGGCCGCTCATAGCACATATGCATACCAGCAATGTCTGCTGAACACTTATCAATACTGATAGTATTTTATATCACTGTTTCACACTACACAACACAATGTTACCAATTAATCCACTCCACGAACGAACATTTTTGATTGAAAGTTTCATCCATCAATTCACACTGATAGTTTGGCTACTGCGAAACCAAATTATTAGTAACGCCGAATGTAGATCAGCACAGGTCCATTGCGATTTAATCGATTCATATCATGTAGCACTCGATTGCCGTAATCGATTGATATTTACAACAAATTAACAATTGCTAGGAACTCATTGAACGAATGCAGACATTGGCAACTATTTGATAGAAGACATAGTTGACAAAACAAATAAGGAGCTAAGTCGCGACAAACAATATTAATAGTCGATTATTCATTTTAATTATCTTGACGCCGTCTAATAACTTATGGCGTTAAGGAAAACGTCGTATGAAAAAGAAAACTATACGACTACGTCACATTATATAGTTGACGTAGTTTAGTAAAATATAGATGATATGGCTATACGCTATACAATATACAGCTTACATGTAACCTTGTCAAAGCTATCTGACCTTGCAGAAATTGCTAATTACAAACCTAATTAGATACATGAAACGTCGTAATATTTTATACCTGTAATGGAATTGGAGAATATTAGGCAAAGGTTACCTACTTAATGCGACAGGCAATGAAAAATAGCTTATAGCCTTCAAGGGTGTCGAAGAGTCTTCTAATTTATACAAAGCGAGACAGCTATCGTCTGTCAAAAGTGTGATATTAAGCCATAATGGATTACATTTTGCGGGACGTCCGGATAATCTTAATTTAAAGAAACGGTGATTACAGGAATTGCGTCCCGGTCAGATGATTAATTGGGAGGCAGCGTGGCGGATACTTTTTGCCTTATTTAGCGAACATCGGGTAAATAGAATGTGGCGGGTATTTTTTTCGCCGAGGGTCATGAGGAGCCATTACGCGGTGTTTTCTCGTGTGATTGATCTGCGTCCCGCCGCTCTAAGGGAACACTGGAGAGCTTCTACCCGTACTCTGGGAAACGGTGTGTTTATGGATAACAGTATCCACACCAATAAACCCGTATCTACATGAGCATGAGTCTATCCCTCATCTGTGAGAATATAGTTTATTCTAATGAATCTTCGCGTCATTTCAATAGCTTTGACACTCTATAATTGTAACGACATTATTATTCGAGTGTCACAAAATTTACATTTTACTTAATAGATTCTCTTTCAAACGACCCTTCCTCGGACAGGGCGTGGGAATAGCTAGTTAGTCATGAAGTTACGTAGTTACTCTTTTTAATATAGATAGGTACGTACATTTAACTTGATTTGAATGACTATAGAACAGATGGTCAAACACTAACAATAACAGGTAATGCCGGAGCTACCAATATGCGGGTGCATAACAATATTATACACACTGCTATGAAAGTCTGTCAAGGTCGTCACTGCAAATATTTCGGCGGTTCAAAACTAGTTAATTTTCTATACGAGCCAAATAGTGAGTGTCCTACATCTGAGAAACATTAACCTACTTTAAAGTCGAGGTCATAGTATGGTCACTTCGTCACTGGGATTTGCTAGCGAAACAATCTACCGTGCAGACAATGAGGTGACAAAGTGTTCGCTCATCAAAATCCCGCAACCAAAATTTTGTGATATCGTTAAAACTTGGGGCAAAATATACAATTCCTTTATCTTTATCCGTTCGCGTTGGCCGTAATGCGGTGAAATAAGCGCCCCGAAAAGGGATAAATAATGTTGTAGAGCGGACACATTCTGCTGGATAGTTATTCAGCTTTTACAAGACTATTCAAGATAACCCTTGAGACGTTAGAACCCTCTTCCGAGTCCCCGTGGGAAGGCCTCAGTTTATCTAAAGATAAGTGTCTCGCACACTGACCACTGGACTCATTTAGATTACACCCTATTAATATTCAGTCCTTGCCAAGTAAAGGATCTTAAGTTGTATTAAAAGTAATGAATTAATACCAATAAATTGATATTCATTTAAGATTGTTTTGATTCTATTGGTGAAATATCCAAAGTTGAAAGAGATACTTCGGAAGCTATGTTTATGTATTGAAGACATGATGTAAATAATTCACAATATTTATTGTGTTTGACGATCTATATTATAAATTAAGGGCAATTAATCTGCAATTTCTGTTTTGTGATAAGTAGTTTAATATTTATATTGCATATAAAATTGGTAATTTTCTTGATCGTGAGAAGACAATGCTATTTATTCAATGTTTCCTTTTAACAATTTATAGAATACTAAGAAGGAAAAATATGTATTAATTACACAAAAGGAGGAAAGAGCGTTGCTTATTCTGACTTAACCATCGCCAATATTTTTTGACGTAGAGTCCAAAGATTGTTGTTTATTTTGTCCAGTTTTATATTCAAAACATTAGAGTAATTAGGTAATTAAAGAGTGGTCAAATAAATTCAAGTCTTTGTGAGGATGAGTAATGTCGGACAGCAACATTGTGGCTCAATGTGGAACTAAAGTGGATAATAATGCGCGGACAACTGTACCTAACTACATAATTGTACCTGAATTAACTAATGAACCAAGGTACTAATTTTATTTACTAACTTCGTGTTAAAATTATAATTGGGATGATATTATGAATAGTTTCCTAGTGAGTATGTTTATGTGATCATTGTTTGTTTCAACATTGTTTTCGTAAACATTGTAATATTTGTAATTAATGCTAATGCATATTGTTATCAAAAATTCAAGTATAGGGATAATTTATTTCAGCAAGGTGTACATTTCAGCTACCTACTTGGTACTTGTGGTGTGCATAATAGAGTATTCTATTCTATTCTATTCTACTTGCAAAGATATAAAACACAACAATGCAATAGATTTGACTTTACGACTGTACTTAAATTAAAATTCATACAGTTTTAACCTTGTAATTGACTTCAAGACCGTGATTGTAATAAAAATACAAAGACAATTTAATATGAACGTTAAAGTTGAACGCCAAGCCCAACATAAACAAAGCACTTTCCAACATCGTATGGACAACAGTTTCTAATTTATAATTGGTTACAGTTTTGAAAAGGTATCGTAAATCATAAATTCCCAGTTCCAGCAATCAAGTGCGTCATGCATGAGTCAACATCATGGACATAACATCCGTCGGAGCGGTTCATTTCTTACAAAAAGCTGATGCGGTTGCGTCGTCAAAGTCAATCCTACGATCCAACACTGCAATCCAAGTGATCACTGGTGGTCCTCGCCACAGATTTCACTGAGACGGCGCACAAACACACAGCGAGGAGGAGCGCGCTGACAACACGCACGCATTCCGTGTCCGAATGCAAAGCGCATCACGATCACCGCTCACGTCTGCGAAAACCCGCCAAAAGCGAGTTCCCCGAGTACCTTTTATGAGGTATCTGAGCAAAAGGCATACGCCGCACAACGCATACACGACCAAACGGCAGGCGAGGACGCGCGCGACTGCCGTTCGACGCGGGGCGGGACCGACCGACGACGCTCGCAGGTTATCGTGAGTCGACTACACAGATAATGATGTCAAAAGTGGATCGGACTAATGCTCTCTATTACATTGTAAACGTTCCGAATACCCAAAGCCGAGGCCCTGGTGCCGAATGTTGCACATACGTCCGATTCCATAAGATCTCCATTGATCAATTCAATGTTTATGGCCCAGAATTTTTTATATTCTCGCGCTGTGATCACTATTGTTATGTTAATGATAGGATCAATTATGTTTACTTCCTATAAGTTTATATCAAGACCATTTTCCAGTTTAATTAACTGAGTATCAGTCCGATTATTGTTCGAAATAGTTTTGGATCGTTATCTTGTTTTATTAGCTTTTGGTCTTTGAGTCGAGCGCTTTGAGCGTTCTGATCCTTTGTGTCAGATAACTTTTCGACCTGTATAAAAATTGTATACCAAATATTAACGAGATAAACAAATACATGTAGCGCTTTCGCTGCTGAAAAAGTCTTGCCACGCCTCTGAAAATCACCAACAAAGAAGTATTAGCGGAGAATATCACTCATCGAAGTGAGCGCGCGCCCGGCGCAAAACACCGGCCGTAATTTTTATTGTCCCACGCTGCCCTTCTCGTTAAACTAATCTGATTCTTGTCTCAAAACAACAAGACAAAAAATCGCTTAACACCATCGCATGCCCGCAAAGTATTAGTCAAATCGAATAATGTTGATATGTTGAACATCCTCCGAATGTGTACCGTATCGTGATTGTATTGGAGTCTTTATCGGAATGCTCACATTAATGTAGATGACACATTTCGTATTACTGGATTTCATCGGTTTACACTTTAGCTTTTAAATCTAGCCGTATTGTTTGCGGTAATATGGTTGGTTTCGAATCGGCCAGAAGGTGACCGCTGCCTTTTGCATTTAGTACTGTTCCTCTACATTTTGTTCGTATTAAGAAGTGAGCTTCATTTGATGGATGTTTTAGCCGAATTTAGCCAGTTGGAGTTTTTGCGGAGGATTTCGCGAAAAAGCCGTGACGTGGAAAACAGAAAATTGTGTAATTACTTCTTGGTGCTTATCGAGTATTTCGATAAACATTTCCCTGACGCAGAGACATTTAAAATGAACACGAACATAATCTACATAAGTTCAACAGTTAACTCCTGGAACACAAACAATTTTGTTCGAATCGACATCAAAGCTTCTAATTAACACGGCATTCGATACGTACCGTTTATTTCTATACACTACGGCAAGTTTATACAAAAATAAACACTGACACCAATTAGCACATACTAGTACGGTCTCCAGCAAAAGTATTCCATCGCGACCAATTATTAGTCACGTTCAAATAGCAGGGAGCAAGTTATGTGGTAACTGAAAATAGTACTATATTGACCATTAAGTGAATTGCACACGGATAACTAATTCGTTGTGACCCAATTTGTCGTGACAAGCGGAGCGCGCCTGCGACGGCAGTATCGCAACTAGGCGGATCATCCCAGGGGAGGGGGGGAGAGGAAACTTTAGGGCCGCGGAGGGAACATATCCGTGGATCGCCTACCACTTTCTACTCTTACTTCGGTTTCTCTAACAAGTGTTTGCCAATTGCCAAACCCAGCCGCGAAAGAGACAGAGGCAAATAGCTCAAGATTGATTCGAAACGGTTAATTCTGCGGTTATTAAAAATTAAGACTTTGTATGGAAACATTTGCATAACAAAGCTAGCTTTGATGCTAGGTTAAGCGCAGTGATCTGGTGTTACCTAGCAGAATATTGGAAGTAATGTTTAATGGTTCTTTCTTCATATGTGTCACCTGCGACAATCGTTTAGTGTTTTATTGTCAACGTACCAACGTACGACGGTCGACCCATTTCTTGTGTCACTGGGATATTTATAATAGGAGAATTCTGAACAGCTTTGTAATAACACAGATAAACACAAAGAGCTTTATGGTAAGATACATAATATGAATTTGTTTGGCTTTCATTTTGTATCGCCATATACGTATAGAATTACTTAGATCATTAAAATACCAATAATGTTTGGTAGTATCTAAAGAGCAATGTTTCTCTTACTGGAATAAAGGACCAGAAATCACGGACCATAATTCGAAACCAAATGAGAGTAAAACCTCAACCTACTAGCCCCTCTAACGCCCTTAGTACACAAAGAGCTTTTGATAGGTCAAATTCGAGATTGTTCCAAACTCCGGTATGAAAGCAAGAGGTGGGTTTCCACCCGACATCCTGGTTAAATATGCACGCAAACGACCAACCGCTTCGGAAATTGGCACTCTAGTAAAGAACCGAAAGAACGATACTGAATGTAGTTCTCCCTAATGTAATTACATCGAGTACCAACACGTGGAGCTATCTATTTACACAGAATACATAAACAACAGCTCGTTTGAAATCAAATGGCGTTTAAGTAAGACTGGTGGCACACGGACTGCTAAAGATTTCGTAGATGGCTGTTGGGTTCACTGTGGGACATAATTATTATACAGGATAAGTTTTTAAGCAGTGCGCAAATTTTCACAGGGTGTTCTACCCATGAATGTGAACAACTTTTACTATGAGACCAAACCTAAAATCGCGGAAAAAAAAATCTGCTGCTCCCTACATTTTGACGAGTTTTGTGTAGATAAATGTACTGAACAGCAGATTTTTTCTTCGCGATTTCGAAGTTATTCCCATAGTGAAAGTTGTTCATATTCATGGGTAGAACACCATGTGAAAATTTGCGCACTGCTTAAAAAAATATCCTGTATAAAGTCGTTTTCAACTGCTTTTGCTTTTATCAGTGTCAAAAATAATATTAGCAACGCAATCACTGAAACAATCAGCTAATTTTACAGAATAATAGTCTTGAAATTGCTTATTCACAGCTATAGCTAATTAGCTGTTCATAATATAAATAGGATATTTATTTTATTCCACATATGCTTGGGCTTGGCGCATATGGGCGTGTGGCTAAGTAATAACAGCCGCACGGGTCGATCTATCCGGTTAAGCTTGACTTGCGGCGGTTAGTCCGTGGATGGGTAACCATATTTACACACCAAGACCTCTCCGTGCTTCGGAAAGCACGTTAAGCCGTTGGTCCCGGTTGTCATTCGTGGATCTTTGATAGTCGTTACGGGTCGTCAGAAGCCCTAAAGTCTGATAACCAGTCTTACCAAGGGGTATCGTATTACCCAGTACCTAACTGAGTTGTGGAGGTCAGATAGGCGGTCGCTCCATGTAAAATACTGGTATTCATCTGCATCCGGTTAGACGGAAGCCGACCTCAACAAAGTTGGGAAAAGGCTAGGCAGACGATGATATATTGCACATATAATATAATAGGTCTTTACCTATGAAATTGCCGTTTTGTATGAAAAAATTTAAACGAATTTTTTTCATGCATTTTTTATTTGTATTAATCGAAGTAATCACCCATGCAATCAATGCATCTTTGCCAACGCAGTGGCAGTTTATTGATGCCCTTCTTAAAGAAATCAGCTGGACGGGAGGCAACAAATTCTTCACAGGCATTTTGTACTGCCTCTCGGGTATTGAATTTTTTTCCCGCCAAGAAGTTATCCAAATTCTGGAAAAAGTAGTAGTCTGTAGGCGCAAGGTCTGGTGAGTAGGGCGGATGACGGAGAGCTTCAAACCCCAGTTCTTGCAACTTGGAGACCGTCTGCTGTGCAGTATGAGGTCGCGCGTTGTCGTGCAGGAGCAGCGGAGACGAGCGATTGACCAATGCTGGTTGGAGATGTGCCAGCTTCTCCATCATTGTGTTCAGTTCTTCACAGTACACATCTGAAGTAATGCTCACCCCGTTTGGTAAGAAGCTGTGATGAATCACACCGGCGCTAGACCACCAAACAGTGGCCATCACTTTTCTAGGGGTAAGTTTTCGTTTAGGGCATTGTTTAGGTGCTGAACCAGGATCCAACCAACTTGCTGAGCACTTGCGGTTATCAAACAGAATCCATTTTTCATCGCAGGTAACAATGCGGTTCAAAATTCCTTCATTTGTGTGTCTGTTGAGCAGTGCAAGGCACGTCTCGACGCGTACTTCGCGCTGGCGATCATTGAGTTCGTGGGGCACCCATTTGTCAAGCTTTTTTACCTTGCCAATTTGACGCAAATGGACCAATATTGTTTTGACGCTAACGTCGAAAGCTGCTGCTAATTCAGCCGTAGATTATGCATCATCAGCTTCCACAATCGCCTTTAATTCGTCATTGTCGACCAAAGTCTTCGGAAGACCGCGAGGTTCATTTTTCAGGTCGAAATTTCCAGAACGGAAGCGAGCAAACCAATAACAAGTGGTGCGTTGGTTTGTAGTGTTAGCTCCGTAAACGTCGTTGATGTTGCGTGCCGCTTGTGCCGCGTTGCTGCCACGACGGTACTCATATTTCATAATTACTCGAATTTTTAACGTATCCATGATGACGAAAAAGATTGAAATGCGATGAAAATGTAACACTAATCAATAAACAAATGACTACTTTTGGAAAAAAAAATCCATGTTTTTAAAATAAAATTAATTTGAATTTAGAATTCTTAGCCAAACAAAAATTATTTTGATTTAAAATGGCCAGTACTGCAGAACGGCAATTTCATAGGTAAAGACCTAATAGCAGCTTTATTTCACCAAAATAAAGCTACAATAAAGAAAAATAACTCTCGGCTGTGCGGATGATGCCAATACCGTTTACCCAACTTAATGACAAAGAGCGCATCCCCGAACATTCGATAACATGAACGCCTGAGGCAACTAAATTCCTTGGAGCATAAATCCTGACTGCTCGTGTATTGAGAATTTGCATTAAAATTGCAGATTGAATGGCAGGCTGTATTCGAAATCGTCGATATTGACTGCACAATAGCGTTCCGTGTGCTCCTATCTTTACTTTAACAGGGGGGGGGGGGGGGGGGGTTACTGTAGATTGATTGTAGAAAGTCTTTAAAACCGCGTTATAATTCCAATAAGTTTAAAAGTACGAAACTAGTTTAACTACAGCTTCAAGGCTGAAGGAAATGCACCTTTCTTGTTACAAACTGTACAATATAATGAGAATATGAGAATGAAATCTCTGTTGCCTCGTGTATATAAAACTGTGTACCTTGAGACAAACTTACAAAAAGAAAACACTGTTTTCTACAACACTGGTATTTTACTTTAATTTAAAAATATATTCTCTGCTGTAATAACGGTGTTAATAAACGCTATTCGCGTAAAGATGGAGACTTTCGCTGTGTAATTTTGGGAGGTAATCTAACTCAACAGTTGTCAAGGCAATATAGTGTTAAGAGCTTCTAAGGACCCCGAGATCAAAAGGATCTCGAAAAACTTACACGTGAGGCAAGGTTTTAGACTTCATATCACACCCATAGAGACCGCTGGACACCAGTCTCTACAAGGTGGATGCCTGAGGATGGACGACGCCGCCGAGGCCGGCCCAGGAAGAGGTGGCGAGACGACCTAGACGCGCACCGCAAGGGTTGGATCGAGGTGGCCTTTGCTCAGCTCAAAAGTGCGACACTGCAGGCTAACACAAAAAAAAACACACCCAACATTGACCTTTTCTAATACCAAAGGAACAAATAATAAATTAAACGAAATCCAAGGAGATTGAAATCAAATTATTTGGCCTCCCCGAAACGCGCAGTAAGCGCAAAAGAATATACATAATCAATTGTTGGTGTAAAATTCGCAATATCATTAGCGGTTGGCGAGTCCCAAACATTCGTCGGCCCTTATCGCTGTGCTCGTTATCTTGGCGGCTCGCGACGTTTAAACGAAACGTTTCCGAATGTATTAACGCGAATTTCAAGGCAATGTCTCGCTCTGTTTATAAACTTGCTTTATTTCAGACATGGTGTGTTTCAATGGCCGGAGTAGTTTATTTATATTATATGACATGTGGTTCGGTAAAAATATCTGTTGTATTATAATGTTTTGTTGGCTTAACGTCTCATATATTGGTTTATATTTAGTGATATTTCAGGTTATGTATGGATGTTTTCGGGTCGGCCACCTGATCTAATCCTTCAGTCGTAGCTTGTACCACCCTCTGAAGGGGGGTACTCTAACGCTCCAAACGCCAATAAATGCAACGAGAAAAAGACCGCTATGACTGCTGACTATTAATTTATTGTTACTCTATATCGCAGATTGATAGGGGAATAAAATAGGAAATAAAACAATCGATATCTATTACCACACACAAATCGACACGCTATAAATCTTTGCAGCATATATACTGATAATACTTATCTGTTTTATCGCGGCGATATTGCCAATCTTGTAGATAAGCATTATTGTTTCTGATAATACTTAGCTACGTGTATATTGCTAATTAAATTAATATCTATGTATACGCACAGTGGTCCCGCCCAGATTCAATGTCAAATGAAGCTTTACGAAACCCTCAATCTATGGCAGAATGTGCCTCAGTAAACAGAGTCCCCGATACAAATTAAGTTGGGCGGTCAACCAGTCTAATATACTCAATACCTACATGAAATTGATCCTGCTGAACTAGTCAATCACTTATTCCACAACACTATTCATTGTGGACGGTTGTTAGATATGGTTGATTTTATCATGAACTGCAATAATATACGGAATAAAAATTGCGTAGCTTCGAAACCTAAAGTAACAGACAGATGGATAGATCAATGACATAATGTACCCGCGACATAAAACAAGAACAAAGACGTATCAGGGACTTGCATTTATCGAGAGAGCTAAGGAGAAAAAAATGCTTTTTCAACCCCATCTAGCCAGACGGAAAAATACGTCGTTGCCGATTGTTTCCCTGTCCGGAACGCGAAATGCAAAGTATGAAATAATTATGGCGGTGAGAGTGCGCGACATGTCGGTACCCCTCCCCCGCCCCAAGTCTCCGCCCCCCTCAACCCATCAGCCGATCGTCCTCGTCTCCAATCTCCGACCCCCTAGACTAGAAGGTGGCGAAACGTCGACAAAACGTCGCCACAAATGCGGTAAAAAGGGACTTGTTGCTTTATCAGTGTCAGGTTTTCGCGTGAAAATTTGTTGAATAAGTAATGTTGCGTTACACGACCTATATTCTACAACGTAGAACAGTTGTGACACTCGTCCAGAAATTTCGGGACCATCATTATGTGTAAAATTGTTAGCACTTACAGCTATAAAATTGAAGGAGTTAACTTTTCATGGTTTATCTCCTGTCTCGAATTCTCGACATCGCATAGCGATCGCGACAACGGAATAGCACAAAATGCATTAGTGTGGAGCGCACACAAAGTGGAGTAGTTTCCGCCGATGCATGACTAGGGTGACAAGGGCGAGATTCGAAAGAGGAATGTCCCGCAATCGATTCTTTAGAGCGCGCGGCTGGCCTGGCATCGCGTCCGACAGAACGCCGGATAATTGAAATACCTGACGGCAGTCACGGGAGACAGGATTGGGTTCGGGAGCGCCGCACTGCTATCTAACGTAAACATTATGATGAAATGTTTGTCATGATTTAACGGTTTTCTTTGCAACTGCTAGGTTTCCTGCTCAGTGACGTGCGTGGTTTATTTTATGACAGCCAATTTATAACTTGTTATTTTAATAAAATTTTGTGCATATCACTTCCGCTTACGGTGACATTGTGTAACCTTCTGCTGACCTCACAATATCGCATTCAAAACATGTTTTTTTTTTTACAAAGGTTGATTTTAAAATCGTTCTTCTCCGAAAGAATGCCTACCTACCTACCTATGTTTAAATTATAAACAACAGTAATTTTAAAAAGTAGCCTTGCATCATAAATTCACGTTCATGTTATGAAATTTCCAGAAAAAATTAACTAAGTAGGTAATACAAAAGATTTAAGGGAATACATCGATCAATTTTGTGTTTTTAAAATTCCTATAAAACCAAATGTATATGGTTAAATTATTTGGATTTTCCATATGTGGTATTTGACTATATTCTCTACTGTTGTACTAAAACCGAAACATGATTACTTGAAATTTTTCATAAAACAAAATTCCAAAGTAGCACTGTCTGTTTTCTGTTTTGTACAATCGTACAAAACAGAAAACAGACAGTGCTACGACAGTGACAGTGTTAACAGTGTTAGTGTTAGTGTTAGTGTGTTAGTGACAGTGTTTACGTATACGTAAACAGTTCCATAGTGTGCAGTAAAATTTGGTTTAAATCGAAGGTATTTAAATTACTACGCTAAAAATTGATTAAATTAAAGCATTTTGTCTTAAATCTATATTTAAACGAAGCACGTTTAGCTCCGGTGCGCGTGAGAGTCTTCTATCTCGCGCGTCAAACTAGACAGCCATAACGCCATTTCACTTACACACCGAGCCAAACCACGCTTCGATGTATCAAAACAAAAATTAACTCCCATTCAAGTCAACATAGTGACAACTATGACAACATAAACCGTGTTGACACTTGACAATCAAACCGATTTAGTTATTTGCCATGTACAGTGATACTAGCTTTCGCCCGCGTGGTATGTCGATAAAAAGTAGCCTATGTCCTATTCCAGATCATGGTCTACCCGTGTGCCAAATTTCATCCAAATCTGTTCAGCCGTTTTAGCGTGAAAGCGTTACAAACAAACTCACTCAAAACCTACAAATGATCGGACGACAGCAGTGCAGTGAACGCTCCACTTTAACCGCAATAGCGTCGATAATAACCACTAAGTGCATAAAACCTGATCATTCATCATAATTCGCGTCTTTTAGCCATTCAATACTAAACTGCAGTCCTTTGTCCGTATTGTGACAGGACCAAGAACGAGATGATATTTCATATGAGACGACTTTTCAAACACTCGTTGTTTTTATTCCCCGTTCTATTCAACGCGTTTCAGAGCCAACGCAGCCCGAGCACGTATTGTACATAATATTGTACTGTAATTCGATATTGCCGCTATGATAATACTCGGAGTTATGTTTATACTAAGGAATGTCACGTAATACCGAACGCAATTCATTCAGTTCTGTTTAATTGGACGTAATGACACGCAGTGGGAATGATTATTTTTAAACATCATTATAAAGCACGTTTGTGAGATGCATTTCATCTGTTTTACGAATTAATCGTACCAATTTAAATTCTGAATCAAATAAAGGACCCATAGAGACCTCAGAATCCGCACCGAAGCGCCAAATTTTGAACAAAACCCAGACGTTGTCAATAAAACTTGCATTTCTATTTGTCTACAGAACCTTAAAACGCTCTTGAAAGTTCTTACTAAATGCAACGCCCTACTCAAAATGGTGAATTAAAACAAGTTGTTTTAATAACGTTGCAATGAATACACGTCTAGACTACATGTTCAGCTCAATTCGAAGTAAACATAAGCTATTAGACGGGCACATCTCTATTACGTCAGACAACGCTATGTTATAGCTACAACGAGGTCTAGATTAATCAACTACTGTCAGTACTGTCTACAGATATGCTGAAGTAAACCACTAATGTAAACCTGTTGATTCCTTAATATTGTCCTATATTACACTGACTAACAAAACATCAGAGGGCCAATTCTCGTAATTAAAAACGTTCAAATTCAAGTCACAATGTCAGCCAGTGACAATCAAAATGTCAAAAATGTAGGCAAACTCTATACAATTTTGACAGATTGAGACTGAGATGAGATTGCGAACGTTGTTATAAAAATACGGGAATTGCCCCTCAGATTAATAATCGAAGATGCAAAAGGTCGTGATAACTTTGAACATGTAATTGTAAATAAGACCGGTATTAATAATTGAAAGAATGAAGAACTTAAGGATAATATTGAACACTGAAATGGAGATTCCTAACAAGCACTGAATATCCGTTTTGATAATGCAATTTTAAAACTATGGGCTGACATAAGTAAAGGCTTCCACAGACAGGCGCAAAGTGACGACGCGCGGCGGTGCGACGCTTTTCTGGTAGAATAATTTCCATGAACTTTTCATAGAAATTGTTCTACTAGAACCGCGTCGCCCCGCGCCGTCGCGTCTATAGTAATATAGGTGATCTAATGAACTAAAAACGCCAAACGTAATTATAATAATTGTAATTTAAGGATTTAACATAAAAACGATTAAGGTAGCCACACCAAATAACACTAATTCAAGATGAAACCAGTGCCACGGAATATAATTTCACTATTGACCCGAAGCAGCGTTTTCATAAAGCAAAATAGAAAAGAGTAAAAGTTTTATTTTACCGAACCATTTTAAAATCTCATAGCAGGGCTAGCAAAACAGAGTGTAGCCACTAGTTAAGCGGGTTACAATATACACCAGCAAAGGTTATAAATACTGGATATTTTTTGTTGTTTTTATATGGATTCACCGCGTCATGAGGTGGCAAAGGGGTGATATCGGATGGATTGGCAGAGTACATCAAGCGGTACTGAAAATGTTTTGTTGTTATGTATTTGGTCATGTCTGTAGCTATTGTTATTGTAGCGTCAGTTCGGACATCATCATCAGTCTTGTAAAACGATACAAACATATATTCCATTGTATCGTAGCAGTCCTTTATAACGTCAATAAGCGTTCAATTTATACAAACTTCTGACCTTTAAGTAAAAACACAAAAATCATAATATTCAATTCCTCGAATACATTCAAGTGGTGTTTTAAATTAGAAGCCATTCTACAGTTAATTAAATTGTGTGTGTTATGTGAGGAATCCAACATTTCAATTCCGTCTAAGATTTATGCAGCAATAAGACGGATTTATAGGGTATCATCGGTATACTGTAAACGTAATTGGATTAAGTTAACCTTTATTAAAACTTGGAACTCCATAACTGAAAGCTTTGTACCAGTCCCAGGATTATCTTGGTTCATAAAAGTTTTTTGATGGGCTTTCTTTTTGATAGTCAAGCCATGGCATGCTCTAAAATACAGGGACCTTGCCGTAAAGACATTTAATCATATCATATACCTAGTCATAAAAATAACAGAACTTGTAGTTGACCTAGTGCTTCAGTTAAAGTCACCTTGTCAGAAGAAGTAGAAGGTTATGAACTCAACACCACCTAATGATTAATACCACGCTGATTAGACCACTAACACTTCAATGAAATAAGTACCGAGGTAAGTGTATGTATAAGACAGTGAATTCGGCGCGTGATGCATATTTGATGCGCACGCGATGCCGCTGGGCATACAATATTTACCTAAGACTACAAACAGACAATGACATCATCGGTTAAACTTACTGGATCATGTTTGCGTACATAATGCTCTAATTTGTATCTGCAACGCTTCATACATTTAGGAGTGACAGACATACACTTGAGCAAAATTGTATGCCATTTATACAACGTTGTCTAGACTTTTCATTAAAGTTTTTTTTTTAACTCTTTGTAGCAAAGAATAGACGAGTTTCTTTGATATTGATGTGAGATTATTGCCATCGACTCTTAGTATATCATGGGAAAAAAAATTAAGCTTTCAAGATTAATACCATAATAAATATGACTAAATTTATAAAATGATGTTATTATCGTAATTCGTAAGTACTGAAAAAGGAGGAATTACAAATACTAATTAACATTAATTTATGAATTAGCAACCGATGCGATGCCACCAAAATTGCACCATTTTAGAAACGAGGAAAATATAGTTAATTTTCCAAATCATAATATTAATAGCACAGTAACCACCTAACACACAAAAAGTACCGTTATCAATATTACTATTAAAAGAAAAGAGACATCAGAAACACAGCATCGTTTTCCGTAAGATACAGTATCTAATAAAGAATCTAGAAATAAGATAAAAGAAAAGGGTTATTGTCACATCGCGATAAATGAAGCGTGGCTAGAGATGGCAAATAATGCTAGCATCGCATTCCTAATTTATTTATATGATACTCATTAGTTGATTATGAGACTTCGGATTGCAAATTGATGACATGTCCAGTCAATCCAGTTTTATGGACGCATATATCCTTGTGCGTCATCTTAAAAGGAATGCCGCAAGGGACTATCTTCGGACCGCTTTTAATTGTAACTAAGAAGTTTATGCGCTTGTCCTGGAAAATCTTAGTTTATAGTCATAAAGTCCGCTTATGAGATAAAATGGTAAAAGCAAACAAAACAAGGTGTCATAGCCAACGCAACTGTTCAATATTTACTTCATGCATTTAAAGACAGCGCAAAGGAAAATCCTGTTACTTTTATAAGTTTAACGTAGCAACTTTTGTAGTTATATGGTTTCGGGAAAATTCAACAAAAGCTTAGCTAAAAATCGGCCAAGTGCGTGTCGGACTTCGCACATTTAGGGTTCTGTACCAAATCCGATTTATCAATATATTGGTATTTGTTATTAGTAAAGTATATAGTAATAATAAACATTATCACCATACAAGTTCATAGTCAACAGTTAAAAAATTCTCCGGAACAAAATTTTGTAAAAAAAAAAAAAGCTGGAATGGAAGCCACCGAAAGCTTCCATTCCTTTGTTTTCCAATATTTATTAAAATAAAATATTTATCTATTCAACGAGGTCTAAACAACGATACCTACCTACAAATTTTTTTTCGCGCCCCCCTTTAGCTTTATGGGCATTAAAACGTTTAAAAATATTTTTTGACAATTTTTATGGCTTTAGGCATGTCAAATAAATACAATTGTCCAATCTCAAGGAAAACGGGTATAGAATTTTGATTCCAGTTTAACTTGACCTTAGTCACTACAAACTCCGTAAATATGCTGCTACATTATTCACTTGAAAATAAAAAAAAGATGTGTGTACAAGGTGTAACTTAAATAACACACAACCTCTTAAGGGGTCATTGTACACATTATGAACAACTTTAACTAAAAAAGCGAAACTACTTTTTGACGAGTTAGGCGAACATAAATCTAGGCATCTGCTAATTTTTTTTTGCGATTTTAATTCTGGTCTCATAGTAAAAGTTGTTCATAATGATGAGTACAATGACCCTTTAAAAAGTTGTGCGTTATTTAAGAAACACCTTTTATAAGAACTGCCTGATTTTGTATTTAGAGAAAAAAAACCTATAGATTTCTCACCTTGAAGTATGGATATGCATATCATTGTGATCAACATTTACTTGAATACCGGTTTTGACATCTACTTGAGCATACAATAACAACATGCTTACATTACTTAAAATAAAAATCACGACAAAATATATTGGTATCGTTCAGGCGAATATATCAGAGATTAGGTTCATACATTTTAATCAGTTTGCATGACACACGTGGACTCGAAGCTAGATATTATGTGAAACGTATAGGAAAATAATCAAACTTTTTATCGCACGTGTTTTTTACATGAGACGAGGTACCGTATCGCGTTGTCTGATTTACATATTGTTTGATTTGAATCGGATATGTTACCATGTGAAACACAGTTCAGTCAACAGCTTTGTATGTTTTCGTTTTACCGATACTCATACAACTGATTATTTTATCATCAATAATAATACAATTGAGTCCAATATAACAGCTTCCTTCATAAAAGCGTATTGGACTTGTTTCTGTTAATGATATGCCAAGTTTTGTACCTAAGCGGAACACTACTGCACCTCCGCAACCCTAAGTGGAACCAGGTCAACTATAATGACCTCTTATTTCTTTAACAACATAATGACCCGTTTTCCTCAAATGTCTTCAACAGAAAGACAAGCCGCTAACACAATACATTTCCCCATTATTTCTACACGACCATGAATCAGCAAAACATATCTTAATGGTATTCCTCAGTCGAAAATGAATTTGTCATCGTATTTAATAAGCCATGAACCATCCCCAGTCGACTATTTCAAGCTTGCCTTTTAGACAATAACTTAATACTTATGTCAGCACGGAGTCGACGTCACGAATACATTAGTAAGTGAAAGCGTTGAAATATTATTAAATTTTTCGTCAACATTGCGTATCTAAATGTCGGCGTGCAATGTAAACGTATTGAAACCATTGTTTAAGAGTACAACTCAATACTAAATGGAAAGTTGCTCAGGACAACTATTGTTCCTTCTATGCCTCTTGATCACAACAAAAAATAAATTCGCTTAAAGGGCATTGTCTAAACAAATTAGGCCCAAATGAATGTTTAAAGAGGTCGGTGTGTGTATTCAACGGTTGCGCGATGTAAGCGTTATCGATGGGGCATTATCAACAAACGTGATTTATCTAATTAGTTAAACAATTTGATGAGCGACCGGTTCAAATGGCTGAGTCTTCTTTGCTGTGTTATGCATATCCAGGAACCGAAGATTACCATTGTGATTTACGAGTGTTGATTTCATATGACTCCATGGTTTAGTTAGAAGTAATCAGTACGGATACGGCACAAGGACAAATAGACTTATGGGTTTCTGAGGTATTTAAACGGAGTTTATCCATTCGATATAGATTGGTGTTTCAATATCGTGATTTTGAACTAAGAAAGAATTTAGCTTATAAGTCAAGTGAATTACTATCGAGGGTTTATCTGAGGACTCAAAAACCGAACATATGGAAGGAAATCGCTTAAATAGATAATTCTGTCGAATCAATAGCTATTGAGAGTTGAAACTCCGTTTAAGAATTCTTCAGAAGCTGGGCATTAATCTTACAAATAAAATAGACAAACCACACAATATAAAACATGGAAGAATAATAGAACTAGAAAACGAGAAACTTTATGATATGCTCGGACGTGCAAATGAGGGCAATTTCATTAAAGGCGAACCGTAAATCAAGCCAGTCCGCGTTGTTACACCAGGTACAATAGTCTATCAGAGAAAAAAATTGTATCATCGTAGATTTAGTGCGATTTACTCACGCATTTCACCGCCAGCGCCATCTTGGGAAAACTCCGAATAAAAATTTACTTTTTTAAAAGTAAATTTGTTTTTCAATTTTTAGTTGAATATACAATTACACAAGCCCAAGACGAACGAAAAGAAGAATCATCAAAATCTGCTTAGAAATGCCAGAGTACATTTATGCATATAAGTTCGTACATAAGATTAATTACCTAATGTATTATATACTAAAACCTTTCTGTAAGTATGTAGATCACGTTAGTGAAAGAATCATCAAAATTGGTTCATAGGTTCATTAATTTTTGAGAAAATCGCGGACATACAAACTTACATACATACATACATACGAGTCGAATACAGAACCTCCTGTTTTGAAGTCGGTTAAAAATATAAAGACACTCCCGACGCGTCGACGCAGGTAAGGAGTATCATTTGTTAAGGCGAGTAAGCTGCTAACCGGCAGCGCCACCATTGAATAATGAATAAGTTTGGAGATGTGGAACATTTTGTTTCCTATGCACACATTTTCAGTCAAAACGGTCGTTTTTAGCGTTAACTGCTATAGCTTTGAACCTAGGAGGTTTAATGTTGATTTTTTCATTACAAAAAATTCAACCTCATCTGACTAAAAATGTGTTCATAGGAAATTTCAAAATGTTCCGTATATCTCCCGACTTTTATTTTTTTTCTCAATGGTGGCGCTGTTAGCAATTATATTCGCCTTAAATGTCTGACGTGAGATGTGACACACATGTCGCTCTATTAAAACCATTAGTAATGCAGGGCGATCACGATTTCCTTAATACATTACGTAGTAACTGTGATGCTTTGTTTGCGTTAACGTACTGTAGCATTTTAATAAACTTCGTGATGTATCCTCCCAACGATTATGTTAATGACAGGAATCAATATTGATTGTGCTATTTAAAAGTAATATGGTGTCAGTTTGGCACGTTTTTGCGTCGGATGACAAATAAACAAAAAACCCGTGTTATTGCTTTTTTTATACTTTTAAATTATTAATTAAATCACAGAAAAACCAAGTCTAAGCATTAGGAACGAGACCAGAAACCTGCATAACGAATTTGGTTATATAAACCTAGATCTACATAATAAGAAATGAGATTACAATATTGCCAGCTGAGAGGCTAAACCGTACAAAAATTCCTTCTCACGGCACAACGGTACCAACGCACGCGCACGTTGCTAAGGTCATTGCGACAAAATCGTTGTCTCTTTCCGTCTATTCGTTTTTGTTAAAAGTGCAAGCGAGATAAACGTCAATGCAAATGAGCCGCCGGAAAAAACGACCATTTGACTCACTGTGGCGACTCGCAGTGATTGATTAGATGCACCTTCTTCTTCTGGAATCGGCGTTTACTTGGAATCAGACGAGTCTGCTCGCCCCTATTGTTTGTCCGTTTCGACATGGCTTCACATTATTACAATGGTTCTCCTCTTGCTGGACGATGGAGCAATAAATACATCGTAAACTTAGTGCGCGCACATAAATTCTTGTACCGGACTCATAATGCGAGTATTTGATGATAGCGCGCTGTCTGGGTGCTACACCAGAAATTCTCAAGGAATATGGCCTATATGAACTATACAATACATAATTATGTCTGTGGTCAAAGTTATACAGATCTATCTAAATGGCAATAATTTACTTTAACTACAATTTTATTATAAGGCAATAAGTTGAAAACTCATTAGCATTAAAATAAACGCCTACACGTGGCTCCATCTATCGTCCTAACAGAGCATGTCTTATGTTTACAGTTGTTTGGCATTGACCATAAAATTTGCGATAGCAATATTAATGGTAGAAAAATTACAAATTCTAATGCAACACGTGACGTTTGTATTTAGTTACCTAAACAACTTAAGGAGAAATAAAAGAATACAGCTGTAAATAAATTAAACTCTATAATGCCCTATGTTTACTTTCACAGGTCACGGACGCAATCAGTATCGGTGCGCACGAACTCGCGTCGTCTCCTTCTTGCTTGTTACGATTTCCATATAGGACTTGTTACTCTGACTCTGTCTGGTGGTGATTTATAGTGACTGAAGCTTTACATAACCGCGGCGGCTACTTACTACATGTTGTGCTAGTGCCAGTTCGTTTATCATGATTATGACGCTATAAAATAATTATTTTATCTCGTTTGCAGGGCTTATCGTGGACGAGTTTTCAAACTTTACTTATTTAGTCAAATTTACGGGTTAATGAGCGTATAATGTCGTAATCTAATAGTACTTTGAAACTTTACGTTTTCTTTAGACACCAGATTGATGTTTTTTAAATAAACTGCCAAACATAACAGCAACATTTATGAAAAGCAAGGAACCATGACATGGAAATACAAGAACATATTATCATAAGGATTTATTTAGATCTCTCAACAAATCGGAACTGATGATGACTTCGTTTATCACCCTGAAGATCAATAAAATGTTCATGTGTCTACTTGCATGTAGTACAAGCTGACAAGCACCACAAATCAGTGCGAAGTATTAATTGCAAATGATCTAGTAAAGGTATTGCACGGTCGTACATCGCAACTAAATTAGAAATTAGAAAACGCGCAACTTTCACGTAATTGACGCTTCTATAGTACGCACCTGTGTCGGTGAGTGAATAAGCGAAACTAATTATGAGCCGACAACTGCACCAATACACGGACAATATACGAAGAAAACTTTGCTTATCGATACATAAAACAATACCGCTGATGCTTTTAAAAGAATCGACCAATTTAAAGCGGCATCAACTAAATTACCAAGACGAAATAAATCGCCTTTAAGGGCTAATAAAACAACAAAAGTTATTAAACATTTTCCAATAGTTTGACGGGTCAACAGCCACAGAAAAACGGACAAATGTGCCAATGAAACATGTTTTAATAAGGTAACACTAATAGATGTGAACGAATTACGTTAAACAGATATTGGTGGCGGAGTTGACTTACCGGCTCGACTCGAGCATCATTTTGTGTGGCCTGTAAACAGAAAAATAAACACTTTAACAAAGGGAGACAATTACCAACTAAATTACATACATTGATTGGCACACATTTGTATGTAAATAATAAGAATATGCACACTTGGATGCGTAATCGTATTGGAACGTGGGCATTGTGCATGTGTGCGAAAACAATAGATCATTAACAAAAGTAAATAATGTTTTGTGAAAATGTTAATACGACCTAGCGACCGGTAATAATCTGGAAAGGTTGCAGACGTTTAACCATCAGGTAGCGATCACCTCGGGGAGAATATTTATTACATTTTGTATAACCAAAAGTGTATTTTATAGAGGTAATCTTTCAGATGGATTATTTTACGATGGCATATCTTATTTTGAAAGTGCGTTCAATTGCTTTGTGAGGTGTTTGAGTTTCTTGGAATCGTGTTTAGCAAATCATCTTCGTGGTAGGGTGAACAAGGTTGAATTCCCTGGTACGCTAATTATGTGGTTAGTCCAAGGTTGACGCGATATGAACTAAGCGGTGCGCTATGAAAACCTCGTTTCAACGTCTCTTCACTAAAGCTGTCGACCTAAATAATACTTTGTTTTTATACAATTCCTTCAAGGTTGCCAGTAGCAGTTATTAATTTTCGCTCGAACTATTTTGTTTGTACCTAAGAAACTTGCAACTAAACTTTCATTAATTTCTTGTTCGACAAAACATAGTAAACATGCGATTCAAAGTAAACATGCTTTAAATTAGGTACGCAGTCGCTATTAATCAAATTTTTTTTCCACTACAGTTTTAGTTACCAAAAACACTAATATAGTATATCATCAACATAATTTGTCAAAACTTACAGTAACTATTTAACTACAATCTACCACAGTAAACAACAAATACTATCCACTAACAACACTACAATAGATGTAACGCCCTCAAAACAAATAATCCATAAAAAGTAACAATTAATATGAGAAAGCAGACACTGCGGGAAAGTAACACGCATATCTGTCAATCATGACACGCGAGGGATATTCCACTCACCATGTATAACCTCGCGAACATCGTCAAGGTCGCGAAGGTCATTGTATTGTTGACTCCAATGGTTACGCCTGTCCCGCTCCATACACAGCCTTATCTTTTATCAATCGGCGATAATTTTGGAAGCTTAACCTCTGCAGTTTGATAATGTTATCAGATATTACATGATTCTTTTCTAGCAGTTCCAAAATGACTGATGCTATATTTATTGCTACGGCAACGAGGAAAGTAGATTGAATTGATTGATTGATCATAAATAAATCATAGTTTTCCGGTGATTATCTCTTTTATTATTGCTTCCTTCGAAGCCGATGTTTTAAACGTCGAGGCTTTAATAAATAATGTTAATAAACGCAGTGGATTGGTAATACTGATTGCAGCAAGCCGAGTCACCGGCGTAAATTCTCCAATGGAAAGTCCATAAAACCACTGCGGGAAATATGTATGACAGCACAGGAACAATCAGTTCCTGGGGACTTCAACCAGTCGCTACCGTCATAGCACCTATCACTTTTAACCGCATCCTGTCATCCAGTTTTGCGGTCGAGTCTACGCCACACGAAATATTCACTTTCAAATCACAAAAGTCATCTAACTATAAAATCACATATTATGAGCCATAAAAAAGAAATAAAATGTACGCATGAAACACAATTGGGCAGTTTTGGGTTGAGAATATAATAAAAATATTTGACACATTATTCAGAGATTTGCGCGTCTGTTTCATTACATATGAAATTAAAAGTATATATTTCATACGCTTCGTCAAATAAATTTCTGATACTAGCACTCTATCATATCACTATATTTACCTCTTAAACACTAATTGCAGAACTGTACAACAATAAATCAAGTTGGCAAAGAAAACGCAACAATCACCGAGCCATCGGTGGCTCTCTGACGTCCTGTTAGGCGTAGAGCAGGTAAAATTGCTATTACCTTAACTCTCTTCGGACAAGTTGCTCCAAAAAGTTTCAAGCCATTTTCGACCTTCTCATTACCGCTATAATTTAGTATCGCCCATCTAAAAACATATAGTGGCCAAGCTATTCTGCACTATATAACCCAAAACGATAGAGTGTTATGTTGTGCATTGGTAGCTGGCCGGCTTATGAATGAGGATGTCGGTATTCCACAAAGAACAGCCGAGGGAAAAAATTGTTTGAAAGGCAAAACTGGGAACTGCAAAAAATCTGAACATCATTGAGAAATTATTGTTTTGTAAATTAATGTTTAATATTGTACACACGGCTACATATCAAGCTATATATTTCCAGTATGGTCTGATTTCGCATTGTATATACTCGTAGAATTTCCGTACAATTAGAGGTCAGCTTGTACTAGAAATGTATAGCTAGATATGTAGCCGTGTCACGTGTGTACATCAACTGCTGCTGTTACGGAAAGAAAACCTGTTCTCACAAAAATGTTCCATTGTTTTGTTCTATTAACATGTCATAAAAAAAATAGCGCCTAGGCTGCTGAAGGTGCAATTGAATTAACATTCGCATATGAATTGCAAATTAACGATTTATAACGTACTGACATAAAACACACTGAATTCAGCCGTGGAGTGCACTGAAATATACAGGAGAACAGGTGATACGTACCTACGTGGTACAACGAAAGTAACAAAGGGCTTAAATGAACTACGTGTAAATTGTTTTCATTCTTATGAAATGTTTTGTCTATAATTTCACGCGAGGATAGCCACAAAAACGATTTCGGTTAGACCTTCCGTAAAAACTTATTATTTGAAGAAGCTCGTAGTAACTACCTTGAATCTTGTGATTCTACAGACATTTCGCATCGCATATAGTTTATTTAATTCAAGATATAGGAATGTTTACATCTCGTGCTTTCAATTATTAAAAAATCCTTTGGCTTTCCTCCGAATTATCTCAATTCACAATTCCCATTTTACTCAAGCTAAGAGCCTTTTTACATCGTCAGTCGGCTCAATGGTCTGTAATTTTGTTTTGATGAATTAGCCAAACGACGGGATACTAATAATTGAGGATGGACAGACAACGCCGAAACCGTTCGAGCTTCGAGCCCTCCAATTTATAGCGGATGTATCGAAAGCTTTTTGCAAATAAAAATATGGAATATTCGGAAGAGGGAGTTCATCGTTCGCTTGATCGCGTTGCCGACCTTGACGTTTAGATGTCGAAGAACTGCGTATAGTATAACTGACAACGTACTTTCGTCCGAAAGTTTTCAAGACACACAACCAGGAATTCACTCAACTTTTTATTTGACTTTTATTGCATCTAACATACAAACAACAGGAACGAATGGTCATAGTAAAAGCACTTTTTGAAATGTCTCAAACCTTTTACAACGGGAAGGAAGAAAATAAGCAAAACCAACAGAGCAATTAAAAATGAGGTCAATAACAAGAGAATAAAAAATGTCGTTGTAAATGTGGTATGGTCGTCATCGCCGTCGGCGCGATAGAAACTGTCTGAGATGGCAATGGAAAGAATATCTCTAGGGTCTCATTAGCAAAGCGAGCGAGGCATGCTGCGGTTAGGGAGACAGTCGCACCGAACAGCACTTCTCGTAAGAAGGGCCTTATTAGTAAGCGGATGGGTGTTTTGTCTATTTGTTAATGTTGGAGTGGTCTACGCTACAAAACTACCTACATCACGGATTAAATGTCAGCTCTTTGTTCAAGTTAATATACTTTAGAGAATGCTATTCTAATGTAGACAATAACATTTTAGTAATCAAACAAAGGAAGATAGACGAAGTCCTCCTGTAACGACCATGTAATAAAATCAACGTAGTAAACGAGCAGCTGAAAAGAAACCGGACAAACTTTTGAACATGAACGCAACGTCTTAGAACAAATAGCACGGAGACGGAGAGCCCGCTGAATTCTGAACGAGTAAGCTTTTTACCCAACATTGTATCGAATGCGGAAAGCAGTTGTGTACAAATAGGTAATCATAATAATTATGCTGTAATTGTGTGTGTGTTGTTCAGCGTAGCGTATCAAAGCGATGCCTGCATGCGTCGTAGGAGCGGGGGGGGGGGGGGGGGGGGTTGTACTCTGTCGGTACAATTTATGACAAACTTCGCTAATTCCATATCCGAGTGGAGTAGTGTAATTAGTGTGTGTGCGGGCAACCGATCGGTTTCAAACATATAACCCGGCTACAGACACAGTCGTCATGTAAATCAAAGAGCAAACAGTAATGACTCGTCGAGATTACTAGTTGGATGCATGCGCTCAGGCTTTAGTGTGTGCTAACGTGTGAAGCCGTCCTAGATAACAATGTACTTGTCACTGCACTAGCTCTAGACAAACTAGTTTTCTATTGTATATTTTATATAAAAGAAGATGAGTTTAACGTTTCTTTAGGAGCATCGAAACAAGCGTAAGAGGACATGTTTATAGCTCATTTTACGCAAGCTGCTGCGTCAAATTGTAAAAGAATAAGTAGTTACAAAGAACGGTAACAGGTTGGCAGAAATGGAATATGAAACATTCTAAATCTCCAATATTAAAAACGCGATGAATGATAACAAACACGCACATAATTATGAATGAAACTAGATACCTACAGTGGGAAAATTACAACAATATATAAATGTTAATTAATCAGTTTGGACGTGCGCGTGCAAGCGTTACTGGAACTGGCAGCGCGAGCGACCACCCGGCCCGACCAGACTGGTTGCCTTCGTCGACCTTGCAGCTTTCGATTCTGCACACTATCGATTAACTACCATTATACAGTTTGCTACCAATTCGCTTGAATGCTAAATCAACTTTCGCTGGGAGTCAGCTGATATATATCAGTCAGTTTGATTTGTCCATTCGAATAGCAATTTCCTAGGTCTCAAAAATACTGCTGCCTACATGGAGGACTAACGAGATAATAATTGCCGATGCCAATTCGAAGTCTGGAACAACACAGCATAGCAGTGACATAAAAAGAGTCCTGTAAAAAGATTCACCGGTGAAATTGGACTTGAAAGAACCTCGTTAAAAGAGCCCTATATCACCTGTAGTGCTATTCTGTAAATATCTCACCGTGAAAACATAAGTGAAGTGATCTTAAAGTGAGCTGTCAATAGTGTCAACCCCTAATAGCATCAGGTGGAATGACGGCTCATTTCACGCTCACTTCACTTAAGTTTTCACGGTGAGATGTTTACAGAATAGCACTACTGTATCTCCACAATTCCATTGCTTGCTTACTATAGGGTGCATACTCGGTAGGCTCTATAATCTTTATCCATATCCTAAGGGCACGTCTTCCCTACCATTAATAACTATCGCCCCCCCCCCCCCCCCGGTCTACTCCTTGATATGCAATGGTCTCTGTTGCACCATGTAGCATGTGGCAACAGGGGCTAATGTGAACCTTTGTGTACATTCGAGTAATCGATTCTAGTCAAACCACGCTGGTGTCGGTGCATTTCATTCATTCACTATCGCGATTTGCAAACGGATTGGATTCGTCGATCGGAATGTGTTGTTATATGACATCAAGAAGATGCTCTAATGCATTACATTAAACAACTCCACCATTAACCTCAAGCTTTTTCCTACCTCCATTGTATTCAGTATCGTTTCCCATATCGTTTACAATTTTAATATCATGCTGCAATACAATTCTGAGACATCAAACGGCGCAATTACGCTGTGATTGAATTCCATTATGGACGCGATTATATTTGAAATAACTTTAACCAACGATGATTACATTTGTTATAATAATATGAAAATTGTAAGGATTATACGATTACAAAAATAGTTTTAGATTAGAGTCAGAGAAATTTAGGATTATGTACGCAACGCAACTAACACGCAAAGGTTTTTGACCTAAATAAAACACTGAATTCTTTTCTTGTTCAACTTTAGTGTTCATTACATCCTAATTAACTTCTTATTTTCTAAACACAAGCATAATCAACCTATAATGTTCCCACTGCTGGGACACAGGCCTCTCAGTGAGAGGGAATGGATGTCATCATTCACCGTTTTGAGCGCAGTGGTGATGAAATAATTTACACAAAATAAAGCGCCTGTCGGGGTTCGACTCGTAAAAATCAATCAATCTGCCTAGCCTTTTCCCAACTATAATGGTATCGGCTTCCAGTCTAACCGGATGCAGCTGAATACCATTATTTTCCAAGGAGCGACTGCCTATCTGACCTCCACAACCCATTAACTGGGTAATACGATACTCCTTGGTAAGACTGATTGTCAGACTTTCGGGCTTCTGACGACTCGTAACGACTGTCAAAGATCCACGAATGACAGCCGGGACCAAAGGCTTAACGTGCTTTCCGAGGCACGGAGGAGTCTCGGTATGTAAAGATGGTCACCCATCCGCGGACCAACCCCGGCAAGCGTAGCTTAACCTGATGGATCGACCCGTGCGGCTGTTATTACTTAGCCACGAGCTCCTCACGGGGTTCCACTCGTAAGTCGCGGCTATTACCACTGGGCCACCGCTGCTCATTTTTATAAACACCGCGTTATTCAAATATTTGGTCAACTCAATGCAATTTATATAATGTAACTAGCAGACCTGATGGACGTTGTCCTGTCCAAAAGTTCATACAAAAATCTTATAGAAAAAAAGGACGTTCAGTTTCTCCCGAACTTCCAATTTTTATTTCCCTAATAAAAACCTAATTAGGACTATTATGAACATTTTAAAACAAAAAATTGCCAAATCCGTCCAGCCATTCTGAAGTGATGCGCTTACCAACGAACAGCATTTCATTTTTATTATTTACTAGCTGTTGCCCCCGGCTTCGCCCGCGTGGGTGTCGTTACTTCCCATGTATTAATATACAATATAAACCTTCCTCTTGAATCAGTCTATCTATTGCTGAAAACTGCATTAAAATCCGTTGCATAGTTTAAAAGATCTAAGCGAACAGACAGCGGGAGCGACTTTGTTTTATACTACGAGTATGTAAAGATAAGTACTTACATAAAATGTTCAAAAATAAACTCAAACTTTAAAGAGTCCTTTAGACTATCGAACTGAATAACTTTTACTATTGGACCAACTTTGAAATCGCGAAAAAAAGAAACAGCTGTTCCGTACATCTTGACGACTTATGCGAACATTAATGTAGGCAAGAGCAGATTTTCTTTTCGCGATTTCAAAGTTGGTCCCATAGAAAAGTTATTCAGTTCGATGGTCTAAAGCACTCCTTAAAGTTTTTAGAGTTAATTATTAGGGCTCCGTACCCGAAGGTTACCAAACGGAACCCTATTAAGCCTCCGCTGTCCGCCCGCCCGCCCGTCGCGTCCTTCCGTCCGTCCCTCTATCTGTCACAGGGCTGTATCTCATGAACCGTAATAGGTAGACAGTTGAAAATTTCACAGATTGTGTATTACGGCTATAACTACAAATAATAAAAATAAAATAAAGTTAAAAATTATAGGGGTCCCCATACAATAAACTAATAATTTTGAAAAAAAATATTCTTACATGTCATTGTCTAGAACTCATCGAGTAGAGTGCAATTTTTATTTTGTTTATCTTCAACAATGAAGAAACAGGGGGCCGTAAAAGTTGTCTATTTTAGACCATTTTTGTACGAGCAAATAACAACAACAACAAGCAACAATTAAACAAGTTAGGAATTTGAAACTTCTGTATATCATGTCATGTACCTTAATACTGTATTTAATCAACAAAAACTCCGTTTCATAAGGTATTTTGTTTAAATATGGGCGATTTTCTGCAACTGCAAAAAATAACCTTGTAATTCACAATATCATTATGAAATACAAAGTTATCTTTGAGATTGTTCAACATATATGGTACGGAACCCTTGGTATGCGAGTCCAATTCGCACTTGGCCGGTTTTCTTAACGCCTTAATTTAGATCTCAACTGAATGCTATAACTTCTTGTCTGAAGTATGTTATTAAAAATTACCATTATGCATACTGACATACTAATACAAGTGGTAGATTCATACATTATTGGGCACCTAATAATAAATCCAGCGAATAATAACAATTTTTATATTCTAAAAATTAAAAAATATAAGTATAAAAACTAAAACCCGACTACTGAAAAATTACGCTCTAAAAAGTATGAAACAAGAAAATGTTCTCATCTGAAATTAGAAAAAGACAGAAATTAAAAATACGGAGTCACACGTAATCTGTTTGATTCATGCCCTAACATGACGTGTGACTCCGGATTTTTAATGTGTCTGTCTTTTTCTAATTTCAGATGAGAACATTTTCTTGTTTCATACTTTTTAGAGCGTGATTTTTCAGTAGTCGGGTTTTAGTTTATAAACTTATTTTTTATTTAAATTATTTTGGGGTTATAATTTCGTGATAAAGTATTTGCAGAGCCACTTTACATTTTAAAGAAGAATAATTATTATAATTATATGAATTTTGGGTAGGTTTGGAGAGAAAATATGTTTGGCTAACATCTGAGGCGTGATTTTAGAAATGATTCCCAATTATCGGGTGCATACAAGCAAAGCCGCAAGCAATAGCTAACAATATATATTTTTGAAATGTGCTAATTAGGCCCTTTCATTTAATACCCCACACGGCATAATATTTTTTTTTTTTACTTCATCACTTTATGTCCTCTAGAGGGCGCCCTATTCAATTTTATGTGACGTCATATAGGCTATAACCAGCGGACGGCCAAGACGCTTCTAACGACACCTCATTTGTCAAATTATGATAAGTAGTTTAGAAGGTATGAGGGAACAGATGAACATACATACATACTGGTAAAATCATAACCCTCCTTTTTGCTTCGCCGTAGTCGGGTAAAAATATAATTTATTTTATTTATTTTACTATTTATGCACACACAGAAAAATATATACACATACACACATATCATATATACATATCATATTTATAATTTGGAGTACCTTTGTACTACACAAAATCAAAAAAATCTAACAATCATAAAAACAAAAAAATATGTACAAGTATATAAAAAAGGAGGGGAAATAATCATTTAATTAATTAAATAAAGCAACAAAACTAGTTTGTGGTACAATAATATTGTTTGTCCAGTTCCAATCTCCAGACATAACATTTAAAAGCAATTCGAGAAATAAGATCCAATGGATTTACGATCGATTAAAGTGTTCATTTACATAGCTATGGCGTTTCGATTTGTTTTTATTAAGCGAAATACTAAATGTGCGTCTGCGAGGCGGTGAAATACGAGTTGCTTATTTACTTGTATTTTGTAAATAAATACGTGTGGAGGTATGTTTTGTAGGTAAAGCTGATGAATAGGGTAGCGAAATTGATACAGGACAAATGATAAATGACCGTTGCCCACTAAAAACAAGACATAAAATAATCTCAAAGAGATTCAGAATACGCACAAAGGAAATGATCCTGAACTTAAAGACGGATAATTTGTAGCAAGTGTTGATCCAATGTTGGCAACAGAAGTTATGTAACAACACAACATAATTAAGGAAGGGATAAGGATACAAGTTGCGGCATCAGGTACGTCATTGTTACCAAGTCACATTACCTACACCTATTGTGCGCAAAGCTATCGATTCCCTACTTCGTTACCGTGTCCCAACTGTGAATTAACTTTTCCCGACCCACCACACGAGCACAATCGAGGAGATTCATAGAATTTCCAATCAAAATGTAAATTTCAACCCAACTATTTTACATTCATCCATTCATTTGTTGGCAGAAACTGGGAGTGAGGTGAAACGTATTGTATCGGTCTCTTCATTACAATATTTCTGTATTGCAGGGCAGGCGACAATCGCGACTACACTGTATACGGACATTTTTTACTCGGTAAGTAAGTTCTGAAACAGTTATTGCCATAACAGAGGCGATTTGTCAAATTTATTGCGCTTCCGCACTCACAACAGTAAGTTACTACCTATTTAATAGCCTGTTTTATATATCGTTCTTGTAATCAAATTTTCGACTGTGTAAATTTACTAAATAAGTGGGATTAAAGGTTGACTATGATACTTCAGTTGAAGTTGATTGTATAATGCTTTAATTATTAGCATATAGCTAACTGGGAGCACTAACACGATTAAACAAAATATATTCACTGCGATGTCACACAGCTGACGATAATAATTACTAGGAAGCTCCAACGATCTGTTTGTTTGAAAAATTACGTGCAAATTACAAGTTAAACTAGCCGTAATATCAGCTCGCATACCCATGACACATCAGACGCAATCATAACGTAAATCTGCGTCGAGCGACGTCCACTTGTCATCGGCGCAGACGACATACTCCTTCCTTTATTATCATGTCATTTGTGCCCACTACCATAAATACCGTACAAACAGACAGAAATTACTCACCTAATAAAACCACAGAGAAAAACTATCTCTATTGACTTTTCAATAGATTAGAAAAAGTGGTTAAGTAAGTCCAATTATAATTTTTGCTCTGGTGATCATAGACCATACGATTATTTGCACTGTAGCGGTCGTTGAACTGTAGAGCTTATGCAGTATGTGTCTTCGAGTTGAGCAGTGCCAATGTAGGTACTTAACGAGTAATGCTGGCTGGCACGGCTTGAAGTTCTGATGACACAGGAAGAGATAAGAACTTGACAATTCTTCCTGCTTTTATGTTGGGTGATTAATTTAGAGATACTTTTTTCAAAAGTAAAAAAAAAAAGTAAAAACTTCAATTTTATCGGATTATCTTTATTATCATACAAAATAATTATTCATGACATTTATTTTTTCAAAATTATTGCTTTAAAATGCTGGCGGTAACTGCGGTTGACATCGTCCTTCCTGAAGTTCCAATTGCCAGAGCAATTCGGTGCACAGTTAATTTCTCGTTTCGAACCGTTGAATTGGCAGCCTTAGATCGTGTGACATCTTACTACTAGACTTTTTCCTTTTAGGGCTATCCAAAGTCTACATGGATAACTCGGATACGATTGAGGAATTGGAAGCCAACATTACTCGCGATAATCGCCAAATACCACTCGAAATGTTTAACGAGTCTAGAAAATTAGAACTTCAGAATGGACCATGTTAACCGCAGTTACGGCCAAAATTAAAAAAAAATAATTCATGAATGGTTCTTTGGTATGATAACAAAGATAACCCGATAAATCTGATATTTTAATTTTTTTTTAGTTTTGAAAAAAGTACCTCTAAATGAATCCGTTAGTAGGTATTTCTCAGTTTATATTTTCATCTTAGGATCTGACTGATTAATATTATGTTAAAATTGAATTGAAAACTTCATCAGTTAATTTAAGTCTGTGGCAGTCTGTGGTATCACAGAACGAGTGCCGAGTGGACCGCGAATTCGAGTTCCTTATCGATAACAATATTTGTTTGAAATCAGGTCAACCGTATCAAAATCCGCATCAGCTTTCACGTGTCGAGTTTTTATTTAGAATCTCGTAACACTTTAAGAAAAAAATGGTCATGGTCTATTGAATCGGGTTATTCAAACCTTCTGTCCTTATTGACTACCAATACCAATATGGAAATTCTCATGCACACAAGGAAAATAATATACATATAGGTCGATGACGAATAAAATGGCATAAAAGTTCATGTGACATTTTTATGACATTATAAATCTAAATTCCAAGGCTGGAGGCCTAGGCAGGTTTATCGTATGGGCACAATATTTGTCATGTATCAGTCGTAACTAAAATAGCAATTATCTTGAGCATAACGATTGGAGCGTGAAGTCCATCAATCATGGCGATCGGCGGCCATGACAATAATGGAGTTTATTAAACATGTAGCAAATTCGCAACGCTTTCAAATTTAGTGGAGAACGTCTCGTAGGCCGCTCAGGGCGCCCTGGACATGAGCCAACAACTCTACCTACTTCAATCTTTAATGCATTTCAACTATTTTATTAAAGCAATGTATACACAAACACGCAATATAAACTCATTTCTCGATTAACTGACATGATAAGATGTCATTTGACGCTACGTAATAAAAACGCGATATTGAGCAAGCCTGTTGCGAAACTTTCATAATTATAATTTCACTAATCATGTACAATTCTACCTATAGATGTAATGTAATATATTTAGTCCTTACAATGGTTACTTTACGCCTTGTATCGGTAACCTGCGATGATGTCACCTCGATACTAAAGCGAATCAAGCGTGCACTATAAAAGCCAGTGTTGCCGCAAAGCCGACACAAAAGCAACCGCTAAATATGGTATTTTAATAATTATCATTCCGACTTAGGTTATTATTGTCAGTTGTACGGCCCGGCTGCGTTCCCACTAAAACGTTACGCAACTGCGGCAGTAAAATAACTTGCTCGAGATTGGCAGAATTAATACCCACTCCTTAGGTGGACTTGAAATTAAAAGATTTATTGTTATAATTAAAATTTGTCATAAAAACGGCGTGGCATTCGTTGATGGTTAAATAAAATTAATGGTTGTAAACGCTAACAATTTTCCACGGGTGGCAGGTCGGTCGCGACTCGTGCTGTCAGCGGCGATATTTCAAGATAAGTTACTTGGCCGAGCGCTTCGCTCCTGTGTTCCGTTCCCACGCGGCCACGCAACCAATAACAACACACAACATTACCGAATCATTTATAAAATGAGCCACTTCAAATTGGAGGACGTGCGCGTGAATATAATGTACATTAAACTAGTACGGAGTGAACAGTGTAACGCAATGGAGCGACTTGTCCATTCCATCAAAGTTGACCTACAAACATTGATTAAGTGATATAGCAGTTTGTTCAGAACGGTAGAACACTCGTTAATCTTTATCAGAATCGTATAGTACAACGTACCTATTGATTGAATTACTTTAGTTAGGCAAGGCTATAGTTTCAAATTGTAGGTACCAGGATAGTATCGCAGTGAGGAGTAACGGAACCCAGTGTGAGTGGCGTGCGGCGCGTCGCGGTCCTCGACCCGCGCCAGCGGCGGCGGCGACGGCGGCGCAAACCGCCTTGACCTGCGAACTCTTGCTGGCTTCCTATTGCCCACTGCAAGCCTAGTACTAGAACCCGATTATATACGAACAAATCCGATTAAATACGAAGTGGCCTTCTCGCAATTCATACGTCTTTGAAGGCGCACTTATCGTTTGGAGGGAGACTATCTTTTAGTAGAGTCAATAGCTCTTGTGTGCAGTTTTATTGAGGCTATTCTGACCATCGATCAAAATATTACTCTACTGAATTCAATCATAATATGGTTGGGCTCGGAACTGATAACTATAAAAGCAAATCGAACGACTAATATTTTGAGTGTTCGTTAAATGAGGCCCAAGTCCAAGTACATTAGCATCATAATTGATGTTTATTAACGCGTGTGAGAATCGTGAGCCACATTAAATGAGTCGATCGATCACTAAGTTACTTGATACATGATTGCGCACGGACATTGCTTGTGAAACAATAGTCTCACTACCGCTTTTGAACTACCAAGTCTCGACAGCGAATGATAAACAGATGTCGAAACAAATTGTGAATTCATGACGGCGGAGACGAATTGTTAACTACCTTTATTTTGTTTTATAATTGAAATATTCCACTTAAATGTGCCAAGATTTTAGTTTAATCTTAATTATAAATTCGATTCAGGAGTTTTTGAATGATTAATGAAACCTAATAACGTTTTAAACAATGGTTGAATTGAGGAAAATAAAATTTAATTTCATTCTTTTTTTGACAATGAATGTTCTTTATAATTTAGTAGATAACCAGCAGACAGACTTGATTGAAAGCCTTCACCATATCAATGATCGCATTTGTTTCCTTGCAAACCGAGTAGTACTCCAAAGCAAGCTAATGGCAGCGAAGCAGTTCTCACCGCCTGGAGCCAATTACAGCACACACTGGGTTCAAAAACCGCATTAGAACTTAAGTATCATCAACTCGCTGCTCGCCTACGACCACCATAGTAACCTATTTTATAGTCGGTCACATTTGCGCGGGACGCGATAATCAGCTGATCGAGGACATCCTGTTTTTTTCTCATAGCAACACAATTATATTGTGGTTAGAACAAAATTAAAGGAATCGGGGAGCGTGTCGACAAGGGGAGGAGTGTTCCCAGCTGTGGGACATCGTCGACATCGATAAGATTAGATTTGTAACCCAGTTACCATCGCAAACGGGTTTTAGTGATATCCAAGTACAAGTTGAATTGGTAGGTAATGATTGTCGTCCATATAGGGTCTAACGATCTGACAAAGATGGATGCGGAAGGCCCAAAATGGCAACACCTGACATGCTTTTGAAAAGATCTTGATATAGCCCTATCTTTATCTCCTCAAACTAATTCAGTTTAAATAATATAATATATAATATAATAATAGTTTTAATAATAGGATTAACCTTAACTTTGTTGTGAACCCCATACCCCAATAATTACAATGTCTGCAGGCATACCCGAAGAGAGAAGCGGAAATTATTTTCTTTTAATTACTCCTTCAATTTTTCAAACCTCAAAACAGTCAATCAGTTCCTTGAACTACGCCCATGAAACGCCATGATGATATGAATCCAGGTTATCAGAAATCATAGTGTCAATTCCAGGCCCAAAAAAGTCATCCATAAACAAAAACAATGAAGAAGCTCCCAAGCATTAGCCTACAATCGCGCTACACAACGTTGCGTACACGCAACCGCATAACGGTACGCGTGCATCGCCGGATACGGTGCGCGTCATCCGGCCTCGTACGGACTCGTACGTCACACTCACACGACAACATCAATCATCGCGGCCAATTGCGAAGCGTGCCGATGCTGAATGATCTCATTCTTCCTGGACAATACTAATTTTCTGACACTAGTTTTCTTTAAGAGGATGCTCTATAGTAGCCCTCGAAATGCAACTTTTCTTACTTTTTTGCTAATTGCAGCTCTATATCTGGCCGTCTATAAAACGTTTTCCTCTTCCATTCACCCCTGTCACGTTACCATTCACTCCCTTTTCATTTATTACCGTTCACCGTTCTTTTAGTCAAATGCGTTCCATTTCTCAACACTCTCCTCCTATTAATATACTTTAGTACTGAATACAAATAAAATCATCAATACAGTTCTCTAGCTTATTATTTAACAAGCGACGTCAAGTTTTTATGAAATAGTCATATATCTTATCAAATATAACTTTGAAATTGAAACATTATATGTATACTGTATTTCGATATTTCTATGATTATTTATTCATCAGTAAATTCGCCAGCATTCGCCTTAAGTGCTGTTCAGTTTCGTTCTTCTTCCGGCACAGATTTTGTAGCAGTGGTTTTTGTATAACCGGAATCGATGAATGAAAGTAGTATGTCAGCTGTTTGGGGGTCACTAACCGGTCTTGCTCGTGGGTGGTGATTGTATTTTTGTTAAAACAAAACTGGAATATTTCTATTTTTCGAGTGATGAGCTACGAAAGAAAGCATTTGAGCAATCCCAATGTCTACGGTCGGGTCTACGGAACGTGATGATTAGAGCAACAAACTTCCGTTAAATGATTATAATCATTATCAAGGAAGATTGTTTCTAGTTCCGTGACGATCTATGAATAAAAGCAAATCATTAAGTTTGTGGGATCTCAAACCGGTCTCGGGCTTGGTGATTATGGCAACATTCTTATTATACGAGGAAGTTCTTCGTTCAAACGTGACTCCACTTTCTTTTGCCTGACATGATACTGACAATCAGCTGTTTTTGATCAGCCGCAAGTTATTGTGGTAGGATAGTTCTTTAGCACGGATGTTTTAGTTTTTCATTTTCATTCCTTTTGTAGTAAAGAGAATCCTAACTAATATTATAAATGCGAAAGTGAGTTTGTTTGTTTGTTTGTTACGCTTTCACGCTAAAACGGCTTAATGGATTTGGGTAGACCTTGACCTGGATTAGGACATAGGATACTTTTTATCCCGGTAATACATTCCCGTGGGATAATTTCCTTACCTCCACGTAGTCGAAGCCGCGGGCAAAAGCTAGTACAATATGTTGGAATCGTGTTGAAACGGTTTATCCGATTATTACAATCGTTCTAAGATTGTTGGAAAAGCATCGCTACAGTTCTGTCCTGAGATTCCAACCTGGACTAGTCGCCACAATTTTCATTTCCGTTTCTAGATTCCTTTAGAAATGGAAACGCAGCGGGTGAATAGCAAAGCAAACTTCCGAAGTCAGATAATATTGTTTACCCTGACCGGCTAGGTTCATCATTAGGGCATTTAACGACAAAGCTTCAAAGTTAGTCCTCCGCTTTGTTATGACGTCAACATTTACCTACGTCATAAATTCTAGACGTAAAAACTCGAGTTTATGAAGCTTCTCCACGCAACTTACGTAACATTTATTCCAGGATTTTCTGTGTCGAGTGGTAAAAATAAGTATGGTGGCCGTCCAATGCCACATACTTACACATTGTGGTAGGATAAGAGTACCGGCGCTGACCCATATCTCATGTGAAGCAAGATGTGCCGATACGCTCTATTTTACTTCCATTCTTCAGATTAACATGAGACGTCAACAATTGAATTGTGGCTTTAATAGAAATAGTTACTTGGAAGCTCGCTTAGTGACTCTCATTTCAAATACAAGACGAAAACTACATTTGTATAGTAGAATTTTCCTGGAAATTGCGACCATTATAAACAGAATCGCTAACCCAAGACGTTCATCTGAAATAATCTCACCATGATTGTGGACAAGGAGCATTACTTGCGTAGTAAAGGTAACCAATAAAACAAATGATTACGACCGTTATAAAGCTACCGACAGACAGGCGTTTATTGACACAAGTCTGCTAGACAATGTGTGTCTAATGTGTTTCCGGCGTTTTTACAATTCACGTCACAATACGAACTTTCGTAATACATTTTGGAAACGACTCCAATGTTAGTAGAAGACAAATGCTGATTTTTAATCAGCTTTAGATCCAGCAGTATATAAAAGTAGTAATTTATCAATCCCGAATAAACTTGTCGAATAGACAGCAAAGTAATCTTCATATTAACTTAACGACCGCTGAGTAATTCCCGAAAACTGAGTACAAGAATAAGTTGAGACATTAAATAAGACAGACACGCGACACCATCTAACGTATTTCTCAAGAACTAAACAAGTTTCCGAGTCGGTGCTCGCGACAAGTCGTGGAATGAAATCCGAGAGAGCACCTCAATAAATGGGCAAACATTTATCTTTGGTTGAGTAGTTAATACTAGACTGGGCGTCGCCTACATCTGCATTACTTATCTGAATATCTCCACTAATTACTAAAAACGAAAGCCCGTGTGTTTAGCCCAGTTTTTGAACATATTCTACACATTTCTATGTTAATAAGTCTAGTTTTCAAATATAAATCTAAATAAGTAAATATGCAATCAGCGTGTATAAAATGTTGACATAGCCTAAAGTAATGATCAAATTATTATGACATCGGAAACCGAGGGACGTAACTATGTCGTGACATCCTCAGGTTTGTTCCCAGAAGTAAGTGTAGTTGCAGAAGTGGTCATTTGTATACTGCATTTGTAATAGTTAGCCGGTCAACTGAGGATTCTTCCGACGGAAAAGTTTGATCAGTAAAAACAAATTGTTGGCATTCAAAAGCTTCTCTATCTATTCAGCTTAAAGAAGGATAAGAAAGAGTATATGTGTATTCAAAGGAGACGTTATTTATACACTCGTGTATTTATCGTGTGTCGACAAGGTTTACTCAGAACTCGTAATGTGGCCGATGCTTCGACTGAGCCCGAGATCTCGCGATATATCGCCGAGCGAGATTCTAACACAGAAGTTAAGCCTTTCCAAGAAACTTGCCAGACTGTGGGCATTCTTTGATTAAACGCATTTTCACATACCGTGCTTTTATGTTAACGTTATGTACTGTTTAGAATTGTAAAGTGGGTATTAATTTCACTTTATGGCTGTGAATGACTCTTATATTTCGAAACGGTGTAACCGGCTTCTTTTATCAGTTCAGATTTACGTTACAAACTTAGCATAGACTAAATGGTAACAACATGTGAACGTGAACTTGCTTTGACAAAGGAACAAAATATCTCTATCGAAAGTTTTTACGTACCCATTCTTGAAAAGATTGTTACAGAAGCCATCACAATTCTCACAATAAATCAAGAAAGTTCATTTATTGAAGTGTGTTGGGAAAATATATTTTCTATTAACAGTTCTATTGGTAGTAAGTGTTTGGGTAATATTATCTAAGTTCATAATATGATTACTAGGAGCCTAAGCAGCCACATCGAGAATCTTACACGAGTTCGTGGGCGCGACGCGTGGGTGATTGGTAGCAATTGGATATCAAAACATACGAGAATATCCTTAAATAAATGTTTAATAGTCTGTTAAATAGGGGGCTCTTAATATCACATTTCAGGAGCAATTACTTGCCAAAGGTTTCAGTTGAAACTGTGACGTAATGTTTCTGAGGTGTTCCAGCAGTAACTTCTTGTTTGTTAACTGCACTGTGGAGTGAAGGATGTGCAGATAGCTTTTCTGCTTTATTTGGTGCATTTTGTATCTTAGCAAAGCTTTCCTCCTCTTCAATTGCATCACTTTTAATTTATGCCTCAACATTGTATGTAATGCAAAGCAATATTGTGCTCATATTTCAAGTTTGAGTAAGTAAAACACCCATATCCAAGGGCTTTATTATTCGAAAATCCCCCATCAGAGTTCCGGCCGCAAATTCCTCAATAAGCTTAAAATTCCCCGCACTTTGTGGAATTCCCCACAGACTGGCAAAGCGGCCATTGTAGTTGATAACTTGGTCACCTTAAATTACTGAAAGATTATCCAATAACACAAAATATTTGTGTTTTTATCGAGTTAAGGAGTTCTTAAAAGAGAGAACTCAAATGTTGTTTTGGATTAAGCCATAATTGATATACGGAGTTTAACAGTGGACAAATATCACTATGTGGTTGCAAGACAAAATATTATGACTTATCTTTCTGTGGGTTTTAAGACGGCATAAACAGGCTTGCTTCTCTCTATGCAGTAATTTTCAGTATTTGTGAATTTTAAAGATTCAAAGATAATATTATTATACTCGTATGTATAACCAAATCCCAATTAATAGTAGCAGTATCTAAAGTACTGACGCAGAATTAAAAGTTGATGATTTAAGGGCAGTACAGGACCTAAAGCGCGGTTCACTGTCGGACTGCATAGAAAGAGAAGTGCGATGACACAACGCTGCCGCGCTGGTAGTTTATTGCAAAATAGAGAATTCCTTCATGCAATTATCTATTTACAAAAAATCTATTGATTGGACTAAAAATTAAAACACTATTACGTTAATATGTTGCTTGTAGAAAGAATAATCTGACAAAAAATCAGAATGATTGCAGTATGGTTTTTAATCGTTAAAAGAAATCTTTAGAGGTATCTTCGTGATTTTTTCTAACGTATCAAATTAGTTGTATTATGTTTCCAACACATTTGCCGATTCTCTTGTGAACGCACTAAACTAAAATTAGAGAATCGCTATCTTTTACTAACAGACAGCGCGAGAAAAGGACGGCTATAGCTATGAACTAAGTTGGAGATGTCAAACTAGGTCTCCTTGCGCTTCACCGTGTTTTTTAGTCGACATGTTTTTACGTGTCGTCTAAATGTCTATGGAAAAATTAGTTCTAACTAATTTGACAGCTCTAATTTACTTTTGTCCCTTTCTTGTCATAATAGAGAGAAAAAGTTAGCAATAGCCTAAATTAAGTTTAGTTTGTGTACAACAGAATCGGCACCACTATCTAACTATCGTAAATATCCTGAAGAATATTATCACATATTTTTGTTTACTGCCGTAAATCATATACTTTTAGTTATTATAAATCTTGCGTTTAGGTCCTGTAGTCCCCTTAAGTAAATTGAATGGTTTCATAGATACTATGTAAACCTTCATCTAATCAATCAGTTAGACCCATCCACTTATTTATAGCTTCATCTTCTAAATGAAGAGATAAGGTGGCTTACTACAGGAGACCACACAAGGGACAGCCAGACTAAATCTCTTTAATCTTCTAGTCTAATACGGTTGAAGACGATCTATTTATCATAATCGAAATTTCTCGAGTTCTGTTGGTCTAGACAAAATAAATTCACACAAACCGTAATACCTTTTTTGCAAATATACTCTCGCGTAACTTATTTTCTCTGTAAACTTGAAATCCTTCAAGTTTTATTAAAGTCTATTCAAAGGTTCCAGACACGTTTAATAGATTTAGTTTTGATAGCAATTTCATGATGTCATCATATTTTTAGTTTACAAAATATCCCATCCCATCTGTGTAATGTTTAGATGGGTTAAAATAACCACTAATAATGACAGCGTTAGTAGTTTGAGTTTGTACACACTTATTTCAGGCTCGCCTCTCAAATGTGCGGCAAAGAAACGTATGCATGGATTTTGGATGTGACCTTTTATCAATTTTTACCCAAATCACTTAACTTATTTCATCGTAAGGAGGTTGTTCAAATGTGTATAAAAACGGTCACAGGAAACAATGGACAACTTTCAAAGAAGTGAACCGTGTATACTATCTTATCTGAACCAAAGGTAACCACGTTTTTCTTCTAACTAGACGAGGCTTACAAATACGAGATAGTGCGAACATTATGCCAACAGAGCGCACGGATTTCTAAACAATCCCTTATCTAGTATCTAACTATAATATTTTACACCAAAGCTGACGATTGAAATATGTGCGAACGTTCTGTTAAAGCATAGGTATTCATGAATTTTGGTCGATGGTCTAAATGGAATTCATACCTTTGGCGCTACTAGTTTACCATTCACCCTTGTAAAATCCACTCACAGTATTAAGATACTAGATAGATAGATAGACATACAAACATAAACTCACGACTTCTTCCCATGAGGGTAGGCAGAAACTACAAAACGCCACCTGCTACGATCCTTACATACTCCTTTTGCCTGGATAGATCTGGTCATACACTACTACAGTACTACACACCTGACTTTTCTGAAGAACATCACGAATAAGGTCACTATTATGTCCTTCTTTCATTTGTTGAATTTTGGACTAAACAAATTTAAAAAATTGTATACGTTTTTTTTTTCAAGTGATTTTTGCCATTGACACACTAAGAACAATAATGTCCTTCTAGGCCCGAGGATAATACAACCTTAACATACATATAACGAAATGATCGCCCTCTCCCGGCGTTTCCACTCACATTTGCCTTGTAAATATCTTTTGTTAGTCGCCTTTCATTCATCCTCTCGACATGAGCAAACCATCTATGCATACTTACTCTTTTTAACCGACTTCAAAAAAGGAAGTTCTGTATTCGACCCGTATGTATGTATGTATGTTTGTTTGTCCGCGATTTTCTCAAAAACTAATGAACCAATTTTGATTATTTTCACTATCGTAATCTACGTACTTCCAGGAAGGTTTTAGTATATAATATATTAGGTAATGTTTCTTATGTACGAAGTTATATGCATAAATGTACTGTATCTCCGACATTTGAAAGCGGATTTTGTGATGATTCTTCTTTTCGTTCGTCTTGAGCTCATGTAATTGTCCTAATTGTATATTCAACTAAAAATTTAAAAATAAATTTACTTAAAAAAAAAGTAAAAACCGACTTCAAAACCTAAAACGAATAAATAACTTTCATAAAACACTTAACAGCTTCTGAAGTCGGTGTCTTCCATTCTTCAATGCCCCTTAGCTTGACACCGACTTCAGAAGCTGTTAAGAGTTTTATGAAAGTTATTTATTCGTTTTAGGTTTTGAAGTCGGTTTTTACTTTTTTTTTAAGTAAATTTATTAATTTTAGTCACTGCAAAGACAAGATACTAAGAAACTACTACTGTTATTAAGTTAAGATACTATTAAGATAATAGTCTGCTCTAGACATAACCACTGAGTAAATTGTGAACAAAATGTGCAGACGCCTAGGTCTAGTCAGTCTCAACATTATCAAGCGGACAAAAAGTTGCATTTTTTTCTCCTACTTTAATACCTGCATACTGATTTATTTATCCAACTATGAAAATGCACTTGTGCACGAAACTTGGTCTCGACACAGTATGCATTCAACGATCCAGCCTACACAGGGAGATATTAAAGTGAGGAGGGTGGAATGGGAGCTTGCAATCTGAACACCCTCGCCACCCCCTCCCGGCGACTAATTTCCGACAGACTAGTATACTCCTTCGGTATATTCTGTTTTACACTATTCCATATTTTATTGGCTACAGAATAAGATAGTACGACAGCCACAACTGGCGTTAATACTCCTAAAAACACTGCCACACGTAAAGTTGTTTTCGATTTTTGTTTCTGCGATGATACCGTTCTGCAACGTTTACATACCTGTAACAAAAAAGAAAAAGCATTTAATATTTCAATCGAATCATAATCAGAATCACGCACTTCCCTTAAATGGAAAACCAAATATCCACCGCCCGATCCCAATTTAAAACGGTAATAATTTTAGACCAAAAGCTGACGTTTTATCGCAATTTCATCGTCTTCACTTCGTACCAAGCGGCGATAAGTTCCTTTCCAACGGCCTTGCCTGTTTGACCTTTTTGTTTTAACTCACAATACCTATACACTGCACTACTGTTACCAATGTACTGTGTACCAATGAGTTCATTAAGCATTATTAATTGCCATGACGACGTGACGAGTGATATATTTTATAGCACGTTTTTAAATGTCTTTGGATTGCTTAAGATATATTATGTTATTCATATAGTGTTGTAACTTACTAGTCTGGTCACAAACAAAGCATTATGAATAAGACGTACATAGTTGTTATAAGTATTCATATCATGACCCAAATAGAGCTTTCCTCTGGAGAAATAAAGTTCAATTTCGTAAAGCAGCCGCAGCTTCCTAAGTAATAAATCCATTGGAACTAATATCGACACATAGATGCCAAGCCAGTGCTCGCCAATTCGTCTGCAGTATCTGGTTCCCAAGACAACAACTAGTTGGTATAATCGGCAGTTATAACATTTCCTGACTATCGTTTGGAGTTTCGGCCTTTAGATTTGTGTAAAGAGTTTTTACGATCGTTTAATTTGTACGTGACGTCAGAGGTTCCACATATTATGAGTTATCAAAATGCTTATCCACAAGTTCTGTGTGAAATTTTCTAGCACGAATAAAAAGCAAACGTAGATACGCGACTCAAGTCGTTAAGTTGAAAAAGGGTTACAATGGCTCACATGCGAGATCCTAGCAACACGTTATTATTACATGCTGCACTATTGTAATGTTTCATGTGCTCGACCATTTTCTTGCACTGGCAATAGGAAATCCTAGGTTACCGCTTTTATGGAAATATTATTGTTATTCTGCTTGTATCAATAGCTACCCGAGATCTGTTTTCTTATCAGAACTGTTATTGTGCTGAGCTTATCTGGCGCGCGCACATTTAAATGCTCATCGGGTGTAGTTTTCATATTACATAGTGTGAACATAGGTGACACAAATGTGGATGGGGGAGTCGGTAAGACATTTGTTCCATGTAGTAAAAATGGGAACGTACCAAAGCACTTCTTAGAGGCATTGTAGGATTACTGATTACACGAGATGCGACTGAAGATTGCAAACGAGTACTTTGTTTGCAAGTAACCTAATGTTAATTTTAAACGTTTAGTAGGATTTCAAACAGTGCCAATGTGTTTACAGCACATTAAAGTGTTGCTTTTAAAAGCCGTAACAATGTAACACCACTGAACAGTGTAACACATTGTCAAAGAGTTCTAAAGTACTTTAACTGTCTTCTAAAATCTTCTGGACAATTAATAAAAGCGCTATTTTCAATGAAACGAAGTTCTCATTCGTCTTTATCTTATCTTCTACATAATTATCATAATCAGCCTTTAATGTTCCCACTGCTGGGACACAGGCCTCCTCTCTGTGAGAGGGAGTGGGCCGTTATGCATCACGCGAGCCCAGTGCGAGTTGGTGGATAAATAAAAAAACCGGCCAAGTGCGTGTCGGAACACGCACAATGAAGGGTTCCGTAGTTGAAAAGAATTTATCCGAAAAAAAACTAAACAATGGACCCCAAAAAAAATTATGTCATAAAACTACAAATTAACAATTTTCGGACTTTTTCCTTTACTTGTGCTGAAAGACCTTGCTTCTTTCCAAATTTCATTATTCTAGTCTAGATCAAGGGGAAGTACCCTATAGGTTTTGATTTACTTGCGACAGTTGCGAGTATCAAAGTGTGTCGCAAAATGGCCGTTTTTTTTCATTGCGTAGACTTAGAAGCTTTATTTTTTTAGAACTCTACGGGACTTACATAGACTTACGTATTCGATATTAATTTCAACTTGATATATCCACGCGTCCCTGAGAAAAAGGGTCATGTCAGACTGACAGAGTTGATTTTTTTTTATGTGATAGAATTACAAATTAACAATTTTCGGACTTTTTCCTTTATTTGTGCTGGGTGAGCTTGCTTCTTGCAAAATTTCATGATTCTAGCACAACGGGATGTACCCTATCGGTTTTGATTTACTTGCGAGTATCAAAATATGTCGCATAAATGGCCATATGTTTTTATTGCGTCGACTTAGAAGCTTAAGTTTTTTAGGACTCCAAGAGACCATAGACTTGCGTATTTGATATTAATTTCAACTTAATACCGCCACGCGTTCCTGAGAAAAAGGGTCTTGGCAGACTGACAGACAGACGGACAACGAAGTGATCCTATAAGGGTTCCGTTTTTTTCCTTTTGAGGTACGGATCTCTAAAAATTGTATTTAAAATTAATTTTCTTTGAATTTTCGGTTCTAGGATATGCCAGTTTCCTCACAATGTTTTCCTTCACCGTTTTGAGAGCAATGGTGATGAAATAAATTACACAAAGTAAAGCGCCTGCTTGTGTTCGAACCCACGGCCTATAACCGATACCACCACTGCTCCATCTATGAGCATCATATACCTACAATATGATAAGCCAATATTATCAAGCAGATCATTAATAATATAAAATGTCATGTTCTTCGAAGAAAGTTTTAATGTACTATTTAATTCTTTGCATGAAGCCGCTGTCGGCTCCAGCTTTAATAATTTAATCCTGTTTCTTTCATTAGGGTCATGCATGAGCATTGCAAGAGCTACGAGTGGGTTAATGTTTTTCCAATCAAAACCACTTATTTGGACAGATGTAACATGCAAATTGTTTCAACACTTGACATATCACAAAAACGTAAATTACTATTAGTGTATTTTCTCAAAGCGTGGATGATCCATACAAGAGCAGATGGTTCTACGTGCAAACAAGTACGCAGGCCGCACCGATGGGCAAGCGAGCTATCGATTGAGCTCTAAACTATTTAGTAACGTGATGATTACATAATTACTCACCGATAAACTAATTAACCCGTCGCGCGCCAATTAGCAGACACAATTGAAATTCTATTGTTATCTGTACACATGGTGTACAATCGACATTTTAAGAGTTAAACGCTCAGCGCCAGCCAATGATTGCGATGACAACTTTCTAGTTTAATTTACATGAGTGTATGGCTTTAAGACTTCAGGAGGATGCTTCATTAAAATAGTACAATAATATAGAAACTAACCCAATGGATAAAAATTGTGGGTGTCGTAAGAGGCGATGAAGAGATTAGATCAGGTGAATGAGCAACAGCATTCATCCGTGATAATTAATACTGCATGCATGCGTGAACTAATATAATGTACTTACATCGAAAGTGTCGAAGAAACGGCCAAGGAACATTAGATTGGTCAGAAGACAATCTCAGCATCAGTTACAATGTTCGACAAAAAGATGAAACGACAATTCAATATATTAGGTCTTTACCTATGAAATTGCCGTTCTGCAGTACTCGTCATTTCAAAGCAAAATAACTTTTGTTTGGCTAAGAATTCTAATTTCAAATTAATTTTATTTTAAAAACATGGATTTTTTTTTCCAAAAGTAGTCATTTGTTTATTGATTAGTGTTACATTTTCATCGCATTTCAATCTTTTTCGTCATCATGGATACGTTAAAAATTCGAGTAATTATGGAATATGAGTACCGTCGTGGCAGCAACGCGGCACAAGCGGCACGCAACATCAACGACGTTTACGGAGCTAACACTACAAACCAACGCACCACTTGTTATTGGTTTGCTCGCTTCCGTTCTGGAAATTTCGACCTGAAAAATGAACCTCGCGGTCGTCCGAAGACTTTGGTCGACAATGATGAACTAAAGGCGATTGTGGAAGCTGATGATACACAATCTACGGCTGAATTAGCAGCAGCTTTCGACGTTAGCGTCAAAACAATATTGGTCCATTTGCGTCAAATTGGCAAGGTAAAAAAACTTGACAAATAGGTGCCCCACGAACTCAATGATCGCCAGCGCGAAGTACGCGTCGAGACGTGCCTTGCACTGCTCAACAGACACACAAATGAAGGAATTTTGAACCGCATTGTTACCTGCGATGAAAAATGGATTCTGTTTGATAACCGCAAGCGCTCAGCAAGTTGGTTGGATCCTGGTTCAGCACCTAAACAATGCCCTAAACGAAAACTTTCCCCTAGAAAAGTGATGGTCACTGTTTGGTGGTCTAGCGCCGGTGTGATTCATCACAGCTTCTTACCAAACGGGGTGAGCATTACTTCAGATGTGTACTGTGAAGAACTGAACACAATGATGGAGAAGTTGGCACATCTCCAACCAGCATTGGTCAATTGCTCGTCTCCGCTGCTCCTGCACGACAACGCGCGACTTCATACTGCACAGCAAACGGTCTCCAAGTTGCAAGAACTGGGGTTGGAAGCTCTCCGTCATCCGCCCTACTCACCAGACCTTGCGCCTACAGACTACTACTTTTTCCAGAATTTGGATAACTTCTTGGCGGGAAAAAAATTCAATACCCGAGAGGCAGTACAAAATGCCTTTGAAGAATTTGTTGCCTCCCGTCCAGCTGATTTCTTTAAGAAGGGCATCAATGAACTGCCACTGCGTTGGCAAAGATGCATTGATTGCATGGGTGATTACTTCGATTAATACAAATAAAAAATGCATGAAAAAAATTCGTTTAAATTTTTTCATACAAAACGGCAATTTCATAGGTAAAGACCTATTATGTAAAGTCCACTTAAATATTGTTGGTCTTTTGTGAAGCTTTTGTAGCAATGATGTTGGCAGTGATTACATGCCAACGGCCTTGAGTGCTTCGCTTGGGTGTTCTGTGCTGAGCTCACGCAACGCGTCGTACGTCCAGCCAGTAATAGGCCTCGCACATCAAGGAGCGCTGTCCCAAATTACACGCATCATTCATGTATATTTGTTACGGTAAGTGTGATTAATTGAAAATTATTAATAATTACCGAAAGTCGAGGTAAAAGTAAGAAATTAATCACATTTACCGGTGATTATTAATAATGTAACCTTAGTGTCGATAAATGTAAATAATTTTCAAAGTTTATTTAGTATTTTAGTACCTTTAAGTATTGTGGTAGGTATTATCAATAAATACCTATTAAACAAAGAAATAGAAGAAAGAATTTAATTTTTAATGTTGATTTTACGGAGTCTATGATTGTACTTATATTTTTAAGCAAAACCAAAGAATAAACGATTTTGCATGTAAGTTTCTTTTAGTTAAGTATTTGTAAGTTCTGTGGTATTATAAATAAATACAGGCTAATGGACAAATAACTTCCGAGTCTTATTTTATTTTATTACTTTTACCGACGAGAGTAGTGAATTATTAATAACAACTGCTAAAAGTGATGAATTTTAATTTTATATTCACATTTACCAAATCATGAGGTAATCTATATAAAAAAAAGAGAAGTCCTGACTGAATGAATCACTGACTGACTGACTGACTGACTCATCAACGCCCAGCCCAAACCCTTGAACATAGAAAGCTGAAATTTTGCACAGAGCTTCCCTTTATAATGTAGACGAGGAATAAGGGAGGATATTTCCCGGTAGTATGTTCCCGTGGGATATTTTCCGACATTCACGCGGGCGAAGCCGCGGGCAAACGCTAGTTATTTTCAATTAATCACATTAACCGTAACATACATAAAACAAAAAGTATTATAATAAAATACGTACTTATACTAAAAATAATAATTAAATTATCTTTAAAATGGTGAAGGTTTCATAAAAATACTCTTGACAGTTTTTGCGTGATTCTAAGTTTTTTATCCGCGTTAGACATAACTTCATAATCTAAAATATTCACATAAATGCTATAATTTAACATATATTTTTCCAAATCATTAACACTACTCGTTTAGACGTGATCTTTAGTTTAATATCATTAAAAATCAGTTGTCGTCGACTTTTAAAATAAAAATAATTGAATGTTGATGCCAGTGCCAGTATTTTGACTAAAACAAAAGTAATAAGCTTAAGAGCTTTCCGGCCCAAATACTTATTCGAAAATGCATGAACTTATTACACATTGGTACAGGTGCTCCAAATATTAGAATGTTTCTCGAAGTTTTTTGCAATGTAAATTTTGAACTAAAAACATGTGTATTAAAAATGAGGACATGGGAAGATGGGAGACACGTGGATTCTACAAGAGGTGAGGTCAAAAAAATTTACCTCATCTGACTAAAAATGTGAACATAGGAAATTTTAAAATGTTGCATATCTCTCTTTTTTTTCTCAATGGTGGCGCTAGTAGGCAGCACTACTCACCTTCACTAAACGGCTAATTAAAACAGTTGGCTGCAACATATCCAGCAAATTATTCTTGATAAATTAATACTTCTTCGGAACTATTGAATTATTTTTGCTGTTAATCATGTTCTTTGGTTGATGCAGCACACATTTTTTTTGTTTACATTTAAAATTGTTTTTTTTTTTTCTTTGTTCTCTAATTTTGTGATAATGCATTCCCTTGAGAAGTTGCGATGTTGGTAACTTGGTACAGTATTTTTAATAAATGTTTAATAAACACGTTTATATAATTATTTTACGTTGACAAATTAATGTAAGAAATTAAAAAAAGATTTACCTACATTTTGACAACGTCTCTTGGATTTTCGCTCCCAAGCGCGATATTGAGCATGCTTTCTTATACTCATGATTCAATACAATTCCCTTCAGTTTTTAATAACTAGGTACATCTTATGATTTCGAAATACAATAATTTCGCAACGGAATCTTGGCAACTGAAGACCTCAAAATTTGAATGAGACGTCGAGCTTTCAGCTAAGTCACAGTATATTTTCCTCCTTTGTAAATAATGTGGGGAAATGTATTAATTTATTTAAAAATAAGTTGCCACCTTTAAAGGGCAACTTTAATATCTCGCTGAGGTTTACGTGGGTGTTTCTCTTAAAGGTTATCTATCCACCAAAGAGAAGTTGTCTACAATCGACTACACTTCCCGAGTTACGACTTTTAGTAATTATTTGCTCAATAATCTCTTCTACGTCATTCATTATACCTTTAGAATTCTTTGAAAGATGAAATTAAGTGGAAAGGAAGTAATGAATAGCATTAACTATTTCTTGCGGGCTACGTTTGCGTAGTAGAAGTAGTACAGACGTACATTCTCGGAATAAAAAGTAGGCTATGTCTGTGTCCTTAACCCATATTCTGACATATTTATTACTACGATACGTTCGTTACTCAGTTTACTTTTAACTTTTTATGCCATTGCTAACAAACTGGCACTTTTGGACAAGTTTTGTCGGTGAATGTAATTCTTCTCTGTTTACTGTTGTTGCATCTTCTTCGATAAATTGTATTTGACCATCAGCTACACACATCCAGGTACAGGGGTCAAGCATGTTTTTAGTAACTCTATGGATACTTTTTAGTAGATTTCATCGTTTTTGAATTTTGGCCAAAAGATGGAAAATTTTCTGTCAAGTCGTATTCCTTATAATCCTCAACGGGTTTGAGGCCAAATCAGTAAAATTTCTGCCATACTTCTGAGTGGAATCAATACAAAAGAATGTTATTGTGATAGAAGACGTAATTTGTGCCGAGAAGATATTATCAGAGCTGTGGGAATGTTGGAAGCTGGTTCTGGTGTTGGTGGCACTACGCAGTGTGTTATGAGTCGACATTGCGTGGTAGAGCGACATGGAGGACGAGTCACATCACCACATGCAAACAAGATCGTTACATACAAATTACTGCTCGACGAAATCGTACTATGATCGCGATGATGTTGGTTACGAGGTTTCAAGCTCTTCAGGGATGTTAATAATCCATCAAATCATAATAAATCGCTTGCATGAAGTCAATCTCCGTTCCTGAAGGCCGCTACGTGTACCAAATATTGAGCCCCGCAATCGCAGAGCCCGTTTACAATGGGCTCGTGAACACAGAAATCGGGCAGAAGAAGAGAGGCATTTTGTGTGTTTTTCTAACGAATCTCGCTTTGGTATGAGGCCAGATACTAGAGTGTACGCCTAGTATCTGGCTTGGAGGACCCCTGGACGCCAAGAACATTTAAAATCATGCCAGGAAGTCCATGCATACAGTAGTGGAACAATCATGATATGGGCGGGTATTTGAATCAGCCGAAGAACCAAACTGATTTGGATCAGAGGCAATCTCAATGTACAGATTTACGCTGAAACGACTGTATCTGATGATGTTATTCCTTTGCTGACCCAATCTGCTGCTTCATTTCTGCTTATGCATGATAATGCACGTCCGCACACTGCCAGAGTCGTTGCAAACGCACTTGCCGCATCTAATAACAACGTCGTACCATGGCCATGGCAGAGCTCTTCTGCTTCAAAGAAGAGCTCTGCCAAATATGAATGCCGTACTACACCAGAAAAAATATTTCGCCTGTTACAACGGACGTGGGCGGCCTTTCCGCAACGTGATTTGGATGAACTCATATTGAGTATGCCGAATTGCTGCGATTGAGGATAAACGCGTTAACAGCGAAAATACAGATTACTAATTGTTTATTTTACGCAATAAAACCTTCAAAAACTTTATTTTTATCACATTGTAATGTCAGAATTAACTAAGGTGAAAAATCCAGCATAAATTATGCAAAACTCGCGAAGTCATTATTAATGCACAAGCAGGGACATTTCATTTAATCAATCTAAGTATTAAAATATATTTTTTAATACTTATACACTTTTGATGTGTGTAGTGTAGTTACCCGGCTTCCTTGCTCTGTGATGAACTTTATTTATGAAATAGCCAAAGTTCCTCGTCTTGCAACAGTGGGACAGTTCACGACAGGCAGGATGCTCTACTGCCAGCCTAAGTAATTACTTATCTGGGTTAGTATTCACTCTGTATGTAGATAAGTCAGGTTTTAAATAACGGAAGCAACGATTTCCATAACAAAACATTCATAATATTTATCCACATTCGGTAAAAAAAATCCTAATGCATCCGAAATATACCAGAATACGTTAGAGCCAGAGTGACTTGAATAAAAATGAGGTCAAATTGGATCTGAGCGAGATAAAATCTATGGGAGGCGTATATGTGGGACCATGGGGACTTTGTTTTTGTCGCTCGATGGTAAAAACATACATCTGCATACGGTATAGGTAGGTAGAGTAGGAGACAGGAGTACTATCTGCATGATTAACAGACAGTACAACCTACAACCTACAATAGCTGATAATAACTGTCAATTAAAGTGTCCCTACTTAGCTTTACGCAACTTCCAGTAATAACAAAGTTGAGACAACTAACATCCAGGTAGTGATTTAATAATTTCCCAGCGCATTATTAAGTGTCAAGTATTTATTTGATTATCTATTCTTATCGCAAACAATCACACCTTTACACTGATCTCACGTAAGGTAAGAACAGAATGACTCGTAACTTCTCCCTGTTTAATCAAATTACTTGCTGTTCATCCATCAATCTTCACCTCACGCACACAGATCAAAATCAAACGAACAATGTTATCTCCAAGCGCCATCGACATCATCTAATTAGAAGACAGTCGGCCATTCCACCTATGACGCGAGCCTAAAATAATAGTGCACTAAAATGTCTGTCAGTCTGCGAATCCAAAGTCAAGCCAACAAAAAAATAATCACCGATTCCGAAGTATGGCAGAAATTTGTGCCGACACGCACGCCCAAGTGAGCGGCCCCTTTATTTGACAGCAAATTAATAATCACACGGGAGACCGGAACGCCTTAACTGACACCCGCAACGATTCAACATCGACTTTATAGTGTAAGCAATAAAGTCTAAGGTAAACATTTAACATCAAATAAATGTTCTTATGCAATTTCAATCCTTACGATGTGAGACATTAAAGCTTAAATCGAGCACCGGAACGAAGTTAATAGGATGTAATTTATCCGGGTTGAAGCGCGTGGTTGCCGCTCCGGGTGCGGTGCGAGGGAGACGGGCGTCAGCCGGTCGCGGGGTCCGACTAAGACGGAGATGTTTTTGTTGTTGCGCGCAGTAGTCATTAGTCGCCGGGCAGGCAACTCGCGGCCGCGCCACCGTCGCCGTATTGTGGAAACGAGGTGCGAGCACTAAACGTCGTAAGCGGCATTCTCATTAATTTTCAGGAAGACGTGAAATTCCCTCTCATTGCTCTCGCCCTTCGTTAAATAGCTTCCAGCCTGTTTCACGCTTTCGAACGCTGCACGTCCGATTCAATGATATTTAATTCGACGTTTCACGATTAATTATGCCGATTCCCGGCGCTTTGTTATAATTAATTTACTAAAACCACAATTTACACTAACCTTGGATATTGAGTATTCATTGATCTTAATCATAAAGAGCCGAACTAAAACGTTAATACCTATACTTAAACACATAGACACGGACGCTCTTAATGAGATGATAATATAATTTTAAACAAATAGCAAAAAGAAAACACGGGCAAAAAGCTGTTCAACGATCTTACACAACCTGCACAATTTAAAAAGCGTATGAATATTCATAAAGTATCTTTAATAGCGTACTGAATATTAACGTCAACGCGACAAAAAAAAGTTTGAGGGCAAAGGCGATAACCCAAGCGCGGTTTTTGTGGTAGGACTGAGGTCACTGGAAGATTTACATTCAGCCAATAGACTCACACAGTTAATTTATGTTATAACTGATGGGCTGTGAGCGCTGTGACATAGATGTATGTTAGTTATGTATCTATTATCTACGCCGTGTCTGCTACGCACCCAATATGACTAAAGTAGCCAGTTGAGGAGTCTAAATGTTAATGCTGATTAATTGATTATATATAGTGACATATTACCAGTATTAAGTAATGAAACGTATTCATTTCAAAAGGCATCAACAAGATTTTCCACCACTTGTGTTAGTCATGACTTATGAATCATGATGATTGCAATGAATCACTTTCCAAAAATGTAGTAGCGTCCATGCTATGGAAAATTTCTACTAAAAAAAACCGAAATTCCCATAAAATAAATAGCACAATAGGACATTAATGTGATTCCAATCACATAGTTCCACTATAACTCATTTTGGTTTATCAGTGCGTTGTAAAATGGTAGGAAACAATGGCATAACCTTGCGGGTTCGGTTCATCTATCCATTCGTCCGTGACAACTGTTGCTGAGGGTCTGCGCCATACTTATCTACCATACACTAGTTTCCCATAAAAGCATTCTTAACACCCATCACAATAACCTCAATATTGACAAGTTTACTTCCACTCAAACTTTAACTTCAATAAAATACAGAAGAAATTTTCAAGGATTCTCTAGTTGTTGAAAAAACTTCTCGCCAGCTTTTCTTAGTAAAATTAACGTTCCGAACTGGTTGCGGCGGCCATTTTAGTAGTAATTGCTATAAAAGCTCTTGTAAACACAAATTAATAAATATTTTGAAAGTGACGTTGAAGCATAATCGAATGGGTCTGCGGTGGGTCTGGCTAGACCCAGCTTTAGTAATATCTTCACGTCATGCAGGTCAAACGTATGATAATTTGAGGTCGGCAATACGAGTCTAGTGTAAGTACCGAAATTAATAACCAAGCACAGTTCATCAACCTAAACCGTTTTTTTATTTACTTACCTTCAATTTAAAATTAAAAAAAAGCAGCCAAGTGCGAGTCGGGCTCGCCCATGAAGGGTTCCGTAGCAGCAAATAACACAATATAAAAGTTCTTGTAGTTCGTTGTAACTTTGATCGATGTTTTAATAATAGACCGATTTATGACGTATTAAAAAAAACTACTTACTAGCTCTCGTTCAAACCGGTGGAAGTTTACATGGTAACATAATATATATTTTTTTAGTTTTATCATTCCCTTATTTTAGAAGTTACACGGAGGGGGGGGGGGGGGGGGGACACACACATTTTACCACTTTGGAAGTGTCTCTCGCGCAAACTATTCAGTTTAGAAAAAAAAATGATATTTGAAACCTCAATATAATTTTTGGGTGGTTTATCATTAATGGGTTTGATGAAAAAAAATATTTCAGTTTCAGTTCTAAGTATGGGGAACCCCCAAAATTTATGGTTTTTTTTTCTATTTTTGTGCGAAAATCTTAATGCGGTTCACAGAATACACCTACTTACCAAGTTTCAACAGTATAGTTCTTATAGTTTCGGAAAAAAGTGGCTGTGACATACGGACGGACAGACAGACATGACGAATCCATAAGGGTTCCGTTTTTTGCCATTTGAATACGGTACCCTAAAAAGATTGTCGACTGAATTTATTCTCAAGCTGTTGACCTAACATCTAAGCTATTTCCAATGAAAACACTCCAGTGCCTACCTATTTTTGCAAAATAGGTAGGTCTTTTACAGTGATAATATTGCATATTATCACTGGACCAACCGGAAAAGACCTCGGACTCTCTACTCCAATAAATCTTAAATATAATCGGCGCATGCGCAAACCAAACAATCTGTACAATCAGCGTCAACAAACACACGTGGAGATCTCGTTCAAAACTCTGCTTGATCCTGAGATGGTCCATTCCACTTCCGACAACCGAGGTCCTGCGCCCACGCATTGGGACGACGCCAGTATGAGATATGCCTATTCGTACATATCGTGTCACACGGAAATAATGCTGAATACCACTTTATAGCAGGAAATGTATTTAAATGCAAGCGATAGTTTTTCAACCAGCTTTGCACCTTACGAAATTAGAATACATCTCTTGAAATCACTTGCAGATAAGATATTGCAAAGAATGTATTCAATTTGTAATCTGCGAAATCATTATCGCATTTCGCTTGCGCAATCTCATAGATAAGCAGGTAAATGGACGAGAAAGCTAAATCTACATGACATTGAAAATATGCGGCTGTGAAGCCAACGCATGCTAGCCATAGTATTCACAAAGAGTGCTTAGCGAGAATTGTCAACCTTTCGCTACTCGCTAACATTATAGAACATATATTTCTTCTTAATTCGCATAAAAGCGGACAGAGTCAGAGCACTTGTAATACAAGAATGCTTTAAAGTGAATCAAAAGTTTTATATTAAAATGCAGCAGTAAAGCCATCGTCACACGCGGCAGTCACGTTTGCATTTTGCATTCACAATGGCGCGCTGGGCGGGATGCACCCAGCCACTTCCGACAACGGGGGCCAGCCCACGCACTGCCTGATGCCCAACGCTGTTCCATTCAGAAAATATCATCACAACTACTCCAAAAACATCTAATAAAAACTAGGTCAAAGATTCATGCCGGAAAACTAAGGACTTTTATATAGTTTTCCAATGGCTTTAAAATTTCACTTTGGAATGCAATCGGATTTTAATGCTGATTTGGAAGATCGAAGAAAAGTTGTCATTTTATGCTAAACTCAAAGCGTCCAAAGGTAAATTAGTCATTATGGTGGCCGACTGGCCGCAAGCTATATGAAGCAGCAATATTTCAGGCTTATTGTTTGTTAAAACTTTTGAATTGTCGCTACCATTTATACCACAATGTTCCTGATGTGATATGTGATTCCAAAACCACAATTTTTCTGTTGTTGCTTTCGGATTCCAGAACGATACTCATGCATGTGCAAGGAGTTTCCATATACTGTCAGATATGTGCCTTCATTATACCCCATTTGAAAATATGTGAACTTTTATAATGTCTTGACTTGATATAGCAGTTGTTTTCTACGCTTCCACAACGTCTTCAAGACTCTACTTTTCTTTTAAAATACATCCCTTTAAAAGAACATCTAATACTATACATCATACTTCGTCACATCAGGCATCTACATAACCCTTTGTCTTAGTGCAAAACACATCAACTAAGTGTTGTATAAGCATAGACTTAAAGTCCCGGATATTCATAGGGCGGCACCTAGTCTCTTCCCGTGGGAGTCTTAATAGGCGATTAAGGAATTATATCAGGTGAATGAATAGCAGCATCCGCCTACATAATGCGAACTCACTAAAGGTTATTTGAAGGTAGTTAACGACACAGGTAAACGACATTCGCTTAATGTAGAAAAACTAGACAAATGATTTAAAGCTCCAAATAATGATAAAAAAAAAAACAATATACCAATTCTTTATTGCAAAATGTACTATAGTAACAATTACACTTACAAATAAGCTTAGATTGAGATTGGTGTGTAAAAATGAAACAATTAAAGAAAACAACGATAAGTTAAACGTTTCTATACAATAAAATAACACTCTTAATGATTACGCAAGTGTAACAATGGGATAATTATTTAGTTATTATATATATATGGGAAATGATTGGTTTCACTTATGGCTTACTCTTTGTTAGTTGCTGCTTTTGTTCTAAGTTTTATATGTAACTGTTAAGTAGCAATATCGCAAGTTGAGAGAACTTTAAGTTTTAACGTCTTTTATGAAGTATCAAGGTAGCCAACTCTTGAAAGAGGTTTCTAGCCACTATTGTATAATTTTGTAGTGTTTATCTTAATATTTAATATTTATTTTTTTAAACTTTTCGCACTAAAAATGTACAAAGGCGGACTTAATGCCTTAGGCATTCTCTACCAGTCAACCAAGGGCGGTGAAGAGATTAGATGGCAGGTGCTAAGTATGAGAGGAATAATTATAAAAAGAACACTAAAAATATATCTTAATTAATTATAAATAGACTTTATACAAGCACATAAATAGGTTATAAACCAATAATACACATAGATACACTTACTATAAAATATACCTATAATATATACAAATACATATTATATACAAATTCAAGAGAGAGGTGTTGGAATAACTCTACACTATTTGTTTAGAAAATAACTCTGCAATTTCCGCTTAAATGCATACCGTCTGGTGGCCGTCTTGATATCAAGAGGAAGCGCATTCCAAAGAAGAATGGACTGAATATGGAAGGAAGAATGAACAAAGTCAGAAGTATGAGAAGGACGGAGTAGGAGAAGATTGTTAGAAGAACGCAGATTCCTAGCGTGTGAAGAACATAGATATTGGAAGTGAGCCACAAGATTAGAAGGAGGAGTGGGAGAGTTGAGAAGGGCGAAAAGCGTGGTCAAAGCACGTTAACTTCTTCTTTGACGAATGGACATCCATTTGAGCTCAGATTTATAGCCAGACACATGGTCATATTTTCTGAGGTTGAATATGAACCGGATACAATTATTGAGCAGTCTGTCGAGCTTATTGAGCAAAACCGCATTCAAGTCAAAGTAGCACACGTCACCATAGTCGAAGATAGGGAAAATCAAAGTCTGCACAAGCATAGTTTTCGTCTTAGCAGGCAAAAAGTTTCTTAGACGATACAGTGACCGCAGAGTACAGGATTTATGGACAGGATGATCTTTTTAATATCGTCCAAGGTGACCAGCGAGAAGTGAAATGGTTCTATAATGGGACTAGCTAGGTCAGTGATGAAATCAACCGTCTGGGACGGACGGTTGATATCATCAATGCCAATTGTATTAGGAAATTCCACATGACGTGGTCTGCCGATACCAAGAGTACCAAGGAAATTCCAGATATCAACAGGTGAAGAAGAAGATATGTTCTCGAGAACATGGCGGCGTTTAGCGTTGCGTATCATCTGATTACACCGATTTCTAGCAGCTTTGAACAAGCAACTATTTTCTTCACTGCGATCCTTTTTAAATTTACGAAAGGCCCGATCCCTGCGCCTCATCGCCATTCGAACCCCTGTCGTCATCTAAGGAGCAGGAGGACGCCGAAGTTTGATCTTCTTAACAGGAGCGTATTTGTCGTAGAGAGCAAGAACCGTCTGATTAAAAATGCGCAATTTTTCGTCAACAGCTGTCGCCGCTGCAAGGTGATCCCAACTGAGGTCTGAAGCATCCTGACGAAGCTTTTCAACGTCCATGCGCGCAAAACACCGCATGTGCAGAACTTTTGGGACAGGTTTAGGTGGTTTTAGGCCATAGGAGAGGAAAATGAGGTCATGATGAGAAAATCCGGGAGCGGGACACTGACCATGAGAGGGAACAAGGGAGGGAGTGGATGTAAGGATTAAGTCGAGCCAGGTGTCATCGCCTGCGATATTAAAATGGGTAGGTTGCAGTGGAAGTATATGGAGACTAACCGACTCAATTATGTGAAGGAGTTTAAGGAATCGGGGGGTGTGGTGTGCAAGGTCAGTGTTGAAATCGCCCATGATGACGCAATGTGCGTACTCTGACCCAACGGATTCCAGCGCTAGTTCGAGATTAGAAAAATAGTCAACGGCGGGTGGACAAAAGACAACACCAAGAAGGGTCTTGACACCTTTGACGTAGACCTCCAAAAAGAGGTACTCAGAGGTAGCATGGTATTGTGAGGGAGATGAAGCAATGATTTTGAAAGGAAAATCGCTACGAAGATAGATAGCTACACCACCCCCTCCTTTTCCAATTCTATCATTGCGGATAAGTGTGAAACCTGGGAGAGAGTAGGTGGTGGATAGAAGATGAGGTTTAAGCCAACTCTCAGAAACCAGAACGGCATGGACATTGGCGTCGGTAAAGGTATCCAACAGATCACTGTAGTGACTTGCGATACTCTGCGCATTTATGTGGCAGACATTAAACAAATGACCTTTTTGTTGACTGAAGTACCGCTGCACAAAGTCACCAAGGGTGTCCCAAGTCAAGGAGCTAAAACTTGCATTAGCTAATGAGCTAGAGGAGTCAATGGCAGAGTAAAAAGAATCATCATCACATAACATAAACTATAAATGATATAAATATAAATAACTACTAAATATATAGGTACTATAACTAAGATTGCTTTCGCTCTAGGTGCAACACCACTATCTGTGCACCACCCACCAGCAGCACCAGTACAGATAAACATGGATCCTTTGACGCGTGGCCAAAATCGGAACTAACGCGTTTTGTTTTCCAAATCTTCAAAGTTATTCAAGCGCCAAAAGATCCCTGTACAGTAATATTAATACATAACCAGAGAAAAAGAAAAAAACATCAATCTAAAACAGGAAACTGACCGTATCACAAATAAAAACAAAATATTATGAACAATCAAAGAACAAAACAATACATGACAAAGTTACATGAGCAAAAACAGAACGCAATATACGACGTGGAACGTGGAACATTGTAAAATGGGACGTCAAAATTTTCAAGATTGACAAGTGACAGTAACAACTAATGACAAAACAAAATTATTACTAAAACAATAACAAATTACCGACAGAATGAAATCTAAAGTAGTTTTGAGGTGAAAATAAGACAAAGTACGCAGGTAGACGTGAAAGTTGCTAATAATTAATAATTTATTTATTTCACCAAAAATAATACAACACATTACACATACTTATAGGCTAGTACTTAGGAGTATTAACATGAGAGCATCTGTAGCCGAACTAGGAAGAGTCCTGTATCTCAGCATACAGCGCCAGACCCCTCAAAACAGACAATAATACATATATTAGCCCAAAAGACATGCAAAAAGATGCATCAATGAATGATTGTAAACAAGAAAACTGAAACATTTCAAAAATGAGTGTGTGAGTGACTTTGTGTGTCTGTGTATGCGCGCGTTATTTAGAACTAATACTTCTACTCACTTTATCTCGTCTAATAACTTTCTATTTACAAACGGCGTTTCAGTCTACAATAATGTCATCAATATAGACAAAAAATTTACACTTGGAGGAAACCTCACGTGTGGAAATTTTCCCATGGGTATGCAACCCTTGTCGATAATAATGCGGTCAAGCAACAATCCACTCATAACCGAGCGTATTAAAAGCTTTCTTTTATTTTATTAATATTGCCTAATGCAGCAAGACTGTGACGTAAGCAATAATGCCCAAAGAATGATGGTAATGCGATATACAGAACCGGTGTAATGACATCATACGATAAACAATGCCCACTAAGTATAGTGGATATTATTATCGATCCTACAGAACTCAATAGACGAGTTATGAACAAAACAGTAGTCCGGACATAATATGTTCTTCTAAGTGACTCTTGTGGGTAATGTAGGAGTTCTAGCCAGTAATTGGTGGCGTGCCACATACTTATAAAGCCATCGTGGGAAAATCTCCAGCGATACGGAAAAGCATGAGAAACTTATCGAGTTAGACTGCGGAACATTCAAATCGATAAATCAAATGAGTTTCGTATTATTGTCCCAGCCGTGAATATGAGTATTCGTGCAAGCTAAAAAGTAGAAGTTCTTGATCGAATTATTTTAACACTAAACAACTAGCTTGGTTTTACTTTGAGAAACTCAATCAGATTGAATAAAGGCAGGTAAGAAACCCTTTTCTCAATAATTACTGGCACTGCTATTAAATGACTTCTAGTCGAGTTTAAGAGCCCCTAATCTGGGAATAATCTCTCATCAATCAAATACAAATTCTTTATCAAAAAAGCAATATTGAAGATCAAAAGCGCTAAAGTATTGTATAACCCGTGAGTTTTCTCAAGATCTTAGCCGTATTGCCACAGAAAGAATACCACGTTACAGCTTTAATACGCTTTGCAATTAAACACCTTAGCCGTTTATGGATAATATAGAATTTATGGTTTGTTTTGCGGCACCCGATTCAGCAGGAATCTCAATTAAGAAACGAGACAGTATCTGAACGCCATGTCTAATCATCTTACTTTTATGGTCATTCTTTGAAAGTTCAACCGACTTTTAATGATTTTAAACTGAAGATCACGTCTAAACGAGTAGTGTTAATGATTTGGAAAAATTAAGTTAAATTAGAGCATTTTCTTAATAACTTAATATGTGAATATTTTAGATTATGTTTATATTACATAGTATAATTAATTTGTAAAGTTATATTTTAGTATACGTGTTTAATATAATACCTTTTGTTTTATATAAAATAAATTAATAATGCGTCTAATTTGGGACAGCGCTCCTTGATGGGCGAGTCCTATTACTGGCTGGACGTACGACGCGTTGCGTGAGCTCAGCACAGAACACGCAAGCTAACCACTCAAGGCCATTGGCAAATATTTGCATCATAAGTAGAAATTGATCATAAAGGGACTAGCTGCTATCGGTAGGACAAAATTGTGAAACCAAAGAAAACGTAAGGATATTTTAATTAATATACCTTGCCATAATTTGCGATCCAAAAATAAACACGTTATTTACCGCCAATGCAAGTATAATCAAGGTTCGTCTTGAAATGCGATGTGAGTGCACGAACATAATTAAATTACAGTGACCAGTAATGTCTGCACAATAAGGTGCTAATTCGGAAGTGGCAAGTCAACGTTTAAACACAGTTCATTAACATGGGTCTGGAAGCAAGGTCATTCAGTACATATATAAGCAAAGTAATTTCATGTCGTGGTGACGTGCACAATTTGCAAATTATCAATCTTCCTTAAAAGTCTTACTGAGTTCGAACTGGATTCATTTGTGGATTCTAAAACGCGAAACTATTGCGTTTCAGTTACCGAGTCCAGGCTCCTACAAACAGGCGCGACACGCGATATAATCGCGGCGACACGCGCCTTTTAGCCTTTACGCACTTTGTGAATTTGTTAGGGTTTCTAGGGTGATTTTGTTTTCTGATTAATAGTACTTGCTTGTTGTACTGCAAATATTTGTAGCCCGAACATTGACATAAGTGGTATACCAATTGAAGTAGCGTAAAGTGTTTAACGTATTCAAGTGTATTATTATGTTTGGCAACTGTCCAACTTTAATTTTAGCCATTATTCCATTTAAAATTAATGGTAGAATAACATTCGAGTCTATGTAAAGAGTTTAACCTAAAAAGTTTTCAATGTATGTTGGGGTGCGACGTTCAAGTTTCTCATCAATATCGTTGAAGGAGATGAGAAGACCATCTGTTGTGTTGTTGACGTGACTTACAGTTTGTAGGACGACGGCAGGTGGTGTTGCATCGCCTAACTATAACCAACCTAATACGGCGAGACTCCACGTGACTTAGTGTACAGAACCTTGAACGGTTGACTTGATATTGATGCTAAACTGAATCGCAAATTATGAAACAGATTCATAAACAACGCTACAAGCAAATGAGTAAAGTGTAACAAGTTACAGTAATTAATAGAACACAAAAGTGTATTGTGTTACTGCGATAATAAATAAATGGGTCGATATAACAACTGTTTGTATGCGTTAAGAGGGCTGTCGCATTTTGTCACCTGTCTCGCTCACACGAGAACGGCACCAAATTTTTAACATTGTTAAATGAAAAGATGCTTTTTATCCGACTGCCAAGGAAAGGTTATGTTTTTCGCGCGTATCTTGTATGTATGTAATTTTTTTGAAAAATGTAATCAATTAGCGAACTAGTAAATAATATTAATTTAATAAGTACCTAATTATTAAAAACACTTTTCTATTGTGTTATCTAAAAAAACTCAGCTCAAAAATGATTATCTGTTTTTGAGCAGAGTTAAATAAATGCTACAATAAAAATGTGTTTTTAAATACCTATAATTATAACCTATTAAATTAATATTATTTACTAGTTCGCTAATTGATTACATCTTTCAAAAAAAATAAAACCGGCCAAGTGCGTGTCGGGACACACGCAGTAATAGGGTTCCGTAGTGCACGTCGCCGCCCGTCGCCATTCGAGCGTAAATATTATTAATTTAGAAATCATTATTAATAAGAATGTTTTGATTTTATTTTTGTGTATTTTTACATGGTTTTGGTGGTTGGTTTTGTATATTTACTACCTGTTTAACACAACTAACAACGTTATAATATAAGTAAATTTTTACTGACAAGTTGATTGACTATAACTCGTAAACTTGAAAAGCCTACTTAGCTGTGATAGTTTTCCTTTTAATTTCGTTATATATACGACTACCGTGAATTTTTTCACCCATCCAAACCTAACCGTTTAATTGGCGCGGGGGGGGGGGGGGGGGGGCGGGCACACTTGATTCTAACAAAAATTAGCACTTTGAAACTTAATATTTCAGAAACGGATCCCTAAATCACAAAATTGTTTTCACAAACCCGCAATATTTTTCAAAGACTTATCCAACAACACAACCCTGGGTCTGGGGTAGACGAGAAAAAAAACATCCCAACTTTACGTGTACAGAAGGTAACAATCAATCTGCCTAGCCTTTTCCCAACTATGTTGGGGTCGGCTTCCAGTCTAACCGGATGCAGCCGAATACCAGTATTTTATATGGAGCGACTGGCTATCTGACCTCCACAACCCAATCGGGCTTCTGACGACCCGTAACGACTGTCAAAGGTCCACGAATGACAGCCGGGTCCAACGGCTTAACGTGCTTTCCGAGGCACGGAGGAGGCTCGGTATGTAAAGATGGTCACCCATCTACGGACCAACCCCGGCAAGCGTAGCTTAAGCTGATGGTTCGACCCGTACGGCCTTTATTAATTAGTCACGAGCTCCTCGTGTACAGAAGGTAACCTAAAAAAATTTTTTTTTCATGATTTTATTTAACCACTTTGTTGGCGTGATGAATATGTATATCCATGCCAAATTATAGCTTTCTAGTACTAAGAGTCTCTGAGCTAAGCTGCGGTCGGACGGACAGACAGACGGACGGACATAGCGAAACTACAAGGGTTGCTTGTTGACTACGGAACCCTAAAAAGCATGTTTTCATTTAACATACTTACAAATTTGGTCCCGTGTGAGCGAGAGGTGACAAAATGCGACTGCCCTCTTAATCTACATACAAGCGTACGTACTACGAGCGCATACAAGATCATAATTTGAAATAGCAACACATGATATGATAAGATACAGCTATAATAGGTACTATAGTGGATAAAGGCTAGTAGAGTGTTTTGTATTTGCAATTTTTATTATATCTCTTTGATAACATGTCGCTGTCCTCTTGTTACCGACCTTGTGATAAAAGATATTAGGTGCATATTTCTGTAGCACGGAAGGAGAATCTTTACAAGGTCAATTTAATAGGTAATTATCAAGTTTTATGATAATTACTTTAAAAGTCTGAACGACCTCCGCTCCGTCGAACCGCAAGAATTGCCTTGGAAATGTGTTCTCTTTTTGCCATGGGGTTGGATTTTGAAAAGCTTTCTAAGAAGATATTGATTGACTCTCTAGTTGGGTTTGGGATATTAGAATTAGGTCTAGGCTCAATTCGAAGAGCTATTTCATATTTTTATTCAGGAGCGCTGCAGTAATTTAAATTATTTATTAGCTTTTTATTTAAACTGTGGCGGCATCTACAACGCCACACGCGAACTACGAACCAAAGACCCGACGTCACACAAATCCTGCATCGCGCAAGCAGAGTTTACCTCGCGTATTTCACGGGTTGCGATTCGATTATTGCTAAGCAATTTATGCTCATCACAATACATATGTTGAAGTGGAGTTGATGGTGACTTCACCATCAGTTCAGTTCTCCTGGTTCCTTACTGGGAGTATTCCTCAACAATTAACGTCCTTGTATCGGGAAAAGCAATATTTTGTAAAAGGTGATGAGCAGCTGACATTAGGCTATTGTAACTTAGATAAATTACGACTAACCCACTAAAAAGTGAAAAATAACTTTAATTTCGGAAGTCGGTGGCAAAAAACTAAAATACAGGTCCAAAGACCGACTTCCGAAGTTAGTTATTTTTCACTTTGTAGTATTTCTTTGGAAGTCCGTTTGTCTAATCTGTTTAAATTATTGCTACATGCAACAAGGCATTTGTTTAGCTATTCGATAACAGATGGCATTGTGCCGTGACGTCACTTTTGTAGATCGCGGTGTTAAGATTCTCCGGCTAAACATGACCTCCGCGATACTTTATTTATTAAAGTTTTGTCTTACTCTGGACACTTTTGTTTTATTTATTTGCACCGAGATATTTTTGGGACTTTATACAAGTGGTCCTTCGTAACCGGGTGAAGGACTGGTGTGCATTGTCATTATTGTTGGGGAGTCGGGTTGAATGGTCAACCTGCTGCGGAGTGTAACATCAGCGCAGCGCGGCCAGAAGCGAGCAGAGCAGCATCGGCGGATCGTACAAGGTTGGCGCTTCTTAAGCCGAAGCGTATATGTACAAGTGGTACACAACGGTCAGCGCTGGTGCTAACAAAGTTAGTGTTGGCGTGAGCAGCAGCTGCGGTGCGGGACGAAAGTACCCCGCATATCATTGCGACGAGCTACGTAAAAGTGAGTGACAGTGAAGTGATATGATACGAGGATAATCTGTGAGTACTTTAAAATATCAAAGTGACTAAATTAATACATTGAGACTTAACCATTACAAGCAAATTTAGAACTTATTAACTTAGAAAATTTTAATTAACAATTTGGACTTAGAAACTTTAACGTGTGCATGGACTTAGAATAATTTCAATAAAAAGTGAACTACGGGGAACCTATGCCCGACTTTGCAGCGAGGTGTATTAAGTTCAAAGACTTGTGATTTTTTACGTGTTTTCTGCAAACTTAGCATAGTTCCAGAACAGTTTATGTACAAAACTTTATTTTGTATTATTCAATATGGAAGCATTGAGTAATGTACAATTTAATTTACATTCTACTATCAGTAAAGCAAGGTCTAACTTTAAGAAATCACCTAAGGAGCGAATAACCAGTTCATACATAGAAACTAGATTAGAAAGTTTGGAAGTAAACTGGTCAGCGTTTTCTGAAAATCATATGAAAATTGTATCATCGGTAAAGTCTATTGAATTCGAAAAATCGGATTATAATACAAAAAATGTTTATGAGAACACGGAAGAATTATTTACAGATTATAAAGCAGAGCTGAGGGAAGCATTGAAGAAAATGGTATGTTCGGATAGTTTAGGTAAAGTGCCTGAACCTTCTGTGAAGGGTTCTAAAGAGATATGTCCTGTAAAATTGCCAAAGATTGAGTTGCCAAAGTTTAACGGAAGTTATTCTGAATGGATTAGTTTTAGAGATTTATTTAAATCCTTAATACACAATAATAACCTACTAGACGATGTTCAGAAACTGCACTACTTGAAATCACATTTGTCTGGAGAGGCTGAAGGTCTTTTACGGCACATTCCTATTACTAGTAGTAATTATGCAACCTGTTGGACTAAATTAGAGAATCGATATAACAATAAAAAATATTTAGCGAATTGTATAATTAAACGTTTTATGAGTCAAAAAAATATTGCAACCGAATCATCCATCGCAGTTAAGGAGTTATTAGATACTTCTAACGAATGTTTACATGCTTTGGAAAATTTAGGCATAATGGTTGAGCATTGGGACATTATAGTTATTTATGTATTGAGTTTAAAGCTAGACACTGAGTCACGTAAACAATGGGAAATGAAAATTAGTGATTGTTCAGACGACTTGCCTACAATGCATCAGTTCAAATCTTTCCTTGAACAAAGATTTCGGTCTTTGGAATTTTTAGACAACAAAGGTCAACGTCATCAGTCCAATCGTAATGTGCCAGTCAAATCGCTCCATGTGTCAACTACATCGTGTATTTGTTGTCAGGATAACCACAAGCTTGCTAATTGTAAAAAGTTCGCTGGTCTCGATATGGATAAGCGTCGTAATTTTGTCCAAACAAATGGTTTATGCTATAACTGTCTAGGGGCAAATCACTCCGTATATGCATGCCGCCAGTCCACTAGATGTCAAATATGTAAAAAGAAGCATCATAGTCTTCTTCATCTCAAAAATGTCTCCAAATCAGTTGGTGATAGTAACAAAACTGATCCAGAAGTTGCAGAAAGCAGCGTTTCTGCTGATACCACTTCAACCCAGAGTAATTCCACTAATATTGTAAGTTGTTTTGCTAATAGTCATAGCCAAATATTATTGGCCACTGCGCTAATTGAAGCGGAATCAAAGAGCGGTACTGCTATAGTATTAAGATCCCTGTTAGATCAGGGGTCTCAGGCTTCCTTTGTGACGGAGTCAGCAGTCCAGCTCTTAGGTCTGAAAAGAATACCAACTAAAGGTTCAATTTCAAGTATAGGGTGTGATCAAGGCCAATCAATGATTTCATTAAATTCGATGGTTTTCATTAAAGTTAAATCACGCGTCGACCCTAATTTTATTATCACTGTTAAAGCTTATGTTTTAAAGAAATTAACGACTATTATGCCGGAAAGGAAGGTTATGGCAAACGTTTTGACCACAATCTCGTCTTTGGCTTTAGCAGATCCTTCGTTCGATACTCCGAACAAGATTGATTTGCTTTTAGGTGCCGAAGTTTATGGCCAGGTTTTGTTAGAAGGTTTAATCAGAGGTCCACCTGGTCAGCTCATCGCACAAGATACCAGACTAGGATGGATCTTGTCTGGTCAAGTAGGTGAAATCAACCAAAGCGAGACATGCCACAATACCATAGTCACATTACATTCTACTCAAACAGATGAAAATACACTTCTTAAAAAATTCTGGGAACTAGAATCTGAGCCCAAGGGTGATTACGATAAGGTTTACTTGACCCCAGAAGAACAGAAGTGCGAAGATATATTTAAGGCCACGACTAAACGAGACAAATCGGGTCGCTATATTGTGCATATGCCTTTCAGGTCAAGCGATCCTGCTTGTAAATATGGTGGTTCGAAAGACATTGCTCTTAAACGCTTTTTAACCTTAGAAAAGCGATTTCTAAGGAATCCCGATTTCAAGGCTCAGTATTCAGCTGTTATAAATGAGTATATAGCTCTTAATCATATGGATATAGTACCGGATAGGGACAAAGATGGTTCTGTGTACTTACCTCATCATGCCGTCATCCGTAACGAAAAAAGTACAACGAAGTTGCGCATCGTATTTGATGCATCATGTGTAGGTAGCAACGGGGTATCTCTTAATCACGATTTAATGGTAGGGCCTACTCTACAACCTGAGCTTCGTCATATTATCATGCGTTGGCGTTGTGAACCTATCTGTCTGGTAGCGGACATCGTCAAGATGTACAGACAGATTAAGGTATGCGATGATCACACAGATTTTCAGCGTATATTATGGCGTGAGAATCCAGATGACGAAATTCAGGTGTTACGTCATTTACGTGTAACGTTTGGAACATCATCGGCGCCTTACTTAGCAGTAAAATCATTGCAGCAGTTAGCTCAGGACGAAGGCGCTGAATTTCCTTTAGCAAAGAACCGTGTTGTTTCCGACTTCTACATGGATGACCTAATGACGGGATGTCAAACCATAGAGGAAGGAGTAGAAATATATAAGCAGACATCGGAGTTGCTTAAACGTGGAGGCTTCCAGCTCCAAAAGTGGGCTAGTAACAACAGAGAATTATTAAAATTGATTGAAGACGATGAACAAATACCACAAACACAAGGGAACATGGAATTAAAAACAGATGCAATTTCAAAAATACTAGGTTTAACGTGGGACAAAGACAATGACGAGTTCGTTTACACTGTTCAGCTAAATGATATAGATTTACCAGTGACAAAGCGTAAGGTTATTTCAGACATAGCGCGACTATTCGATCCCCTTGGATGGTTAGCACCGACAATCATCACTGCGAAGGTGTTTATTCAACGAATATGGATGACTGGGATCGAATGGGACTCAGAACTACCTGCACCATTGCTGACAGAGTGGCTTGACTTCCGGAAGAGCCTTTGTAACCTCATTAAATTTCGTCTGCCTCGTTGGATCAACTCTAGCAAGGAGAACAGGGTTCTCGAATTGCATGGCTTTTCAGATGCGTCCAATGTAGCATACGCCGCGGTGGTATACGTCCGCATCATTGATCGAGATGGACATATTCACACAACCCTGGTGACTTCAAAAACCAAGGTTGCTCCTGTTAAGCAGGTATCAATCCCGCGATTAGAGCTTTGTGGAGCTGTCTTACTAGCAAGGCTTCTTCAGGAAGTCGCTTCAACTCTAGAAGTTCCCAAACAGCACTTATATGCGTGGACAGACTCATCAGTCGTATTGGCGTGGTTAAGCAGCCACCCTAGTCGGTGGAAAACGTTTATCGCGAATCGTGTTTCCGAAATACTTACCATTATGGATAGAAGTCAGTGGTCACATGTGTCGTCGTCGGAAAATCCAGCGGATTGCGCATCTCGGGGAGCAAGCGCTTCTGAATGTAACGATATGCAACTCTGGAAAATAGATCCAGTATGGTTACAGAATGAAAAAATAGACTATAATAAAGGAAATATAGAAGTAACTACGCTAGAAGAAAGAAAGATAAAAACAAAATGTCACGCAACTGCGGTAGAAGGTGATGATAGTCTATTTGATAGATTTTCTAATTACGGTAGGTTAATAAGAGTAATAGCTTACTGTAGAAGATTTTTACGAATGAAGGAATTAGAACATAATAAAAATAAAATAACTACTTGGCTAACTACAAAGGAATTAAATGAAGCTGTACTTACCTGTATCAAACTCTGCCAACTCCAGTCCTTTAGTGATGAAATAGAATCTGTGAAAAAAAACCGTAAATTAAATAAGGGTAGTAGACTTACCTCGTTGAGTCCTTTTCTTGACGATGACGGGATCTTCAGAGTTGGCGGTCGCTTGCACCGGGCTTCTATTGATGAGAATATGAAACACCCCATCTTAATCCCTCATAAATAACACTTCACCAATCTTTTGATTGCGGAGGCTCACGAGAGAACTTTGCATGGCGGGCCGCAATCGATGCTCAATTACTTAAGATCCAAATACTGGATACTCAATGCAAGAACTCTCGTTAGGCAATATGTTCATAAGTGTGTAACTTGCATTCGACATTCAAACCAAACACACCAACAAATGATGGGCCAATTACCGAAGGCCAGGGTGTCTGCTCAGAAGCCTTTCCAATGCAGTGGCGTAGATTACGCAGGTCCAATCAGCATCCGAAACTCTAAAGGCCGTGGTCATCACTCCACTAAGGGTTATATATGTTTGTTTGTTTGCATGTCCACTCGGGCCATTCATCTGGAGGTTGTCAGTGACATGACTTCTCAGAGTTTTCTTGCGTCTTTTAAGCGCTTCGTAGCCAGACGTGGCCGAGTATTGGACTTGTGGAGTGATAATGGGACCACATTTGTTGGTAGTGCAAAGGAATTGCGACTGCTATTCAACGCTGAAAGGTCTATGGTAGCTTCGGAAATAGCTGACTTCCTATCTATGAATGGTACGACTTGGCATTTCATACCTCCCCATGCTCCAAATTTTGGAGGATTGTGGGAGGCTGGTGTCAAGTCTACGAAGCACCATTTGAAAAAAGTTATAGGCACAAGCACATTGACATTTGAAGAAATGTCAACTGTGCTCGCTCAAATTGAGGCTTGCCTTAACTCGAGGCCGATCTCTCAGCTTTCTAACGATCCAGAGGACCCGTGTCCTTTGACGCCTGGGCACTTTCTCGTGGGTGAACCTCTGGTAACTGTACCTGATGCAAATTATGAAAATTCATACATTAGTAATCTGAAACGGTGGCATCTTACGCAAAAAATGCTTCAAACCTTCTGGCGTAGGTGGTCATTAGAGTACTTAACTCAATTGCAGCATCGATATAAATGGACAGATCGTAAGCCTGAACCTGAGATTGGAGATGTGGTTCTGGTGAGGGAGGATGGTCTTCCACCCGCTAGATGGTTATACGGAGTTATTACAAATAAACATCCAGGTTTGGACAACATTACTCGCGTTGTGACCATACGTTGTAAAAATAATGAGATTAAAAGACCTGTATCTAAATTAATGATTTTACCTGTGAACACTTAGTTATTGTTTACCATCTTATTGATACATTTTATATACAGTTCTATTTACACAATATGATGGCTTGTGATTTTACTTGAATGTACTTGTATTTTTTTTTTTACTTGTTTTACAGTTGTTTAACTTTCATTTACATATCGCATGAACTGTATCGTAGATATAAGACCCTAGGTTTAGGTTATAGTGGTTAGCCAAACAACCAATCATTAATTTAAGTTTTCATTGTCATGTTAATGTTGATGGACAGAGCCGTCCATGGTGGGCGGAATGTCTAATCTGTTTAAATTATTGCTACATGCAACAAGGCATTTGTTTAGCTATTCGATAACAGATGGCATTGTGCCGTGACGTCACTTTTGTAGATCGCGGTGTTAAGATTCTCCGGCTAAACATGACCTCCGCGATACTTTATTTATTAAAGTTTTGTCTTACTCTGGACACTTTTGTTTTATTTATTTGCACCGAGATATTTTTGGGACTTTGTACACCGTTGTTTTTTTTTTGTAAAAAGTTTTTATAAATGAATTTATTGTGATGGTGATGCTAAAAGCTCGTGTCTAAGTAATAACAGCTGCACGGGCCCATCTATCAGGTTAAGTTACGCTTGCCTGGGTTGGTCCGTGGATGTGACCATCTTTACATACCGAGACTCCTCCGTGCCTCGGAAAGCACGCTAAGCCGTTGGTCCCGGCTGTCATTCGTGGCTCTTTGACAGTCGTTACGAGTCGTCAGAAGACCGTAAGTCTGACAACCAGTCCAAGGGGTATCGTATTACCTAGCTTGGGTTGTAGAGATCAGGTAGGCAGTCGCTCCATGTAAAATACTGGTATTCAGCTGCATCCGGTTATAGTGGAAGCCCCAACATAGTTGGGAAAAGGCTAAGCAGATTGATTGGTGGTGCTAAAAAGCTTTAAGGCGCGACACAAAGACACCGCGAGTCGCGTGACGAGCGGTACCTTTGTGTCGCGTACGATTCACGTCGCGTGTCGCGCCGGTTTGTAGGAGCCTTTAAATTTTGTGTACACTGCTAAACTCCGATGACTAATAGACGTGGAGCAATCTCTCATTATTTCCGAGATTAGCTAGAAATACAAAAATATGGGCTCAAGATAAGGAAAAAAACTTCGTTATCAATATAACACAAACCTTTGAACTTTTTTTTCCTTAAAATAAAGATTGGCCAGGGGCTTCTAAATATTAAATTATGCTTAAACGTATCAATTTTATTCAAATTAGGTACTAAAATAAGGAAAAACCCATGAGCTGGTTTTGGTTTTCTATTTAAAAGCTACGTCAGAAACAGAAGGATAGTAATTCCACTTATTTGGCACAATTCGTTGGCAAATATGGTGAATAAGGATATTAATATCACTTGCAGACACACGTCATAGAAATTATGTTTTGCCAATAAATAATTACAAATTAATTACCTGACCTGAAGTTGACCTGTCAAAATTTCAACTATTCATACAAAAATCCCCGAATTTGAAATTTTTGGGAAAATAGCCAAATCGGTCTAGCCGTTCTCGTATCTTTGTAATAAAAAAAGCTAACTTTGGTGGCTTCTTATTCCTTTGTTTTACAATATTTTTTGAAACAAAGAATACATATTGTACAGTATTTACCTACTCAACGAGCTCTAAACACTCGATGAGGTAGGTCAAAAATTTTTTTCGCGCCCCACTTTTTCTTTATGAGTCCCCCTTTAAAAACATTTTAAAATATTTTTTGACAATTTGCATGGCTTTGGGTTAACAAGATGGCTTATACTGTGAAAATTTGAAGACTGTAGCTCTAGCTCCAACCGTTTGGCTGTAAAACCTGTGTGACAGACGACGGACAGACGTACACGTGAGTGACAGAAATATTGCTCCGTTTGGACTCTTCGTGTAGGAAACCCTAAAACACGATACCCTACATCATATTTGTGGAAAATCTTAACAGCGAGATTTAGAAAATGGTACAACGCCATCTATCGAGCTTTGAGGAAGCCCACACACCAACACGTTATGTCATTAGTTAATTATTAAAGTTAATTTAATAGGACATTTTCGTAGGTATACAGTAGGTAAGGTACAGGTCGGTCATATAATCAATGTATGTAGGTGACGCTACATATTCATCCAAGTCAATTTTATTCATTGAGGTTACGAAAGCCGCAAGTAGGTTAAAAATAATACATATTGTAGAATGTGTTTTTCTTCTTGTTAATTTTCATGAAGAGCCAATCACAAATCTCTTATCTTCATCGAATTGTGTGTCATTTCACATCTGTTTAATTTGAATCTAATGAAATCAAAACTGTACATTGAATGTTTTTGACAAAATTAATTGCTACGAGGTGTGGAGAACGAGTCTGTTGCCGAAAATATAGTTTTAAGAATTTTTGTCCGGACGTATGTTCATATTGGCGCAAAAACGGCTAAACCGATTTGGATGAAATTTGGCACACATATAGTTTATAACCTGGATTAGCACATAGGATACTTTTTATCCCGGTAGTACGTTCCCATGGAATAATTTCCAACTTCCACGCGGGCGAGGCCGCGGACAAAAGCTACTTCTTTATTATACCTCTATCGGACAGCAGCATAAACAGGAGGTCTACTCTTTTGAGAAAATGTTATCACCAATAATTCTTTACCAATATTATAATTTACCAATAGTTCTGCTAATCGTGATGATAGCTCACTAATAATTAATGAAAAAAAAAAACAAAAAAAATCCAAGCAAGAATTACGAGCAGTGGACTTTACTGATTGATAATAATATGATGCAGATGTAATCATAACATTATAATCAGCCTATAATGTTCCCACTGCTGGGACACAGGCCTCCTCTGTGTAAGAGCGAGTAACATAACATCATAAAAGTGTTTGATATAAATAATTAATCAAATAAGTCGTTTATCAAAATCATTTTTGGGTAAGTAATTCAAATCCACACAATACATAAATATATAAAACATTATCTCACACTTACTATCAGCATGACCGGAATAAGTATGCCATGTATCAATCAATGTGTCTAGCCTGTTCCCAACTATGTTGGGGTCGGCTTCCAGTCTAACCGAATGCAGCTGAATACCAGTATTTTACATGGAGCGACTGCCTATCTGAACTGCACAACCCAGTAACTGGGTAGGTCGATACCTTTTCATTATGGTCACCCATCCACGGACCAACCCCGGTAAGCGTAGCTTAACCAGATGGATCGCCCGTGCGGCTGTTATTGCTTAGCCACGAGCTCCACCTCTCCTCTCTCGAGCTCCAGCGGTAATGGCATGTAGTAATTATATAATTTCAATATGATAATCGACAATTTTGTTTTCGTAGTCCCGAGTCTTATCTAAAACCAGATATAAAATGAAATAATATAGCAATTTGCATAGATTGGTCATTCAATAGTACTACGTCACGACAATATATTACTTTGCCAGTGTGCCCAGTTGGATAAAATAATCTATTATCGCAGCCTCAATCAGGGTTGCCAACCGTCTTCATGCGCACAGGCATCATTCGCTCTCATTCTACTAATGTCCATTGAATTCAATGGAAGCAGGTATCGTTCATTGATAAATAATTATGTACCATTTACAAAGTGATTTCCCCTAAAAAGTGGGCCTTAAATTTTTTTTTTTTCGTATGTCGAAACGCACGTTTTTCTTTTTCGTCAACTTGTCCCTTGAACATTTTTACAATAATTGGCAACCCTAGTCGCAGTACACGCGCCGATACCGCGAGCCGGCGCGTACGCATAATGTAGTTAGGGGATTATTTTTTAATCCAATTACACAGTAAGATCTCAAAATAAATGGCAGTAGCAATAAATACGTCGTGACCAACAAATAATGGCCTACATCACTAGGATAAAACTAGACGGGTTTATTGAGAAGGCTAATATCTATCTACGAGTATGTACTGTTATTACTGAGCTATATTTTATTGGAACGAAGTTCTTTAACGCGGCTTGCGATAGGAGTTGTCTGGTAGAAGTCGTCACGTAACGAAAAAGTGTTATGCCCGAAAAAGTCAGTTTCAAGTATCAAATGTTTTGGTTTTTAGGCTTCCGTACATCAAAAAGAAAAAACGGAACCCTTATAGGATCACTTCGTTGTCAGTCTGACTGTCTGTCAAGACTCTTTTTCTCAGGAACGCATGAAGGTATCAAGTTGAAATTAATTTGTGTAAAAATCAAGCTTCTACCTCAACGCAATAAAATATACGGCCATTTATGCGACATATTTTGAACCTCGCAAGTAAATCAAAACCTACAGGGTACTTCCCGTTGACTTAGAATCATGAAATTTGGCAAGAAGCAAGGTTTCACAGCACAAGTAAAGGAAAAAGTCAGAAAATTGTTCATTTGTTATTTTGCACATACAAAATATTTTTTTGAATTACAATGTTAAGTTTGTTTTTGGGATAATTAAATTCTTTTCAACTACGGAACCCTTCATTGTGCGTGGTCCGACACGCACTTCGCCGGTTTTTTAATATAGAGCCATCAAGTAAGCTTTTAACTTAAGCTTAAAACTTATATTATATGGCTATATATGGCTTTAAACATAATATACAGCGAAAGGAACTTAGTTCCAACCAGGAGTTTCACATCTGACTTTTTTATTTATGGCAAGTACACATGTAGAAGTGAAGAACAGTAGTGTATTATAAAGGTGTTCTATCAAACTGGGCTTATAGGAATATTCTTCAGCGGTTTGCGTACAAGAAGACAACATTCTGGCTCCAAATTGTAAAGGGCGGATAATCAGCCAGCTTTGCCACGAGAACCTTCAGCAGTATAGATGTAATTCTGACATGACCATAAAGCCCAATAAAGATCTCCAGCATTGATTACTTGGAAGACTGACTCATTACAATATTGTTGACTCATTCATACATCACGCGCGAAATAAACGCGATATGATCCACATATTTGATAGCCTCAAACGCAATCATAATGAATCTATTAATACTCTTCATGAGGAAAGTTTTTGTTTGTTACATCATACCATATTATGACATGTTTACCATATGCCATGATGAGCATACTGAATCTTAATCACAGACTTACTCTTGCTATAGGAACGTCTGCATGAAAACATGACAGGGACACCGACGCACAACCTGTTACCATGGATTTAGTAAGTACATGATTCTGGACCCCCTTTTTTTTGTTTTAGTGGATGGGATATCATCAAAAGACCTCCCGCTCTGGGCGGAGCGGGAGGGCGTGTCAAGACTTTTACTGACTAAAACCTACCCGTGTTCCTTCAGTTAGTTGCCTGTGCCAGGGCCACGGTATCTCTTTCGAACAATCCGCGACCCCGACGGCATCGGCCCTATTGGACCCCGTCACTGCCAGTGGCGTAACTATACCGTTCGAGGCCCGTGGCAAATTCATCGGATGCCCCCCCTCCCCCCAATTTAGAAAAGCTGAACCAACAATAATAGTGTTTTTTTTTTAATACTTATGTAGGTAACTTAAATAATTTAAAGACAAAACTATTTTTTTTACTAAATTTGTACTTAATCATAAATGTTGAGAGTTGGGATTCTCCTCTGATCGGGGGCCCCGTCCGGCTGGGGGCCCATGGCATTTTTCCGACTTGCCACCCTGTAGTTACGCCACTGGTCACTGCTGACATCTCTATTCTGGACCACCCGGTAATGAAATTTATCGTCGGTTATTAAAAAATAATCTGCTGTTTCCTACAAAAGTGCAATACCTACGCGGTCAAAATGTATGAAACAGCAATTTTTTTTTAATAACCAAAGAAAAATTTTAGCGTTGCGGGGTCCAGAATCATGTCAAACTTGTAGGTATTGAATCCGTGGTAAAAGGTTACGCGTCGATGTCCCTGCCGCCCTTTATATTCCGCTCTGCAAAAGTGTTGGTCATCACAAAAAGAATTCAAGAATGACATCCATTAGTCAGTGAAGGCGAGTTCTTTGCACAGGAATTCATTACAATCCAAAACCACAAAATCTAACTAAAGCTTTTCATATGGTGTCCACCCTAATTGCGTAACACTCTGTCAATCGGATTCATTGCGTTATTTACGGTGTTGAGAAGACAAACTTTTCAAACATAAGAAGCAATGGATTAGCAATTCGCTTCAAAATGATTCAGATTGGAATCGGTAGTGTGTTAAGAAATCAGGGTGCAGATCATAATGTAATGTAATCCTAGCAAAGTGCCCACTGATTGTGAAAGAAAACTGGGATACATGACGTCCTACCTCAAGTCCTGATGAATATGAATTTAAGGCGATACCAAAATAAATTGGGGGCTTTTTCGTGACTATTTATTTCACTACTTTAGCATGTATGGATTTAATTTTTTGGATATAAATGTTCATTGACTATTTGATTAATACTATGACTGAAGGAAAACGCAATTGGGTTAAATTTCCTCGATAGAATTTAATTCCGGAAAGACCTCTACTTGTTTATATTTTTTTCTGTAATTCTAAAATCCTAAGTAATTTCATTGCAAAATTGCATTCAAATTGTGCGTATTAGGTAATTGAAAACTGGCTGAAAACATTTTTTATAGATCTAGCTTAATTTATTTATTTGGTTTGGCGCTTTTATTTTGATTCCAGCGCATTGTTGCGCTCTCTTTTTTTCGCTTATGGAAGTAAGTGACTATGCCACTTTCTTATTCCCACCCCCACCCAGTTCGTTTTTTTATATATCACCTTAACATCAATTCCATGCATTCCGCATTACGAAGCTAATCCGATAACTCGCCGTTTGCGAGACAACCGTTCGTAGTCGGAAACAGGATCTATTGTTTGTCTATTACGAGCGCTACTTGATCGGTTACTAACATCACACTGGTCGCTTTGTTCATTTTCTACTGCGTTACTAGTTCAATTTGTATTAGTAATTGAATCATGACATACTGAGTTTCATTGTTATAAAAAAAAAATAACGCTGATGTAATCACACTTTGGGAAGATTGATTTACTTGGAATAATGTTATCTATTTTTTTTTCTGTTAGAGACCTAGGTACAGGCTAGAATAAGATAGATAGGATACTATTTATTATGTACACAATATGAATTTCAGATATAAAAGTAAAAAAATGACATAGGGTGACACAATGGGCGGTCTTATCGCTAAAAGCGACCTTTTAAAAACAACCTTTGGATGGATTTAAAGGTAATAAGATGGTGTTTAAAGCCCAATAGATTACTTTCTGCGATATATGCCTAGCCTAGTGCAGCACCCTAATTGAGTAACACACTATCAATCGAAATCTGAATCATTTTGAAGCAAATTTCTAATCCATTGTTTAAATTCATCTGTTAGAAAAATTTGTCTGTTCAACTGTCTAAATGAAACCGATTCCAATTGATAGTGTTTTATGCAATTGCCCCGTTGGTCATCTTTGGCAATAAGAAAATCAAAACGTATTTCTTGTTACACTTGATTTTCTTTTCTGCCATTCTGCGAATATTCCTAACGAAACTTTTCACTCTGTATTAAAAACACAAGATTGTTCCCAGTAACGTCACAATAATTTATGAAGAGGCAACCAAGTTTAATAAGCTCAAAAGAAAAGTTCATTACATCGGATATCAATTTAAGTAATATCCAATTTGAACCAAATATTCTTTAGAAACTGATGTTTGGCAAAAGTGCTCATTTCTATTCACGAATTAATAACGCACTGATGGCAAATGTAAGCCATTCGACAACATAATAAGATGTAGAACAGATGATATTAAAAAAGTCGGCCTCATATGAAACCGTAAGACAATCCACTAGCATTCCATATGCGCCTGACAACGCAACGCTAGTAATAGCTAATGAATGTCACGCAAGGGGTAATTCGGACAAATTAAATACACCACGTATTTTTATAAATGATCATCAATAATTGGGTACACATAAAATAGTCGTATAACACATCACGGACGGAGGAAGGAGTGTGCGACCTTTCACTTTCTCTAGAGAAGTATGCGACCGCGCAGGTTTTTGCAACGCCAAAATATGCAATGAAAAAATGATCGTAAAAATGCCGTTAGCAACAGATACCTGGGATAAAATATTTGAGACATCTTGCAAGCAATGATACGAATACGAATCCTCAATAGGATTGAGAAAGATGCCAAGAAAGCTGTGAATGATACTGGCAATAATGGCCTAATAAATAGTTGGCCATGTCTTTCCACAATGGACGGATATTAATGAAAGTTGTATCGCATACAATTAAACACGTGTTACATTGAAATCATTCTCTATCAAAAGTCCAGTCGTGATTCCGTAAAAAAACATGATCGCGGTTCAGCCATCATAAAGCTAACTACACACTCACGGAGAAGGATTCCATCTCAAACGATTAATTTACTTGTCTTCCTGCCACTGTAATTGACAGGACTTCACATGGCATACAATAACACGTGTTTAATTAGAAGGAAAGTAGTGGTAAATAATTAACCATTTCTATTGCAGTGACATCCTTTGTTATTTAAAACACGTCGCATCATTATATAGGCAACATCGAATAATTGAGTGAAATAATCGGTTCATTCTTAAGTGGTTTTCGTCGTAACGTGGGAGTTAGGAGTTAGGCTTGAAAGGGAATTAGGACGCAACATTTGTATACAAAACACACACGTTGTTTCAAAACACATATGGAGAGACAAATTCCTGGGTTGTTTATTTTAAGACGACTCTGTCACTAAACGCGTGTCACAGAACGGTCCCTCAGTTCCACGCCCGTCGACATCCTGAAACTATTAATTCAACCTTCCAACGATAAATCAGCCGCGGAGAGCAATGAATATAATTTATTCCCAACTACCCAACTACTTATAGGGCGTAAAGTGTTAACAGCTTCTTTCATATTTCCACATTTCAAGTAACTATGCAATGCAGGTAAAGTTTAGTTATCATAATAATAGCTTCCGGCATTCGTTCACTCAAGGATTAAGATACAACCCTCATTTCGGTTTTAAATAAATGCGGATAAAAAACTAGGTCAGCGTTTATTTAAAAAAAATATCTATTCTCTTGTTTTCCCTATCTTTGTGATTATTGTATTTTTTACGTAAAATACGTTTTGTTGCATACAAAAGTTTTTCTTACAATTAAGAGTCAGTACAAAGTCGTGACAAGACTTGATTGCAAGTTGCGTTTAAGTGCGTCAATAGAAAAGTGAAATCGAAGGCGCTTAGACGTGTAAAGTACAAAATAGAGCACTTTGTTTCCCAACCGAGTTATTAAACACAATAGGATTACATAATGACGCTTTAAGGGCAAAGGGTACAGACCAAACAGAATAGGGCCATTATTAAAACTTAACATAATGTTTTAATACAGACATTTATTAATGTAACCTTCATTAAGACAATACTCGCAATTAGTGAACGTAAAACTGTTTATGAGCACTATTATGAAAAAATAGCACATCCATTTAGCGTAGTAAGACCTAACGTCGATAAAAAACTTAATCATTCTGATGGAAACGGACTGGTTTAACAACAAACAAGTGAACAAAGGTCAATACATTGTGTTATAGTGTTAGACTCAATCGAGCACTAGAAAAAGAGCCAACCGGACGCACGAGACGACCGGCTCTAAAGCCTAGTACAGATTACACTAGTTTATTATTCGAGTGGCGGATACTCTAGCAACTAAACCCCCGGACCGACTACAATGTGCCGGAAATAGTACGAAAGAAAATGCACAGCACTTTCTATTGTAACATCCGACACTTTTAAGGTGGGATCTTATTTCTATTCAAGGAACATCTTGGGGACGGTTTCGGGTTTCTTCGGTGGCCATTCAACATGCAAGAGTGACTAAATAAAATATTGGCTGAAGTATTTCAACAACACCGTTCTGAAATAGGCTTAAATCCTTCCGTGGAAACCGATGCGACTCAAAGAATTTTACTTTCACTGGGGTGTTACGAGGCGTACCTCGGTCGCGGATCTATAATCCAAAGAGATAACACAAAGCAACAGAGGGATTTAACACTGCGCTTGGTCCGACTAGAGTGGCATGACCTAGATCAAAAGGACCACGACACCCTCAAAGATAAGCGACAAGGAAAAATGGACCAGATTTATTTAAACAATAGCAGAATGCAGTAGCTGTCTCATCATCTGCCTAGCCTTTTCCCAACTATTTTGGAGTCGGCTTCCGGTCTAACCGGATGCAGCTAAATACCAGTATTTTACATGGAGCGACTGCCTATATGACCTCCACAACCCAGTTACTGAGTAAGACGATAAGTACCCCTTGGTAAGACTGGTTATCAGACTTTCGGGCTTCTGACGACCCGGAACGACTGTCAAAGATCCATGAATGACAGCCGGGACCAACGGTTTAACGTGCTTTCCGAGGCACGGAGGAGTCTTGGTATGTAAAGATGGTCTCCCATCCATAGACCAATCGCGGCAAGCGTAGCTTAACCTGATCGATCGACCCGTGCGGCTGTTATTACTTAGGCACAAGCCCTGCAGTGCAGTTATGACGACTATAAATAAAGGGAATTATCACAAGGCAAAAGAGAGACATCTAAAATGGAAACCAACCTGCACCCTAATTGCGTAATACACTATCGATTGGAATCTGAATGATACTGAAGCATATTGCTAATTCATTGCTTCATATGTTCGAAAAATATGTCTTCTCAACACCGTAAATCAATCAATCTGCCAAGCCTTTTCCCAACTATGTTGGGGTCGGCTTCCAATCTAACCGGATGAAGCTGAATACCAGTATTTCTCAACACGATGTTGTTGAACTATCAAAATGAATCCGATTCCGATTGATAGTGTGTTTCGCAATTAGGGTGTATGATAATCAACCGAGTTTAAGATGATCCGTCAATAAAAGCACAACTTATTTAAAATTAATTATGTAAATTCCTGTAATCTTCAGATGAAAATGTCGGTAAATAAACAATGTAACATACTTACAGTACGACACAAATTAGATGAAAATTTGCATTAATTAATTTCAATTTAACGAATGTATTTACGAATACTATTACGAATATTATTATTATTATTATTATTGTTGTTTATTTTACGAATGTATTTTTATTTTCGTCTAAAGCAGTAATAAAGCTTGGTGACGTTGAAGGCGCACTCAGTTCGGATCGTGATCGGTATTACGAATTTTGCCGATGCCACATCTAATTTGTGTCGTACTGTACTTGTTTATGTTGTAAACATGATAAGCTAAGCTTGAGTTCAAGGTTAATTAGCAAGCAAGATAAATTAATTACTGGTTACCTTATTCATTAGTAGGTAGCAAAATGTTTGAATATCTAATTGGTACAAGGAATCACTGGGAATACACCTGAAGCTTTGAATAAGTAACCATAGAAAATTATGTTACTGTTCAATCAACAATCTATTCACGATATCATATTCATCAATTCAGTAAGGTCCATAGCACACCTCCGCGGCGAAACCGCATGATGCTCCGCTACTCGAATGGCAATGAGAGTAACGGAACATCATGCGAGTCAGTTGAATTGAACTACTGCGCTAAGGTCGCTTATGGTTTGCGGCGGAGGTGTGCTAAGCCCCCTACTGAATTGTACCAAAAGCTCGGGAAATAGGACCTCATGATCAGCAGTAGCGCTTACGACCACTAGACCAACGAGGAGGATATTTTTATCAAAATCCGGCCAAGTGCGTCGGACCACGCACAATGAAGGGGCACAAGAACAAACTTAACTTTTAAGTTGAAAAACATGTTCTCCCTTACATTGCAACTGCAAATGTAAGTTTGTACGCACAATATTGAGAGATTTACCGTGTTATTTTAAGATCATAGACTTCTTCTAGGTTTTCCTGTAATCTATAGGTATATAACTATTTTCTGTATTTTTTCAAAATTTTAGGCTCAGTAGTTTGGGGGGGAATCGTCAATTTTTTTCACCTCTTTTCTTATATAACTTTAAAACAATTTATTTTAAAATAATTATAAAAAAAAACCTATTCCGAGATTCTCGCAGTAAGCCATTTCATTTGATATGTCACACGGTACAGTTTGCAAAACTTTTTTATAAATTTTCTTATTTGCCCCCCAAAAGTGACCCCCATATTCAAAATTCATTTATTTACATTACACGTCCTTGTTAGGGTCACAGAAATTTATATGTGTATCAAAATTTCAACTTAATCGTGTAGTGTTATGGAAGAACAAGTAAGAAAATCATATTTTTATCAGAGTTCTTATAAATTCTCAAAATAACTTAGGTACCTAACACAACACAACACAACACAACACACAAACACACACACACACACACACACACACACACACACACACACACACACACTCACACTCACATACATTCCTGGTATTTTCATTGGGAAACGCCCTAACTTCTTAATTTAGAACCATAACTGTGATACTTGTATGGCAATGGAAAATCATCCCTTATTTGTTGATAATTTTGCGAAGTTATAGGTAAGGGTTCATTAAAATAGCCTTCACGTGTAGCGATATCGCTGTGGCGCTCGGTAGCGATACTGTCGCCTTCTGGTTAGTCACTTTGGACCACTATCGCTACCAAGCGCGACGGCGATATCGCTTATCTATATAAATAAAAAGAGAAGTCCTAACTGACTGACTGACTCATCAACGCCCAGCCCAAACCCTTGAACCTAAAAGCAGAAATTTTGCACAGAGGCACAGAATACATAATTAATAACGGAGTCAACGGGGTCGGAGTCGGATCAAGCAAAAGGTAACCCACGAAATTCAAATTTTCTTGCATTTTTGCAATTTGAATTTTTCAGAAACCGGGTGATAAGTGATAGGTGAATAGTTCTGACATTGGTCAAGAACTGAAAATGCCTCAATAAGTTGCCACAACTGCACTATAATGTTGTTTGGTATGACAGAAATAATTGAAGTTCTTTCCAAATGAGCCTTTGTTCCCGGCGGTAACTTACTTACTTTATTAATTAAGTTGTTCGCGATCTGGACTGTTTACTTCTCTGTTTAACTCGCAAGTTTCGTTCTATACCTCGCTTTATATATTATTATTTCATAAATCTATTTACTTTACCTAACTTAGTTTTATAGACTTAACTATAATTAATTTAAAGTTATCATAACAAAGTTTACATACGTATGGCATGTGGCGGCATCTACATCGCCACATGCGAACTACGTATTACACTGACGTCACGCAAAATCCTACATCGCGCAATCAGAGTTTACCGCGCAACTTAATGCAACGTCCCGACATCAATCGTCGGACAGTTGTCCACCAGACATGACACCCGTCTGGTCGAAGGATCCTCCCTTTTCTATGTAGGATGAGTGAACTTTACACCCTGTTCCTCATACCTATATACTGGTGATTCCGAGTAGGTATGAACGTCAGCGCAGCCTTCGTGCAACTATATACCTACATTACATAAAGTATTCATTTATTTGTGATGAGAGCAGTTGTACGAGTAACTGCCCCGACTTACACAGGAATTTACAGAATTAATTTTGAATAAGTATGTGCTTTTAAGAGAAGTGGTAGCCTAGTGGTAACGACAGCGACTTACGAGTTGTATGTAGGTCGCGGGTTCGAACCCTGGCAGACACTTTACTTCGTGTAGTTTGTTTCATCACCATTGCTCTCAAAACGGTGAAGGAAAACATCGTGAGGAAACCGGCATATCCTAGAACCAAACATTCGAAGACATGTGACATCTACCAACCCGCACTGGGCCTGCGTGGTGGATTACTGCCCACTCCGTCTCACAGATAGAAGGCCTGCATCTCAGCTGTGGGAACATTATAGGTCTGATTATGCTATAATGCTTCTATCAAAGTATGTGCGTGTGTTACCGAGTCCAAAATAGAAACGCTATTTTTCATTTATTCCTGCACAAATAAACTGCTTTGTGTAGGCATCCTAAAAATACTATTTGCTTACAACGAGCCAACTTGTGTAAAACCAACTCATGTACTTTAAATGACAGACACACGACAGCTAACGGTCTACAAAAACCCATTTTTTAAGCCATCAAAATACCGTAAAAATGTCTTAACACTGCCAATAATTCACATGAGCTTTACTACAATCATGTTCTATGAAACAGAGGAACAAATGTCAACTTTTAAATCTCCGGGGGGTGAGAAAATAGAGGGGTTCATCAATCCCTGCCACCGGGAAAGTTAAAGCTTTCATTAAAAAATCTTTACTAAATGCATAAAAAAGTATATTTATACGGTACTTTAACAAAAAAAACAATTTAAAAAAATTTCTCTGTATGTTTGTTTGTTCCGGCTAATCTCCGCAACAGCTGGACCGATGTTGATGGGACTTTCACCGGCAGATAGTTGATGTTATAAGGGTTACTAAGGTTACTTTTATTTTAAAATAAAAATTAGAGTTCCGCGCAAAAAAATAAAACCCATGAAAATGTAAACAAAATCCGATTCAAATAAGGAAGTATAGACATCCACGCGGGTGAAGCCGCGGGCAACAGCCAGCGTCAAATAAAATATACCGTCAAACAATCAATGGACCGAAATAGAATGCAATTTCGGCTGTAAAATATAAATAGGGACTCTGTTAGGTTACCGAGGGTGAAAATAGCTCCGCTCGTTAGTTAAAACATTTTAAAAATAAAACAGAGTTAAAAGGAAGAGATAACTTATTAAGAGTATCTTGTTAGCAAGTATCGTTTAGAGAAAATTTGTTCCATTAAATTCCATAATATATTTTTAGTTTTGTTCTTTTTTTTTATTTAGATTTTTAACATTATGTAAGTAGTTATTAGCAGCGCCCCGCGGTTTCACCCGCGTAAGTCTCGAACCCGTAAGAATATCGGGATAAAAAGTATCATATGTGTTAAAATCCAGGTTATAAACTATCTGTGTGCCAAATTTCATCAAAATCCATTCAGTAGTTTTTCCTGAAAGAGTAACACACATCCATCCATCCATCCATCCTCACAAACTTTCGCGTTTATAATATTAGTAGGTATTTAGTAGGTAGGTAGGTAGGTATTTATGTACGGCTTTAAGCTATCCGTCTTTATTGCAGCTAGAAAACTATCTCCACATGCTCTACTTATTACTAAAAGTCTCTACCTTTATTTTTTTCCTGAATGTAGATAAAGGTAGAGACGAAAGTGACAAATATGGGGGACATTATTTAAATTCGTGCAGTAAAATGAAGTTAGCACAAAGTGGGCCGTAATTCCCGGAAATATTAGGAGGGTAGCACACTCGATAGGGATGGATTATATTGATTAATAATATCGGTGCTGTTAAAATTTTATAGCACCATTTACCGTTAAATAGCTAAGTGGAATGGTTCTATTTGAACTGATACTAAGTTTAGGGGGCCGACACAACATTCGATAGTTTGTAGTTGTTTCATAATTGTATAAGGCCTCATTTAAGTGACTTTTGACCAACGAAAAAAAAGGAGGAGGTTCTCAATTCGACACGCATGTTTTTTTTTTTAATTTTTTTTATGTATACCACGCATAACTTTTTACAGTCTAGTTTTCTAGTTTGTTTTGCACGTAGTGGTATTAGAATTTGTGTGGGGTAGGTACTTACCACAACTAAAAAGTGAAAAATAACTTTTTTACAAAAAAATACAATCGACTTTCAAAAACAACACCACAAAGTGAAAAATTACTTTAATTTCGGAAGTCGGTGGCAAAAAACGAAAATTACATTTATTAACCAGACACCGACTTCCGAAATTAAAGTTATTTTTCACTTTGTAGTGTTGTTTTTGGAAGTCGACTGTTTTTTTGTAAAAAAGTTTTTTGGACAGAAAAATTTACCGTCATTAGGCGTTTTAAGGGTCAGTTTCCACCAAACAGAAAAATATTCGAGGATGCTCTAGCACTTTTTAAATTTCACTGAATAATTAACTGTATCAATTAAAATTCGACGCATACATTACGCTTCATGTCTGCGTCGAATTTAACACTAAAAGTAAGTATAAAAGATAGATTTTCCATTTGGTGGAAACTGACTCTTCAGATGTGTAGGTAGATAGTTAAGCTCATCTTTTAGGCACAGTAAATAAAGTATTTAAAGATCGATCTAAAAACATGTCATGGGGCCCGAGTGCGCGTCTACTTTTTAAGGAAATCTCTCCCCGACTGGTCGAGACTTCACGTGACCAGAGGGCTGGCTCGTTCTTTGGCCAAAGAATTAGCATTGCCATTCTACGTGGCAATGCTGCCGGTCTTCTGGACACGTTTCCGGATGACATCGATGCGGACGAGTACTCCGACGCCTAAGTGTCCTTTTGTTTTTTGTATTTATTTGTATAGTTAGTTAGTCATTTACTTTAGTACCTAGTGTAAATAATGTTAACTTGTATATTGTAAATACCACAAAAATAAAGATCTAAAAACTAATCTTTTATAAATGTTAATTCGGAATTACGTCGATACTTACCGAGTCGTTAATTTGTATATATTAAACGAAATAAAAAACCTTGGAGAGGCCTATGTCCAGCAGTGGACTGCGATTGGCTGAGTTGATTGAAATAAAAAAATAAAAAAAAATAAAGGAGCTCGTGGCTAAGTAATAACAGCCGCACGGGTCGATCCATCAGGTTAAGCTACGTTTGCCGGGGTTGGTCCGTGGATGGGTGATCATCTTTACATACCGAGACTCCTCCGTGCCTCGGAAAGCACGTTAAGCCGTTGGTCCCGGCTGTCATTCGTGGAACTTTGACAGTCGTCACGGGTCGTCAGAAGCCCGAAAGTCTGACAACCAGTCTTACCAAGGGCTGTCGTATTACCCAGTTAATGGGTTGTGGAGGTCAGATAGGCAGTCGCTCCGTGTAAAATAATGGTATTCAGCTGCATCCGGTTAGACTGGAAGCTGACCCCAACATAGTTGGGAAAAGGCTAGGCAGATTAACGAAATAAAAGATTCCGGTTAAATTAACATCCTTTTAATTAATAGTTTAAAACTCACTTGACTTTGAAGAAATAAGGATAAAGTATTTATTTATTATTTATTTATAAGGATAAAGTGAGTGAAAAATCGATTACAACCATGGAGACTTTTAAGATATTATAAGGCAAATAAAGGAAGTTATTTGGCAAATAAAACGTTTTCCTTTCACGTGTTTAACTTGACAAACATGTACGTTAACGTGACAGCAGTAAAGTTCAAATGTCAACACATTTTTCGGCTATTTTCGCCGAAACGTGTCTGAATTATTCCCCCTTCCAAAATACTGACTTAGATCCCACTGTGAGGCGTGGGCGCTTATACAAGCAACGTTATCAAATACTTTATTAAAATCGGCCTTTAATTCATACGAATACTATAAACTAGCTTCTGCCTGCGACACCGTTCGCGTGGAAGTCGTAAGACACCACAATATACTAAAATAATAACCACATTTTTAAAAAAACTGCGTTTGCAGTTATGGTCTCGACAGCCAAAATATAAAGAGAGTCAGGAGTGATGACGCGGAGCAAGCGACGTACAGTTGTCCGTGTGAGAAGCAGCTCGTCCTGAGGTCGATACCCGCAGCCTTTAGTAATTTCCCATTACTTGCGAAGTTATTCGTTTTTAGTGAATTAATTAAGATGCGTTCCTGCATGTATTACCTGCTAGCTGCGCCCCGCGGTTCCACCCGCGTAGACCGGGATAAAAAGTAGCCTATGTGTTAATCCAGGGTATAAGCTATCTACATACCAAATTCCATCCAAATCGGTCCAGCCGTTTGAACGTGAAGAAGTAAAAAACATACAAACACACAACCACACTCATAAACTTTCGCCTTTATAATATTAGTGTCAAGTGTGACAGGTACCTAATGGCACAACACTGACATACTGACTGATTATTCGTGACGACCAGTTTAACAATAAATAATATAACAGTAGAATATAAACACACGGGATTTCTCTTGGACAATTATTTTTACAAGTTCTATTATTTAAACATAGGGAGATTATTATGATCAGTTGAAAAAATAACGGCTAGAAATTTACATACAGTATACAGTACATTGTGGGGATCGTGGCAAAGTAATAACAGCCGCACGAGTCGATCGATCAGGTTAAGCTACGCTTGCCGCGGTCGGTCCGCGGATGTGTGACCATCTTCACTACCAAAACCCGAGACCCCCCGTGCCTCGGAAAGCACGTTAAGCGCCGTTGGTCGCGGCTGTCATTCTTGGATCTTTGACAGTCGTCAGAAAGCCGAACGTCTGACAACCAGTCTTACCAAGGGGTATCGTAATATCCAGTAACTGGGTTGTGGAGGTCAGATAGGCAGTAGCTCCATCGGCGGGCGGATCCTTGGTGGCAGGGAGGATCCGCCGCCTGGGTTTGACGGCGGCGCTGCACAAGACCGAGGCCGTGTTTTTCCACGGACCTCGGCAGCGCCCCCCATCTGACGCCCACATTTTTGTGGAGGGCGTCAGGGTCGAGGTAAAGGCCCAGATGAAATATCTGGGCCTCGTACTCGACAGCAGGTGGCGCTTCGGCCCGCATTTTAGCGGGCTGTCGTCGCGCCTGCTGAAGACTGCAGGGGCGCTCTCGTGGCTGCTGCCCAACTCGGGCGGGCCCAGCGCGCGATGCCGGCAGCTCTACGCCGGCATCTTGAGGAGCATGGCCCTCTACGGTGCCCCCATCTGGGAAGACTCCCTCCGAAGGAGGGAGAACGCCGCCGCGTTGCGGGCGCCTCAGAGGGCCATAGCCCAGCGGGTCGCGCGGGCCTACCGGACGGTGGGTTTTGCGGCGGCCTGTGCTCTGGCCGGCACCCCCCCTGGGGAACTCGAGGCGTGGGTGCTCGCCAGAGTATACGAGTGGACGGCGGGGCGGAGGGCGAGAGGAGAACGCCCGGCCCCGGAAGAGCGCGAGGCCCTCCGACGGGAGTCGCGAGACGCCATCGTCGTCCACTGGACGGGAGAAATCGCCACTGCAGTCTTTGGCCGCCGGACCCTCGATGCGCTCGGGCCAGTGCTGCGAGACTGGCTCGAGCGGTCGCACGGGTTCCTCTCCTTCCGTCTGACGCAGGTGCTGTCCGGACACGGCTGTTTCGGGTCGTACCTGCACCGAATCGGACGGGAGGAGACGCCGTCGTGCCACGGTTGCGGCGCGGCGGAGGACACGGCGCAACACACCCTCGGGTCGTGCCCGTCGTGGTCCGAGACGCGCCGCGAACTGGTCGCGGTGATAGGACCGGACCTCTCGCTCCCCGGCGTGGTTAACGCCATGCTGGTGGATGAGAGGTCCTGGGCGGCGGTCGCCTCCTTCTGCGAATACGTCATGTCCCAGAAGGAGGCGGCGGAGCGCGCGCGGGAGGACGATCCTCTCGCGGCGCCGCTCCGCAGGCGGAGGAGGGGTCGGAGCAGACGACTCCTCCCAGGTGGAGGCCAGCAGGCAACGGGTGCGGGGGCACCCTTGCCTGTATCGCACGGACCTCCACCAGTGCCGGACGGGAATGGTCAGGTGCTCCCGGCCATTCCCGTAGCCCCTCAACCTGCTGGGGGGCAAGCGGGGCCCGCCGGCTAGGCGGGCATGCGCCGGGAGGGTTGTGGATGTAAAGGCTGAGCCAGTTTCCCATGACCCTCCCGTCACGGCGATGCGGGAGCGCCGCTGGGTCGTTTAGTGGGTATACCGGATTTACCGGGGAGTCCCACATACCCCACCCGTCCCCCGACGGGTGGGCATGCGTAATGCATTTTTCCCAGCGTCAAAAAAAAAAAAAAAGGCAGTAGCTCCATGTAAAATACTGGTATTCAACTGCATTCGGTTAGATTGAAAGCCGACTCCAACAAAGTTGGGAAAAGGCTATAGGCAAATGTTGAATGTTTACTCCACAATATTATATGATTATGTAGGTACCCACAAAACATTGAGTTTTTAATAGAAGCTATACAGACTAAACTAGGAATAATTTCCGACCTGCACGAGGGCGTAGCAGCGGGCAAAGGCTAGTTAGGGTTCCGTACCCAAAGGGTAAAACGGGACCCAATTACTAAGACTCCGCTGTCCGTCTGTCACTAGGCCATCTCATGAACCGTGATAGTTAGACAGTTGAAATTTTCACAGATGATGTATTTCAGTTGCCGCTATAACAACAAATACTAAAAAACAGAATAAAATAAATATTTAAGGGGGCTCACATACAACAAATGATTTTTTTGCTCGATATTGATAACGGCAACAGGCAGACGTTTGAAATATTCACAGAATATTTAGTTACATATTCACTTATGTGATTTTTTTTGCCGTTTTTATAGAACGGAACCCTTCGTGCGCGAGTCCGACTCGCACTTGGCCGGTTTTTTTTTAATATCTAGGTATTTAGTTTTCGAGCAAACATTTGCAGTTTGTATTCGTTGCTGTTTGTGTTCGTTGTTGTTGTTGTCTATTGTAACAGGTAACCTAGTAAATAATTAATTACATTCCACCTATTAACATGTAGGTAAGTCACAGAATTACGTATTTATTTCTGACAACGTAACCAGGCGTGGAGATGCGGTAAGGTTTGGTTTTGAAATGCACGATTTATGAATAGCAAATACGTAGGTACTTAGGTATTATTTACCTACTTACTTACTTACTACCTAGAGGAGCTCGTGGCTAAGTAATAACAACCGCACGGGTCGATCCATCAGGTTAAGCTACGCTTGCCGGGGTTGGTCCGTGGATGGGTGACCATCTTTACATACCGAGACTCCTCCGTGCCACGGAAAGCACGTTAAGCCGTTGGTCCCGGCTGTCATTCGTGGATCTTTGACAGTCGTTACGGGTCGTCAGAAGCCCGAAAGTCTGACAACCAGTCTTACCAAGGGTAATAACCCAGTAACTTGGTTGTGGAGGTCAGATAGGCAGTCACTCCATGTAAAATACTGGTATTCAGCTGCATCCGACGGAAGACTGGAAGCCGACCCCAACATAGTTGGGAGAAGGCTAGGCAGGCAGACTTAGGTTTTTTATTTTACGTAGTCACAAAAACAATAACATTTGCTCGTTCATTGGCAGTCCCCTCTCCAAACGCAACATTGATATTGCGAGCTGTTTCTGCCGCGTTACTTCCGCGTCGGAACTCGTAATAAAAAATAACTCGAATTTTTTAAGTCTAAATCTTTCTTGTCCAAGCTGAATAAAAAAAACAACTGAAAGTCGATAATCGAATGTTGCACATTTTTTAAAAGAAGAACTTCATAGGTACCATGTGAAATAAGTTTCACTCAAAAATCTCAAACCATGAAGGTTCTATGTCAATTCGAAGTTCCTAATACAATAAACGGCAATTTCATACTTTAACCCCTATTATTATATACTAAAACCTTCCTGAAAGTATGTAGATCACGTTAGTGAAAGAATCATCAAAATTGGTTCATTAGTTTTTGAGAAAATTGCGGACAAGCAAACATCCATGCATACATACATAAGGGTCGAATACAGAACCTCCTTTTTTGAAGTCGGTTAAAAACCATACATAGTTTATTGTTTGGGTTTCTACGGAGAGATATTAGGGTGAGGGCAATGACCGCTATTGCCACGCTAAAGCGATTCGGGTAGGGTACCTATATAGTCAATTTGATAAACAATCTGATATCAAATCAACATGTATGATGAACGTAATAACCGGTTGGTCCGTGGATGGGTGACCATCTTTACATACCAAGACCCCTCCGTGGCTCGGAAAGCAAATTAAGCCGTTGGTCCCGGTTGTCATTCGTTGACCTTTGACAGTCGTTACGGGTCTTCGGAAGCCCGAAAGTCTGACAACCAGTCTAACCAAGGGGTATCGTATTTACCCAGTTACAGATAGGAAGTCGTAGACTGGAAGCCGACCCGACCCCAACATAGTTGGGAAAAGGCTAGGCAGATGATGATGTATGATGAACCCTGTTAGGTCAAAGGTTCTTCAAGAATAAATAGTAAATAAAAGCATTTATTTTCTTGGTAATAAGTATTATGAGGCGTGCTTTAATTAAATGATTTATGAAGTGCTTCCAGTAACTAGGCGCTTGAGATAATTACATCGAATCCAACAACGGAGCGCTGCCTAGCTGACGGCAAAGTGCAACCCATTAAAAGCATAACATTACTTACATTTTATGAGCTTAATTAATAAAATTATACATGTACGTCATTAAAACCAACCGCGAATCGCCAAAGTACTTTCTTTGTTTGTTTTCCCAAAAAATAACTTGTCAACTGCAATTTTCGAACTGGTGGATTTTGTAATTTCGTCGAAAATTTCAAAGTAAAGCATTTAGCAAGAAAGGCACCCCCTAAAACGAGAGAATTTTAAGGCTTGCACAGCGAGGGTTAATGAATTGGTTTCCCTTTTCTATTATTAGTTTTAGTTACAAGTTTAAGAAGACGAGACTAATTTAAGGGAAGTAATGAATGTCGCTGCAGCGTTCATTGACATAATATCCGTTGCAATCTGTGAGTCTGATACTATAGCTAGACGAAGGATCGATTCCGTAGAGATTAGGCACGATTCGATGCTTCGGTCAATTTAATTTGTCTGAGCACGTATACGTACGTAGCTTTCGAGCTACAGACAAAATATTTTGCACATGACTAAGACAGTGATAAATCGTTTGCGTTGCTCATCCAAAAACATAACAAGAATGCTGTGACTGAAAACAACAATCGAATAATTATTTTTAAGTACGCTATGCAAATTAGATATTTCCTAATTCACGAAAAAGGTTGTCACAGCCAGGCGACCTAAAACGGTGCGCGCTTAAACATTCTAATAGCATTTAAATGAGCTGAAGATATTTACATACTCAGTTCAATTATCAGTTCAGGGAATTCTCAATAATGACAGGGCTCGAGAACCCCTCAGGTTTGTTTCTCAATGCTTTCCAGGTAAGATCCCGTTCGGGAAATTCGTAGAAACTCTCCCATTTTGTTCGTGTTAACTAAATAGTTGTTCTGAACCGGTTTTAAATCTGTTCAAATCTTCTCTGACACTCTTTTTGCGACATTAATTAACCGACGTCGTTTATAAGTAGAGTTAGGCATTAACGGCGCTGTTGTTGGGCGTCGTGCCAGCAATCTTACTGAACATCTTACTCCATGTTCGCTATTTATTGCAATTATTCGTGAATCCCCAGAATGTTCCCCTCTGAACTTGAATGGACTGCTAAAATAATACTGTCAAAACTCCGCGCTCTGTTTGGCTTGATCGTTCGCCTTCAACCGAATTATCAAGCGAGATTAGTTCTAACACGCTACGACATTATTTTGAACGACTTTAAATTGAGAGAAGCAATAGGATTTAATTAATTAGAATATCTCAATTCGTATGTAAATAATTATCTGTGTTACGCCAAAAACATAACAATTATGGCGTGTTTGATTGTAAATTAAATAATACGCCTATAACTACATCCTGTATTCGATGGGAGTACCTACTAAGAACAATTTTTATTTAATTATAGTACAAGAACATCATTATTCACGTTAGCCTAATTGCTTTTCAAGTCAGTTAGGCACAAGTGAACGGTGGCAACCTAAATTACCACCAGACCTCATATAAATGTGCCTTTTTTTGCAACTAACCATAATGTACCTACTGAACTTTATGACAATTGACCCGAAGAAGATAAAAATTGCCAGCAAAAAAAAAACATAGTTTATCGACCCCAGACATTAAAAGGTCGACTAAAAAGTATTTCACCCTAGTGAAGTGGATAGTTTTAAAGTGTCAGTTTCAACGACCGATATATGTTGGGACGTGGCGGATGATCGATGTCCCCTTTCGGGCTGCGGCGGCTGAGGGATCGGGAGGGTGTGGTAGATCTTTTAATTCAGCTAGTTAGATGGTAACAAAAACAAACAAAGCTGGGTGGTCCGATCTCCACTGCCGACTAGTTACGCGCTTACGTAAGAGTATTTCCCTCATTGTTCACGACTAACTTCGTGGATTAAGTACTTTAATAGCATTTTGTGATATCCAATTTTCATGTCCACTTAGCCAGTTCATTAAGGTGATATATAAAAAGCGAATTGAGCGGGAATAATAAAGTGACAGAGTGAATTACTTCCAAAAAGAGAGAGCGCAACAATGCGCTGGAACCAAAATAAAAGCGCCAAATCAAATAAAAGTTGTTTAAAAATAAATTAAGCTATCTATCAAAAATATTTTCAGCCAGTTTTCAATAACCTAATACGCACAATTTGAATGCAATTTTGCAATGAAATTACTTACGATTTTAGAATAACAGAGAAAACCAAAAAAATTAGAGGTCTTTTCGGAATTAAATTCTATCGAGAAAATTTAACCTAATTGTGTTTTCCTTTAGTCAGAGTATTAATCAAATAGTCAATAAACATATATTATTCAAAAATTTAATCCATACATGCTGCAATAGTGAAATAGATGGTTACGAAAAATCCCCCAATTTATTTTGGTATCGCCTTAATAACTCTCTGAAAACATTATTTGCTTGAAAACTATTAGGAGTCTTATCTGCATTTATATACAACAAAGGTTTTGATGTGTCATATTTAAATACTTACACGTGTATAAATAAACACATGTGTCCCTTATAGTTTGCAACGTAAAATAAATAGATATCCTACACAACACCATTTTGTTCATCAAGAATCCCTTATATGATTGACCTATGAATTCTATGATAACGCAGAATATTTTATCTCGACTAGAAACATATAAACATCACTACACACAGTACATAGTTTTTTAGGAGTAGGAATTAAGAGCCGAGCAATCGTAAAAGTCCGATAACGAGGTTGTTACAAGATCGACGCGTGTGCTACTGCGATTAATATAATTGCCCGCCATTACTGACTATCGACAACGAAACGTTACTCGATAGTTACCCTGACTTTAAACACATGTTTTAACAATACTAGGAAATCTTTAGTATTATTTGCTGTACCTAAAGAAAGTTTCTAATGCTAGCTTCATGTTTTTTTTCAATTCATCCTCTGTAAAGGCTCCTGCAGAAAGGCGCGACCCGATTCTAGTTTAGTTCGCGCGCAAGTGCTAGTCACCGCCTGAGGTATGAGAGCGGTGAGACAGGGAGGGCGCGATTGACAAGTTTGGCAGACTGCGTTAGCTTGGCCTTTGTCTACCTACCCTCACCGCTAACATACCTCAGGCGGTGACTAGCACTTGCGCGCGCACTATAGAACAATTTTGCATGAAGTTTTCATAGAAATTGGTCTACTAGAGTCGCGTCGCGCCCGTTTGATAGAAATTGTGTTAGCTTCTCTGAATGTTTCCTGATTAGTATTTTATAGAATTTACATAGGTTTAAGGCACAGTTCAGTTTAAAGACACGACAAGAAAAACGATGAAATAAGCACTAAAATAATGTCCCAATGTGTATACATATACTTACATAATTTCAAAAAATCATTATGATTATTAAATAAAAATGTAGAAATAAATTGTTAGCATTGTTTGTTATTAGGCAGTGGACTGAGAATTACAATGCAAGTATAAGTGATTATACCAGGATACAAATAATTCTCTTCAGATATTTTGCCTAATAAATTAATAATTATTAAAACTATGTTTAAAAATTGTAAGCATTTAAATAAGTGTGTACATATAGCAACAGGTCAAGTTACTATAAACTGTCAAATTGTCTCACTCGATTTTGAACTTAACCATCAACATTTTAAGGTTTAAAATCATTTGGAGAAATTTGACAGGTCCATATAACCTGATGTACTGTTGTCTGTACTTACTTACTTTTAAATATTTGGAAATTAAGTAAGGTAATTAATTAATCATTTTTATTTGAATAATACTTTTAAGTTTAATTAAAGTTTTATTAATGTTAACTCTTAAAATGTCGATTGCACACCATGTGTACAGATAACAATAGAATTTCAATTGTGTCTGCTAATTAGCGCGCGACGGGTTAATTATAGTAGGCATTACCTAATTAAAACATTATGATTTTAATAAATAGATTAAGCCAACCCCAACATAATTAATTGTAAACTTTAACTTTACACATGTTGAACCACTTTAACATCAACCACCTTACATATAGCATGAAAAAAAGTCACCTTGGCAAAAAATTCGAAAAGTAATACACCTTGCAAAATACTACAGAAACCAGAAATCCATAGGAAATAATAATCCCATACTTCAACCGGTTGGTATACACAAAAAGACATGTCTTTCCCCTTAAGGAAGCGGTTGGCCCTTGACACAGTGCCACTTGCGAGGGTCAAGGCAACCCACTTGTCCAAATTGCTCATACTGGCTTCACTGAACTTCAATACATTACAGCAAGGAATTTCTATAGAGCAAGGAAATCTGGGGAATACTGATTACTCAACACTTTATTTTTATATTGAGTTTACCTTGTGGCTTTTCAAGTCATTGATGCACTTTTGTATGAAGATGATGCATCTGATTTTTTTTGTCATCCTATTGTTACATACAGTCTGGCCATTGAGAGAATTCGTTCTTGACACCTGTCAATTTCATACCAACGAATATGTGTTTTGCGAATTTGATCCTTATTACAACTGACTGTAAATGGATAGTACAGATTGAAGATTTTGGAATCAGTTCAACTAGCTTTGTATTAGATTTTAGCTGGGTTAGCAACTTCAAATAAAAATAGTTTACATAGGTTGGTACTTGGTGAATAAATAAACTTTATTTGAATACTACTATAAGTAAAGGTATGTTGTAACATAGGAAAATCAACTTAAATAGTAACAGAGAATAATGATGAATGGATTTATTAATAATTAACACTTCTTTTGTAAGTAGAGTAAAAACCCATGGAACCAAGGTCATAAAATACTTTTAATGATACTACATTTTATTTAAACCAGTTCATATAATAGCGGCGAAAATCAAAATAAATATTAAATAAGTATCCATCTCAGATAATATTTTAACACCTCTATTCAAGATAATGTTGCATGTTTTAATAATTGCAAATATTATTACATTTATCTAATAAATACTTTAGTGATAATCTGATAAAATACTAATACTTAATAGGAAAATACACACATCAAAAGTGTCTAGGGATCAAGCATTTTTATGCGGATTTCTTGAGATTGAGATGTGGCTTTGTAATAAATTTATGATTTTATAAATTTATATGGATCCTTTTTGGTGCATTTCATAATTTGAATCAGGAACTGTGAATCAAATTCGAGTAAAAGATGAAAATCAGCTGTCAATATTTTCCCTATAAAAACATACAACGCATTGAAGACATTATTAGTGCTACTGTTTCCCTACTACTGATTAAAACCAACGTTATTATGGAGCGGCGACGTCATTTAAGCAGGGAAGAAATGCTCAGAGCCGTGGGAATGATAGAAGCTGGTTCCCGGCAACGTACTGTGGCTTTAGCTCTGAATACAAGTCAGAGTGTTATCAGTCGACTTTGGACACGTTACCGAAGCACTGGTACCGTGGCTGAGCGCCATGGAGGACGGTATCGCTGCACCACACGGAGACAAGACCGATACATTCAAATCTTAACTCGAAGAGCTCCAACTATAACCGCCATGATGTTAGCCGTGAGGCTTCATCACTCTTCAGGGAACTTAATTAGCGACCAAACAGTCAGAAACCGCTTGCATGAAGTGAACCTTCATTCCCGAAGACCGCTACGGGTACCACCTATAGCAATGCACAATCGTAGGATTCGATATCAATGGGCTCTTGAACACAGAAATTGGGCAGAAGAACAATGGCGTTTCGTGTGCTTTTCTGATGAGTCTCGTTTTGGTATGAGACCGGATACAAGACGTATACGACACTGGAGAACCCCTGGACGCCAACAGCGATTAAAATCCTGCCAGGAAGTCCATCCTTATAGTGGTGGAACCATCATGGTATGGGCGGGTATTTGGATCGGCGGAAGAACTGAGTTGATTTGGATCAGAGGCAACCTCAACGCTCAAATTTATGCTGAGACGATTGTATCAGACGTCATCGTTCCTCTACAAGTGCAAATCGGTCCCTTATTTCAGTTAATGCATGATAATGCACGACCGCACACCGCAAGAGTTGTAAGACAGACTCTCGCCGCAGCTAACATCAATGTCCTGCCCTGGCCTGCTCAGTCGCCAGACTTGAACCCGATTGAGCATGCATGGGATATGCTACAGAGAAGAGCTCTGCCGAATATGGAGGGTATCCAGTCGCAAGAAGACCTTTTTTTGTTGTTGCAACGAACATGGGCGGCCATTCCACAGCGTGATTTGGATGAACTCATTTTGAGTATGCCAAACCGATGTTCTTGTGTTGTTAGTGTTCGCGGTAGAAACACGGATTATTAATTGTTTAAGTTACCCAATAAAATTTTAAAGAAAACTGTTATTTCAGTCTTTTTTTCGAACTTTAATGTTAGTGGTTCAAATGTCAAAAATCCCTTTATTAGGAAAATGGCAAATTTCTTTATTAATGCAAAGGTGACTTGGTTTATCGCTACTGTGACAAACGAAGACACTTTATTTGATGAATCCTTAAAGAAAATTTTAATTAATATCAATCAGGAGAAAAGTTATTGCAAAAATATATGTTGATCCCTAGACACTTTTGATGTGTGTAAATTGTGTGATTAAGTAAGATTTTTAAAATTCGTTGAAGAATTATTTAGTAAGTAGCTTATTTATTTTTAAATAAATTGTACAGTACGGCCGATCCTGGCAAGTCCGAACTTCGCGCAAAAGGCTGCACAGTAACATTTTTTTGGAACCAAATGGTGACATGAGGCGAGTGTGAGTGAGAGAACATGCGCGAAAGTTCATAGTGTCTATATTCCGAGTTTTAGGTGTATCCAAATATGTAACCAAAGCAAAGCACTCAATTTGCAAGTGGCACTACAAATTGGTGTCCTTAAGGTACGTTTTTTGATCTACCTATTTGTTACATTTTCATCAGACACTTTTGGACCATAAAATAACAGTGTCACCAAAAAAAAAAATACATCAAGACGATGGTAATAAAATTCCATCGTTCTGTCTGAGAAAAAAATCATGATCATTGATCTGTTGATCACCAATTTGTCTGTTAAAGTGTGAAAAAAAAAAACAAATATGACATTATTTTCCTTTAATTGTTCATTGCTGAACTGAATTGTATTCATGGTTACATTTTAAACTGAGAGAACCTAGTAAGAATTACTTGTCGGTAACAAAAAAAAACTTTGCTCACTAAAGTTGGTGTTTACCTAGTAATCTATACAGCAAAAAGTTGGTTGTTTTTTATTTTCCTACTAAATAAACACACTAGTCAATGTCAAAGATTGAATATACTATGTGTGTTCAAGGTGTTTTTAACGGGATAACAAGTTATTATTAGTAATTAATTAGAATCATAAATCTTCTAATAGCATGCAGGTGACATTGACAACTGCTTTCAAAGTGTACAAGGGATTTAATGATGTCGTAATTAATGTTGTATTGGAAACATTCAGAAATGTCCAGAATATGCCTTGAAACCAAACGTACGTACGTTGATATACATCAGCTAGTAGGGACGTTAAATACGGTGTACCACAGGGGAGTGTATTGGGACCTCCTCTTCTCCTATTATAAATGACTTGCCACGACAGACACGACAAGCCATGGTACTATTTGCAGACGATAGTACAGCGATAGTTAAATGTACCAAGAAAGAAGACTATGAAAGGGAAATAAATAACACATTAGAAACAATTATACATTAGCTTGATACAAATAACTTAATAATAAATCTAAAGAAGATAAAAGTAATGCACTTCTACCAAAGGATACGCGCCGATGATATTAAATGTTAGTTATAATGGTAAAAAAGTGGATACAACTTGTGTAGCGAAATTTCTAGGCATCCTGATTGACAACAATTTGACTTGGAAACCCCATGCCGATGACGTACGTAAGAAGTTAAATAAATCAGCATACGTATCAGCATAAGCATAAGTTAGCAACAATACACTTCTACTGCTTATCATGGGTTGGTTGCGTCAGTGTTAAGATTTGGAATCATATTTTGGGGTAACTGTGGTGAGAGGGAAGAGATTTTTAAGGCCCAGAAACAGTGTATTAGATCTATGTCAAACCTAAAAAGCGCAGACAGCTGTGAACCTGTGTTTCGGTCTCTGAGGATACTGACTCTTCCATGTTTGTACATATTGGAGGTGGCAATTTTTGTAAAAACTAATCTAAATTTATTCCCGTCACTGGCCAATATAAGACCACATAATGGCTCCTTGAGATCCCAATACAAGAACATGCTACATATGGGTCATTACAAAACAGCACTGTTAAGGAAAAGTATTATGACAATGGGACCTGTAATTTTTAATAAAATACCTCATGGTTATAAGGATTGTTCTGTAAACATTTTTAAATCTAAGGTAACTGCACTACTTTTAGGCAAATGTTATTTCTCAGTGAAAGACTTTCTAAATGATATGAATTTATCTGGATTATGATTGTTATAATTAATTGAAAATTTGACCCTGTAAGATATCGACTATAATATTGTTAATTGACTTCACTATAATTTCTGTTTTCTTTGGTTTTTATGTATTAATATTTTGAAATAAGTAAGTAATAATTTGCACACCGCAAGGTAGATTGTAGCCAATCTCTTTAATTTATGTACAACATCTTATACCAGTACCTACATTCATAGCAAATATGGTTCTGATTCTGAAACTAAGATATTAATGCCAAACTGACTGTGAAATGAAGAAGTATTAAATAAATAACTTTGTTGGGAAAAGTATAATACCAATGTTTTACTTAACTAAGAACAGTTCTGTGAAATGAAACTAAAATATAGTGATATAAATTATCTTATAGCAATATTATTGGAATAATTTTTATCCATATTTACTTAAAGAATTATTTATAGAGATTTATTTTATATTTCTGCTAACTGCTCTCACACAGAACAGAATGCTGTCATCATCTGCCTTTTCCCAACTAATTTGGGGTTGGCTTCCAGTCTAACCGGATGCAGCTGAATACCAGTATTTTACATGGAGCGACTGCCTATCTGACCTCCACAACCCAGATACTGGATAAGTAATACAATACCAGACTTTCGGGCTTCTGACGACCCGTAACAACCATCAAAGATCCAAGAATGACAGCCGGGACCAACGGCAAACGTGCTTTTCGAGGCACGGGGGGTCTCGGTACGTAAAGATGGTCAATTGGTCACCCATGCACGGACCGACCGCGGCAAGCGTAGCTTAACCTGATCGATCGACCCGTGCGGCTGTTATTACTTAGCCACAAGCCCCTCTCACTTCACTCTTCTATTAACTGCTCTAACCAAGCTAAATGAGCTTCTGCTTGCATTTGGGTTGCCATTTAACAGTTTGTGTTACAATTCCCCCTTTTTGTGTGCCTATCACAGCCTAGTATTTATTTTAACAAATAAGGGGGGAGACATTGTTTTCATGTCAAGGTAAACAGAGATAAATATTGTGGTAACAGCTTGGTTAATGATATGCTAAAATAGACCTAATTAAATACTATCAGTAACTGATAGTAACAAACATTTTAGAATTGATTAAATTTTTTCAATCATCATTTGATCAATAATGTTTTTTTTTTTTTTTTTTTTTTGTAAGCTACCACGAGTTAAATAGTTACAGCCACAGTAAAATACTTAAGTCAAAGTATGTCTGAATTACATGTTGCCTTGTTACACACATTATCCTATGAGTGATGACAAAGGTTTTTGATTTTAATGCTGTGAAGTTGGTTTATTCCGCAAACATATAATCAAGTGTTCAACATGTAATTAGAGGAGGAATGACTAAGTTTAAGAGGGCTGTCGCATTTTGTCATCTACCTCACTCACACGGGACCAAATTTAACTTATTACCTCAGTGCTCCTACTTTATTTACTAGTCAAGTAATGTTGTTTCTTTTTGTAATAAAATTGTTTCTAAACATTTATCAGTGAATTTAGTCAGTGCTTGCTTGTAATGTTGTCATTTCATAATGTGAAGCAAATAACACGGTAATATAATTAATAATAATAAGTTTTTTGATGTTATTTTTTATCAATTCTTAGTTATCAATTCTGCTAGGTATTTAAAGTTTCCAAACCACAAACTAACTCAACAAATGATATAGGTAATGGTTGAATTGATAAATAATTTATAATACATACATTTACATACCTACTTTAGTGCTAATATAGACCTAATATAATGGCATCCATACTTCCATTCATATTGGAGCAATTATTTATTCAAAAATACTAGGTAGTGTCAATAATAAATTCATATCATTACTTATGCAGTTGATATAATACAGCTGCAATAATCTTGAATCATTTTGTTTTTATTTACATTATGTTATGTTGTATGTACCAACTTAAAGTACAAGTTAGTTGCATATGCAAACATAGACCAGGGTACCTAAATGTCTAATCAAGTCTTTAATCAGTTCATTTGCTGTTAAAGGAGATCATTAATTTTGGACTAAATATATGAAAGTGGGCCAAACAAAAAAGGTTTTATTCCGTGAAAACATGTTATTTGGCCTTTCACATTTAGGGAAAAATGTATGGACAGTGAATGATCTCTTTTAGATGTTTGTTGTAGTGTTTGGTTGAGCAAGAGTGTACAAGCAGGCATATAGGTTAAAATGATTTATTTGAGTAGTATTTTAGAAACAAAGGTATAAGACGTTATCCTTGCATATCCTTGTAGGTGGCAAGAGTTGGATGCAAAATATTATAAATAAATAGTGTTAGATAAAAGACCTTTAAGTCATTGACTGCCACTGCGGACACACAGTGGCCACAAACAATAGATTTTCTATTGTGACTATTATCTGGCAGTCAACGTGTTAATAAAGTCAGCTAGGAATACTAGAACAATTCAGACTAGACTGAATACAAACAAAACTAGCATTTAATTTGGCTAAAACAGATATATTCATAAATTGCAAGAATTGTATAAATATTACACACATTTTTGCTATGTTATTTATGTAAGTATATTATTGCAAAATAACTTTTAATATTGTTTTGATCTATAACTAATGTTGAGTAATATCTATGCATTCTCACAATGCTATGCTGTGTCTAAGACAGTGGTAATGAAATGACAAATTCTCATTGACAATAACGCTAACTGTACCTGTTTTATGAGTTAACGAATTAGCAATTTAAATAAATCCAGCTTATGCTAAGACATGACCAGTACTAACACATCAGGCTTCTAGTACCATTTTGCATTCAAACGCAACATTCAAAGCTTTCTGCAACCTTTTATCATATTAATTAGTATTATAATTTTTACAAATAAAGTAAAACAGCAAAAGTAAACTTTTCATGTTACTATTGGATATCTAAACATGGCCATACAACTTGCTCTGTAGAGCGTCGTCTCTCTCACACGCCGCATACCGGCTATATGTCTGTCTCCCTCACTCCCTTCACTCCATGGATAAGAGAAAGTAACAAAAGAAAAATAACACATCCCAGCCTCAATACATAGTAGTAACTGCATCCGCATTTATGTTAACTAACTTAAACGTTCGAAATCATCACCAAAACAAATTATATAATTAAAGGTCTGTGAGTCAACAAACAACTACTGTGCCTTCTAACCTATACCCCTCAAATAACTATACATCCAACTTTCGCAACGATGCCGTAATTAAGATATTAATAGACGTTACATGTATAATCACAGATATGTACGATATATAAAGTAAACATAAACAGGTAAACTAACCCTTTCTTCATGAGCCACCTCTGTTGGCCCCAGTTGATAAAAGAACGTTCCAATGAAGAAGACACTCATCCATTTTACGATCACTCATCTATTTACACGATTTGTATAATTTATGTTTGCACTACTTGTCACAATCAAACTAAAATTCCACTTTTTGCTGCGCTAAACGCAGACGTCATTGACAAACAACCGAAGTGACGAGTTATTGCACGGGATCACATAGTAGATGAAAACACTGCGTATTTTAAGAGCCATTGCATCGATATATCACAAATCTTATCACTTGAGGTTATTACATTGCTAATCACTTCGTATATATCGGTTATTTATAAAAATAAAAAGGTAAAAAGCAAAAATTACTCGTAGACAGCACTCACGACGTCGCACACTCACATAACGTAACGTGCGATTTCGTTCACACACACACACACCACTAAAGTCAAGGTGACAGTTGGGCGCTAGCGTCGTAAAAGTCAGTCCGAATCCGACTCTATTCTATTTAGCTATTGCAACACTGAGCATAGTTTCTGCATGGTACGACTTCTGAGTGAGAATCGGACCGATATTGTTCATGTAAAATAACTTTGATAAAAAACACTTTGGTTCATTTAATACTTTTAAATATTTATTTCATACATCATATTTAATTAAATCCTTTTTTATCTTAAATTGAAACGACCGGATATTTAAACTTTTTTGTCTGCGACCACAACAGCATATCAGGTGTAAAGCCAACAAAATAGCCAAACTAATATTTTAAAATTACCTCTAATCACGTTTTTAATGGGAAAACCCGATTTTGACAACATTTTTGATCTCATAATATTGGTAATAATGTAGGAACTGAAAAACCAAAAAAAGTAAGCCAACGGTCCATACCTACTTCAAGTGTTCCCAGTTTGGAAAGTCTTTGTCTTACTCACTGTAATTAATTTTTATTGACTGAAAGTCTGGAATTTTGCCTAACAAAATGTTTCTCATCGAGCTGAGTTTTCTCCTAAAACTATAAATAATCGCTGAACTGGTCGTATTTCGAAAAGCTCTTGGAAAAAGGCTTCTAAAAATAGTTTTGGACCACTTCTTCTTAGCTTAAAGATGAGAAATAAGGTTGTGAAAATTCAAATAATATGTTTAGCTCAAAATTCTGCCACTCAGGAACTCTGTTCACTGACGCAGTCCTACGTCGCGTCGGACCACTGTAAACAGGCCAACCAGCCGGTCTATTCTGTAAAAAAATCTCACCATTAATAATACTACGTGAAGTGAGTTTTCAATATATGCCATACCTATGGCTCGCACTGTCCAAAACTTATCAGATCTCATGTAGGGCTAAGCTTCTAACTCTACACGACCTAACTCGGCTAACTCTACAGGCCCTAACTTCACAAACTCTACATCTTAGTCTAAATATGAGACTGCCGTTTAATTACTACAAGAACAGAAAAGTAATGAATAGTGAATAAATTTTTCACCTTACGCCCATGTGATAGTAGCGAAACGGCCAAGCCACATATGTATTTTGACTAAGGTGTAGAGTTTATGAAGTTAGGGTTTGTCGAGTTAGGGAGTGTAGAGTTAGAAGCTTGGCTCTACATGAGATCTGATAACTTTTTGACAGTGCGAGCCATAAGGTCTCGTCTTGGCAACATTTTACATGAAAATGTTTTTGGTGAAATTTCACTTCTTTTGTACCCGACTAACTACGGCGAAGCAAAAAAGAGGTTATGATTTTGACCGGTATGCATGTATGTAAGTTCATCTGTTCCCTCATAACGTCTAAACTACTTATCAAAATTTGACAAATGAGGTATCGGTGGAAGCGTCTTGATCGTCCGCTCATCACATTAAATTAAATATGGTGCCCTCTAGAGGACATAGTCGAACGAAAAAAAATTTTTTTGTAATGGTGCCGTGTTGGGTATCAAATGAAAGGGCGTTCGCAGTCCAGTGTACCCTATGCGGTACACGCGGAGCGGTTCCGCCGAGTCCGTGTACCCTATGCGGTACACGAGGCCACTATAACTATATGGGCTCTGCAACCACGGACTTATGAAATTTGTTAGTGTATCGTTCCTGGACTTGTGACAAGGGTTCTATTAGACAAGAAAAACCAAAAACATGACTTATTTTTTTTAATCAATAACGAGATCATAAAACAATGGTCACTCAACGTATGAAAAATTCGAATTTTTTGACAAATGATAGACAGTATTTTTTTTTAAATACTGCTGGATCACGATGGACATTGTGTTGTGACTAGTTTATTGTTTATGGTCAGTAAATACCCGATTCTATACCCACAAGTTTGTGGGTGTGTACATGCTAAGGGTACACGGTGTTTATAATTCACAAGTCCGTGTACCGCCCGGTGTACACGAGCAAAGTCGGGGCACGGGCCTTTATTTTAACATAAAAATGCATCAGTTGTGACGTTTGCATCGAATAATGGTCAAAAGTAATGAAAATGTTGTTGGACAAATGGCGTTGTCGGAAACTTTTGCATTGGGACTGCGAACGTGTTAATTAGCACATTTCAATATATATTATTAGCTGTTGCTCGCAGGTTTGCTTGCATGCACCCGATAGTTGGGAATCATTCTAAAATCACGCCTCAGATGTGAGCCAAACATATTTTCTCTTCAAACCTACCCAAAACACATATATTAATATAAAAATTATTCTTCTTTAAAAATGCAAAGTGGCTCTGCAAATACTTTATCACGGAGTTATAATTATAACCCCAAAATAATTTAAATAAAAAGTACTTAAGTTTAAAAACTAAAACCAGACTACTAAAAAATCACACTCTAAAAAGAATGAAGCAAGAAAATCATCTGAAATTAGAAAAAGACCGACAACTTTTTCTAATTTCAGATGAGAATATTTCTTGTTTCATACTTTTTAGAGTGTGATTTTTCAGTAGTCTGGTTTTATTTGTGTACCTAAGTTGCCTAGGCCAATTTTTTTTATTTTGTTTTTATAGGATGGGGATGATTTACAAAAAATCCTGAAATATATATTTTATTATTTATAACAAAAGAGTCCCTATATCAATTTTCAGACCTCTAGCATCAAAATTTGCAGAGGTCTCATACAAATTTCCATCCCCTAGTTTATGGGGTTGGGGGTAAAGGTTCTAAGTTTTAGAATTTTTTTGTTGTTTTAAAAAACAGCAAAAAAAAGCTAAAGCTTACATACCAAATTTCAGCTTTCTAGGACTTCAGGAAGGAATTTTGATGATCATCCACTGATGATCCTGACTTACTTATAAATACTTATCAATAAAATCTAAAGTACTCGTATAAGAGCTATGCAATTGAAACTTTATATGTTTAATAAGTCAACTATTGACATCATATCCCGAGAATTTTGTTTATCTCGTATTATCCAAACCCAAGTTATGAGGGTTCAAAAAAACTACGAAGCGTTTCAAGAAAAGGTAAGTAGTGCCCTTGCGCTTCGCTTGGCGGGGGCACGGTGCCCCGAGATTCAATTCTTTATTCAGTATTAGCATTTTACCATGTTATTGGTGAGATTCGGGTGCAGATTCTTTTGTGCACAAACTAAACTTAATTTAGGCTATTGCTAACTTTTTCTCTTTATTATGACAAGAAAGAGACGGAAGTAAATTAGAGCTGTCAAATTAGTTAGAACTAATTTTTCCATAGACATTTAGACGACACGTAAAAACATGTCGACTAAAAACACGGTGAAGCGCAAGGCGTGAACTAGTTTGACATCTCCAACTTAGTTCATAGCTATAGCCGTCCCTTTTCTCGCGCTGCCTGTTAGTAAAAGATAGCGATTCTCTAATTTTAGTTTAGTGCGTTCACAAGAGAATCGGCACCTCGGTGATGTTTGCTTAAGGGCTGATTGTTCAATAGTCAGATAATTTTTATCAGAGGAATAAATATGGCGGTTTGACAGCTTTTGTATGGGAAATATGTCAAACTGTCACATTTATTCTTCAGGTAAAAGTTATCAACCTATTGAACAATCAGCCCTTAAGTAAATAAAACAAGCCTTCATTAAATACATAGTTTTATTAGAAAATGAAAACAAAATCCCTTACACTACCTAAATAAGGCACGGCGTGTTCAAACGAATCGTGTGGCGTAGGCGCTCTGCACATAGCGCGGTCGCTCCGTCACACGATAGGGGGAACAGAGATAGCACACATATGTACGAACATTTTCACATTAATCAAACAACCCTGTACATACATATGCTGTTTACAAAATATACAATTATAATGCCACTGCGCAACTATTTATTGCTGATTACACGAAACTTGCTCAAAATACTGTAATTTGGCCGGAAAACATCGATGTATTTAAACGCCTACATTTCTTTATTGCAAAGCAAGCATATAAGCATTTGAAACAAGGACGAAGAACGTTGGTTATACAACTTAATCACAAGTTTCTTAACCTCGACATGTTATAGTAAAATTTATTTATTTATTTGATTGATTGATAGATATACAAGTGGTAGGAAGCAGAGGGTACATAACACTTATGAAGCTTTAGAACTACAATGAGACTGAAATTTACACAATGTACAACAGAATATTTATAAAATATACATAAAATTTGTGCTTTTAATGTGAAGGTGAGATATAAAAATGGCAAAAAATTTTCGTATATTTTTGTATGTTTACTATTGTATTAAAAATACGTGTCAAATGTGCCGTGTACACAACTTTCTATATTACAATAAGTTAGTATACAAAGGAGCGTGATATTAATAATCGTATATAATTTTATACCTAAAGCGTGATTAAATTACATGTCCCTATATGAATACAATCTCTAAGTTGAAACGAAATGCAAAATTCTTACTATGAAATAAATTACTAAACCAACATTTCATACACTACTCACTAAATTTGTAAATAATAATATAGGTATAATATCTTAATTTGTATGTCTTTGTACCAAATCATGATTTAGATTTTTTAAATTTTAGAAATTTTAAATTTTTGAGCTTCGTTGACATGAGAATGGTGCGAGAGAGCATTGATCGATGAGAGATACATACAGTACACAACAGCTAGAGGTTGAAAATGTCCAACTTTTCATCGCCTGAAAAGGTAATTTCGCACCCCTATTGAAAGACATTAGCAAAATTTTCACGAGAAAAATTTTGTATGCCGAAAATTAAATACAAAGTTTTTTTTAAATTAAAATTAACGCAGACATCACAACATTCAAAAATGAAATGATCATGAAAAACGTGAAATTGAAATGACAAATAATTTACACAATCTCAGATATCAATGTCGAAAAAGTTTCACAAATTATTGTCTCCGCATTACTGATACGCGCCCAAACAGCTCCGAATTGGTCAATACTACATTAACGTTAGGGTAATCAGTGTCTAATACTTAGGTAAAATATCACTAAAAAAATGGTTAAAAACGTTTTTTAGTAAAAGCCAAAAATTTATTTATTGAATTTTCTACATTTTCTAAGTAGTACAAAAATTTAAAAGACACCGTGTCATCAGTCATGTTACGTGTACTATAATTTGGTGCTAGGGTCTCCGCCCCAGCAGGTTGGCACAGCAGGCTAAATGTCAGTAGTGATCGATGTCGGCCGTCGGCGCGACTGAGTATACTGACGGAGGCCTGTGGAATAAAATTTGTGTTAGTATTGTTAGTAAGTCATAATACCTATTACCTGAACAAAACTAAGTCTTAGTTATCGGTGACATTTCAGTGTGGAGATTAGATGACTACAATATCCAACCAATTATATCATGGTTGTGTGTGACAGTAGTGAGTTTGTGAACTTTTGGCAAGTTAATGAATTAGTTATGGTTTGACCAATGCAGCTGTACCGCGGGGGGCGGACGCCGTGAGCGTTGAAGAATGAGCGGCCTGCACTGTCCCCCTGTCTCGCCGTGCACCTAAGGTGCGGTACAGCGGTATTGGTCAAACTATAGTGTGGACTTCAATAGTCTACTCCTCGCATCATAGCCCGATCGACGCCAGGATAAGGCAAATGCTAGTTTCGAGGTCACCGTCCAAACTGTTGTTCTGATTATGAATAAATAAATAAATAGCATGATTATTCCAGTTCGTAACTTAATAACACACAGTTATTATAATATACAGTTAGCTTTTCCAAAAACAGTAGTCGAATATCAGATTGGTAACATTTCTTTTTCAATAACGCCGGGACACTGGTCATTCAAACAACCAATATTCAGCCTTATGGGGGAAGCACCAGGGTTAGAATCAGTAATACACCTCCATAAGTTAGTACAATCCTCAAATGTCAAGATTTCATGAAACAGTCATTCAACAGGATTACTTGGTCTTAAAGAGTTGTATTGATGACTTTAATGATCATAATTCTGTAAACACATACTTGTTACAGCCGCGAATCGTATTTCGATCAACATACAACCTAATACTGACTTGCAAATTGCAAAAAACGTAAGAAAATTTGAATTTCACGAACTACCCTGGTACTTTCGCCTTATTAAGTATTACCACAAAACTTTGTTTAGCAGTTGTTTAGGCTATACAACTTAACATGACATTTATGTATGGAATTTGACGTAAGACTGACATTAGACACGCGTTGAACAAGTGTTTAAGTTCTAAACAAATGCATATAATACAACGAAACTGCATATACTGAATAATACTGCAGTATGTAGTGTTTACCGCAGCGCACGTCGCGGTGCAGGCAGGCGGGTTGGGCGCGGTAACGCAGACACGCGTGTTTCGTTGCTTGACGTTGGACGTGGCTGATCTATTACCGGTGCTGGAAAGAGAACATGATATATTAGAGAATAGCTATTGCCCGCGGCTTCGCCCGCCTGGAGGTCGGATATTATCCCACGGAATCGTACTAACGGCACAGAATACATAATAGTACAAGTACAGAAGATTCTCTCCGCAAAATCATTTAAATAAATAGCAACTCTTGCTACGACACAATAAAGTGCAATTCAGGTCGCACAGCGTTAATTACTTACAGTTATATCACGTAGAAGTTGCCTCTCTTTCTATCGCATAGCTCTTATACTTTCTGACTCGTTAGGGTTGTCTCCTTTTACTTTTTTTTTTAACGTGCGAGCCAGCCGGTGCGCGGCAGCCCACACTGAATTTTGTCGACAAGTCGAGCCCGCCGCATACTTGTAGCTTCATACCTAAACTGCGGAGTGCACCTGGCCTGCTACTGGGATAAAAAGTATCGTATGTCCTAATCCAGGTCATGGTCTACCCATGTGCCAAATTGTACCCAAATCCGTTTAGCCGTTTTAGCGTGAAAGCGTAACAAATAAACAAACTAATTCACTTTCGCATTTATAATATTAGTTAGGATAGCTGTTGCCCACAATGCCCACGACTTGGCCTTTGTGTACTTTTTGATGTGAAACATCTAATGGCGCGCCTTGGGGGTACGATGACTAGCTTCTGCCCTGGAATTAGTCCTCGTGAAATTTCTCGTTCCTCCGACCTTCTGCGTCGCATCGCATCGCCCGCCCGCGCTATTACGTTTTCGTTTAGCGTTCTTTTAGACTTTTTCCTCGGCTCCTAAGGGTCATAGCGTGATCTATATAAATAAAAAGAGAAGTCCTGACTGACTGACTCATCAACGCCCAGCCCAGCAAACCCTTGGACCTAGAAAGCTGAAATTTTGCACGGAGGTTACCTTTATAATGTAGACAAGGAATAAGGATGAAATTCCCTGTAGTACGTTCCCATGGGATATTTTCCGACATCCACGCGGGCGAAGCCGCTGGCACAAGCTAGTGTTAAATAAATAGCCTGTATACTTCCTCAAGAAATTGCATTTGCATTGCATTTGCGGTGAACCATTAGACCTTAGACCTTATTGATAAGGTAGTAAGGTTGTACATACTGCAGTTGGTGTACCAAATAAATAAAGATGTTAGTTACTCACGTTGTGGTTTACACTGCACCGGTACGGAGGCAGGCCGGGAGATGTTACGCTGTAGCTGTGACGGCGCCGCTATCGAGTACGGCCGTGTCGTGGGCGGCTGTAACACGTCACACTGACATATAACATGAGTAAATTAATAAATAATATTAGTCAGTTAGCCCTTATACCACACATAGTTTAGTTACCTGGACCACTTTGTTAGACATAGATTTTGAAGATGGAATACAGAAAATCATTTTTGGTAGGAGGACTGTGGAAATGAAGTTATCAAATCTGGACCATTTGTTTGTTTAGGAGGAAGCGCCAGTGAAATTCAAATTTATTACGTTTTTTTTCAAATTGCAAGTCAGTATTAGGTTGTATGTTGATTAAAGTATGATTCGCGATCGTAACTTAGTTATATTTACAAAATCATAATCATTATAATCAGTAATACAACTCCATAAGTTAGTATAATTCTCATATGTCAAGATTTCATAAAATAGTCATTCATTAGGATTACCTGGTCTTAAAAAAAGTTGTATTGATGACTTTAATGATTATAATTCTGTAAACACATACGACTTGCAAATTCCAAAAAAAACGTAATAAATTTGAATTTAGCGGGCTACCCTGACGATTTCGCCTTAAAGAAGAAGAGAAAGGGAGAGTAAAAAAGAGTAAAGCAACAGGTCAAGAATTTTTCAAAATGCAGGTTGCCTTAATATAAAAATAGGTGTTTCTTAGTAAGGAAACATTTTTCAATGTAAGCAGGTAGATAGTAGTAGTAAAAAGAAAAGTTTTGCTATTATTATTGTAATATCTAAATACCCAGTAGAAAAATATCTAAAGTCAATTTCAATATTATTTTGAGAATGCCTTTAGATATAACGAATAAGCAGGATACACTGATGCCGAATGATACATTATTTGTGTATTCAAAATGATCAAACTAGTGTCATTACCTAGCTTCATATACACACATCAAAAAAAGGTTGTGATCACTAGCAAAAGCCGATATACTTTTAAAATTTAACTTTATCAAGAAAAAGTGTTTACGTTATATCTTTTATAATTAGAAATACACAGTGTATTTTATTGTATGTAACGTAAACACTTTCATGATAAAGTTAAATTTTAAATAAAAAATATAATAGTTTTTGCTAGTGATCACAATCAAAAAACAGCATACATACTTATAAATACCAACGATCAAAGAATTTGTCAGAGTAAATTGTCCTTTGATTAAAATTTAATGAAATAATCACGAAAAACCTCTAGAAATGCAACGTTGCCAGCCCGCGCGTGATCAACGCACTTAAGTTTAAAAGCTGTATCACAAAAAGTGTAGGTTTGAGTTCATGCCAAATCCATTCCCATCCATCCATCCAAAATTCGGTAAATTTCGATAGGTAAGCCTGACCAGTAATTGACATAAAGCAAAAACGCGTTCCGTAAAGCTGATGATGGCATGAAGCATGAAGAAGCCGACTCGAAACCGGCAAAGCGCATTGGCATGTATTCGGCATCAGTATCCAACCAACCAACACAAATTACATACGATTACAGCCACTCTTGTACACAATGACCAATTTTTAAGCATTATAGATAAACAATTAACTTCGTGACCATAGCACACAAGAACACAATTTATTCATCCGACGCATCATTTTCACTAATGGGCTGCCTATGTGAGCGCCCTTACACATATTCAGACAGCCCAGTAGCGAAGTGTATGAGCCAGAACTTTCACCCTTACCGGCACAATGTACCCCGGTTGACCTAAAAATTCTCCACAGGATCTCAAGGCTGGGTGCATTGACTACTGGCAACCTTTAATTCCGCCTGGAATCACCCACTGCTGGGTGTTGGCCAGTGGTAACGGCCCCGACTTACGAGTTATAGGTCGTGGGTTCAAACCCAGGCAGGCGTTTTACTTTGTGTAAATAATTTCATCACCATGGCTCTCAAAACGGTGAAGAAAAACATCGTGAGCATGTCCTAAAACCAAAAATTCGAAGACATGTGACATCTACCAACCCGCACTGGGCCCGCGTGCATGGTAGATTATCAGCCCAGTCCCTTTCGAAGAGAGGTCTGTGTCCCAGCAGTGGGTCCTTTATAGGCTGATTATCCATAGGGCCAACACCCAGCGTTGTTGGCCTCCCCTTTCTTCTGCAATACTTCCCAGTTCCGTGCATCCCTCATCTAGTGGTTTCCCGCAACTTTGACGATATCGTCAACCCCACGCGCTTTTGGAAGACCCTGGTTTCTTTGGCCTAACCTTGGCCACCATTCGGACCCTTCACACGTGAAAGAGGATTATTACAGCGTTCGGTGACAGTAAAATCTATCCCAACTTCGGCCACTGTGTACACGAGTGTCAAATAAACAGTGGACACTCACAGGTAAATGATGGCTTCGCATGGAGACGGGCACGCCGCTGCCCGCAGCCGCGCGCAGCTGAGTCATGAGTTAGTGACGCCGTTAGTGCGTTGTGGTGTAGGGTTAACACGTTCAAAGTGGACCCGAATTTATGGTAGTGGGATAATTAGGTAGAAGCAAGTAGATGACATTTTTAAGAGTCCATAATACCTCTGCTCAAATTAACTCTTTATCTCCCTCGCGCACTATTGCTCGCGGCTTGAGTGAGAACGAGACTGAGTGGGTGTTGGGCGGCAGGGAGCGCCGATAGTTAACGTAATTTATTTTTATGGTGAAAATAATGGAAATTGAAAAAAAAACATAGTATCTGCTTTATATTTAGTTCAGTTATTATTATTATGCAAAGCTTCATAATCGAATTTGAAGTATTTTTTTAATACTAGCGGTTTTTTGTCCGGTTTGCAGGTAACTTTGTAATTTAAAGATATATATTTTTTTCAGAATTTTATTACACTAGTAACATAATAAAAAAATACTTGTTATACGTAGCAAAATAGTGGACGTGCAAAATTTAGAGAATTGCTGGTAGTACGTACGTACAGCATTTGAAGGTATGCAAAATAAACAAATTAAAGTTTTTAGTTAAAAAAAAAAAAACTATCTAATTCTGTTGGAAGACGTGTGAATTAATTAAATCAATATATACTCGTATATATAAAAATGAATCCCTATTTCCCTTGGTCATCGCATCACGCGTGAACGGATGGAACAATTTCGCTAATTCTTTTTTGTTGTGTTTATGATTGTCAGGCGAAGGTTCTTATGAAAGAAAAAATTAAGAAAATTTCGCAGAAAATTGGAAAATTTCAACAAAAACATTTTAACTCCACGCGTTTACATTAGAATATTCATAGCCAAGATAGGACAACGTCTGTCGGGTCAGCTAGTATTATTATAAATAAACTACAACCAAAACCATAAGGCCGCATTGAACGAGTTAACCATATTTTTAAATTATGCACGTTTAATAAATGTATAATCGTCGACACCATTATGGACACATTTTAGACACAATGGAAATGACATACACATTTAATATTAGAACAAAATATTATTATTGCTTTACCAACACCAAATATTAGACATGTAAACAAAAAAGAAAATTTTAGCTTGGTCACATAGTCTCTTGTAGAGAACACCTTTCGTAAGATATAAATAGAAATCGATGAAAAAATAATGGATCCACTATCGTGAAAAAAATATTTTTTTTCAATTTTCTAGTCTTTTCAAACACCTATGGTAGGTAACCAGGTAGAATTTGTTTGATCGTAGGTAATTTTTTATATCATACAATCAAATTCCTTACATATGTATCTCAAAAGTTTCAAAAATAAATGTTTCGTAAACTCTAAAACTTTCAAAATCCCAAAAGCCTAAAATAAAAAAAATAAAAAAATAGGTACTTATAACCCTTTTCAGCTTGGGTTTCCTAAAACAGCGGTAGCCGCCACATAACGGCCGCAGTGACGGCTGTCACACCGTAAACTGTTTTTTTTTTTTTAGTTTGACTATAAGGTGTCCAAAAACGCTCTCTAGGGAAAAACACCGACATACTTTCTTAAATAACGTTTCTATGATGCTATACAGGATGTACCAGAAAGGTCTGGTCAAATTTAAAGGTGCTTCAATACCTGCTCGACCCAAATGTATGGGACGGCAGATATATTTTTTCGATTTCGATGTTGGTCCCATGGAGAAAGTTGTTCAGTTTAATGGTCTGTACCACACCTTTCTGATACAATCCGTATAATGGAGCGCACCGCAGTGTTAGGAAACCCTACGATTTACAAACTCACTTTCAAAAGCAGTGTTACCCGTGTAAATTAATCAAAGCAGATGTAGCAAAATTCATAACGTATTCGACTTACATCTCTCGGTGCAACCAGTTGGCTTTGCGGTCGTTCCCTCCGTAGGGTCTCTGTGCCTTGTCGGACTAACGCAGGCGTGGGAGGGATCTGGGGTTTCGTATCTTCTCTCTGAAATTGTTACGTGAAGGTGTGATAGGGAAGTGCAAATATTCAGAATAGTGCAGCATCCTTTTGGAATACGGCCTCATGCGCTGCATGCTTCAGAAAGATTGCGCAAACGGGGAAGAACGGCAAAAACAGGGAAGAATAGCGCAATCAAGGAAGAATTCAAAAAGATTTCAAAAAGATCGTCTGTCTAGTGTTTCGGATGAGTGAATAATCTAGCACAGCACTGCTCTGCACTGATCATGTAGAAGATGGAGAAGTGTCGGCCCAGTGGTAACGGCCGCGACGTACGGGTTGTAGGTCGTAGGTCCGAACCCAGACAGCCGCTTTACTTTGTGTAAATTATTTCATCACTATTGCTCTCAAAACTGTGAAGGAAAAAATTGTGAGGAAACCGGCATATCCTAGAATTCGAAGACATGTGACATCTGCCAACCCGCACTGGGCCCGCGTGGTGGATTACAGCCCACTCCCTCTCACTGAGAGGAGGCTTGTCCCCCAGCAGTGAGAAAATTATAGGCTGATTATGCATGTGAATCTTTCAAAAACAGCCGCAGTCGCTTTCGATGACCCTCCGTATTATGTAGCCGGCACAGACTGGCCACGGCTACAATAGGTCAAGTTGATTGTTATAACTTTCTGGTGTTATATTAGATACCTGTTGGCCCACATTGATGATGTAGGACTCGGTGGACACGGGCAGCACAGGCGTCGAGCTGGCGGTGGGACTGAGCGCCGGGTTGGACGCGTATACGCCGCGCCGAACCAGCGTGCGGGCCCCTAGGGACAGCCCCCGGCTCGCTACGGCCACTCCCGGAGCTGCGGGTGGGGCTGGAATGGTACATTGGTTAATAATGCAATCATTAGGGTTTCGTACCTCAAAAGGAAAAAAACTGCCTTTTAGGATTCGTTGTCCATCTGTCTGTCAAGACCCTGTTCCACAGAAATGCGTGGAGGTATAATATCAAATACGTAGGTTGAGTCCATTGGAGCTCTAAAAAAAAATCAGTCAACGTAATAAAAAATACGGCAATTTATCGACATTTTTTGATATTCGCAAATCATATTTAGAACCGGGTTTGTTTACACTTTAACGGGGAAGCGCCAGGGTAGCCCGCGAAATTTTAATTTTCTTACGTTTTTTTGCAATTTGCTAGTCAGTAGGTTGTATGTTGATTAAAGTATGATTATGACAATTATAATAATTAGCATCAATAATACAACTCCTTAAGTTAGTATAATACTAAATGTCAAGATTTCATGAAACAGTCATTCAATAGATTAACATACGATTTTCATTCGATCAACATACAACCTAATACTGACTTGCAAATTGCAAAAAACGTAAGAACATTTGTATTTCACGGGCTAGCCGGGCGCTTTCGCCTTAAATACTTTTGGAATAAACTTTAGTTATTAGGCACGCTGTGTTTAATGGCAATCCTTCTGAACCGACCACAGCGTTTACCCCTTGCATACCTGAATACAGAAAAATCCAATGCGAGACCGTACCCACCGCACAATATTTAACACTACATATTTTTTTTGATGATTTCTGAAAAACGGTGCTATTTAGAGACATCGTATTTTTTTCTATGAAAACTTCGGAGATGGAGGGGGGGGGGGGGGGGGGGGTATTTTTTACGTCATCTAAAACTGTTCTAAATTTCAAGTTGATAGCATTAGTAGTTCTTGAGATATCCAGCTGTGACAGACGGACAGACAGACTGAGTCACACCATAAGTGTTCCTTTTTACCACTTTAGTACGGAGCCCTAAAAACACGTTTCTTGCATGGGGCATCGTAAAATTTTTAACTTTAATTTGTTGTTATAGAGGCAACAGAAATACACAACCTGTGAAAATTTCAACTGTCTACCTATTACGGTTCATGATCCCCGCTGACAGGACGGGCGGACAGCGGAGGCTTAGTAATAGAGTTCCGTTTGGAACCGTTCGGATAATTATGGAACCCTAAAAAGGGTTCACGGTGACGTTATAATAGCCATTAAAGTTCTTATGGGAAAAATAATTTATTGGCAAATCACATGAATTTAAAACTGTCTTTAGTAGTTTACAACTTGTTCCGATCTGTGGACTTCATTTATTCAGATTAAAATTTTTTCACAGAACTGAATATCTCTCTATAGTTATACAATTTACTTGACAATTCGATTTTTGACTTCAAGTATGGCTCGCCTTTTCTTTTTTTGTGGATGGGAAATCAACAAATGACTTCTCCCGCTTTGGGCGGAGCGGGAGGTCAAACTTTTACTGACTAAAAACCACCCGTGTTCCTTCAGTTGCCTGTGCCAGGGCCACGGTATTTCTTTCGAACAACCCGCGACCCCGGCGGCATTTGCCCTATTGGACCCCGTCACTGATGCGAGAGATCGCCGCCGATCAAAGCATGGCTTGCCTTACAATGTAATCAATAGTACATTTTAATAATGACAAATTAACTGAAATAACTTTTTATATTGACTTTGACAGACTCTTAAAAACATATTGAAAAAAATCATAACAACGAGTATGGTACCATAGACAAACGCCAGGCACTTCCAATTTTGTAACAATTTTGCTTGCAAATGTTTTGGGCCGTTCCGACTTTCTATTGTTGGACGAGAACTAAGGTATAAGGTAACTAAGGTCAACAAACCGAGAACATGTTTTTAAAATGCAAAAGAGATGCATACGGTCGATGTTTGGTTTAAGAAGGACTGACAGTTGCATCCCGTATTTTAAAAAATACAATATTTTAACTTTTCCTGCTTTGTACATTTTGGAAACTTGTTTGTTTGTAAAAAATAATCCCCACTTATTTAAAAAAATGGCTACAGTCAAGAAATTACCCATACGTGCTCAATATATGAATACATTATGCCATGTTAAATGTAAAACTGCATTGATGAAGAAAAGTTTCTTTGGTATTGCTCCCCAAGTTTTTAATAAAGTACCCGATGCAATTAAATGTATGCCGTTACAAAAATTCAGAAACATTCTACAGAAGCTGCTACTTGAAAAATGCTATTACACATTAGACCAGTTTCTGAATGATAAATTTAATTAATCATAATTTTGGGATTATTATTGTGTTATTATTTAATTATATTTTACTATAATGCAATTGTAAGTTTTAATAATAATAATCTCTGCTGACATTATATTTTTTTTATGACATTTAGACTATTTTAATTTAATTAATTTTGACGACTGTAATATTGTTGACATTGATTTATCTTTTGTACTATTTTTTAATTTTTTTCAATTTTATTTGCTGACATTGTTTTTTCTTTAAATTTAATTTTGATCATAGCATCACTATTTTGTATGCCTGTTGGCGGAACATAGGTTGGACCAAACAATTTATATAAGATCACTGTACCCTGTGTTCACAAAATAAATGAATTTTGAATTTTGGTATATATGAGCAGGGTTTCTTCAAGCAATCAGTGTATACAAAAAGCAATTTCCTCTCAAGTCCCGCATGGGTGACTGACATCCCAAAATGCGTCAAGACGGATGCCATTCAACCATCCGATGCGGCTTAAACCTCTATTATTACTAATAATAAGGGCTAATATCCTGTGTGGTATAAATTTTCACTCTGGTGCCCGATGGATGTTCTCGACAAATAAATTATTCAAAATATAAAAATGACAGATGTTGACAAAAGTGACTGGGGCTTAAGGGTAAAGGTATCCGTTTTGTCGATAGTACAAAAAAAAAAACATGAATAAAACAATACTGGGATAAAAAGCATGTGTTACTTACCATTACCAGGTATCCTGCTAAGTTCCCTATGTGAACTGTATTGCCTTAGTTTTGACGTTGGCAAACTTGTTTTCCGCGGTACGGCCGCCGGTGGAACCATATTACTGTATGATGCTAAAATAACATAAAATATGGAGAAAATAAAACAATTGATTATGAGGCGATTTTGTTTGAAAATGTAAGGGTGTTAATGTTTGAATGTAAATGGGTTATGCATTGTGCATCTAAAAATATAATTTAAAAAAAAGTGTGTTCAAACGATTTTTAAAAGATATTAAAAACAATATAGGAAAAGAAATACTTCGTATACAGGCGAAACTGGATGTATGATACGCCCTAAAACTAGCGCTGTCCTAATTGGCAACTGCTCTCACGAATATGCGAGGATCGCATCGCATTGTTCGTACGAACTTACGATCAAACGTCATTCGAATCTGGTTTGATCGCGAATTGGGTTAATTAAGGCGAGTAGTGCTGCCAACTAGAGCCACCATTGAGAAAAAAATCGTAAGTCTGGAGATATGGAACATTTTGAAATTTCCTTCGCTCAAATTTTTAATCAGTCATGGTAGAATTTTCTACCTCGCCTGACCTACCACATCTGAGTAAAAATTTGAGCATAGGAAATATCCAAATTCTCCATATCTCCAGACTTGTGATTTTTTTCTCAATGCTGGCGCTAGTTGGCAGCACTACTCGCCTTAATACCATGCGATAGTCGCATGTCCGTGCGATCGATTGCCAATTACGACAGCGCCTAGAAGCGCGATTTCGAACGCATTCCAAATTATGTATACGGTCAATTCAGTCAGGATTGAGGGTTTTCTTGAAAATTCACGCCACCAGTTGGCGCCACTTTGACAAGAAGTCTTCCATTTCAACAGTGAATTTACGATGTAGTTCATCATTCGTTTCATTCATTCGTTCATCATTCAGTTACGACTAAAGAAAATATAGGCGCGCTTTGACACTTGACAGGTGCCCGAACCTGACGTCTCAGTGCTGCCACTTAGTGAACGTCATTTCAGAAAACCCTCATTCGTATAAGTAAATACAGACCTCCAGAACTCGTAGGTATCACTCTAGTCGGCTTCGGCATAACACTCGGCGCAAACGTCTTCTTCTCGGGAGTAGTTTTACCCGCCATTATATCCCTTTTGACCGACGTCTTTTTAACGATCGTCGCGCTATTTATAACAGTCGTATTGGGTATTTCGAAAGTCCGTTCCATTCCCGAGGAATTTGCTTTAGTAATAGTTGTGACGGTGTATGACTTATCGTCAATCATATCGTAAATAGGAGATATCGTGTTGTGCAAGTTTAGCAAGTCGTTTTTAGCTCCTTTCCGAAGTGACATAAGCGGTGTTGAGATGACTTGGTGGCCTGCAATGTGAGAATGTGTGGTTTGTCTGTGTTTTAAGCGTTTGGAAGCGCCGTAGCTCCATTTATGGAGCTTAACAAACAATTTGTAGATACGATCATTCTAAATACACCCTTTTATGAAGTGAAAACTTCATAAGGCGTGTTGAGCGGTTTTTGCTACGGGGAAAATCTTACGAGTTCGTGTCACCGCGACATGCTATGTAGTTTTACGTTTAAGGTGGAACTAGTTGATATTTTTTCCATACAAATTTCGGGAGCCTCCACTGTTTGACATTGTACATCTAAAGTTAAACATGATATCTTTTTGTCTCTTTATTAATGTTGTCTGTGCGGAAACACAATAGTAAAATTAAAAGCTATTAGAAAGTTCTGAGCCAACAAATGTTCGTTTTTCTTGCTAATTTAACGCAATTTTGGGCGTAAATAAAACTATTTATTATTTTACTAGCGTCTAATTGCTTGTCTATGATACTATCTCTATCGGACACGATGCCAGATGAGACAGCGTGCTTTCTGGCCAACCCCACCAGTGAGTTCGAGCCCGCGACTAGTTCAACCTTAAGTTTCCACTTCTGTCTACAGTCCTCATGTAAATTTTTTGTATCATTGTGCCCGGAGTTTGACATATTTTTTATGAGCTTTCTGATGATTTATTATGACTAGAGATCGGATAATCGGATGCATATTTTCCTAAAGTAAATTTTTGGCTCAGAAACTACGGAAGCAGCTTCATAAATTTTATTTTCTTAATATAAATCCCGGGTTTGCAGAAAGTCCGAGAATGCGATTTACAACTATTCAGATACCATGGTATGCCATCGACTTCTTACAATAAAAAAAAAAACCGTATTATTAAAAATTACCGGTACACCGGGATCACAACTATTCGTATGCTTGTTTATTTGAAATTATTTTTTTAACATAACTTATCCTGCCGTTTGCTATTCCAGTTTGGAAACCTACTTTACAACATTAACTAGCATTCGATTCCATAGTAAAAAAAATACTAAAATCAATTCCGGAAACGCGAGATATTTACGATCGATACAAAAGTGCATTCCATATTAGCCAACACCTGAACGTTAGTAGATATATATTCGATTTTATAATCAGAACCTTAAACTTGTTGATCCCGGAATTCCGGGATTTTTTCGATACAAAAGTACAATCCATATTAGCCGACACCTCAACTTTAGGTAAATATACATCTGTAATTATGACTCATTCTCTTAGGATTTAGAAAAACTCCCTTAATTAACCTTTGCCATAGTGTGTTGCCCTTTTCCTCCAAATAACCAGCTGTTTGTGTGTCCCCTTTTATAACCAATTACCTCCCGTGACCTTTAACCATTGTGTGTTTGTGTTAATAAAAACGTTTAAAGCACTTACGTGGCTCATGCGTAGGCGCAGAGTCAGGTACGCTGTCTGGTGGACTGGAAGAACTGAAGGTACCTGTGTCTGTGCTCTCGCTTGAGCCAACCATCGCTCGCTCTTGAGAACCCCACTCCTGCAAATAAAGGATGTTACAATATGAAAATATGGGAACCTTGTTGAAGAATGGTGCAGTATTTTTACCTCAGGTAAGCAACGCGCATTTTACTTGTGGTATCCAAGTGTACAAACAAACACGCTGTGAATGTGTGCGTGACAACGAGTAGCATATAACACACACACTTCCAAGAACACCCGTGTCTCATTATATATATCTTAAGCCGTGTCTCCTGCGCGTCTTTTTGCGAAACATTACACAAAAAAACCTAACACATAAACATTTGCTTTCCAGATGGCGTAATGAGGTCCGACGAGGAAGAAGTGCTATCAGTGTGACAAAAGATTTGCGCGGTGAGCGCGGCAATTGAAAATGAAACAAATTCGTCCCCTCCTCCCCCGCGCGGGAAATATTTTCTATGCAGCTCGGAAAACAAAAACATCGTGTACACACACAGTGGCGTGCACAGAGATTTCAGACAGGGTATGCACGTCTAAAATAATAAAAAAAACTTGAACAAGCTGAAACTAGTACCTACCTAAGTTTTTTTTCCCGACCGTTTGTTTTACCCGACCTCACCTAATCTTATTACACTGACTCTTACCGCACGGCGCCATTGGCTTCGCATGATGTTCGTTTGCGACCACAACGAATATCTAAAATATTTTAATTTGAAATATCCGATAAAGGTCCAAACATTATTTTTATCTTGATTTGTAAACAAAAAGCAAGGGATAAAATACAATGTGTTTGTGTTATACACAACATGTTTGCCAGTAGGTAATAATTAGGTATCACAAAACTTTTCTATGAAAATAACGAGAGGCATTACCTTTTTTTTGAGTCAAATAAAACCCGGGTTCGCACCTTCCGTTTACAATGAATTTAACTTTTTTCTCAAAATATAACTTCGAAAAGCGGCAGATTTTAATTTATTTATCTCACTTCGGCAGCACAGGTCTCACAGGTATAATTTTCAATTTTTTACAAATGATTAAAATAATTACATAATAATATACAGTCAATTACTTGCGCCAAGAAAAACAATCAAATCAAAACAATATGGCGAAAAAACAAACAAACATTGCAAGTTGAATAAAAGCGTGTAAAAACTTTACAATTACAAAATAATACGAACTAATCTTGGTCAATCCGACTAAAAAAGGCAACCCTCTGTAATCAACAACTAAGCGGTGCTTTTACGGCTTCTCAATTTGGACGGGTTGCAAAATAAGCTGTGCTTCCAGAACCTAAACACACGCATACATTTTCACGCACACAGTCACACTATTGCTGTGTACTACACGGGTTGCGTTGTATGAAAAATAAGCACGGCGTTGTTCTGCTTATGCTCACCGGGAGCGCTGCCTGCGCGGTTGTCGCCGCTCGCTTCAAGAAATTAGTTTCAAATAAAAATAATAGATGGCGCGTAAATCGCGTTATAAACAGTGATAGCGAATAAGTTAGATTAATATAGTTATTACCATGATTTTTCTTGAGTTAAAGTTATTTATCATTTCGAGGGGCATGTATGTATGGGACTACAGGGTATGCAGAGCTTATTTGAATGTATGGAGTGCACGCCACTGTACACACATAAACACACCCCCACACATACACAAACACATACATTTGTGTGCATACACTCTGTGTGGCCACGACTCTTTGTTTCGATGTTTTTGTGTAATGTATCGAAAAAAACACGCGCAGGAGACACGGTTTTAGTCTCTGGCCCGTGTCTCACACACATTCTCAGTGTGTTTGTACACTTGGTAACCGCAAGTAAAGCGCGCGTCGCTTCGTGAGATTTTATCTTTTACTGTAGTCTTAACATATTACAAATATTATAAAAAGTACACTACAAGTAGTACAGTTTGTTTGTAAAAGGTAATCTCAGGAAGTTCTGATCCTTTTTCGAAAATTTCAGAAACGGATCCCTAAATCGGAAATTAACCCGCAATATTTTTGAAAGACCCATCCAACAACACCCCACACCATGGGGTAGACGAGAGAAAAAAAAAAATGCCAATTTTACGTGTACAGAAGATACCCTAAAAAACTTTTTTTCATGATTTTATTTTACCTCTTTGTCGGCGTGATGAATATGTATATCCATTCCAAATTATAGCTTTCTAGTACTAAGAGTCTCTGATCTAAGGTGCGGACGGACGGACATAGCGAAACGTAGTAGTAGTAGTCAACAAGGGTTCCTTGTTGACTACGGAACCCTAAAAAAGGAGAAAAAAAATACGTACCCGATGCTCTTGCTGTAGTCCTGTACTATCATCTATTAGATTAAGCGTAGCCGAATTAATATCTATAATTTGATTATCGTCTGTCTTCATATAAACAACCGTTGTGTCCATAGCGCTCGCTTTAGGAGAAATTTTCTTAAACGTAGCATTTCTTTTAGGAGTTTCTCTAGTGGGTGGTTCTTCATGTTTGTCAAAAGTATTGCCGTTTAACAGTCTCCGTCTTGATAGCAACTCTGAGGCGTTCTCCATACTTGCTCGCGGTACTGTTATCACGGTTTGATTCGGTAACTGAATCGTTTTTATAGGCGAAGTGTCTACGGGAGCTGGTATCGCCTTTGCCGGTTCTGTCGGCAATGCTTTCCTAGCTAAAGACAATTTCTGCCGAGCTTGAATGATTTCATTCAACTCCTGCTTCCCCAAAGTTACATTACAGATATTCTTTCCCACATCTTCAGGTTTTGGTAACCCCATATCTTTGTAGAAAGTGTCGTCAGTCTCAAAGTTTTCTTTCTCAGGGTCATTATCCCTTCTACTAAACCTATTATTAGAGTAGTGTAAGGTGATCGGTTCAGCCATGTCAGCCGACGGTACGTTCCGGGGAACCATTTTCAGCGAGTCTTTCTTATCCGAGTTTTCGTTTAGAATTTTCGCTGTGTCGATTTGGCATGCTTCTTCTCGGGATTTAGTGTAGGATTCCGAGTTTCGTATGACGGATTCTCGTTTCATGTAGCTGTTGTAGGGTTGGCATCTTGGTCTAGCTGAGAGGAGTTTTTCCGAAGTTTCTAGATGAGTAAATGTTGCTGATGAGAATATATTAGAGTCGTTGCTTTCTTTAGGAGGTTTGGAAGTGTTTGAGATGACATATGAAGAGTTGACGGAGCTAACGAGGGATGGCGGTAAAGAGTCGATCAGGCTGTCGTTGTCAGGGTATGTTGTTTGCGAGAGGAAGCTTGTGCTCATGTCTTTTTCGTCGAGAATGCTGAGAGTCATGCTCGTCATCATCGGGTCGATGCTGTCGCGACCTGATATTGGTAGACCTGGAAATAAATTTGTAAAATAAATAAATAAATGTAACGTAGTTCCAAAAGAAAGTTAGGATCGCGGTTGCACTTGTAATTTGGGCAACAAAATTTAGACAGGTCTTGCTTTATTTGTTGAATATAAATAAAAATCAAAGTGTAAATTTGCTCTCTGTATTGCATTTTGATAATTCAATCTGCCTAGCCTTTCCCTAATTATGTTGGGGTCGGCTTCCAGTCTAACCAGATGCAGCTGAATACGAGCGACTGCCTATCTGACCTACACAACCCATTAACTGAGTAATACGATACCCCTTGGTAAGGCTGGTTGTCAGACTTTCGGGCTTCTGACGACCCGTAACGACTGTTAAAGATCCACGAATGACAGCCGGGACCAACGGCTTAACGTGCTTTCCGAGGCACGGAGGAGTCTTGGTATGTAAAGATGGTCACCCATCCACAGACCGACCCCGGCAAGCGTACCTTAACCTGAGGGATCAACCCGTGCGGCTGTTATTACTTAGCCACGAGTTCCTCCACGAGCATCTTGATAATTAAGAAATAATATTATTATAAAAAAAAGAAACAATATAATGTCCGCTTGATACGTGTCAACCCCGGTATCAAATGTTCAAAACAGACGGATGGCGGCAAAGGTAAATTCTCTTTGATGTTCAAATACACGAATAGCGAATCCGTACAATCAGAAGTCCTACGTATATCTAGTATATTCTATTGTATATAATACCGACAGAGTACTTCCCTATCCGTACAGGTTATGTGCGTACTGTATTCAGTGAGCCGATAACTTGACGGATGCTTGCGTAACACAGCCCTGAATGCATAACATAAATATGTAAAGTAGACCATGGCTGCAATCCTTATTATGTAACGTTACGTCTAATAATCTAGTTTGATTGATATTTATTAGAGTTCGGGGGACATTATAAAGATTTATCGATCTGTCGTTTGTAAGTAACGTGAACGTTCTAAACGTAAGTGTAAATTACAGGCAAGTAAATAATTTCAGTTTTGTCTCAGGGATAGCAACGCACCTGCGATGCTTCTGTTACATAATCCATAGGTGGCTTGCTAGCTTGCTACACAGACGAAAATATACAGGATGAAATTGAATTCATGGGCATCTTTTTAAAGGATCATTGTACTCATAATTATGAACAACTTTTATAATGGGATCAAACATAAATCGCGATAAAAAAAATAGCTGTTCTCTACATTTTGACGAGTTTTGCGAACATAAATGAAGGGAACAGTTATTTTATTTTTGACTGACTGTCTTCCAACCTTCTACATGGTCCTTCGAGCCGGATCATGTAGAAGGTTGGAAGAAAGTCAATGATACTGCTGCGTTTAAAAGGTAAAATTAATGTATTTAAGGGACCAAAGGAGCGACGGAGCACACGCGATGACCGCTAATCACGTAATTGCTCAATTAATACTAATTAATGAAGTTATTTAAAAATGCTTAGTCGTCGGTAGTGTATGGTTTCACCGTACATGATTTATGATTGATGTAAAGATGTGCTTTTTATTGTTATAACGAATGTTTAAGATTTCCCAACAGGCATCATTGGAACTTATGGGAAGATGCCGAACAAGTCTTTCGGCCTCGCCGTTGACCTTTCCATTCAAAAATTGCATTTTTTGCGCTTGCAACAAGGTAGGGTTGCTGTGAATAGTATGAGTCTGATATAATAATATAAACACTGTTTATGTGTATTCAGCTGCATCTGGTTAACTAAGAAAGTCACTCGAATATACTCTAGTAAATAATTTTGTTCCTTACCTGAATCCTTATGTGAAGGCATCGACTTCCGACTGTCAATAGACTCGGCGTTGAACGTTCCAGAACTTTCCATGAGCAGTGACGACACGAGGCTGGGTGGAGACATGCGCATAAGCGACTCGCCGCTCTGGTACATATTCAGACTTGGACGTTCGTTCATCATGTTTGATATTCCCCTGCAAAATTAATCACAAAAATATTAATATGTAGTTGACTTTCGAGAACACAGCTCATTTTTGGCTATTGTAGAAAATTCGATGACATATAAAAGGCTGACTGATACCTGTTCTTTATTTGAAGTAACTTAGATGCTGTTAGAGAAGGAAATAATATAATTAAGATATGGCTGAAGAGCTTTGAGCAATGGCCTCGTTTCTGAAATTGCTTTCCAATTAAAGTTCTGATAAGTAAATGTTAATAGAGGCCTATGTCCAGCAGTGGACTGCGACAGGCTAAGTTGATTGATTGATTGAAGTAAATGTTGTTAAATCTGCATGAAAGTGAGCTGTTGTGATGATTGAATAGCAGCAGCCAATCAAATAGTTTGATATAAGAACAGACTGAACTGAATTCGATTGACCAACCAGGGGTAAGGTCCAAGTGGCGTTGATAGAAAGATATAATAATGGTTTGTTGTATATCTTTGTAACACTATCTTTAACTAAGCTCTTATATCGTCGACGTCACCCAACAAGAAGCCAAGCTGAAGTTGGATTGGGTCAATTTGAACTTGTTTACCGTATGTCGAACGAGTCATCAGCCAAATCTACCATCATGTGGGTCCTAGAACACGTCCGTCGACATCGAGGCAGACCCAGGAGAAGATGGCGAGACGAGCTTGACGCCTACAGACAGGACTGGTCCACACTAGCTCAAGACAGAGAGGAGTGGAAAGGAGAAAGGGAGGCCTTTGCCCTGTAGTGGGACAACACTGGCTAAAATCAATCAATCTGCCTAGCCTTTTCCCAACTATGTTGGGGTCGGCTTCCAGTCTAACTGGATGCAGCTGAATACCAGTATTTTACATGGAGCGACTGCCTATCTGACCTCCACAACCCATTACCTGGGTAATACGTTACCCCTTGGTAAGACTGATTTCAACTTTCGGGCTTCTGACGACCCGTAACGACTGTCGACGATCCACGAATGACAGCTGGGACCAACGGCTTAACGTGCACGGAGGCACGGAGGAGTCTCGCTATGTAAAGATGGTCACCCATACTCGGACCTACCCCGGCAAGCGTAGCTTAACCTGATGGATCGACCCGTGCGACTGTTATTACTTAGCCACGAGCTCCTCTCAACACAGGCTAAAAATAAAGAGTAATAAATATAAATACAATATATTTATAGAAAAGAACATCTAAGTATCCTCAAATAAGGTGTAGGCTTCTAATAAAAAGCGAGAGACCACAACCTAAGCCAATAACATCCCAAAGCTGAGTAAAAGCCAAGCAACATGAGCACAAAAACCGGACGCTCCCGACAGTAGAAAGCATAATATAACCTAAAACAGTGCAGCGCCAGATTCTGCGCGGACGCAACACCGTAACACCTCCTTTGCGCGAGCGCCAAATTGAGGTATAAACTGAATATCCACCTGGGTAACACATCATGCAATTTTGTCAATCTATCTAGACAGTTCAAATGATGGTAAAGAAATGGTACTGGTAATGAGTACGGTTTTGTTTCCAAACAATAACAGCAAAGCTGTAATGAAACGTTAACAGGAATCTGAGCGTTATAATGAACACCAGACGCTACGGGATGAAATTGAATTCATGGGCATCGCCGGGGTCATTGTACTCATCATTTGAGACTAATTATGAACAACTTTTACTATTATTTACTTTTAATTTATGTTCGCATAACTCGTCAAAATGTAGGGAACAGCTGTTTTTTTTTCGCGATTTCACGTTTGGTCCATAATAAAAGTTGTTAATAATGATGAGTACAATGGACCACTTAACAGTTTGCCCATGAAATCAATTTCATCCTGAATATTCCTTGATTTCGATTTTGTTAGGTCTTGGTATTGTAATATAGCATGCAAAATAAATACAACAATCTTAGAACTGCTACTAGTTTCTGGGTAGCATGTATTGCCCCAGATCAATTTAGCCAAGCAGAAAAGTTGTACTGCCCGCTTCGCCCGCGTGGATGTCGGAAAATATCCCACGGGAACGTACTACCGGAAATTCCTTCTTTATTCCTTGTCTACGAAGGAACCTTACAAGGTAAACATACAATTTTAGTTACAAAAGGATTACGATGAGGAATAATTTTATTTATTGTATCTGAAATTTTTTTCTTTGTTTCTTTTTTTTGAGCATTTTTTCATAGAAGTCTTGCCCCTAATATTGAAATTGGAGCTATTTGACCTCCAACAAACATTATTCCATTTAACCCTTTCCAAATTCCTTTTAAAGAAAACCTCTGTGCAAAATTTCAGCTTTCTAGGTCCAAGAGTTTGGTCTGGACGTTGATGAGTCAGTCAATCAGCCAGTCAGGACTTCTCTTTTTATTTATATAGATTAATATAGATTAATTAATTAGAATGAATAAACTTTTAAAATAATAAATTATCTTAATGGCTGTCACTTCTTTTTTTCTGGAGAAGAAATTAAAACTGAAGACTCAACTAAGTTTATCTATAACCGCCATACTTTTATCTAACTCTACTATATTAAAATCCAAAGCGGAGACGAGACGAGAGGAGAGTAGATGTTTTGGAAACAACCAATAGGATTCCGATATTTACATAAATCACGTAACCGCTTAGCTTCAGTGGATACGGTTGAGAAGAGAGGAGAGGAGATGACTCATATTTGCTTAGCGCGAACAAAACAGAGATGTGAGCTATGCCTCGCAAGCTGTCAACGGTGCGCAGCTGAGACGAGAGGAGATGTGAGCGGCGTGCGCTAGGTCCCCGTGCAACCCGGCTGCCGCGCCGCGCTAAATTGTGCGATATAACACTCGCCGCTCGCAGCTCAGCTCCGCTCTAGCCAGTACATATCTCTGCTCCGGTCTAGCCAGTACGCATCTCCGCACAGCTTCGGGGATACACCCTAGCTGTTAAGCATCTCCTCTCCTCTCCGCTTCGCACATCTGTATGTGTAGCAAGCAATTGTTATATAAATAAAATAAATAAATAAATAATCTCCGCCTATCTCCGCTTTGGTGGAGTCCGGGCCCACAGCCCGCCAGACGTTAGACTTTTAATTACACTGCCGTCCAATCAGACATCAAATAACAAGTTTACTACACAATACTTCATCAACTCGATTGTCATAACATCAAAAGTAAAAGTAACGTGTCATCAGTCTCAGTTCCATAGCAACAACAAAAAAATAAAAAAAAAGATTCGCGCTTTCTTTCTATCCGCCTTTTCTTACTTTCCCTTTCCGATATGTACTGTCAGCCACAAGAATATGTATATGTCGCAGATGGATTTTCAAATCCACTGTTTTACATAACCGCTAGTTGTATTACAAAACAGCTCCGTTATTTAAAACAGCTGAACGATGTTTAGCGATTTTCAATAATTACTAAAAGTTAACACCCAGAATTGATCTGCGACATATACATCGACAAGAATTCATTTTATTGTCTACAATGTGTGTTCAATAATATTGTATCAATACAAAACATACTTAATTATGTATGTTATGTATTATGATGATCCTCTAATGTTCACACTGCTGTGACACAGGCCTCCTCTCTGTGAGAGGGAGTGGGCCGTAATCTACCACGCGGGCCCTGTGCGGGTTGCTATATGTCACATGTCTTCGTATTTTTGGTTCTAGGACATGCCGGTTTCCTCACGATGTTTTCCTTCACCGTTTTGAGAGCAGTGGTGATGAAATAATTTTCACAAAGTCAAGGGCCGGTCAGGGTTCGAACCTACGACCGAAGCTGCAGCTTACCTCGTAAGTTGCGGCCGTTACCACTGGGTCACCACTGCTCGATACTCAACTCGACTTATATCCATTCGTGTAACACCTCACATCCCGCTTGGTCTCATCTCAGCCTTTCATTCAACCCTTTTGTAGCCCAACAGATTCATCAACATGAACTCAGCCTGTCGCAGTCCACTGCCGAACATAGGCCTCCCCCAAGCTGCGCCACAACACCCTGTCCTCCGCCTTCCGCATCCAGTCTGTCCCAGCCACCTTCTTACGGTCGTCGGTCCATCTAGCTGGGGGGCGTTTCACACTATACCTATGCGGTCTCCACTCCAGGACTCGTAAAAGACGCTCGTAACAGTTCGCCCAACAGATTGTAGACAATTAATGAATCGACGTTTACATCTTTTTAAGGCTGACTGTACCCACTTGAATCGATGATTATGCTTAGTCATGTACGGTAATTAATGAGAAGAATATGGAGCTAAGCTTTTTTTTGTCTTTTTAGGCTGTTGACTTTATGACCATTGCCATAGTAGAGGATATTGTAATTTGATTTTTGGCGGTTTCGGGTATGACTTATGTGACGTCATTAGATTGGTGAAATTGAGAATGTTCTACTTTCTTGTGATGTTTTTGTTCTACTAAACTTAATACTGTTTTGATTGTGTGTATATATGGGCGACAGCGCCGGTTTTAAGTTTTTTCTTATGCAAGGAGAATATTCATTTAGAAACAGTTTTTTTTTAAAGCCAATGTTTTAAATTAGGTGCAGTTTAGCATATTATTTAAAATAATAAATAAAAAGTGATGTCCTGACTGACTGACTCATCAACGCCCAGCCCAAACCCTTGGACCTAGAAAGCTGAAATTTCGCACAGAGGTTCCCTTTACAATGTAGACAAGGAATAAGGAAGGAACTCCCGGTAGTGCGTTCCCGTGGGATATTTTCTGACATCCACGGGGGCGAAGCCGCTGGCAAAAGCTAGTTTAAAATAATAATTAACAACTAAACTTTTTTCTTGAAATAAAAATAATATTAAGAGAGAAAGTGACTTGATAAAGCTTGTTTATAATACAAATATATTCATCAGCTTTCACATTACTACTAGCTTAAATAAGCCGTTTAGTTAACCGCCTAGCCTTTGGAAGTAATGCTCGCCGGCCGCTGCCGCGGCACCGCTCGCTTAACTCGCACGCGGTTGGTCACAGTTCTAACCTAACCCATTTGGTCCGCGCCAGTCGAATTGGTCGCAATAACTAATTACTGCGACCAATTTGACTCGCGCGTGGTTGGTCACAGTTCCAACCTAACCTATAATTAAATATCATTCAGGCCGCTAGTTGAACGGCGTCGTGTATTTAAAAGGCTAGGCGGTGTTTATGACAAATATTCATATCATAGAAAAGTAAAAAAAAATATTTTGTATCTGTGGTAGGGTTTTTACGTTTCCGGTGTGACAAAACAGCTCTTTTGTAATAGTTTATCTAAATAAACGTTTGTTAATGGGAAAAACAGCGTTCTTTTTATGTTTCTTATCACCGGCACTAGCGCAACTTACATAACGTGTGGAACAGGCGGTTAAGGACGCTTTTACAAATGGGTAGTCAAATCATTCCTTTTTTACACAAAAGTATGATTATTAAATGAAATTCTTTGCATTCTTAAAATGTTTTTGGGCCAAATTGTTGACAGATATGCATGGTACGATTCTGAACTATAAATATAATTTTAGATAAGTAGGTACAGTTTCTCAATAATTGTACCGGAGTGAAAATTTTTACTTCGGTACATGTATTGAGAAAAGGTACCTATTTAAAATTATATTTATAGTTCAGAATCGTACCATGCACATCTATCAACAATTTGGCTAAAAAACATTTTAAGAATGCAAAGCATTTTATTTAATAATCATACTTTTGTATAAAAAAGTAATGATTTGACTACCCATTTGTAACAGCGTCCTTAACTAAACAGCTAATTAAACCAGTCGGCTGCGACATATACACTTCTGGACACATCTATTGGCCCACCTTAGAGTTTAGGTTTCGATGGCCCCTACCGAAATATGATTGCTAGATTGAACAAAAACTGTTGATGCAGTTTTAAACCTGATACATTTTACCATCTTTTTCGATCGTATTGTTTTAAATTTGAATTCAGAATACCATACGACATGGAGCTACGCCTAACAAGTCGGATATGCGCCTTGTTAAAGGCAATTGATTTTTGAATAAAAAACATGTTTTATCAAATAAAGGTTTAATTTAATAACGCGTGTTGCCTCCATGGGCATCTACCACAGCTCTCATACGATTAGGCATAGAGTTTATCAACCGCTCTATGAAATTTTGAGGGATCATCTCCCATTCCTCTTCTATGGCAGTTTTCAACTCCTGCATCGTCTGGGCAACTGGCTGACGAGCCCTAACACGTCTTTTTAGCTCGTCCCACATGTGCTCAATGGGGTTCATGTCTGGACTTCTGGCTGGCCAGTCCATAACTGTGATGTTCACATCCCGAAGATATTCCCTGACGATGCCGGCCGCATGGGCTCTTGCATTATCATGCATAAAAAGGAAATTTGGGCCCACATAGTCCGCGTATGGTATCACGTGAGGTTCTAAGCACTCACGAATGTACCTTACAGCATTTAATGTTGGCAGCTGTGGTCCTGTAACAACCTCAAGTTGAGTTTTGCCGCTCGCGGATTTACCGCCCCAGACAGTCCATGAGCCACCGCCATAAGCAACCCTCTCTTCAAAGCAGCATTGTGCGAAACGCTCTCCCTTACGTCGGTAGACCTTCTTCCTTCCATCATTGCCATGTAACACAATTTTAGACTCATCAGAAAAGAGTACACGGCTCCAATCTTGCTGTGTCCAATTTAAATGACTGCGTGCGAAATGAAGGCGCGCTGTTCGGTGGGCTCGCGTTAGTTTGGGGCCATTAGCTGGCTTGTGTGGTACCATATCGCGTTCTTTTAACCTTCTCCGAACAGTTCAAGCGCTCACAGATACTCCGTGGAAGTCGCGAAGTTGGTTTTGTATCTCAATGGAGGTAAGGTGACGATTTCTCAAGCTGGTCGTCACGATGAATCGATCCTGCCTTTCAGTTGTGACCCGAGATCGTGGCCTTCCTTGGCGACGAACAAAGCCGCCAGTCTCTAGGTACCTCCGATAAACATTTCGGACCGCAGATCGACTTAAATTAAGTTGAGCACTCACGTTTCTTTGGCTGTGTCCGGCCTGAATAAGTGCCACAGCTTGGGCGGCGACTTCAGGTGAAGTATCCATAGATTATTGATAGAACCTCACCTTAATGTTAAGAATAAGTAATGTTTGTTGCAAAACCAAAGATATCAATCACTTTTTCAAGAATTAAATCCAAGTAAACCAATAAAACCAAGTTTTCTTAGTATTCGATTGTTTGATATCAACAGACAGGCTCCAAATTGTCTTTTGTTTCTTTAAATTCTGTGTTCGAAATTCAAAAAAAGACTATTGAATGAAATTGTGAATGTGCCAGGTTCAAAACTGCATAAAAACTTTTTGCTCGACCTAATATAAAATTTTAGCTAGGACCAAACGAAACTGAAAATACAAGGTGGGCCAAAAGATGTGTCCAGAAGTGTATATAGTGCCGCTCTCACAGCCACCGCTCATTATTTTTAGAACCGAGTTGTATTAGTGTCAAGAGTGAATAGTACCACTGTTTTGCTTTTAATTAATCAAGCACGTTTTAATCAGAGCGAGAATCAATCTCGCAATTGTAAACCGATATTGATTGACCATTATGAGTAAGAGGTATAGGGTTGAGCTGCATTCTTATCAATCAAGCTACAACAATCAAGTTACAACGTGTAACAATAAAAACTTTTTTACAAAACAATACAACCGACTTCCTAAAACAACACTACAAAGTGAAAAATAACTAATTTCGGAAGTCGGTGTCTGGTTAAATGTATTTTCGTTTTTTGCCACCGACTTCCGAAATTAAGTTATTTTTCACTTTGTAGTGTTAATTTTGGAAGTCGGTTGTATTTTTTTGTAAAAAAGTTTTTTTTTCACTTTTTACTTGTGGTACCTACCCCACACAAATTCTAATACCACTACCTGCAAAACAAACTAGAACATCATCCATATAAAAGTGGGGAAAAAATACGTATTATTGAAGCTAACTCAAAAACTACCCAAGCAAAGTTAATTAATTTTATATGGGACCAACTTTGGTGTATACCCCCTCGAATAAACCATTTTTTTTTTCAAATCGGACGACTCTGTAATAAGTTATGCGTGGTCATACACATAAAAAAAAAACATACGTGTCGAATTGAGAACCTCCTCCTTTTTTTTTCGTCGGTTAAAAAGGGTTTATACCTTGCGCTAATACTAAATAGCCTGCCTAGCTGCGAGCAACTTGGAAGTAGCGCTCGCTCGGCTTGTGTGCGATTGGTCACAGTTATAACTAAAGTAACCTAACCTAACCCAGTTCACAATTTTTCGACAATTTATAATCTTGATACAGTCTAACCGGATGCAGCTGAATACCAGTATTTTACATGGAGCGACTGCCTATCTGACCTCCACAACCCATTAACTGGGTGATACGATACCTCTTGGTAAGACTGGTTGTCAGACTTTCGGGCTTCTGACGACCCGTAACGACTGTCAAAGATCCACGAATGACAGCCGGGACCAACGGCTTAACGTGCTTTCCGAGGCACGGAGGAGTCTCGATATGTAAAGATCCACGGACAACCCCAGCAAGCGTAGCTTAACCTGATGGATCGACCCGTGCGGCTGTTATTACTTAGCCACGAGCTCCTCCTCCTATCCTAGCTTAATAAATAATTAATAAAATGTATCCATGTCAAAAACAACAGACTCACATGCTATGCGGACGTCAGCATTGATTGAGACCGCCTTAATATTAAAGCTCAGAAAATAATGCCATGCGGAAGATCATATCAACCGTCGCTTATACCGAAAATAAATATGTTTTTAATAATAATATACTTACTTGTTGAAGGTGTTGTGTAGATTGTGTGCGGGCTGTGACAGATCGATGTTGATCGGCTTGGTAAGCGTGTTGTTCATCGACGAGCGACCTGATACCTCTGATGCGAGATTCATATCCAAGTCTTCCAGCTGTAAAGTGAAATAAAAGATCGTCACACTCAGTGGAGCGAGAGGGGGGGGAGGAGAGGGTGAGAGAGTCATGTTGGCGCGTCTATATCTGGAAATTATCTGAGAAAACCTGTTATAAACATATGAATGAAATTAAACCCTTAAAATGAATACAAGGTGTAACTTAAATAACGCAAAACCTCTTAAGGGGTCATTGTACCCATCATTATGAACAACTTTTCCAAACCAAAAACCTGAAATCGCGAAAAAAATCGGCTTCACATTTATGTTCGCAAAACTCGTCAAAATGTTGGAAAAGCTGATTTTTTTCGCGATTTCAGGTTTGTGCCATAGTAAAAGTTATAAACATAATTGAGAACGGGTCTTCTCGCGATATTCCTTTTTACGAGGTAAACAGGTACCATAGTAAAAGTTGTTCATAAAGACGATAACAATGAGTACAATGACCCCTAAAGAGGTTATGCGTTATTTAAGTTACACCTTAGACAAGAATACTCGTATGTCTGCATTCCCAAAAGTATTAATGAAGCTGAGGTAAGATGTCCCCATCACTAATCAAAGTTAGCTTTTAACTTTTACAAACTAACTTGAAAAACATAAGGCCGTAACTTTAATGATGATAATTTATGGGAAACTTTTTAAATGTCTTCGTGTCTAACCATCCCATATTATGGAAGCATCTGAAAACCTGACGACCTCAAACTTGACCAAAAACGTTAGTTTATTTACATTTTTTATCCCAATAATTGTTTGTAGTACTACGAAGAAGGCAAAAAAGCCTTGACAATGAGTAAACATAGTAAGTACGCAAATAATAGAGTCTCAATTTGTTTGTGATCCGATTAACACCTGTGCTTACGTAATACATATATTTTAAGCAAAATATATTTTAGCACGACACGCCATGCGGCGCGTCATCGCATTACGTCACGAGAATGCACTTATTTTATAAACGTTGGAATCTCCCCTGCTTTCTATGTTTAGATACGAGGATTACGATATTGAAGTCTTCTCTTCGATGTATGTCGATAGCGGAAAGAAGTTATTTGTTATCCGCTTTATATTAACTTTTGCGAGCGTCAGACTTTCAAAAATGAAGTAAGTAAAGAAAGATGGTGACCGTAATGTTTTAGCTACCGAATTATTTACCTCTTTAAATGTCTGAGATAAGAATATAGAACAAAGATCAAACAAAACTCCAAATCATAAAATACAAAACCAGTTTTGTCAATTTTTATTTAAAGTTATTTCAACGCGAGAAATTTGCGTTGGAAGGCTGCGTGACCCATGAAACATTACAAGCCCAGCCTAAATATTCTTTATGTAATAGCAATTATAATTACGAAAGTGCCTCTAATGCCTATATTATGTTAAAAGAACAAGGTTACGACCATAACTTTGTAAAGAAACTGTTTCATGCCAATCACGACTGTAAATCAGGCACCGTTAGATTAGAGATCCTACATCAAACATGGTCAAAACTATAAATGTGACATCAGTTAGACATTAATAGCTTACTTCGTTACTGTCACTTTCGTTCTGGCTCTAGTATCTAGTATTGTACACTGAACAGGCGGATCGTCATACCACAAAGACGTTTCATGAGCTTCTACAAGAAGCAGTTGCAGGAAGAAAAAGTTGATTTGGGTCAACTTAACTCAGTTGAATCTGCCTCTGCGCTAATATGGTCTGATGGTAAAGATCATCATGCTTGGATTCGTGATCGGAGATGTTTTGTACGACATTTTCCTTGTTTGTAAAAGCTTAAGGGCCTCATCCACGGCAGACCTCTTTCCGTCTGCCTTTATGCAGGATTGTGAATGTTGTCGCAGCCAGCATAGCGTCCGGCAATACCGAGCAGGATTTACCTTGTATCCTGCAAGAGGACGACAAAGCCGATTGCCGTGAATGGGACCCTATAAACAGGAATAACATTATATATTTGTTTTAGCTACTTGATGGATAGTTTCTATAGCCGGTAGTCCGGAACTACGACTTCGTTAAACTAAAAGCTCCTAAATCCCATCTTCAATCCAAGACTAATAGCCAAGTCCATCACTCAAGACAGACATGCGGCTTAAATCCGGAATTCCGAGTTCCGGACACAAGCTGTCAGTGTGTAGTATCTATAAGACAGGTCTTATATAGGCCGCACAGACTAAACCTAGCTAGTTTAATTATATAGCGACTATCGACCGCAATATGAAAGCCTGTGTAGGATTAGTACTTACACTTAATGGCTACTGTAGGACGTGCAACATAAACATTGAACAGGCGCAGTTGACGTCACTGTCTTCTTATTGAGTTTTCTCAATAAGAAAGGTATTATTCTTAGATCTCGGAAAGAACTCATATTCTTTCCGAGCAGACGAAGAAGGCGCTAAATGAATTATGTTAACCAATATATGTAATATTTAGTTTTTTTTCTACTATTAGCTGGGGAGGAAATCAAGGGTTCGGTGGTTGTGTAGTATTTTGTAAGAGGTTTGAGTAATGCTCCAATTTGATTAAACGTAAAACAAAAAAAACTGAAAATGTTCTTCAGCAACAAACAGGCCTTGATTAAGAACAAATATTTCCAGGTTTCCCCGTGGGTTTCGCAAACAAGGGAATCCTTTTGACATGAGTCATGCAGCCAACTTCAGCATTACGTAGATGTTTATGGATTAAAAAGTTAAACGCTCCCCGCTGTTAAAATGTTTTCGTTCTGAATCAGTGGACATATCTAAGTTTCTATTAATCAGTCATTCTCTTGGCATGTTCTCAGCTTCGCTCAACAATCACGACTGATTCAGAAGCTATGAGACAGCTGTTTACTCACAACACATTAAGCACTCAGTCACTGCTTTTCAAAGCCCCGTCAAGGTCGTCTCCCGCTGGTAAATGAGCTTTACAAGTTCGCATACACAGTAGCTGTAATGTATGTTAATTAATACTGTGAGGACTGACATAATGTAAGTCTAGTTTAGTACCCTATTTGAATGACATTACCCTCATTAGTGTTGCACTACATGTATGGTCATTTGTTAATGTGATGTCTTTTTTCTTCATATAAATCGAACCAAAGAAAAATAAATAAAACTTTGTATGAAAGCGAAAGGCATATTTTAATTAAGGATAATGTTAATATTAGGCATATATAAGGCGTATTTGTAGGCATTATTTATTTTCTCTATATATAGTCAACCTGTCAACCTCGTAATTGATCTACCACTTTCGACAAAAATTCCCAGTAAACTGAAACTTCAGTAAGGTTACTAAGATTAAGGTAAGGAGAACTTCACTATGTAATGGGGGAAGGCAACTGTCAAAATGGCGCTGTCGTAGCTAGTTCCCAACACAAGCTAATAATACAAGGCGTGAGGTGGTTATATTTTTTGCGAAAATTTGTGTAAATTACGTGTTGTTATGTTCCTAAATACTCCAAAATTGAAGTCCACCATTTCCCGAGAGACCCTGAAGATTGTGGATTAAAGGTAATCGTAAAGATTAAAAAATAAAAATAAACATAGTTCGAAGCATTTTAAAGAAAGTGATTATGAGGAAATATGTAAGGTTTTGAATTCCGACACTTTCCATGTCAAATACTTGATTAAAAATATTGAAATAACCGAAAATAACGAAATAGTGAAATAAAACCAAACTCATGAATGAACGAAATGTCAAATTTATTATAGGCTTTAGGGACCTAGCTGTGATCACGCCATCTACAATTAGCTTTGCCCGACCTTCACCATTGGTCACCTTGACGTTTTATGAGGTGCAAGTAACATTAAACCTTAGGGTGGTGGTAAAGCAATAACGAGGTCGATTACATCTATAGTCTTAACGTGGGCTACCGTAGTACTCAACATAAGATTCTTTGCAAGACGGACTTAAACATCTATTGCAACTTCCTTTAGATGGGAATCTAGTAATAAGAGTTGTAAAGTAACAACTAAGATGAAGCAAGTGTTAGCATCATCTTCCTGCCCTTATCCCATATTACTTGGGGTCGGCGCAACACGTTTTCTTATTCCATTCTCCCCTGTCAACCGTCACGCTATCATTCACTCCCTTCTCTTTCGTATCATTCCTCACACAATCCATCCATATTTTCTTTGGCCTTCCTCTGCCTCTCCATCCATCAACATGTATATTCATCACTCTTTTAGTCACATGCGTCTCGTCTCTCCTCATTACATGCCCATACCAAGACAAACGATTTCCTTTCAACTTTTCTGTCACTGGCGCCACTTTCAAACTTCCTCTTATATACACATTTCTCACTTTATCCATTCTCGTCACTCCACACATCCATCTCAACATTCTCATCTCCGCTGCATGCAATTTTTTTTCATCCATCTTCTTCACTGCCCAGCATTCCGATCCGTAAAGTACGACAGGCCTTATCACGGACTTGTAAATTTTCCCCTTCAACTTGAGGGGCATCCGTGGGTCGCAAGTTGTTCCTGTAACCTGTCGCCATTTCATCCATCCGGAGTTGATCCGGTGCGTTATGTCTCGGTCTACTTCGCCATCCCCTTGGACAATCGACCCGAGGTACCGAAAGTCGGAGCAGATCGGTAAGGGCGTTCCACTGTCAGAAATTATTGACGAAATTTTTCTATCGGATTCCGGAAAGACGCATAATTAGCGTATTCTATCTATCTATGACAACGCGATCCTGAAACCACCTTCGTTCATACTCTTCATAATGCAAGTTATTATGGTATAATATACGTCCTTTATAAGCCCATTGTTATATGCCATTATAAAACTTTTACATTACGTACGATACCATAACGTAGGTACATGTTGTATTGGCGCAGGTGTGCCCGAGCTTATTATTTATACAGTGAGTCAATACTACCTGTTGCTATAGTTTATAGTTTCAGTAGTTTCGTTGCAACATCGATATCGCTCTGTATATTGTTGATTGTATGTAACAAAATGAGGTTGTTACATAACGCATTTTTGTTCATGGTTAATAAAAAAATTTGTCTTTGCCTGAAGTCTGCTGTTTCGGGAGTTTATTGCTGTAGCGGGAGAAATGTCGAGAATGAGTCCAAATTCAGTAGCTTTGGACTACTACTAGAACGCGAATTCGAGTTGCTAGCTGCGGGAATTCCCGAGAATGCGCAAGAATTCTCCGGAAGACACGCGACCTGCTCATAATTATCTAGTCTGTACGTTACACAATTGACATAAAGTTCATTATGCTTTGTTCCATTTTCGTCACAAAAATTGGCTTCCATTCCGTTCCGCTACAATGTAAATTGAGCCTATGGAGATTTTGTGTCTCGAATTGTGTATTACCATTAGGAACTGGCTAACATGGAGTTTTTAAAAACGAAAAGCTTTAATGTAATATTGTATTTATTTAAGCTCACAATTTTATCCATGCTATAAACACACAAATGTAAAGAGGCGGAATTAATTCCTTAGGCATTTTCTACCAGTCGACCCGAAATCCCCCTAATAAAAAATAATTCCTTCTTTCCTTTCGTTTAATTTCCTTCCCTATATGGTACAAGATTATTCTATTATTGAAAAATACAGGTCAGATAAAAACTAATTCATTTTCTCCGTATGCCAACCAAGTTATGTTGGGTTAATAGGTGCAGCAACAATACGTGTCTGTCACCGTGAGTTTTGTAAGCGATGCTGCGAGCAGTCATCTGTATCGAGTGGTTTCCTTTATGCTTTAGTTGCAATTTGATAAAGGTATAACTATTGATAGATTTCATCTAGATTGCTGTAGGTCGTGACGGCTGTTTATTCACTAAATTAAAATAACTTTTAGGCCAACATTAATACTTAGATGATATTTTAGTGTCCTAAAAGCCTTGTTATCGATTGAGTTTTGGGCCACAATAATACTTTTTTTTTTATGTTATCCTGCACTGTCCCACTCCTGAGTGAAGGCCTCCCCCAATCCTTCCAAGCATCATTTTCCAGGGACACCTCCACCCAAACCTTGCGGTACGCGTCTAGGTCAACGTACTTATTATTTTAACTACATATTTATAGCTTTTTTAATTTGTATTTTTTAAAGTTATAGTTGTGTTACAATCGTTTAATCTCAGTTCTGAACTACTCTACTTTATTTCATTTACAATTAGATCACATGGACCCTGTCGGGCACAGCAATAATAAGTGGGTTAGGAGGGGGGTTTAACCCTTTGGCAAAGGCCTCCTCCAACACAAAAATGTGGCCCTATGGGGGGTATAGTTATTATGTAGTTTTAATGTAACGAATTTGATATTTTTGCTATGTATCATTGCAACAATGATTCACCGGGTCACAGACTATTAAAAACAAAACCAAATCGTCTCAGTACTTTTGGAGACACTTACTTATCAATTCAGCTTTAATCCGATTCGCCAAGCTTAAACTAATTAGACTAGAAGATCTGGCATTTAATAGATTTCATTCTACGAAACCGTTTAATGATTTTGTACTATTTTTAGGTTGTCGGCCATTGAGCGCAGTTACTTTTAATCAGCCGTGAAACAGGTAGGTGTAGGTACCTACCTGTATTAAGCATTAAGCACGGTCATCAATTTTAAGGCATAACCGTATGAATATTTTATAGACTTTTTATGGATTTTACATGACAGGATGGTTTGGAAAGAATGTTAGGTTTCACAAGAGACATAATTATTATCTATTGACTAAAGAGCTTTCATCAGCAGTAGTGGAAGTAAAATAAGTCGTTTAAGCCCTTATTTTACTTCGACTTCTGAAAATTAAATCGTATTTAATAATTACTAGCTTTTGCCCGCGGCTTCTCCCGCATGGAAGTCAGAAATTATCCCACAGGAACGTGCAACCTGAATAAAAAGTATCCTATGTCCTAATCCACGTCATGGTCTACCCAAGTGCCAAATTTAATTCAAATCTGTTCAGCAATTTAGCGTGAAAACGTAACAAACAAACAAACTAACTTTCGCATTTATAATATTAGTTAGATTATTAACCTTACATATAAATAAATATTTATTCCAAAATTTTTTGTAATTGCAACTACCATTGTTTGTCTCTGCATCATCCAAAGGTTACTGGTAAAAAATGCAAATAGCAGTGAGTCCGCCTCTGTACATTTGTGTGCTTAAACTATTAAATAAATTAATAGATTGACCCCTTTCTGGAAACCTAACATCTGTCTCTGTCAATAAATCTGCTGTCAGATTTGCTTCCACAACAACCAATCATATTAATTGACGTCAGGCTTTCAGAAGCCCAGATCTGTATTCAAATGAAAAGCGCGGGAATCCATTTGAAAATAACTCACGACATCCATACATGACTTACAATTCAATTTCATCCAAGGACGTATTCGGCGTGGCTCGCTTATTCCATGAATAGCGAGTATACGACACACTCCTGCATTTTTAAAACAGTGTCGTTAAGTGTATACGATGATTTTAAACCAGCCGTGATCTCATTTATTATGCAAGTTCATTGTCAGGGTCGACAATCGAGGCTGTCCACTATTGAAGATTCGGAATAATACCGTTATTGCAATCGCGGAATGAAAAGGTTAAGCACCTTTAGGTCAAATTTATTGCATCTTCCACGAGGCTTATTTATCATCAACAATATCAAAATTGAGTGAAAATTACAAGTTCAAAAATATGTGAAGAAAATGCTTATCTTTTTTGTTCTAGCCTTTTCCCAACTTTGTTGGGGTCGGCTTCCAGTCTCACCGGATGCAGCTGAATACCAGTATTTTATATGGAGGTACTGCCTATCTGACCTCCACAACCCAGTTACTGGGTAACACGATATCAGTTGGTAAGACTGGTTGTCAGACTTTCGGGAACTGACAACCCGTAACGACTGTCAAAGATCCACGAATGACAGCCGGGAGACCAACGGCTTAACGCGCTTTCCGAGGCACGGTGGGATCTTAGTACGTAAAGATGGTTACCTATCCACAGAGACCAACCGCGGCAAGCGATCCTGAACCTGATCGATTGACCCATGCGGCTGTTATTACTTAGCCACGATCCCCTCGCGAGTGCTTCAGTACAGAATGTAAATACGAGATTAGTGAATGAATTCGACCGTAAAGGAGACTCCATTGTGTTTATATTGTGTGCGTTTAGATTGGAAGCAGACGTAAATAAACAAGGCATTCGAAAAATATAAAACAGAACGATTTTAATATCGACTATTAAAAGTTTTGTTATTACAGCCATGTTTTTTTTTTTCAGGGGCATTAACATTTTTCAAGTGCAATTCGGAATTTATGGGGTTAGCTTTAATGTTTTTGGTTATTTAGAGTCGAGCTTCAAACGCGAGGAAACCACAAATTAGTTACATTTTATGTTTCTGTAGTTACAAGTTAGACTGTCATTAAGAATACCCCGTTTTACATTCAAAGCTATTAAAACGAGATGCTAACTTGCATAACAGAATAAAATGTACTGGGCATCCCACGCAATCACACACACGTCTGAAATCTCATGGTTTACGTCCGTCGTTGGCGAGTAGAAATGCCAACCGGTAGCGCCACCATAAATAAATTATAGTTTAAAAAACTGAAAAACACTCTTTAATACCATTAAACTGAACTAAAATGTAAAAAATATTTTTTTCAATATAAGAATAAAGTGATTAACGAGAAAATTAATGCCATTGTAAAAAAAAAGCGTGGGGTGCTTTCGAATTACAGAGTTGTCGTACAAAGCACCCCACGTTTTTTTTACAATGACATTCATTTTCTCGTTAATGACTTTAATTTTATATTGAAAAATTTATTTTTTACGTTTTAGTTCAGTTTAATGGTATTAAAGCGATTTTTAGTTCTTTAAACTATAATTTATTTTTCAATTTTTTAGAGACAAATCGTTAATCCTGATGATCCTGATCAGGATAATGGGACAAAAATTTTAAATATTGTATTGTCATCGGGCCCTGTTATGTCTGCAAAATTTCGAATTAATCTGACCATTTAAAGTGGGTAAAAATAGAGTTCAAAGATTCCGTTACATACATACATACAAAAATAAATACAGGTGAAGCTAATAAAAGCGTGTTAAAAAAATAAAACCGACCAAGTGCGTGTCGGACCACGCACAATGAAGGGTTCCGTAGTTGAAAAGAATTTATCCCAAAAACAAAAACTTAACATTGTAATTCCAAAAAAAAAAAATTATACGTGATAAAATTACAAATTGACAATTTTCGGACTTTTTCCTTTATTTGTGCTGTGAGACCTTGCTACTTGCCAAATTTCATGATTCTAAGTCGACGGGAAGTACCCTGTAGATTTATTTTATTAGGTTATAGCTATGCATAGGAAATTTCAAAATGTTCCATATCTCCTGACTTATTACATTTTTTCCCCAATGGTGGCGCTGTTAACAGCTCTACTCCCCTTAAAAGAAATGATAAACCGTTCAGCGCAGCACATGAACCATCGTAATAATATGGATGTATTGCTTTGCCGAACGACCGTTGGCATGTTTAGACCTGAACATCGTCAATAAAGTAGTCCAAACTAGGCCAGTAGAGCTAAATAACTCAGTAATATTCTAGCATCTACGTGTAGGAGCATACTTCAATAGACTTTAGTGCACCCCAGCTACAGCGGTCTCAATGCTTTCTTTAAGAGAAGATACGTTGCTCTAAGGAAGCTGTCTTACGTCTCGTGGTCGAGACGCTGTGGAATATCAATTTTGCATCGCTCATCCAAACTTTGTGCGATGGGTCGCACAAGTGCGCTGGATTGGAAGGTGGAAGATCGACAAGACACTTAGGCACTGTGAAGATGGTCGGTGGGCCATGGTGGAAGTACAATAAAGGTCCTTTTATACAATACGTGAACGCGTGACCCATGCCCAAAGTTGCCAAGCGCCGTAGGGTCTCTAACATCTGGCTGGCTACTTTCTAAAATGGTTATTATCTAAATGGTACTTATTACTATTATTTACAAAATGGTTATTATTCAAAATAAATAAAAAGAGAAGTCCTGACTGACATCAACGCCCAGAACGCGCAAATTTTGCACAGAGGTTCCCTTTATAATGTAGACAAGGAATAAGGAAAGATTTCCCGGTAGTACGTTCCCGTGGGATATTTTACGACATCCACGTTGGCGAAGCCGCGGGCAGAAGCTGGTTCAAAATAAAAATAACACGTGCCTAAAACATTTTCTTAAACTGCCCTGTACACAAACCTTCACTCCTACGTCTTAATATTAAAAGTAGGCCGTTTACAACAGCCACAATACTGACTCACCTGCGGATCATCATCCTGCACTAAGCTCCTCCTTTTCATCGCGTATTCCTTGACCGCATGACTGTTCTCCGAGTTCACATCCACATTGAAAGTCTTCAGCCTCAACATCGGACTGATAGCACCCAACGGGTTGTTGTACTTGTTGTACGTCAGGTACTTATTCGCCGACTGGTTGGACATGTTGGCCATGTTGGACGCCATGTGAAGAGACACGTTAGCCATGTTGGACGACATGTGGGAAGACTGGTGGATTGTGGCAAGCGAATGGATTGGCGACATAGAAGGAGGATTGGACGCAGCTTCGACTATGTTCTGTATGCTCGGCCTGTGCATCCGTTTCTTTGGCTTCACGTATGTTCTCGAGTCGAACTTGTGTTTGTCTGGCATTGAGAGGATTTCATCTGAAAGAGAAGTGTTTATTTAGAAATTAAATGGCTACAGGAATGCTCACTGTCAAATTAGTACCGCGTGAGATGGCGGTAAGTGTTTTGACTTGTCACTGATTGGTGGGTTTTTGTTCAGTTTTCGTTCAACATGATTTTGACATGTGACAAACACGCGCTCTCTCACGGCGAAGCCCCAGACAGCAACTCCATCCTAAGGAATTGGAGTCGTCGTCGATTGGCTTTTGCTAAGTTCCGGAACAGGTCATGGTATCATCTTTGTCGAGGCAACATTGAACGTCTTCATTTAGTTATAATAGATTCAATTTATTTTAGCTACTGTTAATAATAGGGATGCATCGATACACCTTTTTGCCGATACGATATCGATACTCATATTAAAATACGGCGATAAAGATGCCGATGCCGATACGCTTATTGAATTTAAATGAAGGTAAAATAAATAAAACCCAAGTTAGGTTAACTAAATAATAAAATAATAAAATTCTTTATTGAACACAAAACACAATATGACAATAACATTTAGTGCGACAATACCTACATTAGTAAAATACTGTGTCGTAGGAATTAACGCCCACCTCAGGAAAAGGACGATTTGTTTATATTAATATAAACAATTTTATTACAGACTTAGAATAAGATTAGTACTTATTCAAATTAATAATTAAGGTTAATAGTGTTAGTAATTAAAATTAACATTAATAGGATTTTTGTTTAAAAACAAAGTATTCAAGTTTTGCGGAGATAGACGATTTCGCGTTTGTTTGACTGAGACCTGCGGTGCAAAATAGTCTCTCAAATGCGACAGAACTCATTTGGAAACTAAAGTACTCGTATTTCTGCGCAATTTTTTTAACTTCAAAAAAGGAGGTTCTGTATTCGACCCGTATGTATGTATGTTTATCCGCGATTTTCTCAAACACTAATGAACCAATTTTGATGATTCCGTAATATACATACTGTCAGGAAGGTTTTAGTATATAACTAGCTGAGCCCCGTGTTAATCCAGGATATAAGCTATCTACATACCAAATTTCATCCAAATCGGTCCAGCCATTTGAGCGTGAAGAAGTAACAAACATACACACACACGCACACACGTACTCACAAACTTTCGCCTTTATAATATTAGTGTGAATAGTGTGAATGTGATTAGTGTGATACATGAGGTAATTGTTCTTATGTACGAAGTTATATGCATAAATGTACTATATCTCCAACATTTCTAAGCGGATTATGTGAAGATTCTTCTTTTCGTTCGTCTTGGGCTCATGTAATTGTCGTAATAGTATATTCAACAAAAAATGGAAAAATTAATTTAATTTAAAAAAAAAACCTAAAACGAATAAAATAACTTTCAACAAAAACTTAACAGCTTCTGAAGTCGCTCTCTTCCATTCTTCAATGCACCTTAGCTTGACACCGACTTCAGAAGCTGTTAAGTTTTTGATGAAAGTTATTTTATTCGTTTTAGGTTTTGAAGTCGGTTTTTACTTTTTTTAAAGTCAATTTTTCAAGTTTATGTATAAGACGTCATTGTTCGTGCCCCGTTTTTTGCTACGAAATAGACGAAACAGACCGCGCGTTTACATTAGGTACTTTTTGAAGCACGAAATTTAAAAACTATCGTTGTACCGGCAATAAAAATATCGCCGATGCCGATAATTATATCGGCAAACCAAAAGTATCACCGATATAACAGAATCGGTATCTGTACCCGATGCACCCCTATCAATAATAATATTATCATTGTATCGGCCGTAATTTTCATATCAACATACTGCCCATTCATAACGGGCGCGGGAATAAAACCAAAGGCTACGAAAGTTATGACACAATACAATTTATACAATATATTCAGGCTTGCATTCATACAGCTAACAATAGTGTGTAAAGTTTTAATCAAAACGTTCAAGCTATATTAGAATGAATATTGGCAAAGTTCACAGTTTGAATGTCTCCAATTAATTCAGAATTAGGTTGTAATTTATCAATAGATCAGGTAAACGCGGAAGACGCGAGTAGGAAGTTCAACAAACCCATTAAAAATTGCATCTCAAAGCTTCGTATTCGTTAAAGGTCTCACAAACCACACAATTATAAATCTTACACCTACACATTAAGGTATACTCTCGCTTGTTTTACGTTTAGCGTTAAGTGGCAACAAAATAAAAGCGTCGAAATTCAGTTCGTAACGCACTGCCGTCGTAGAAACGTAGTTTAATTGGCGCCAAAATTGGTAGACAATTTGCATTCGGTGTGCTAGAGGACGTGGTCAGGAAACGGCAGTGACAGCTGTTCTAATGTTATGACTGGAATGCGTGATACGACTGCGAATAGCAGGGCTCCTTAGAATTGAAGCCGTGAAAGGGCAGGTGGAAGAAAGCTATAGGATACATCCTATGACTGTTACGTGGGCAGAACGGGTGTGTTTGCAGAAGACCGGCGACTGATAAGTGGATTTCTGGAGAGAGAACAGCAAATATGTAGGTCAAAATGCCCACAAGAGAGCAAACGTAAATAGACATTGTGTACGGAGCGGGCCGGGGTCGTAGCTGGTCCCAGTTGCTATCCGGCTCGTAAGGACCAGAAAATGTACTGGACGGGCGTGATCGTCGGACGCGGTGTGTTGAAGGAGTGTGTAATGCCTATCCAGGTGTATCCCTGCTTGAGGTTAGGCCTCCTAGTCCAAACGGCGCTGACGTCCTGTACCTATAGGCTCAGGATAACTGCAGACTGGCGACCAGTAGCTATGTGTGAAGTCTTGACGGGGAAGGGTTTCTTGAAGATGAAATAATAACAGCGATTTTGATAAGTCTTCAGGAGATTTCAGGAGACGATTTGCGTAACTCTTCAGGAACAGAACGATGAATAGGTACCATGCCGATGGCTACGATTCTATGTTTTCGCTTGCGCGCTAAGGTACCTCGAAACTTTACCTTAACGAGAACCGCGAACCGTCTCCTGGTTTAGAGTTTATTTTTATTTCAAAAATTTTACAAAAGTGCTTATTAGCAGCTGAAAAATGGCTATAATAACATCATATTATACACCGTTACAATCGTCATTAGATTGTCCAGCGATTGAGACACCTGCATTTCCTGTAACTATATTCGCTGAAAAGATTTCAGCGTGTAAATACAAAAATGTTAATTGTTTTGATTTTAAATTATTTTTCAAACTATTTTATTCGATAACCAAAGAAGATATTTCAACGGGGTAAGCAGGTATCTCAAGCTGGTCTAATGACCTAAAAAACTATGAAAAATTCATTATTACATCTATATTTTTCAGGGCGTGACAGGCCCTGAAAACCTAAATTGCTAAAACGAGTCACCAAAAAACAGCAAATTAAAGTTTCCGACCCCTATAAATCCAATCAAGTAGGCTTTTCAGGACTATAATGGTACGTCCAGGGCTAGGTCTCGGTCTAGGGTACCTGGACGCACCAATTAAACTATAATTTCGGCTATGTAGCCCACTTAATTGGAGTTTATAGGGGTGGTACTCACGTTTTCCTTAGGAAACACTATTTTTCACTGTTTTCTAACTATAAAACACTATTTAAACTGATTTTACTGTTATTCTTAATAAATTAAACTATAAACAACTGTTTGGTGACGCATCGTAGCGAACAAAAAACGTAGCTCATTCGCGACTCGGTACGTTATACGATGGCGGTCCCTCCGCTACTTGCGCTAGCGTGCGCCAGATAGGGTCTCGCAGCTGACACTATGGAAACGCCTAACTTTTCATGTTTTTGATGATGCGTCGTCGCGAACATCTCTCCCGCCGTGCAGCGCTGTGACGACTCGTAGCGGCGTCGGCGCGGCGCTGCATCTTCTCCGGTGAGCGACGACTGTAGCCACGGCGCTCGCTGCTGCGACGCTCGCCGCCACGACGCTCTGCCGTCGCGACGCTCGCCGCCACGACGCTCGCCGCCACGACGCTCTGCCGTCGCGACGCTCGCCGTCGCGGCGCTATGCCGTCGCGACGCTATGCTGCTACTTCGGTAATGGGACGAGTTTCTTCACCGGACGCTTCAAGGTGCCGCCGGCAGTGCGCACCTCAGCGATCCGGACTTCTCCGTCGGCCCCGGGGAATATGGTGACTATGCGGCCTCGCGGCCACGTGTTACGAGGCAGCTGGCCGTCTGCGATGAGCACGGGGTCGCCCACCTGTAGTCCGGGTCCGCGGCTATGCGGCTCCCGCCGGTTTTGAAGCTCCGGCAGGTATTCTCTGACCCAGCGACGCCAGAACATGTCGGCGAGTATCTGTGTTCGACGCCATAGCCTCTTATTGTTTACGTCTTCCTCGGAGAACACGCCGGGTGATGGTAATCGCGCCGACCCACCAAGTAGAAAGTGGTTCGGTGTGATTGACTCGTCGTCTTCGCTGTCCACGGATACGTGCGTCAGCGGTCGGCTGTTTACTGTGTACTCTGCCTCACACAACAGTGTGGACAGCACCTCTTCGTGTGGGTGCTTTTCTGTGAGCACAGTATATAGTGCGGACTTCACACAGCGCACTAGACGCTCCCAGGCGCCTCCCATGAATGGCGCCGATGGCGTTATAAAGCGCCACACGATGCCTCGACGACTGGCCTCCTCTCGGAAGGCGTCTCGGAGCTCCTTTTCTATGACGCCTTTTGGTAGGCGGGCGAGTGTCAGGTTGAAGCCCAACGTATCTTCCCTCGGTCGCCATATCAGGCCGAGTATCTTCTCTGTATCTATATTTCCGATGCTGACGACTTCAGTTCGGATCTGTGTGGAATCTATATTTTCTATAAGTTGCGTGCTGTTTGATACCCATTTTCTTAGTTCAAACTTCGCCTGTTGGTGAATTTTCTTCACCGCTGTTGCGATACGTGTCGCGTCTTCTACTGTCTTGTAGCTATCGAGGTAGTCATCATTATAATGACTCTGTATATTGGCTTCCTGTGCTTCTGGATGCTCTTCTGTATGCCTTCTCGCGTTCCTTTTATTCGCGAAAAAGGCCGTGCACGGCGAGCTTGCCGCGCCGAATATTTTGGACGTCATGCGGTACTCTTCGGGTGCCTTCTCATCGTATCCCTTTCGGATGAGTGAGTCCATCTGTTCTGTGTATCTGTCTCGAAGAGCCGGTTTGCTATCGAGCTTCTTTTCTATTGAGACGAGCCTTTTGAGTGCTGTCCCGTAACTATCTGGCATTTCTATGTGTTCATTTTTCCACAGCGTGGCTGTTTCTATGTGTCCATCTTCTATTTGTTGAGTGTGACGAGTCAAGATATCTTCTGCTTTCTTCTCGGGATCGGAGTCTGGTCGTCTCGGATTGATAACCAGCGATTCTATAGCGAAGAATTCACGATGCTGTTCATTGAGATCTTCATCGCTAGCTGTAAGTCGGTTGACGTAATGCACCTGCTGACCCGATATTCTGGTGTGCGCGCCGTGAAGTGTCCAGCCCAGTGTGGTTAGCGACGCAACAGGCTGGTGATTCGGTCCTCTTCGAATCTCACTGGCCAATAATAAGTGCCAGTTATCTTGACCAATGATTATCTTCGGTGCGCCTAAGTCGTAAATCAGCTGTTGCCTGAGGTCATCTAGATGTTTGCAATGTGCAACGTCCTCTTCGCTGACTGTCTGCGGTGCGAGGTTGAGCTTCGGTATGGTGCGCGCTCTGAATGGCACCCTATTCTTCAGCTGGCTTGCGAGAGTTACTGTGATTCTTCGAGAACAAGGAGTGTCGATTGTGGTGTTTCCGATCGCACCTATCTTCAGAGGGTCGATATGGCCCTCCGCTCCGACTTGCTTCGATATTTCTTCGTCGATCAAGGAAACGGTAGATCCATCATCGAGAAGTGCGAAAGTAGAAGCTTCTCCCGCCGGTCCTATGACTCGAACCGGTACTATTTTGAGGTAGGCGTGACTTGATGTTGTTCTTGAGCTGGCTACCGTTTCCTGAGCCTCCTTCTTCTGTTCCGAAGCGTCGGGCTTCTCGACATCCGTCGCTGCTAGCTTCTTGTTGTAGTGAAGAAGCCGATGATGCGTGGCTATACATCCCTTGACGTCACACTTCTTCGCTTTGCATGTGTGACCATTGCGACGGCTTCGCAGGCATCGGAAACAGAGATTGAGTTTCTTCGCGAGTTCCCATCTCTCGTCACTGGATCCCTCTTTGAACTTCTTGCAATCAGAAGCATAGTGTCCCTCCTTATCGCAGATACGGCATTTATTGGCTGTGTTGTCTGTAGCTGCGTGAGTTCTCTGTATGACACGCTTGGAGGACGTTGCTTCAACAGGGCTGATGTTCTCTGGCGGGGCGAAGGCGCTGCAGAAACGAGCTTGCTCGGTGATGAAGTCGCTGAAGAGTGAGAGATCTGGAAGCGACTGGTACTTCTCGGTATATGTTCGGTACCACTGTACACGCAGGGAGTTCGGCATCTTCTCTGTTAGTAATCGCATCAGCTCAGCGTTGATCAAGTAATGTTCTTTCTTCAGTGCGCGCAGAGTGACTACGCCGCTTCTGACTCGACTTGCGAAGTTGCAGATATCTTTTGGTGATTCGCTGCAGCGCGGCAACCCACGTAGCCTGTCTGTTTCAGCTTGAGCGATTGAGTCTGGACGGCCGAATTGCAGCTCGAGTTCCCTCATGATGTCATCAGGTCTGGCATTTCCAATGAGTTCTGAGCTCACTGTTTCCAACGCACGTCCACGCAGGCTTCTTCGGAGTCTTGCTGTGTTCTCAACATCATTGAAGTATGTTCTTGTTGTTTCATAGATGGCACGAAATGAAAGCCATTCTGTATGTGCTCCGCTGAAGTTCGGTAAGGTCATGATGGCCTTTGACGCCGAGGGCTGGTTCGATGTCCACTGTTCTGTTTTCCTGTCGGCGAGCGACGCTATAGCGGACGTCAACTCCGTTATGAAAGGACGGAGTGAGTCTTTCCCCTTGGTGTCTTCTATTGCTTCTTTGGAGGGCACTGTGTTGTTTCTCACTTCATTTACTGTAGGATTCGATTGCGTCTGGAGGCCCGCTATAGCATCGGCGACCACAGGGGGGGGCTGTTGCACACGGCTTCTATTTCTGTAGTCCCCCTCGGCGGCGTTGTCCCCTTTCGGCGGCGCTGGTTCTGGTGCCTCTTCAAGCCAGGAACGCACGTACTCATTGTTTGAGCTTCTATCATCCATATATTCGCCGTCGGAGTCTTCTTCCTCGGCTTTTTGAAGTGCTATTTGAGCAAGTTCCAACTTAATCTTCAATAAGTCTTCACGTGCTTTTGAAATTTTTCTGTTTGACCGCGTCGTTCTATTCGTAGTCGACGGCGGCTTGTTCTGTTCGGTACGGGCGTCACCCCGGGTAGTCATCGGCATGGTTCGGCGGTGTTCCTGTTCTGAATCTTTTTCTATTCTTGGCTGTACTGTTCTGTTTATTGTTTCGTCTGAAGTTCCCTCCGACTGGGTTCCCTCTCCAGAAATATACGGCTGCTTTTCAGACTGTGCTCGTACAGGCAGATCTTCTCCCTCCCGGGGGGCGGGGCGCTGCTCGGTTCCTTCGACGGTGGACGGTGATCGCGGTGGTTGCTCATGACGGATGCCCGTAGTACTGCGTTCTCTGCCCACCTCCATCGTCGAGGATTCTGGTGCTCTGCCTTGTGATCTTGTAAACCTCATTATGGATCTTCAGTCTTCGCAACGAATCTTCAAACTTGAATTGTGTGATAAGGTTTCAGTGATAAATCTTCAGTCTTCGAGCTTGACTCTTCAATCTTGAATTTTCTATAATAAATCTTCAGGAATCTTCAGAGATCTATCTTCATTCTTCACAGGAACAGATGATCCCAGCCGCAGCGATCCGGCTCGCAAGGACCAGAAAATGTACGGAGCGGGCCGGGGTCGTAGCTGGTCCCAGTTGCTATCCGGCTCGTAAGGACCAGAAAATGTACTGGACGGGCGTGATCGTCGGACGCGGTGTGTTGAAGGAGTGTGTAATGCCTATCCAGGTGTATCCCTGCTTGAGGTTAGGCCTCCTAGTCCAAACGGCGCTGACGTCCTGTACCTATAGGCTCAGGATAACTGCAGACTGGCGACCAGTAGCTATGTGTGAAGTCTTGACGGGGAAGGGTTTCTTGAAGATGAAATAATAACAGCGATTTTGATAAGTCTTCAGGAGATTTCAGGAGACGATTTGCGTAACTCTTCAGGAACAGAACGATGAATAGGTACCATGCCGATGGCTACGATTCTATGTTTTCGCTTGCGCGCTAAGGTACCTCGAAACTTTACCTTAACGAGAACCGCGAACCGTCTCCTGGTTTAGAGTTTATTTTTATTTCAAAAATTTTACAAAAGTGCTTATTAGCAGCTGAAAAATGGCTATAATAACATCATATTATACACCGTTACAATCGTCATTAGATTGTCCAGCGATTGAGACACCTGCATTTCCTGTAACTATATTCGCTGAAAAGATTTCAGCGTGTAAATACAAAAATGTTAATTGTTTTGATTTTAAATTATTTTTCAAACTATTTTATTCGATAACCAAAGAAGATATTTCAACGGGGTAAGCAGGTATCTCAAGCTGGTCTAATGACCTAAAAAACTATGAAAAATTCATTATTACATCTATATTTTTCAGGGCGTGACAGGCCCTGAAAACCTAAATTGCTAAAACGAGTCACCAAAAAACAGCAAATTAAAGTTTCCGACCCCTATAAATCCAATCAAGTAGGCTTTTCAGGACTATAATGGTACGTCCAGGGCTAGGTCTCGGTCTAGGGTACCTGGACGCACCAATTAAACTATAATTTCGGCTATGTAGCCCACTTAATTGGAGTTTATAGGGGTGGTACTCACGTTTTCCTTAGGAAACACTATTTTTCACTGTTTTCTAACTATAAAACACTATTTAAACTGATTTTACTGTTATTCTTAATAAATTAAACTATAAACAACTGTTTGGTGACGCATCGTAGCGAACAAAAAACGTAGCTCATTCGCGACTCGGTACGTTATACGATGGCGGTCCCTCCGCTACTTGCGCTAGCGTGCGCCAGATAGGGTCTCGCAGCTGACACTATGGAAACGCCTAACTTTTCATGTTTTTGATGATGCGTCGTCGCGAACACATTGGCTATTTCAGAGGAGGATCTGGTAAAATACTTTGTAATTTCAGACAGACTTGAGAAGAAACAACATAATATTTAGACCCTACTTCATTTTAACTAGGATATTGACAGTTCATACATAAGTAAAGTGCAAATTGCGCTGCAAACATTACTCTAAGTACACCAAAAACAGTCTATAGCAGTAGGAAAAGTGCATAGGTAATCGCGAGCGGATACTAATTGAATGTGTTCAAGCAGATGCGAATAAGTGTGTTGACGAACACAATATTGACACACAGACGCGAGGCTAACCTCAAGTGTAGATGACGTATCAAAAACAAGCAAGAAGATCGTACGATATAACTGATAAAGTGTTCTGCTGGAAACAGCTGTTACAGTTTTTCAAACCATAGATAATAAAGGTAACAAATTATTGAAGTGAAAACTTCTTTAGGCACGTTGAGCGATTTTTGCTAGGGGGAAATGTTACGGGTTCGTGTCACCGCGACATGCTATGCATACTTTTACATTAAGGCAATTAGTGCTGCCAACTAGCGCCACCATTGAGAAAAATACTTAATAAGTCTGGAGATATGGAACATTTAGAAAATTCCTATGCTCACATTTTTGGTCAGATGAGGTAGAATTTTTAGTATCAAGCATAGAAAATTTCAAAATGTTCCATATCCCCAGACTTATTATTTTTTTCTCAATGGTGGCGCTAAGTAGTTAAACCGATTTAATATTTTGACCATTGACCGTTCGTAGCTTCCGTATATCCCAAATACCCCCTATTTACGAGGAAAACTTGTGTTATGAATACTTTCCCCTATCAACATAATAATGACTGACAGGATGGCATCATATTCGTTTCCTTAATGTATCAATGCGGAAGAAATAAAACAATTCCATTGCATAAACCACCCACACAACCGACCATTCGTTCCAAGTTTCAATCGATTTAAACGCTAAGGATTTAATCTGACAAGAAAAATGCCAGATTCAGTTTCGTTATAGACACAAACATCCCAGTTACGTCTTACAAGAGTTATTAAATACTCGTAATCAATTCATCTCGATCCAGCATACGCGTAGAAAGTGAAACTTTTATTGTACAAGTTTCGAATAATAAATTGTCGCGTGGGCCGCAATGCCATTGCTATAAGGATTGTGTTCGGTACAATACTGACTAGGGATCGAGTGTATGTAAATGTCCTACTGACTAGGTTGGGTACTAGCTAGAAATATTATGCCCCTAAAAGACAAGTTGGCCTCCTTACTATTTCCGTATTTTGAGTATTCTAGACCTATTTCTTATCTGTCTACTAGTTTCGAGCTAGTGACAAAACTCAAACTCAAAGCATTTATTTCAAATAAACCAATTACAGGCACTTTTGAATTGTCAATGGGTCGGTCAGTCAGAAAGATGAAGCTAGTTGCCCATCCCAAAGCGTAGTAGATCGGAGCGTAGAGATGGAGAAGAACGGGCAAGAAACTCCACGGACACTCTTTTCATTCAAAATATTTTTACAAAATATTGGTTACATCGTTCATGTTGAAAATATACATGTGTGAACAATGTAGAAAGACGTGCACGTTAAAAAGCGTCCGTAATAAAAAGATAAAACTAAAACATATAGCCTGTCATGCCTTCTTAAGACTCAGATATATGCCAATGGTCTTGCGGGTTCTGTGCTGAGCTCACGCAACGTGTTGTGCGTCCACGCAGTAATAGGACTCGCCCATCAAGGAGCGCTGTCCCAAATTAGACGCATTATTAATTTATTATAGATAAAACATAAGGTATTTTAATAAAACACGTATATTATAAGATAAATTGTCTTTAAAATGGTGAAGATTTCATAAAAATACGCTTGATAGTTTTTGCGTGATTCTCAGTTTTTTATCCGCGTTAGACATAATTTTACTAATTAATTATACAATATACTATGTAATATAAACATAATCTAACATATTCACAGATTAAGTTATTATGAAAATGCTCTAATTTAAGATATATTTTTTCCAAATCATTAACACTATTCGTTTAGACGTCATCTTCAGTCTAAAATCATTAAAAGTCGGTTATCGTCACCTTAACATTTTTTTGCCAAATCTATCAAGCCTGTTTGGCATAAAAACCAATTGGTCATACCAGAATTTGTGGATAGCTTAACGTTTCCATAGCCTACTATCGATAATGCATGAGAAGAAGACAAACTCGCGTAAATAATGACAGTTCAGTTTACAATATCCGCCAATACAGACAGACCCATTTCCTTGAATTTACTCGCATACTCACGTAAGGTGTAAACAGTAACTTACAATTTTAGTTTCATTTAGAATTCTCGTTTACATGGGAAACAGGAAAAAGCAGAACGAAATGGTGGATGACCATAGTGTGCGCACAAGTGCTAGTCATCGTCTGAGGTATGTGAGGTGAGATGGGGGTGGGTGCGATTGACAAGACGCACATCATGCTTGACATAGCTTGACGTTTGTCTACCTCCCCCGTCTCACCGCTCACATACTTCAGGCGGTGACTAGCACTTGCGCGCCCACTATAGTGTCTCCACGGTTGACGATACAACAGTCCATCGGGCGCACTCTGAAAAGTCCGACATCCCGTCTATTGAAATATAACATTTAGTGGTAATTTGAGTAGTAAATCAGCTTGCATAAACTACATAAGTGCATAAGTTAACATGCATTTTATTAAATTCGTAATTTTGTAAACTAGATTGGTCTTTTAAGATGCATACAAGGTTAAAGAGGACAGCCGTAAAGGTAGTTGAAATCATATAAGTGAATAATGAAAAAAATTACGGACATGACAATAGAAATTACAAATACAGGAGTTATGACACAAATCTGACCCGTGTACTTAGTAGACACTATCTAGGTAAACACGTAGGTAAATTATAAAGTCTAGATATCTATCTCAGCCCACAGACGATGCAAGATAAGAGGCAGGGAATGATCGAGTCGCATGTGTGAGGACGCATCTCATATAGGAAATCATTGACAATTTGTTCTAGCCTACGTTATTACTTCCTGCTATATCAATTCATCAATTAGCTTGGAATCTTGCTTTTTGCGTCGCTTGTAGGAAACTTTTTTGTTTCCGTTCTGTGCATATTTCTAGCTTCTATGTCGCGGATTACTCATCGTAAAGATTTTGATAAGATTCCCAACAAAATGTTATCTACTTATTAGATTTTTCGAAGACAAATTTTCGAGTACGCAAAAGTTCTTAGTTTTAAAACTGAAAATTTACCTAAAAATAAGGCATCTAAATGCTTCATTTTTTACCCTAACGCGAAAGCATATAAAAAACAGGTTAAGCACATACCGCCCACATGCGATTTTGCCGAATCATTTGGAGAAGGTCGGAGTCGTTGCAAATATCGTGCCACTTTTCGGAGGCATTGTAGAATCAAACCGACATTCTTTTGAAAAGATTAAATCTTTGAACAGCAATATACGATCAGTGTATTCGAAAAGACTTAGCAAAATCAGCCTATAATGTTCCCACTGCTAGAACACAGACACAGGCTCTTCGAGGGGGAGTGGGCTGTAATCTCCCACTCGGGCCTAGTGCGGGTTGGTAGATGTCACATGTCTTTGAATTTTTGGTTCTAGGACATGCCGGTTTCCTCACGATGTTTTCCTTCACCGTTTTGAGAGCAGTGGTGATGAAATTATTTACACAAAGTAAAGCACCTATCTGGGTTCGAACCCGCGAGTAAAGACTTGCTTTTGACAAAATAAAAACAACGCCGATTTTGAGACGTGCACATAATAATATAATAAATAATAAATAATAAAACTTTATTGATAAAATAGGTAACAAAGATTTAACATTGGTCCCAAACTAGGCAAGCCTGTATCTTGGGCACCAATATGGAGAGTTTACCATAAAAACAAACACATTGAAAACATATTCGGTAATAAAACTATTGCTTCAAATTAAAAAACCAAATAAAAATCCTAAAATCAAAGCGAAAGAAAACATAACAAACAAATCAATATTAAATAGAAAATAAAATTTATAAAACTAGAAAAAACGCTTTTGTGAATAAGTGTGTGATCATGTGTTGTGCATGAGTGTGGGTGTAAAGATGTGTGATCATGTGTTATGAATGAGTATGAGTTAATGTGTGCGATTATGTGATGGTGGTTTAGATGGTATGTGTGTGTGAGTAAGAACGGGAGAGATACGAACGAATGTGTGCAATAATTATTTTACCACTGTAATTAGCTTTTCTGCTTCGTCATATGACAAGTTTAGTAGCCAGGATGTTAGTCTATTTTTTATTTGATTGCGAGTGCAATTTCCTAAATTGCAATGTTTGATCACCCCGTTATAGACGTGAACATGAAGAAAATGTGGTAGTCTTTGTGCATAGGCGGATTTTACTGGTGGAGTTGGAACTCTGAATCTACGTTTGCCCTGTAAACTATTTAAATCACTTCTTTTCGAAGTTTTGATGTGGGTCTTTGTTGTTACGTTCAGTAAATACAATTTTCTCACGCTCAGCAGGGAAGCTTCTGCAAACAGGATTTCTGTAGGAAAACGGTACGGTTTGTGTAACAGAGTTTTGAGGACTGCGCGTTGTGCTCTTTCGAGGGTTATTAGATGAGTTTTTGACGCTCCACCCCAGATTACAATACAATATTGTATCAGCGATTGACATAGAGCTATATAGACCAGTTTTTTTACATCCACAGAAGCACTGTCCCTTATCATTTTCATTAAATAGATTTGCTTCCGAACGCGTTTAACCAGTTCCCTAATTTGGGGTTTGAATGAGAGGTGTTGGTCTATGATGACTCCTAAGTATCTTATTTCATCTACTGTGTCGATGTTATTGCATGAACATTGAGTATCAGCGTTAGTTAATGTGTTAGGGCAATCTTCTCCATGAATCTTTAAATTCCATAATGGTACCTTGGTAGCCCGAGTTTTCCTGAATGTTATGAATTTAGTCTTTTTGACATTTAGCGTAAGCAAATTTGTGTTGAGCCATTTAGCGATCCGGATCATTCCTACTTCTGCTTTCTTGTGTAAGTCTTCCCAATCGGATCCGTGAAATAGTATCACAGTGTCGTCTGCGTAACAAATGAGATCAGCGTTTGGGATGGTAATTTTGAGTATATCATCCATGTATATAGTGAAGAGCGTCGGGCCAAGTATACTCCCCTGCGGGACTCCAAAGCTGATTTCCCGTTCATCGCTGACCAAATTATCAACTCTGACACATTGCCGCCTATTGCTCAGGTAACCACGAAGCCAGTCTAGTGCTGTTCCTCTTATTCCTAACCTTTCGAGTTTCCTTAGAAGGATAGGAATAGAGATGGTGTCAAACGCTTTAGCAAGGTCTAAGAATATTCCAAGACAACGTTCGCCACCATCTATGTGTTTAGATATTATGTTCGTCAGCAGTTCGACCGCATCAGCTGTAGATTTTCCTTTTTTAAACCCAAATTGCCTTTCTGAGAGAAGGGAGTGGTTTTCAAGGTAACGAACAATACGGTTATTCATTAATTTCTCCAGGACCTTCGAGAATATGCAAAGCAGAGATATAGGTCTGTAATTATCCGGGGAGTTTGTAGGGCCGGCTTTATGAATCGGAGAAACTAGAGCTATCTTCCACTGTTCTGGGAAAACCCCCGACGACATACTCAGATTACAAATGTAAGTGAAAGGTTCCAAAATAATGGTCCTAATCACTTTAATTAGAGACGGTTTAAATCCATCTAAACCGGGTGCACTATCATGTTTGAGGTTTCTTATAATAGCGTCAACCTCATACATATCTGTAGGCGTTGTGAACATTGAATCAACTGGTGAGATGCTTGTGTCATTTCATGAGATGCTTGTACATCTAATGAAACTTTCGAAAAAAATGGTAGTCAACTAGCATTTCTCCAGAACAAAAAACAACTAAAGATTTTACGCCCAAATTGTTCTGCAACCGATTTCGAATGATTCATTACTAGGTTAGCTAAATGTGCCAGGGATTCCGGGTTCATGCAGTCGTGGACCTTTTCTCTTGTTTATATTGGGGATCAGACGAAGACTGATAGTTCTAAGAGTTCTATGCCCAATCTGTGCATTTAAAAATGAAAAAGGAACGGTTAATGGGAAGCGCAAGGGTAGCGAAATTCAAATGTTCTTACGTTTTTTGCAATTTGCAAGTCAGTATTAGGTTGTATGTTGATTAAAGTATGATTTACAAAATCATAATCATTATAATCAGTAATTACACTCCTTAAGTTAGTATAATACTAAATGTCAAGATTTCATGAAATAAGTAGTCATTCATTAGAATTATAATATGAACTTAGAGAGTTGTATTGATGATTTTAATGATTATAATTCTATAGATATAGATTTGTTACGGTCGCGAATCAGATCAACGTAAAATCTGATGACATGCAAACTGCAAAAAACGTAAGAAAATTTGAATTTCGCGGGCTACCTGGAAATGTCCATGTTATTGTTAGTAGATTTCCGTATGTCAAACCTCATAGGTATATCTATGACACGCTGCTTTTTTATTGGCTAGGGAGCTGCCATGATAGTGTTGTACTCTTCATTATGAACAACTTTTATTATGGGACCAAACCTGAAATCGTGAATAAAAAATCAACTGTTACCTACATTTATGTTCGCATAACACGTCAAAATGTAGGAAACAGCTGATTTTTTTTCGCTATTTCAGGTTTGGTCCCATAGTAAAGTTGTTGATTATCATAATGAAGAGTACATACTATCGTGGTAGCTACCTAGCCAATAAAAAAGCAGCGTGTCATAACTCTTCGAATCTTCTGTTTTACTAGTCATCCAATTTTGGGCAAATTACAATTTGCATACTGTATTGTCATTATTTAATGTCAATACATAAAATTATGTTTCCGACAGCATTTTCCTGTGCAAAATCTATTTAGAGGATCCAACACAAAAACGGACTTTAGCTCTAGGAAATAGAGCGCACTTTACTAGAACAGATCTAGAGCAACAAAGTGATCTCAATGTAATAGGATGATTGCTTTAGTGACATTGAACGGTGCTGGAATTATCTAAGTGTGTAAGTGTACCAGTATACCAAATACGAAATGGTATAGTATTTATTGTATACCGTTTAAAAATATTTGCTATTTCATGTTGTTGCAGTGACTTATGATTTGTCAGCAAAACAGAAAGTTTATGAGCAAAGTGCTCAAGAAACAAATATCAAATGTTAAAGAATAGACTCTGTCGTTCAATTTGGGCCTATTAGCGAGTTATTCGGGACTTAAAGGAACTTGAATGTAGATTCAAGCGTGGTCAGAGGTCAGGGGTGAACGACTTTAGGTTCACTTCCGAGGCAACACCAAGTCTTTTCGACTAGATTGTGTGCTAGTGTAGGTAACTCACACTGTTACTCAAACAGTTGCGAATTTATGAACAAACTATTGAGGACCTAAATAATGTCACTGATCGTGGACAGCTACTCGGCCCAACTCATTTAATACAGTATGTATGGTACATAATATATTCCACCAATTCGAAAAGATTTGTATTTATTTAAATTGTGTCTTTATCATTAACTAGCTGTTGCCCGCGACTTCGCGTGCGATCCAGGATGAAAAGTAGCTTATGTCCTACTCCAGGTCATGGTCTACCCATGTGCCAAATTGCATCCAAATCCGTCCAGCCGTTTTAGCGTGAAAGCGTAACAAACAAACTCACTTTCGTATTTATAATATTAATAGTTAGGAAGTTAGGATGTCATCCCGGATTTTATAGTCTAATTTTCCCTTTAATTACGTTATTATTTTAAGGATAATTAATAATTATTATTGTCATTGTGAATTCAATTTGTAGACTTCCGTGTTCCCAGGAAACGAAGCACTTTGGTTTGTCTGCTGTCTCACTCACATCACAATAATATTGAACCTTTCAAACTCAATCGAAAAGGTAAACAAACAAACATTGATCGAAAGTGTTGATAAAAAAAACTACATCATAAATTAAGCCAGGTATTTCTTAGAATATTAAAGTGTTAATGTGAATCTCAGTGCTTACTGACGAAGCATGTAGGTATATGTCGCAGTAAGACGGTTGTAGCCGTGATATAGTTTAGTTATATGAAAACGGTTCATATAACTATCTTACTAGGAATATAAGTATTATGGCACTCCGACCAAATAGATTTTAGGTTAGGTTTAGGTAGGGTTAGGTTAGAACTGTGACTAACTACGTGCGAGCCGAGCAAGCGTAGCGAGCGGTGCGCGGCGAGCGCTACGTCGAAATTGGTCGCAGTAGCAAAATTAGGGCGCTCCGACAGTTTTCATATAACTATATTACGGTAGATAGCTATATCCCTAGAGATTTAACTATATCACGGCTACAACCATCTTACTGCGACAACTTTGTAGTGTTACACTTACAACTGACGCACGCGAAACCCGAATGCGAAATTTGACACCGATCTTATACGACTGCATTATAAACTTGATATAATATTACTGCCATCGCTGTTCAGGGTTTATTTGCAACGTTAAGTCTGTAGGATCTCTCAAAAGTGCACAATCATGTAATTAGCAAGCCACGCGAAGGTAGATTTCCAGGTAACGGAATACTTCTAAAAGTTTGGCCAATATACGGAAGTTTTGTGTCTTAAAATTGGTTCAAGCTGTGGCAATTTAACCACCCACAGGCCAAATACCATAGACCTGTTTTATCTAATCGTTTCATACAACTTAGGCGTGTTTATGGTCTGCTACACTCGTAATTACACAAGCCTTTTGCTGATACAGTAAATTGTTGCGAATTGTCTTTATAGATAGTATTCGAGCTAAGCTTATGGCGAAATACGGCAGTGCTTTTTGCAAGTTTTTAGTGATATTATTTATTTTTTTAACAATCTCTTCAAGATTTATCCGCAATCCAATTTTATTACTGACTGGTAAAACTCTTGAGCTTGCCAGACATTTTTTTCGTAGCTAATACTTTAAATTTTCTACATAAACTTATCCAAAACCCATAACACGATTTCTTAGTGGGACGGCAGTGGTTTCTCTTGTTGTGAAGAGATCGACTTCGGGAACACCCCACCGTCTGAATATTGCCTTCGTGGCTGACTCCGACCCTTCAATGAAATTAGGCTGGTGCATGTTGTACGCTTCAAGAGTTACGAACGATAATAGCCACATAGTTGGTTCTAAATCGAAACAGCATTGAATCAAGTAACACACACTGTGCAAGGCCAAGATGGAGATGACAGGATGAAATGGACTCTGATCTAAAGGAATTGGCTCTAACTAGACGGTATAGTAGAGAAAGAGGACTTTTGATGCAAAACCAATTTATTTCTAAAACTGGGAAACTTTCGACTTCCCGCTGTATCAGGGCTTCATTGAGCCAAAATCCAAAAGAAAAAAAAAATCTTCCGTCACTCCAAAGGAATTGACGAAATTAACCCATTATTTCTTTCTCGTATAGACCCTGATTGCATACAGTGACACGATATCAGATCTTTGTCCTGAACCCATGAGCCGTGTCGAATGTCATTAGATCAGCTACCAATTGTTCATGATCATATCCTTTGTTTAACGACTGGCCGACGAAAACCATTCCATAGCTCTTAATTTAATTGCCATTTTGTTTTTAAAGCTATGACGAAATGATGTTTTATCCTCCATTAAGTTTAGTGTTATTTTAAAGAGGGAAACGAAGGTTTCCAAGAATTTTGAGCATCTTTTGTTGAGCAGACGCAGTGTTTTTAATGAGACCTATCTCGGCGATGATCTTCCCTGGTAAAAAGCGATAACTGGGTTCTAAGATATTACGAGCGCAGCCAGAAGATGCCCATTCGCTCTTTCTTTGAAGATAAGGGGAACGCAAACGCAGGCAGGGAGTTCCAAACTTTGCACTTGGAACTGCCTCTTGCGCAATATTAGATTAGGTACTGGGTTAGCAGTTAAAGAGTTAACTGCGCAGTAACAGGTTGCGAGAATATCGTCAGTTGATTTTGAAATGATAAAATATTGAAAACGGAATATGTACATCGTTTATGATTGAGATACAGTGGCTGAAACAATCATATGTCTAGACTTGTAAAAAATAGGCACGCCTGATAAGACGACGGCGGCGGCGGCAATGCAATACTAATTTTCTTGTTAACCTCCCTAATAAGTAAGTATGTTTGTATCGAGAAGAGCACATGACTAAAAACTAAATCATTGCTTTCCAAATGGCGCCAAAACTCATTAGTTCCTACTACTTTCAATACAGTTTTTCGTAAGATGTCATTTGTTAATTTAGTAAGTAAATAGTTAAACTTGCTAAGTATATAATATGTATGTATACGTCGCAACCAACTAGCTTAATTAGACGTTTAGCTAACAGCCTAGCCTTTGGAAGTACCGCTCGCCGGCCGCTGCCGCGGTACCGGCTGCTTCGCTCGCTCGGCTCGCGCGCGGTTGGTCACAGTTCCAACTAGTTGAACGGCGCCGTTTAGTTAAATGGATAAGCTATAATAACTGAAAGGTTAGTCGGCTGCGAATAGGTTTAAATATGATAATTATGCAGCTAATAATAGCATTTCCTACTTCACTTGAATGATAATGTATGACAGTGTGTCTGCGTACATAATCAGCCTATAATGTTCACATTATAGGCGAGAGGGAGTGGGCCGTAATCCACCACCCGGGACCAGTGCGGGTTGGAAGATGTCACCTGTCTTCGAATTTTTGTTTCTAGGACATTCTAGAACATGCCGTAGATTTCCTCACAATGTTTTCCTCCACCGTTTTGAGAGCAGTGGTGATGAAATTATTTACACAAAGTAAAGCTCCTGTCTGAGTTCGAACCTACGACCTACAACTCGTAAGCCGTGGCTGTTAACTGTGCGTGCTGCGTGCTAAGTAAATATACAGGATACGTAGGAGATATACTACCGAATTGTTCTGTAATTTTGGGCCGTGACGTCGTCGGTGACGAAATATGGAATCTGAATGCGACGACGTATTGATTATACATATAATATCATGTTGGCATTGCAAGCAGTGCCTATCATGTAAGCGCTGACACATCTTTCTAGCGAAAAAGCCGGTACGAGATTTAGTTTATCAAAATATCAACCTTACACACGTTGAAATAAAGTCGATGTCCTGTGATTCAACAGGTGCGCGCTGGGATGAATACTGGGCACACTTAATGCAATTTGCAGGTGCAAGTAGGATTAATGAAGAGTTCTAATATCAGCTGGTTGTAATTCTGTTTTAACATTAATTGATGACAAACTACTATGACAGACATCTTAAAGTGGACCCATTCCGTCTTATTACAAAAAAAATGCTTAAGTACTGGTTTAAACCAAGACTAAAAGGTCTAGGATTGTTACGGTATTAAAGTTAGTACCAGGACCAAAATGTGTTCCGATTACAAAACGAAGACCATCCGAGGATCAGTTAGTACCAATGAAGGTCCATGCTTTTAAAAAATCCACAGATAAGACACAAAAATGGCATTCTTTCATTCGTTCGTACAGTATTTATTTGAAGCAACGTTCTGTTTCTCTAAATATTGATATAATAGTATCACATGAAATGCTTAAATAATTATTTACCAATACAAAAATAGGTCAACAATTCTATAAGTTACACTATATTGAACAAGCACAACTTGTACTTTTGACGCACTTTTTATAAACAAGTTGTCATATTTTTTAACACCTATAGCGTGATTTAAATACTGCGGGCGGCGCGCGTAATTTGAGAGTTGAGACGAATGTTTTTGTTGCGTCCTATACCTAATAATAAATACCTGAATGCACTTCTTATTTTTATTAATTGTTTTTAGTACTACTGTTACTGTTATGTGGTTTGTTCGTGAGTTGTTGTATCTGGTTAAATTGTGAGCTACAGTACCTAATTTAAAATGGAACAACAAAAGAAAAAACGGGGTGAAATCTGGAGTTCTGAAGAAAAAGTTAGTAAAACATGGATTTTAAATTATTATTAGGTAAGCAATGCTATGTATCATCTTATTTCGACTACTTAACGCGATGTTCTTATTATAATAGGATATATTACGTCAACTTATTGCTCAATCAGCACATATTATAGAAAATAAGTCCACGAAAACATCTGTAAACATGCAGAAAACTAAAGAGTGGAAGAATATACGGATTTGTGAACCTATACTTGTATCTAAAATCTACGTCACTCAATTCAAAAGGATTCACACGATAACGTTGTCTGTAAGATCGCCGAGGCGTCTCCATCATATCCAAATATTCCAAATTCATCAAGTCAATCATATTTATGTCCATTTATAATAATTTGTAAATAAAAAGACACACAACAACGACAACTGACAACAACGCTAACCTCAAATAAATTAGTACCGCAGTTAGTCCAATAGATAAACTAGGGGTCTCTGTGGTTTAACTTTAGTACCATGGATAGTGCATGAACTAGTGATAAACTTCATTTTATAATAACGTTTTATTTAGTCATGGTTTAAACCTAGTAATAATCCTAGTACTAAATTTAGATCGCGTTTTGTAATAAGACGGATTATGTCTGAGGACAGATTTCTTGAAAATGAAGCATAGCTAAAGAGCAATTTAGTCATGTATATGTTACGGTAAGTGTGATTTATTGAAAATTATTAATAATTGTTTATCTTTATTGATATTTACCGAAAGTCAAGGTAAAAGTAAGAAATTAATCACATTTACCGGTGATTATTACTAATGTAACGTTAGTACCGATAAATGTAATAACTTTCAAAGTTTATTTAGTATTTTTAACCGACTTCAAAAAAAGGAGGTTTTCAATTCGACCGTATATATCACAGAAATGTAAATAATTATTATTTAGATTTATGTGGTATAGATGTATATATATATTTTTTTATGTGTGTTCGCGGATAACTTCGTCGTTTATGAACCGATATTGATGATTATTATTTTGTTGGAAAGGAGATATCCCAAGGGTGGTACCATGATAAGGAAATCAGGATCTGATGATGGCATCCCAGAGAAATCGAGGGAAACCTTCAAATTTTATAGGCACACCTATAGCGATTTAGGTATTTTTTTTATAGTAACTCGTGCATTTGCTCCCGGAAAGCATCATATTTTGGTGAAGTGGAACTGATGACGAAGACCACAGATAGCCATCGGAACTACTCAATAATACGTATTTCTCGGGTTGCGATTTGATTATTGATAAGCATTTATGCTCGTCACAATATATATGTTGAAGTGGAGCCGATGGTGACTTCACCATCAGTTCCAGTTCTCCTGGTTCCTTACTGGGAGAACTCAACAATTAACGTCCTTGTATCGGGAAACGCAATATTTTGTAAAAGGTGATGAGCAGTTGACATTAGGTTATTGTAACTTAGATAAATTATAGACTGACCCACTAAAAAGTGAAAAATAAAAAACTTTTTATAAAAAAAAAACAACCGACTTCCAAAAAAATACTACAAAGTGAAAAATAACTTTAATTTCGGAAGTCGGTGGCAAAAAAACTAAAATACAGATCCAAAGACACCGACTTCCGAAATTAAAGTTATTTTTCACTTTGTACACTTCTGGACACATCTATTGGCCCACCTTAGAGTTTAGGTTTCGATGGCCCCTACCGAAATATGATTGCTAGATTGAACAAAAACTGTTGATGCAGTTTTAAACCTGATACATTTTACCATCTTTTTCGATCGTATTGTTTTAAATTTGAATTCAGAATACCATACGACATGGAGCTACGCCTAACAAGTCGGATATGCGCCTTGTTAAAGGCAATTGATTTTTTAATAAAAAACATGTTTTATCAAATAAAGGTTTAATTTAATAACGCGTGTTGCCTCCATGGGCATCTACCACAGCTCTCATACGATTAGGCATTGAGTTTATCAACCGCTCTGTGAAATTTTGAGGGATCATCTCCCATTCCTCTTCTATGGCAGTTTTCAACTCCTGCATCGTCTGGGCAACTGGCTGACGAGCCCTAACACGTTTTTTTAGCTCGTCCCACATGTGCTCAATGGGGTTCATGTCTGGGCTTCTGGCTGGCCAGTCCATAACTGTGATGTTCACATCCCGAAGATATTCCCTGACGATGCCGGCCGCATGGGCTCTTGCATTATCATGCATAAAAAGGAAATTTGGGCCCACATAGTCCGCGTATGGTATCACGTGAGGTTCTAAGCACTCACGAATGTACCTTTCAGCATTTAATGTTGGCAGCCGTGGTCCTGTAACAACCTCAAGTTGAGTTTTGCCGCTCGCGGATATACCGCCCCAGACAGTCCATGAGCCACCGCCATAAGCAACCCTCTCTTCAAAGCAGCATTGTGCGAAACGCTCTCCCTTACGTCGGTAGACCTTCTTCCTTCCATCATTGCCATGTAACACAATTTTAGACTCATCAGAAAAGAGTACACGGCTCCAATCTTGCTGTGTCCAATTTAAATGACTGCGTGCGAAATGAAGGCGCGCTGTTCGGTGGGCTCGCGTTAGTTTGGGGTCATTAGCTGGCTTGTGTGGTACCATATCGCGTTCTTTTAACCTTCTCCGAACAGTTCGAGCGCTCACAGATACTCCGTGGAAGTCGCGAAGTTGGTTTTGTATCTCAATGGAGGTAAGGTGACGATTTCTCAAGCTGGTCGTCACGATGAATCGATCTTGCCTTTCAGTTGTGACCCGAGATCGTGGCCTTCCTTGGCGACGAACAAAGCCGCCAGTCTCTAGGTACCTCCGATAAACATTTCGGACCGCAGATCGACTTAAATTAAGTTGAGCACTCACGTTTCTTTGGCTGTGTCCGTCCTGAATAAGTGCCACAGCTTGAAGTGAAGTATCCATAGATTATTGATAGAACCTCACCTTAATGTTAAGAATAAGTAATGTTTGTTGCAAAACCAAAGATATCAATCACTTTTTCAAGAATTAAATCCAAGTAAACCAATAAAACCAAGTTTTCTTAGTATTCAATTGTTTGATATCAACAAACAGGCTCCAAATTGTCTTTTGTTTCTTTAAATTCTGTGTTCGAAATTCAAAAAAAGACTATTGAATGAAATTGTGAATGTGCCAGGTTCAAAACTGCATAAAAACTTTTTGCTCGACCTAATATAAAATTTTAGCTAGGACCAAACGAAACTGAAAATACAAGGTGGGCCAAAAGATGTGTCCAGAAGTGTAGTATTTTGGAAGTCGGTTGTTTTTTTTTTTGTAAAAAAGTTTTTTAATAGTTCAGTACCTACCTTTAAGTACTGTGGTAGGTATTATCAATAAATACCTATTGAACAAAGAAATAGAAGAAAGGTTTTAATTTTTAGTGTTGATTCTACGGCGTCTATGATTGTACTTATATTTGTAAGTAAAACCAAAGAAAGAAGAAGAAGATTTTGCATGTGATTTTCTTTTAGTTATATATTTGTAAGTTCTGTGGTATTATAAACAAATACAGGCTAATGGACAAATAACTTCCGAGTCTTATTTTATTTTATTACTTTTACCGACGAGAGTAGTGAATTATTAATAACAACTGCTAAAAGTAATGAATTCCAATTTTTTATTCACATTTACTAAATCGTGAGGTAATTATTGATAATGACGGATAATTATTCATAATTTTCAATTAATCACAGTTACCGTAACATATACAACGGTTGATAGTTCTAAAATACACAAACTGATGATGACTCACATAGACCACCCACAGAAGTTTAATTCTCCTCAATTATAACTGTACCTAAGTATACATATACAACGTGTAAAGTTAAATGCGCAAAACCTCTTAAGGGGTCATTGTACTCATCATTATGAACAACTTTTACTATGAGACCAAACATGAAATAGCGAAAAAAAATCAGCTGATCAGTACATTTTGACGAATTATGCGAACATAAATGTACTGAAAAGCTGATTTTTTTTCTTGTAAGTATTTAATGCGTTTTTAGGGTTCCGTACCTCAAAAGGAAAAACGGAACCCTTATACCCGGACATTACAGATCACTTCGTTGTCCGTCTGTCTGTCTGTGACAAGACCGTTTTTCTCAGGAACGCGTGGAGGTATCAAGTAGAAATTAATCTCAAATACGTAAGTCTATGGTCTCTTGGAGTCCTAAAAAACTCAAGCTTCTAAGTTAACGCAATAAAAACATACGGCCATTTATGCGACATATTTTGATACCTGCAAGTAAATCAAAACCTATAGGGTACTTCCCGTTGACCTAGAATAATGAAATTGGCAAGGAGTAAGGTCTCCCAGCACAAGTAAAGGAAAAAGTCCGAAATTTGTTAATTTGTAGTTTTATGACATACAAATATTTTTTTTTGGATCCATTGTTAAGTTTGTTTTTGGGATACATGAATTCTTTTCAACTACGGAACCTTCATTGTGCGTGCTCCGACATGCACTTCGCCGGTTTTTTTACCATTGTCCTTATTTTGGTAGTCTGAATGATTTCTAAAAGTTTTTCCATCTATTTTAATGGGATCTTATATAAAAACATGGAGATAATTTTGATAATTTCATGAAGATACAGCTAAAATAGTCAACATTTTACTGCACAGGAATGTGTGTAGATAGATCTTATCTAATTTCGTGTACTTGCAACACTAGCAAACATTACAGAAATGACTTCATAATGCAGTCAATTAAACAGCTGTTTCATAATTATTAAATCACATTACTTACAGATACACAGTTTTTAGCACAAAAAACTGCAATAAATTACCTAAATCCACTGATAACATGAAGTTCTTAGATAAATGATAACAATTTTACAAGAACTCTGATGTTTTTATCAAAAAATAAATAAATAGTAAGTAGGTATGTGAAAGACAAATGTCATTAAATTAACATTAAGAAGTTTATTTGTTTGTCATTAAGTACATAATAGCAGTTACCTGCATATTTGGGCAACACTATTTGCATAACCATATACCTATGAATACTACATCTTACATGCAATAGTTACCAAGCCTAGAAAATGCAAATAAGTACTCAAACATGAAAATACTTAAATAAGTATGTGTATGTGGAGTCAAAATCTAGCTCAATGGCTATATAAAAAAAGAAAAAACTCATCAAATGCATAACCTCTTACTTTTTGAAGTCGGTTAACAAGAATATATTGATGAAAAAACATTGACCCCTCACACATAGGTCAATATTTAAATTAATGCACACACATGTTATACAAGTTTGAACATGTTGTCTTATCTAATGTCCTAATTTAGTTTATGATGTAATATAAACTTGAAAACAAAAATAGTAGCAGACAACTCTTTGTTTTCACATTGTCCGGGCATTGTTGACCATTAGTATACCTATTTTTGCCACCGAGCTGTGTTCCTGTGTACCGGTTGTAAGGGTATGGGAGCTGGTGTAATTACAGCCACCATAAGGCTCAGCGTTGTCTGTTTGATAGCAAAGCATTATCGATTCCAGGTGACAGCATGCACAGACAGCAGTAACAAATTCCTTAGATGAGCTGTTGGCTTGGCACACGGATAGACCAATACCTAGTTTACACTGACCTCTCATTGTAAGGAAATCCTATACAGTAGGAGATCAGCTTATACTGGAAATGTATAGCTTGATCTGTAGCCGTGCGTACATTCCCGTAACAGTGATAGCCTATTGGTGTGACCATCGGACTGCCAAGTCATATGCCCCGAGTTCGAACGCAAGGGTCTGAGACTTCGAATTCATGCGCGTATTGTATAATTATCACTTGCTTAAAAATCGGTGAAGGAAAACATCGTGATGAAACCGGCATGGCTGAGACATATTTCTCGATGGCATGTGAAGCCAAGTCAGAAGCCCATGGGCGACTTAAAAGCTGACACCAGGTTAGTCACTATACACGAAAAAGAAAGATTCCGGTAGGATCATTAGCGACCTGCACGCGGGTGAAGCCGCGGGCATAAGCCAGTATAATATAAAGAGAAACTTACTTTTAAGTATGTCGTCGAGTACTGTGTAGAGTGTCTTCTCCAGTTTAAAGTATTCATGATCCTCTTTGATAGGCCAGTCACAGGATAAGTTCCAGTCCACGACGTCGACATTCTGCCCCGAGTCATTGGGAACTGTGTACAACCTGGGTGCAAAAGAAATACCATATTCTAAACACACGATGCCGAAAGTACGCGACCGAATTACGCCTGCAATGCTATTTGAATTACTGACGGACACATTACGACCGAAATTACGTTGCCAAATTACGTTGTTGAATCAGCAGCGGAACTTCGGTCGCGTACCTTCGGCATAGTGTTTTGTACACTTAAGACTTCATCCATAATACTCTATCACACATAATATTCTATGCATGTAGGCTGTGTTGTCCTACTGAGGGCAAAGGCCTACTTCTCCTTTGCCATGCCTTAAACAAATGCAAAAGGCTCCTGAATATGCAGAGTTGTATGGTTTAGTGCAGAGTGAATATACAGGGTGTTTGGTGCATCGTTTGCCAAATTGAATTGGCCGAAAGAAGAGGTCATTTGCTATCGCTTCAGGCTCAAGTACTCATTTTTGGCCACACCGGTTTTTTTATTACAACTTTCTAATTTTTATTTTGAAAAAATCCAAAACTCAGCATTAAAGCTTAAATTAAAAAAAAGTTTTAAGTGTAGTCGTCAAATTTCATTTTTATTTACATATGTACTGTTGTATGGCTCTATCAAATTTAAAATTACTTGCCAGTTACATCTAGTTTTTTTTTAATAAATCACAAAGTTTTTGGAAAAATAAAAAATGAACTTAAAACTCAACTTTAAATAGCTATAAAAAAAAAACTAAAAGCGATCGGGATCTTCGAATTATTTTAAAAAGTTCTCTAGTCTATCCCCTTTCCAACGGTATGCAATGTGTTTAAAAAATGTTTCAGTAAGTTCACTAATACGCTAAGTTTGTGTATCGGGACGCACCATCAAACTATTGCATATTCGGGATAAACACTACTTACCTGACAACCTGAACGGGGATAATTACTTAGAATTTCTGCAAACAGAGTTGCCCTTATTATTAGCTGATTTGCCAATTTTCAGTGAAGACAGGTCTTTTGTTTTCCAACATGACGGTTGTCCCGCTCATTGGAGAATAACCGTCAGGGAGTACTTGAATGATGCATTCCCGGACTCATGGATTGGGAGGGATGGCCCTATTCCTTGGCCTCCACGTTCTCCAGACTTAACTCCGTTGGATTTTTACGTCTGGGGACGGGCCAAAGAACTCGTCTACGCCACGGAAGTTGAGACAAGAGATGATTTAGTCCAACGCATTGAGGCGGCTTTCATGACGATCAAAGCAGAAATGCGTTTACGCACCACTACAGTTGAGATAAGACGAAGATGTCGCGCGTGCATACGCAATAGTGGTAGACAGTTTGAACAAGACTTGTAAGATTAGTATGTAATTAAATTACTTATTAATAAATGATTATTTTTGTAATAATGTATTTTTTTTTCAATTTCGAGGAAAGTTCCCTATGTAAGAACGAGATAAGAGACTACGTAAGACGTGAGATAACAGTATCTACCTACTAATAGCATGTAATTTATGCGAAAACTAGTGTTTTAAACGTAATATCCAATATCAGCCTGATGTGTCTCGACTACACATTTAGCTAATTATTAAAGATATTAAAAGAGTTTTTTAACACATTACATACCGTTGGAAAGGGGACAGACTAGAGAACTTTTTAAAATAATTCGAAGATCCTGATCGCTTTTATTTTTTTTTTTATAGCTATTTAAAGTTGAGTTTTAAGTTCATTTTTTATTTTTCCAAAAACTTTGTGATTTATTAAAAAAAAACTAGATGTTACTTGCAAGTAATTTTAAATTTGATAGAGCCATACAACAGTACATATGTAAATAAAAATGAAATTTGAAGACTACACATAAAACTTTTTTTTAATTTAAGCTTTAATGCTGAGTTTTGGATTTTTTCAAAATAAAAATTAGAAAGTTGTAATAAAAAAACCGGTGTGGCCAAAAATGAGTACTTGAGCCTGAAGCGATAGCAAATGACCTCTTCTTTCGGCCAATTCAATTTGGCAAACGATGCACCAAACACCCTGTATAACCATATTTGGGAAGCCTTAAATTCATCCAATAGATAAATGAAGTAGTCAATTATTAAAAGAATATTTCATGATACATTTTCTAATTTTATTTTATTAGAGAGAACAGGTTTGCATGCAGTTAATTGTGCAATGGAGGATTGATGCATTTTGTTCAGAAGTGACTCAGAGGGCCACTCTGTTTTTTATGTTATTATAAATAATAGTCCTCCAGACCGAATTACGGCCATTGCGACCAGCGGATCTCAGCGGACACCAGCCTATGGCGCGGGAGTTATAGTGAAACAAGTGTGTGCGCAAACACATGTGCACTCTCTCTTCCCTCACTCTCATAGACTGCCCGTTTACCCCGTTGGTCTGCTGAGCGTGACGTCCTGGATTCGATTCCCGGGTCAGGCAGTGTTATTAGGTTTTTTCATTAGGAATGTCTCAGTAACAGCCCGGAGTTTGGAAGTTGGCAATGTGATACCCAAGTGCCTCGGAAAGCAAGTTAAGCCGTTAGTCCTGCGCCTGTAGTGCGACTCTGTAAAAATCTCACGGTGAAAACTTATGTGAGGTGGGGATGAAGTGAGCTGTCATTCCACCTGATGCTTGGGATTGACACTATTGAAAGCTCACTTCACCTAAGTTTTCACTGTGAGATTTTTACAGATCTCTCTCCGGTCGTTTATAAAGGAACAAGAAGGCAGTCCACTTCATTAATGGCAAGTGGTGAGTGGTGGTGGTCGTGAGTGGTGGTGATTGGTGAGTGATGGTGGTGATGAGTGGTGGTGAGTGGTGTGGTGGTGGTGTCTATGGACACCTTCAATACCAGTATTACAGGTATGCTGCATTGATTTATAGTGAACATCAATATCATAGATAATCCAAGGTGGGCTGGTTGGATTAATCACTGTCGGCCGCCATGGCTGACGCACAATGGTCCACTCGAAGGAATATATGCGGGAACCAAACTCCCATAACAGATAACAACAGATAATCAAAGAAGACTATCATTATAATTTGCTAGCCAATTTTAATTAGCCAATAACAGTCTATTTCTGGCTGTGGCTGTTGGTGTGTGTATTTGTGGCTGTGTATTTGTGTGTGTGGCTGTGGAGATACTTTCACACAGCTGACTAATAGAAGTTGTCAAGAAGTTCTAGGTCCCTAGTACAGTGCTGATTATTGTCATTTACTGGTCTAAAATTCAAATTGACCATTGCACAATTGGCAGAAGACTATTAAGGAGGATGCGCTAAGGTGGCCCACGAAATTAAAATCTTATGTTTTTTTGCAATTTGCAGGTCAGTGTCAGGTTGTATGTTGATTAAAATATGAGACGCGGCCGTAACTAATATGGCTTTACAGAATTATAATAATTAGAATCAGCAATACAACTCCATAAGTTAGAATTGACCTCAAACCTCATGGTTTCATGAAATCGCTAGATTTGAGGTCAATTCGCGGGCTACATTAGCGCATCCCCCTTAAATGGCAGAGATGAGAAGTCTAAATAAATAAATGGTATCATCCATCACGGTAATGGTATGTTAGAGCACTTGCCAAAACAGATATATGTTGACATTTAATTCATAATTTTACTAGAAATACAGTGGAATCTGAATGGTGGCTATAGAAAAATTAAAAAAAGCACCTTTGTTCTGCTAAAAAAAAAAAAAAAAAAAACAATGGGTTGTTTTGCTTTGATATTTGCAATTTCATACATTTCTTATCTAAGTATACAAATATTATAAAGAGAGAAAGCGAATTTCGTGAGTTTGTGTATATGTGGAGGGTAATTACAGAACCAGAGCTCCTATTTGAAAAATTCTTTCACCATTTGAAAGGCACATTATTCCAGATGGACATTTACACCCGTACGAAGCCGGTACGGGTCGCTAGTCATTTATAAAAAGTGATACCTACATAATAAAGGCTTGTAATTGTTTATTATCAACACCTATAATCAAGAACAAATTATTCATTTGTAAGGACTGTAAATAGGTGTTGTATTATCACAAAACTTATCACAATAATTCAAGTGCAATTTATGTCAAACGGATCTGAACAATAAAGACAATCTTATCAGTTTGATAAATTTGCTAGTAAGTTCCGCAAAACACTAATTAAAACTAAAAACAAGGGAGATGTACTTGAAAGATGTCTGTACTGTTTATTAAAACATGTTTTTCATTTTATCCTTAGAACTGTTTTTGGGGGTAGATAAACTTACAAATTAGCACTGAAGATCACTCTCTTAATAATAAAATAATAATAACAAATAAATGGTTATTTTAATTACCATGGTTCATTGCATTTGTCTCATAATAAAATTAATTTGTGTTGTCTAGTTACTAACAATTTATTTGTAATAGGTAATATGGACTGGTATCTGCAACTTCACGTCAATGTGCATATTTTGTGTAATTTATAGTACCAAATACATTGTGTTGTCTTTACAGGCTACTCAAACAGATCCACTTTTTAAACCGTACTAAAGGCTGTAAAACCAGGCAACCTATACACTTTGTTTCCTTCAACCTTGATATTAGCAGAATCATTGTTAAAATGATTGAGCCATTACTATAAAGTTGGAAGATCACTCAGAATAACTGTAGTATCCTGGAATTTGTGGAAGTTTACATGCTATTTATAATACAATTCATCAATATCTGAAGCAGTGTAGGTGTGGTGAGCACATATCTGAGCAGAGTGGGTTGCAATCTTTTATGAATAAGCATGTATACATAAAATCTTTTATCTGATCTCATGATAACTTTAAAAGTGACAACTTCCAGCTTTCGTAAAGAAATGTAAGTTAATTCAAAACAAAATAAAAACACCTGAGCGAAGGTTAAGCATCTTACTACGCAAGAACATAGGCACCAGTATCTGTGCAAGGTGGCTATGTTAAAATACTGGTTAGAGTGGTTCGACTGGAAATAAATAACTCTACGATTATTTGGAACGAGCGAAATATCCATCGAGACTCGACACTCGACAGATAGACTGACACTACGACCGGACACAAGACGTGCATGACCCCGTAAATAATCGCCACCACTTACTGCAACATATTCTCTTACATAAATACTCTTTAAAAGTACTCACCACGTCTGATCATCGGAATAATCCAAAGATTCCACGTCGATCAGATCAGAATCAAACATATCTTTGTTTATATTTTGATTAACCCGATTCATGATACCAATAATAACGAGACATCAATTTGGCACTTTAAGCAAATCACATATAAATTTCACACAAGAACTACATTTACTACAAGGAATACTGTAAATATATTAAAGAAAAAAGATATAATAAGAACCAACATGAATTGTCCCAGACAAGTTTTAGTTTGGAATTTGACATATCACCATAAGCAAAATGCCAAAAAAGGATGAAGAAGATGAAAGAAGTCAACGGTAAAATTCATAGAGAATTGTGTGAAGATTGAATTGTTAAATAACTGTACTTATTTTGAAATAAAATTATGAGCTACAACATAATTTTTATATTTCTGTAACGTGTTAAGGATTTAAATATTAATTGATTTTAGAACATAAAAAAGTGGCCCGAGCAGAAAGGTTTACACTTTCGCAGATTGTCTCTGGTTCAAATTTAGTGTGACCAAGTTTAAAAAACCATAAATTGGAAGTGGGTAAATATATTCCTCAGTTGCATTTTGTTTTTAACGAAACCTTTTTAGTTTAATTTTTGTAGCTCTAAGTGCTTTTTGAAATACTATTGTTGAGCTTGTCCACTCTGAAATGACGCGCCCCTTACTTAAATAATTTGTATACTTACGGCTACACATCAAGCTATACATTTTCAGTTTACACTGACCTCTCATTGTAAAGAAATCCTATACAATGCAAGATCAGCTTATACTAGAAACGTATAGCTTGATCTGTAGCCGTGCGTAGACTAAGGTAAATACGGGCGCGTATTAATTATTATAGTAAATTAAAATGATACATCGAAGCGTGGGTTAGCTTGATGTGTAAGTGCAGCTGCCTAGTTTGACGTGCGAGATGGAAGACTCTAACGCGCACCGGAAATAAACGCGCTTCGTTTAAATGCAGATTTATGACATAATGCTATACTTACAATCAATTTTTAGCTTAAAAAATTTCAAACGAACTAAATAATAAAATTATACTTAACCAAAATTAGGATCACTTTATTTCAAAGGACGCATTTATAAACCTATTGTTCTATGTCAACTGTTAAAAGTTCATTGACCGACACTTTTTTTGTTCATCGTTTGTCTATTGTTCTGACCCAGCTGTAAGTAGCTTCATGAATGAATTTTTTACAAAACCTTAAAAAAAAACTCGAATGGCGTGGCCTTTTTTTCTCGTTCGTTTTAATTTCATCTCCAGGTTGCTCCAAGATGCTATTTTAGAAAAATGTAAATAAATCAATAAACAATAACGTTTAATGAAATTAAAATATCTATATAAAACGAAAACGCAGAACCATAATAAACGCGTGACAAATTAATGTCGTCATTGCAGCGGCACGTTGTTTATAAAGCAGCGGATTTTTTTTACGGAAGCTTACACTATAATACCTTTTACACCCTTGCTAATCTCGTTATTTCTGAAATTTTACCCACTTACAAGGACTGATGGATGGAAAGGCGATGAAGTGACAAGTAGGGCAAGAGAATGATGATTTGTTATAATTTAAATGCCTAAAACATAAATTAAATAAGTTAGTAAATCAATTTACACAGATAAAACATTCATATTCCATAATCATTCATTTTCATATAATTATATTGTTGGAGAGCATCTCGCGTTCGCTATTCACAATTTTATAGAAAATTACGGCATTGTCTTTCAGATCTAGGGCAACATTAACTTTGACAGCAAGGTTTGACATTAGCGAAAGCATAGACAAACTTCTTCCTTCTTTTTGTCTACGGACACGTTGTGAGCACGTTGTATTTGGTGGTTTTTAGAATAAAACTGCAAAAATGTCGTCCCATCTTAACTGGATGATCATCCGCAACAACAACGCCTTCCTGGTGAAGAAGCGTAACATAAGGAAGCCGTTCAGCAAGGAGCCCAACAATGTGACTAACCTCAACTCGTACAGATACAATGGTCTGATCCAGAAGAAGGCTGTCGGCGTCGTAGAGAATCCCGACAGGAAAGGTTTCACAGTTGTGTACAAGAAGGCTAAGGCGACCAACAAACCCGTCAAGAACGTCGTGCGCCGTCAATTCAAAGCCGGCGCGAGGAGATCCCTGTTCAAGGTAAAGAGGTTGTTGAAAGCCAACCACTACCGCACTGACCTGTCCAAGGCTACCCTTCGTCGTGCATCAGCCATCCTTCGCTCACAGAGGCCCATCAAGGCGAAGAAGCCTAAAGCAGCGGCCGCTAAGACCGAATAACTTTTGTATGTAAGCTGACAATAAAAAAAAACTATAAAACCCTACATAGCCTCTTATTTCTTAAGTTTAACCACCTACTAGATTTATTTCCCTATGTATAAACTTTTATTTAATCATAAGTATCAAGGTTTATTTTGTGTTGTATACAGCAGTCATCGTTGACATGCTAGTGCTGTCTGGTGAATTAGCAGCATGCTAAAATATTCTCTTTGCAAGTAACTGTAATAGTGTTATAATTTCATTTAATTGAATTTCAATTTATCTAACAAGCTATCTTATAGAAGCAAAATTACATTCAAGACATTCATTTATAGGACATGGATGGAGAGCTTGGAGGAAATTTCCTGATATTATCAATGGCGCTAACTTACACAATCACACATACTTATGAACTAGCTCTCTCCCCTACAGAAGGCGATTAGTATTGAGGAGGGAATTTATATTCATCAGCATTTACCTAGCCATATCCCAACCCTATGTTGGGTTTGGCTTCTATTCTAACTGAATTCAGCTAAGCAAGGCCCTGGCAAGTATAGAGGTATGAGGAACGGGGAGTAAAGTTCACTCATCCTCCATAGAAAAGGAAGGATCCTCTGACCTGACGGGTATTGTGTCTGGTGGGCAATTGCTCGACGAATGATGTCAGGATGTTGTATAAATGCTAGTCGTGTGGTAAACTGCGATGTAGGATTTTGCGAGATGTCAGTGGGATGCGTAGTTTGCATGTGGCGATGTAGATGTCGCCACAATAGCAAAATTATATATGGAGTGATTGCCTAGTCATCATCATCTGCCTAGCCTTTTCCCAACTATGTTGGGATCAGCTTCCAGTCTAACCAGTTGCAGCTGAATTCTAGTGATTGCCTATCTGACCACATTCCAGTTACTGGGTAACACAATTACCCCTTGGTAAGGCTGGTTGTCAGACTACCCATAATGACCAAATGAGATATCAACAATTCAAAATATTAAGGTAGTTTGCATAATTATCACGGAAGAAGGAAATTAAATAAAAGATGTAAATTGTTGTACCAGTACAATTTATTGATAGCAAAATCATGATTTTTGTATCACAAACAAGGAATGTTGAACAATTAATCACTGGTTAATAATAACATTGTCATGATTTTAAGTTACAAACATGATCTTTCACAAGAACCAAAAAATGATATCAAAGACAAAAAAATGTTTTGATGGACATTCAATGCAGTGCTTCACTAATAACACAAATAAATTACAAAGTTGCTTAGAAATAATTGTGTTCAATATTTCAGTTTAACATCACTATTTACAATAGATAGGTATCACAAATATTTTACCCATACATAAAAAAATGTAAAGAATAATAATTTACATTAATAATGTTAAATTCACATTTCAAATACTTTAGACATGATTCGGTAAGTATTATTTTAAATAAAATTGGCCCATAATATTGTAAAAATAATTGGCGTTTTCTACCATTCGAGAAGTGTCAGAGATTTTAACATTCATTGTAGTAAGCAGATTTCAAGAATTTTTTTAGAATATTTAACTATACACATACTGCACAATACTATGACCAAAAATTTATATAAATTCACAAGTCAAGTAAATGGACATTCTCATGAATTTTTACAAAAAAGACTAAGTATTTTATTTTTATTAATTTACACAATTTCAATTATTTTACGTACATAACATTCATTCACTACTACGACTATTATAACACTAAAGACAGCTTTGCTTGTAAAAGATGCCCTAACTAAGTAGGTAACCTAACATTTTCAAGGTGTAAAAAGCGATTTGTCATCTAGTAAAGGGGGGTAGTTCTGTGCATACGAAAAACTTCAGGTACAAAATACATAGAAAACATGAAAATAAAAGGCACAAACATTTAACCTATCTTTACCAAAGGCACAATACACCAAAATTCATACTTTAGTATTTACAATTCTACCAAATGAAATTGTCATTTTATGTGTAAATGCCCAACTTAAAAATTGTGATATATTTACTTGCTGCCAAACTCCATGTATTTATAGTTACGTAGACTGCACGTTGATAATACCACTTTTGTGCTGGCCTAGAACTACGGAGGTTCGATAGAATCCGAGGCCAGCTTATACTGGTTCTCTTACCACTGACGAGGCCTTTCTGAACGAGTCGATAATACCGATATGCCACGACTCCAATAGGTACTCCGCGCGTGAGGTCCGAAGAATCGGGGACTGAGGAAGCGGGCGGTTTTCAAGCACATACTATCATCACAGAATTGTTTTTCTTATCCGTTATATGGTTCTTCTCCATAGGAACCTACTACGCTTTGTAATGGACAACAAGCTTCATCTTTTCTGACCGAGCCCTTGACAATTCAAAAGTGCCTATAATTGGTTTATCTTAATGATATACAAATCAATTGCTGTTCATTAGTCTCGCTAAAACTCAAAAACAGCTTGACCGATTTGAATACTATCGTTTTGTTTTGTTCTTCCCTTTTCTGGGGTGGTTTAAAGAAAATAGGAAAAAAGGAAATTGTAATTATGACAGGACAACATCTGACGCGTTAGCTAGTTTGAAATAGATGCTTTGAGTTTGATTTCAGCGCGGAGGCAAAAGATGTGTTGATTATGAAATAATTTTATGAGGATAGAGGATAGAATGTGCTCGAAAACCGCCCCATTCCTCGGAGCTCGCGTGCGGACTATACAGATGGCTACATATCAAGCTGTACATTTCCAGTATAAGCTGATCTCGCATTGTTTACAATTTCCGTACAATGAGAGGTCAGCTTATACTGAAAATGTATAGCTTGATATGTAGCCGTGTGTACATACACCACATTTTTATCAAGTGATCAATGTCAACCACATTGATTAAAATGTATTACAATACTTACTGTGTTTACACTGTCCAATCCAAAAAGGGGAAACATAATGGGCAAAATTACTGAATTTCATAAAACACTCGACAAAGCTAATCAGGAATTTGATAATGGATGCCACATAGGCGCCTTCATCATTTCAATAAAAACGGAAATGCAACTTCAACTAATTTACTCAACTTTGTCTCATTCTGGCAGTGTTAAGACAGTCAATGCAAATACCTGCCTGGTGAAGTTGAGATCATCATTTTTAAGGGAATTTGGAAACAAAGTGGGTACAGATTAAGTACTTCTTACTATAAGTACCTGCTTGAAGTTTCAGCTTAGTAAACAGGGTCAAATTAATTAGTTAGCGCAACTCCGCAGACGTGGTGTGTGTGTATTTAAACACGACAAAATAAAAATGAAAAAGTTTTGTTGGATTTTTTTGGGGGGTATTGACCGCTGGTTGCGTTGTTACTTGATGCGTGAGTTGATAAAATCTGTTTTATCGTGTTGAGATATCGATACTTACCCATCACGTAAATGAAGTTTACATTAAAAAAAAAAACTGATATTTTAAATGACTACACTACCGACGACGGTGAATGACCCCCAAAAAAACATCCGTTATTTTTTTTTTATCATGTTTAGATATCGATATCCATCTTGTCTGCAGAGTTTCGCTAGCTAATTTAGTTTGACTCTGTATTATAGGCTGTAGAACGAGAGACGAAAGAGTGAAGAATACAAATCATTTTTTAAAGAATGCAATTCATAGATTAAACGTTTTGTTTATAGAACTTATTTACGTGACAATGAGAGATACTAGGACAATACCACAGAATAATAAAGCTACAGTAGTTTATCTGGGCAGTGACTTTGAATTAATTACCTAAACGGCCGCTCGGCAGATAAATATGCGTCCGTCCGTGCGTAACTGCCGCGCACTCGAACTGTTGCCTACTGGTATATACTGAGATTGAGAAGCGCGTCTTCGGGCGTTTTCTATGAAGTTGTACTACTGTAACATTATTATTCTGTGACAATACTCATTATATTTAAAACTACTAGAAGCTCATGATATTATTATATAGACGCGTTGACATTTTATTCATTAATTATTTTACAAATTTCATTTAAGTTTTTTCCCAATTAGCTATCTAAATACGTCCTAATTACAGGCACATTTATTTATTCTAATAGTCAATTATAAAAACATTTGTTTGATAGAACAAATGTATTTTTTTTTTCAATTATCAGGGTGAAGGCAGTGGATACAATGTACAATATTATTGTCAGGTCGGTCTATAAATAAATGGTTCAAATAATATTAAAAATAATACTGGTGTGGTTTAACTACTGGCTAATAGACATAACATTATTCATTGGGGATTAAAGTAAAATATTGTGATTTACATGATTCCTAAAGATGATTTTTTACATAATTTTAACCATAAAAATATTCCTCCAGATTAGTCCAATTTCGAAAATCTAACGAATAAATCTAGCTTAGAGAGATGTACTGATGATTTTTATGGTTAAAATTATGTAAATACATATTTCTTAACCTTTTGACCGCCAGTGTCACCTATACGTGACAAGCGTAAACTGTCCCTGGACGCCAACGACGTGAATACGTGACAGAAAAAGCGGTATACAAAAACACGAAATAAACAATTTGAACATTACTTTAATGCCTTTTTATTTATATCACCTTAAAATAGAAGCTCTAATCCTTGTTTATTTCTATTAAACGAATTAAATAGCGCTTTAAATGGGGTTGAATAATGGGAATTAAAAAGTAAGAAATCAATTGTAAAAAAGAATGTTCTCACACGCCACTGTCGTGAATATGTGACCGCTAGTGATGTAGCGCATGTTAGATAATATCAAAAATGTACTTCAAAGATCGTTTAAAAACTTTCCACTGCAACGCATTATTTTAGATATAATTTGGTACGAGGGTAAAACAGCATTATCCACTCACACGTCCGTGGATAATACACTATCCACGTAATTTGTCCGAAACGTCAACGTGACAGCGCGCGAAATTTTTCCGATTTGTTTATATTATACTACGACTCATTCAGTGTGGTCTGACGTACTTTTTAAGATGAACTATTACATAAGCCATTGTTTCTAATCGCCTAAAACCGTGTTAGTAAGTCATAAATCTTATTTTTTTATATATTGTCGTTTGACGTTTGGGATGGTCTAGTATCCGGGACGTAAGACGCCCTTTTGTTCTTGGCTAATCCTGACTCAGGCGCATCCCTAACTCAACCCGAATTATCTGTGCCTTGTACGCCATGGTCATAAATAGACGACAACATCGTGACGTCACAAGCGCAGGCGATCAGAAATAACGCAGTGCCATTATCGATATATTTATTAATAATAATGAATAATTTTGAACGTATAGTACCTATACCTACACTTAAATTGTTTGAACATACGGAATTAAAAAGATTATAAATGTACCAAATTAAAAAGATTATAAATGTACCAAATTAAAAAAACTTTGTTTTATTTATTTTAAAATAATATTGTACGAGAACACATCGACAAGCGAGATATTACGTTGCTACATCCTTATTTCGGAAGCGAAATAGTCATAAAAATGGTGGGCCGTCCACGCCATTGTCACAAATAGAAGACAGCAGATAAGAATAGTGTTGTGTCAACTTGTGTCTATAGTTATTACATTTTCGTCTCATAGCTGTTATTACAGTGTTATACAACTCTGTAAATAATGTATAACTATTAATATAGTAGGAGCAAGGCTAATTTTGAATTAAATTTCAATGTTTTAAGGACATTATGTTATGAAATCGGAGACGAAAATAAAAATACAATTGAATATCGATGTAGTATTGGAATCCCTATTTTTTTCGTAGGTATTTGCGCGGAATTTGTGGCTTGGCGTTGAGGGCACGTTCATGTGTTTTTGCTCTGGCGGTCAAAAGGTTAATGTCGCGAATCATATTTTGATCAAGATACAACCTGATACAACTGGCTTGCAAATTGCAAAAAAATGCAAGAAAATTTGAATTTTGCGGGCTACCTCAGCGCATCCCCCTTAAATAAAGAATATTTCACTTGGGATTTAGAAAATTTCATGTTTTACAACAGCAGAATTTCAACATTTTATACAATAGTTTATGACACCAAATAATTACAGTACAGACATAATCCTTAAAATAATTTGTGCATTCAAATTATGAATATATTAGTGCTAAATTAAAATTAATTATAAGCTAAGTTGACTAGTATACAAAACTAATGCTATGTGATGCTTAAGAATAGTTTGTACATAATAATTGTTGATTGGTTAAGAATTATATGGCAATAGACTTTATTGGCCATGCGAAGATTACGACGTCATGTTATTTCGAAATAGTCCAAAAGCTGGTACAGAATTTTATCTACTCTCATATCGAATAATAATTCGAATTATAAACTTTAAAAAGAGTTTATATTGACATACTTTATAAACTCAATAGCGAAATTTAAAAATAGAATAATATTATAACACTTTAGCTCTAACAAAGTAATGTTATAAAACAATTTTTTACCTTTATAATACAGGGCAAATCCAAGAAGTTAATATGACCAAGGAGTTTCCATCAATTTTTTTTTAATGGAATGAATATGCGGGGCGCGCCGTTTTTATAGTTTTACAAACAAGTTTTGATTCCAATTTTTACTTGTCTGTGGCATGGCAGCGTTCGCCTTAGCGCATGCGCGGTGATGTGCTGGGTTTTGGCGCCATTCATACGATTTTTTGTACTGATTTTCGTGGGATATTTTTTATTTAGGTTCAATCCCAATGTATGAGAGTAGATAAAGTAGTGTATGAAACTGTACATAACTAGGTATTAAAACACTCTACACACACTCGTGTTTTAATACCCCTCATTATGCAACAGTTTCATAGTACTATTAGACATTCTATAGCTATAATCTTTCCAACCATTTATTTTACTTTGGACGTAGACATGCTTAAGAAGGTCCTTATCTATTGACTTGAATCATAGACGAAAAAATGCAATACTTCGTGGACGCTGTTTTTCTTTACATTTTGCTTTAAAATAAAATATCAATGAGTTAAATCGATTAAAACTTCTTCATAAATTACGTCGATTGTTATAAGAAATCGAATCGGTAACGCATTAGGATCCTAATGCGTTACTCCAGCTGTCAAAATTAAAATAAATGGTCGGAAAGATATATAAATAATATGTAATTTTTAAAAAGCTATTGTTTTGTTATTTTAACATTGGCAAATGCCTAGGCAGATTTCCAATTCCATATTTGTCTTTAGAAGGACTAGGTAAGGTGTAGGTCACCCAGTCGTTATTGTTGCGTTTTTTAGAATAAGTGATTTCTGTGGCTTTTTGTATTTTATGCCCTCGTGGAGTAGAGTAGTTTAGTTATTCATAAGACGGCATGGTTGTCACTCATTCTAGAAATGAAACAATAACGAGTTATCTCAATCAGTTACTTTTGCCCCCTGGCTATGATAGCCCCGGGTCCAAAAATACCCTCTCAAAATTTGTTACTAGCTCCCTGGGTAGCTCTGTGAATAAACAAGAATACTGAGCAAAAAGTGAGCTTGAATTCATATAAAAATATATGAGCAAACAAGTTCACTGATTTCTTTACTGTTTAAGCTACAAAATACATAAGTTGGGTATTTACAGATACCCAGATACCTACATAGGATTTGTTTTATATTAAATACAAGATGTAATTTAAATAACGCACAATCTCTTAAGGGGTCATTGTATTCATCATTATGAACAACTTTTACTATGAGACAAATCTGAAATCGTGAAAAAACAAATCGGCTGTTCTCTACATTTTATGTTCGTATAACTCATCAAAATGTAGAGAACAGTTATTCTTTTTTCGCGATTTCAGGTTTAGTGCCATAGTAAAAGTTATCACAATAATGATGAGTACAATAACTCCTTCAGAGGTTGTGTATTATTTAAATTATATCTTGTATAATGTGCAAGCATGTGCGTATTTAGAAGGAACATTATTCACACCGTAATTCATAAAATTATATTCAGTTGTGAAACAACAAACACCATAAAATAAGCGTCGACTTTCCCGCTTGAAATCATAAATATTTGAATAACTTATGTTTTTTATAATGACAACATTCAGATTTTTTTATATAAATACGTTTTATATACATTATTTTAATTCATATTTTATTAATTAATTAATTTGTTACAAAAGCGCAAAAACTATGTAAGTAATTGCAGCTACAGTAATAATTAAGAGTAGTTATGAAATAAATTCAATAAAATGGAACAGAATAGAAAGTAGTCAGTGCTCAGCATGACACGGACTGTGTTATGCTGAGCACTGACTCTTCTATGTAAGAGGGGTTAGGTAATGCAGAGCACTGAGCGTATGCATAATTATGTGCAATTTTCCTTGGATTTGTACCTTGGACCACAGTAAACTACACTTAATTTTATGCTTGAGAAAAATGACCATATTCTATACAGACTGTCGGAGCAATAGAGGTCGACTTTCTTTATTTATGAACTCGCAAAAAATAAAAAAGCAGATAGTTTCTCAATGTGACATTGTTGCTATTTTTTTTTTGTTAAGGCACCAGCCTTAGTATGTCATCTTTCGAGAGATGGTTTTAGATTCGTTGAATAAATGGAAAATTGAGTTTTGTGCATTTTAGCTTTTAAATGCCAAAATGCACAAAACTCAACTTTGGGCCAAATATTAGTTGGATCACTTGGCTTCCAAGCTATCCAAATGCTCGAAATAGTGTGACAACTATCAAGCCATTTTTGCTCCAACAATCTTGTAACTAATAACCTCCTACTTTTTGAAGTCGGTTAACAAGAACATATTTCCCAAACATAGCCCTCTTAGGCTCTATAAACACAACTACACTACCTACAGACTTCGTTCAAACATCGTCGATGAAAGTCGAAACACGGAATAACACAACCTACGTCACAAAAGGCACCGAAAACTAAATTATGTGCGTTTGGTTACAATAATATAACACAGTATTGTATGTGCATCATGGGGCTAAATACTCATAGTAACCGACCAAGTTAATGAAACAACTGAGAACGTGACGTCATCCGCAAGTACATACGAAAAAAGTACTGTTATAAATGCCCAAGTTTGTGGCAGGCGCGGTCTTAAATCGTGGGAGCGAGACGACACTAGAGGCACGGTATAGTTTTTAGTTTTAGAAATCCCGTTCTACATAATGGGTCGTCCTTCATGACTGCGCTTACCGCGAGTGATAGCGTTTAGTATAAGTCACAAGCCAAACCTGAGATTTTAGGCAGGCAAGTAGGCCACATTTGCTTACACCTTTTTTTTTTACAATATATTGATCATTGCACCCAGTTGCCAAATCGCCTCGGTCGGCTAGAGAAAAAAAATTGTGATGACTATTTCTTAGTCTTATAAGTTCCTTCAAAACGTATTAAGTATACAACGTGGCGCTACAATGGCGAAATTAATTTAACACACGGGTAGGGATAGTGGCCAGTAATCATAAAAAATATAGTAAAATGAAATAATTCGTATTGAAAAATTAAATTTTCAAACAAACCAAATAATAAAGCTCTCTCTTTCCTTCAATTCACCTACACTTTGCACGTGATTCGTTTTCATTTAACTGATGTGTTATGTGATCCGTGACCCCGACAAATTTAATGACGCTACAGTTCTTTAAGTACAGGTTGCTCCAAGATGCTATTTTAGAAAATTGTAAATAAATCAATAAATAATAACGTTTAGTGAAAAAAAAAATCTTTATAAAACGAAAACGCGAAACCGTACACGTGTGTTAAATTAATGTCGCCGTTAAAGCGCCACGCTGTAGATTTGACGCGTTTTTCAACAATTCAAGCCTCATGATTAGAAAAAAATCTCAGTAAATAAATGCGACAACCACAACGGACTGTAAAAACATAAAAAAAAGAGATCATTCGCAAGCCAGCTTGCTGTCAAACGAACTGAGAGCAATCCCGAACGCTTGTAGTGCACACAACGGATACCGATAATCCATTGTAAAGACATCTTCTGATATACGACCGAACTGCATTACAACATAATCCGGCTCAGAGTCGTGTACAATTTGAAAGTTTTTCACACTTGCCTGGGTAACTCGACCATGAAAATTCAAGACATAGGATTGTGTCTCGTCGTTCCAAACGGGGGTTTTATTGTGTAGAACGACTATGTCGTCTAGAGTTTGGCTCTTGAGTCGTTCTAGTAGCGTCTCGCTGTCGTCTTGCGGTGCGATCGTGACTCGCTGGCGGTCTGGCGTCATCCCGGGGAGGATGACTGTCATTTTTCTTGGTCCTTTGAAGCCTAGGACATTGGTGTCCTGTAATTGACAAAAGATATATTTAATCGAAGGATATGGTACAAGGTTGGTTGTTAAAGGTAAATCAATTCAATTAATTTTTATTGCAATCCATAATGTACACATACAGGTGGTAAGTATATTAATAAATAGAAACAATTATGGACCCTGTCGGGCACAACAAAATTTTAAATAAGTAGGAGAGAGGAAGAGCGCTTTTGTGATTTTTCTTATTACTAAAGATAAAAATTAATCAATCTGTCTAGCCTTTTCCCAACTATGTTGGGGTCAGCTTCCAGTCTAAGCGGATGCTGCTGAATACCAGTATTTTACATGGAGCGACTGCCTATCTGCCCTCCACAACCCAGTTACTAGGTACCACGATACCCCTTGGTAAAACTGGTTGTCAAACTTTTGGTCTTTTATCTAACCGTAACGACTGTCAAAGTTCTACGAATGATAGCCAGGACCAACGGTTTAATGTGTTTTCCGAGGCAAGGAGGGGTCTCCATTGTAATGGTTGGTTCCCCATCCACGAACCGACCGTAGCAAGTGTAGCTTAAAGTACGATAGACCAGCGTGGCTGTTATTATTCAGCCACGAGCCCGATAAAAAAAAGAAAAACACAAACTTCGCAAACAGTGATTTCTGCCAGACAGAGGTCGGATGGACATAAATTGTACTTAAATAAAAAAGATTGGGTTTGATTAATAGGTACTAGACGATAGTAAAAAAATCTAAAATGCAGTTTCAGGTTTTTCCAAAATCGCGAACTTAAGTGACCAGCACCCTAATTGCGTAAAACACTATCAATCGGAATCGGTTTCATTTTGACAGTTCAACAGCATTCATTGCGTTACTTTACGGTGTTGAGAAGACAAATTTATAGAACATACTAGCTGCGCCCCGCGGTTTCAATCGCGTAGACCGGGATAAAAAGTAGCGGTATGAAAAATAGATGTTAGCCGATTCTCAGACCTACTCAATATGCTCACAAAATTTCATGAGAATCGGTCAAGCCGTTTCGGAGGAGTACGGGAACGAACATTGTGACACGATAATTTTATATATAAGATATAAGAAAGCAATGGATTAGCAATTTGCTTCAAAATGATTCGGATACAGATCGATAGTGTGTTACGCAATTGGCATGCAGTTTGCTCATAGTTTCGGATTTCACCTTCAAAGTCCCATCTCAAAACTTGCCCTGTATAAAATTGTCCAATTGCCAGAAATGTCACGGTCAATCACGTCATTTGTTAACTCTATGACTCTAGTTTCCCAATAATTATTGAAACGTTAAAGACCGAGCATCTTATGGTACAATCTTATAATAAAAACAGGCCAAGTGCGTGTCGGGACACGCGCAGTAATAGGGTTCCGTTTTGCACGCCGCCGCCCGTCGTTATTCGATCGTAAATATTATATTCTTTTATTATATTTTTTTTATTATATTCTTTTTTTTTTTATTTTTTTTTTTTATTATTCTTATTTTTTTATTTTCTATTTCTTTTTTAAATATTATTTTTTTATTTGGTCTTTACCTATGAAATTGCCGTTTTGTATGAAAAAATTTAAACGAATTTTTTTCATGCATTTTTTATTTGTATTAATCGAAGTAATCACCCATGCAATAAATGCATCTTTGCCAACGCAGTGGCAGTTTATTGATGCCCTTCTTAAAGAAATCAGCTGGACGGGAGGCAACAAATTCTTCAAAGGCATTTTGTACTGCCTCTCGGGTATTGAATTTTTTTCCCGCCAAGAAGTTATCCAAATTCTGGAAAAAGTAGTAGTCTGTAGGCGCAAGGTCTGGTGAGTAGGGCGGATGACGGAGAGCTTCCACCCCAGTTCTTGCAACTTGGAGACCGTCTGCTGTGCAGTATGAGGTCGCGCGTTGTC